>CM060954.1:143584140-144332513 GCA_030765055.1 Mantis religiosa
AAAAGATTAATTAAAAGCAAATATAAAAAATAAAACCAATCAATATCTAACAAAGTCAAAGATAAAAAATGGAACATTTTAATTAAAAATCCAGAAATTATTCCAGAGATCCCATGTAAAGCTGCAGTAGCAAATTTCAGATTACTTACGGAACGTGATTATTTGGCCAAACACTTACACAGAATAGGAATTTATACAAGTCCAAATTGTCCTCTGTGCAACAATGAGGAGGAAATGACTGAAGAACACCTTTTAACCTGTGAAGCCCTACATACCGGACCCACTACACAGAAATATTGGAGAGCAAGAGAGCTAATGGCTTCATTGCCAAAGATTAGCATTTGAAAACAACAACAGTTTTCTGTGTAATCAGTTTCTTTTTGGTTTACTTTTCAGAGGCAGGGAAAGGTACTTCAACTGGGCCTGAACATCATTAACATTAACTATACCTGCAGCATCACTAGGTTCCTCACTGTCATCAGACTGTAGGAGGAAGAATCACTTTGACCATATCAATCATTATGGGCAAAATTATAGTCTTATATCTTTTTTGGCCACTTAAATTCATTTCACCTCTCCTTGCCCTGCATACTCCACTCTGGCTCATTTGTGCATATTTCAGTATATATTTCACTCCTTCATTACAAGTTTAAAATCTATATTTATGTTCTTGAGAATGTTGATGCGTTATAGTTGGTAATGGTGGTATGAGTGATGTCACAGATGGAAGGTGATCATCCTTAATACAAGGATAAAGGATGACCTTCGAGGGAATGGGACATATGTCACCAGGCTACAGGTATGAAACCCTTTGGGAGCATGTTTATAATTACATAGTTTTCAAAGTAAATTCATTTAATCATTTAAAATTTTTGTTGGTCTATCTTCCTATATGAAAAATACCCGATTCCTTTACCTCTCGAAAGCTCTTAGTCATCAGCTATGTTTCTCACATAAGTGTGTGCTGTTCATGGTTGTCTAGGTTAGGACATAATAATCCATTGACATTCATGGCAGAGTCACAACACTATTAGTGACTTTTTTTTTATCAATATTGAAACTGCTTGCAATTTCTTGCTTTTTAATATCCCCACTCTTGTTCTAATTTCATTCCAGATAGCCTTACTTTATTGCTGATAATATTTCCCTCATTCCTATTTCTTTAAATGTTACCTGTATCTTGTGCATCTAAGTTTCTCCCCCACCACATTTTCTCTTGTATAACTATGTATTTTCTTAGTAAGAGGGCAATCTGATAAATTCTTAACCCTTCCCAGAAGTTGCAGCACTACTTGTGATTTTTTCCTTTTATGTTGATACACATGTTGGTAGATGCTATGTAAAATCGCTAGTCACTCAAGGAAACAGTTAACTGTAAGCAGTTGGTGTTGAAAATGGGAAGGAAGGAAAAAAAAGTATCATGTAGTGATAAAATCCTTTGTAAAAGAAGGTTTAGCACAGGCTGAAAGGTATTTGCAGCTCGTAAATGTGTATGTCAACTCTTCACCTTGAATTTTCACCGTGGAGAGATGGGCAGTCCAGTTAAACGTGGAAACCATCCAATGCAAAGGATATTCAAACACTGCAATCACACTGAAAATCATTGATAAAGTGTATATGAATTTGAAAGATTAGCTTACAAAGGTATATGAAATTGCTAATGGTCTATGGATACCAAAGAAATGTGTCACATATTGCACCAGAAACTGAACATGAAGAGTTTGCACAAGGTGGAAACCAACTGTTTTCGCTGTGGATCACAAATGCATTTGTACGATACTTTTCAAAAAGTGCTTGGTGCATGTTAAGACAAAAAGTAACTCAATACACAATGGAGGACACATGCATTAACCACTACATAACTGCATCCAAATAGCAGTTTATGGGGTGGATGGAAGGTGGTTCTTCAGCTCCAAAGGCAGCACAGACGGTGCTATCTGGTATTGGATTTTGGGATGTGAAAAGAATTTTGAATAACTATTTTGAAAAAAGATGAAACTATAACTGGAGAATACTACTCTCAGCTTCTAATAAAACTGTACACAAGCATACCCAAAAAATAGATCCAGCTTAAAGTATTATCTTCCATCAAAACACACCTGCCCACAAGTGTCTTGGCAACAGGGAAATTGAGGGATATGCACTACTGGATCATCATCCATTTCCCATATTTCACTCCCTCAGGTTTTCATCTATTCGTACAACTGAAGAAATTTTTCTCTGGTCAGCACTTTGTAGCACTTCCAGAGAGCAGGTAACAGCATTAGGACATTGCAGAATGATATGTATTAATATTAGAGATGTCAGAAAATAAAAGTTTTGAAAGCATAAATTGTCATTTTCTCTATCAAGAAGAGAACTCAGACTAAAACAGTATATAATTTTCCTCTAACAGATTCTTCACTAGTATTTGACTGCCCTTTACTTCCACTCTCTAGTTCAACTTGTACTGTTCCATTTCAACTTCCCTGCAACCTAAGGTTATTTTGCCAACATTTCTGTATATTGCATTAACATTTTACCAACCCCATATCTGTTCTGCATATAAAAATCCTTTGCTTCTACCATGATGCTATAAATCTTTTTTAGCCACATAATTCGAATTACTGTTATTTTGCTCACAACTGCCCAGATTGACTGTTCCCCTTTTGCTAGTAATATTTTTTCCTGTTCACCCTAATTCCCTCTGCCATGAGCCTTAACCTAGAGACCTATTTTTCTTACTTCAAATCTATACATTCTCAATACCATTTTTCAGACTTAATTTACATAAACATTAGAATTTATTTTCATTTACTTTCAAACTCTAATCTTTGCAGTTATTTGCCAACTGCTTCAATAGTTCTACTTAGCTCCACAAATGCAAATATAGCCTGTCCCTAGATCTGCAGAAAGTATCCCTGGTCCCCAAGCTTTGTGTCCTGTATGTGGAGCTATTTCCTGACATCCGTTTATAACGATTTCTCTACTACAACTTCCATTACTTTGTTAACAACCTATATTAAAGATTTGTTGTTCTTTGTCAACTTCTAACAGTTTTTGCTCTTCTTTTAGCTTTTCTATATTTTTTAAAAGGCAATAGTGAGTTTGCAGCTGCATAAAAACAAATTCTGATTGCACTTTTACTATAATAACCAACACTCAATGGATCCGAGGAAGTTAGGGTTCTCATTTTTTCTTTTTAGGATTCATTTTCCCAGCTTGTGACTAGACAGCTCCAACATCTATTTCATGTCATGAGCACCTTGAGCGATTTCTACTTGAAAACTTAATATGGCATCCCAGCAACAACAAAGTTAAAATTTGACCAAATCATCTTTTTAAATCATATTTGGTTACTACCATCTATATTTACAAAATTAACTTGCAAAAGAATGTAAAACAATTTCTTTTAAAAATTATTGCATTAGTACACATAATAAAAATAAATGCTAACTTACAGGATGTGTTGAAATAGCATGTAGTGGCATTTTCACATCTGTATCACTTTTAATTTCATTATCCACATTTCCACTGCTGCATTCAACTTCCTTTTTAACTGGATTATCTGCTTTTTTAGTTTTGCCAGGATTATTTCCTGTGGCGGCTGAACTGTTTGTGTTGCCTGATGAACTTCCATTTGGGTTACCATTTGCAGTGGTGCAACCGTCCAGGTCTACATCGTCTTTCTCATCTGGAAAGTGGAGAATAGTTTCCATTTTAGACAGATACTTTTTATTGGAAATCTTAACTCTGCAGTTTTAAATTAATGTGAGTAAAGCTTTCTGAGCTATGGAGGTAACACAGGTACAATCTGCTCAACATAAGTCATAAAAAAAATTAAGACGATTTCAGTATTGCTCCAACAGAAATTCAAAAATGTTTAAGTACAGTGATTAACTTGGGGTGGCAGCTGAGTAGATATGCACACTAAATGGAATTAGTCTCACGAATCCTGAAAGGAGGCTGAGGATGATTTATACAGTGGAGCCATTGATGGTCCAAACTACTGTACATGGACAAATCATTTTCAGTCTCCTTTCAGGATTGATAACAGACTAATTCCATTTAATGTGCATCTTAACCCAGCAGCCACCTCAAGTTAATTGAACTGTACTGCTTGCTTAGTGCCTGCATACATAGTCTATTAAATATAGACACTTTCTGTTATGTGTGTGTGTGTGTGTGTGTGTGTGTGTGTGTGTGTGTGTGTGTGTGTGTGTGTGTGTGTGTGTGTGTGTGTGTGTGTTGTTTAGGGGCCCGTCGACAACAAGGTCATTTGGGCCCACTTTCTGTTAATGCTATCAAGAAAATGCATGTACTGCTACCACAAACAAGAAATAAAATTTAAGAACATCTGTCACAGAGTGGCAAATGTGTTTAAATTTACTATGTAGATAAAGACTAGTAAATCTGTCTTTAGTTTTAGAGTAATTTTTGCATTTTTATACTAGTCAGGTACATTGAATAACAGACTTCATCAATCCCAATCTGTTTTCAAAATTCCAAGTTCCTTAAATAAAACTTTCTTATATTGTGTGGAAAAAAAAAAAAAAAAAAAAAAGGAACCTATTTTAGTTAGAGATAAGTGAAGGACTTTGGTTAAATAAAATTAATATCCTTCAAAATTACATATAAAGAATATTGTCTTTAAGTCTTAGTATTTAAATGCACCTTTAGAATGGTTACATGTTTATTTGTAAAACTTCCTTAGTCAAACTGTAGCATAATAGTGTGAAAAATTATTTTTCTTTATTTCAAATTTCTCTTATGTTCATGATTTAGAGACAGGCAACATAAAGGAAAAAACAAAATGTATATTTTAAAACTTAAGCATTTTAAACTTAATTGTTTGGAGCAGGTTGATTTATTATTTGAACAGATAAGATTTGTATGTTTTTGTATACATTTAACACAAATACTAATAAAATACAGGATATTATACAAACCCAGAAGGAAAAATAAGTTGCTGCTTGATTAATGTAATTTGCTTTTATACATTATCCTGCAAAAGTTCTGTATTGATTTGTTAATACTGTTTTGTATGATAAAAACAATCCTGCGATGCAATGGTCTGTGCGACTTTGTGTCGCAAGAATTTGCACGAGCAAAGTGCTACTATCTATTAATGTCTACAGTGCACCATGTTTTCTGCTTGATGTACAGTTTATGCAATCTTATTTGAACACTGAAATATTTAAATGAAAGCTTTAATGCAAGTCACTTATATGCTTTCACTAGCAGCTAATCACACTGCAATATCATCCTCTCAATTATCACTGGACCACAGAACTCAGATGGGTACAGAGAAATCATACAGACACCTTCAAATTACATACCGTAGTTCTACTAATTTTTCAGTTGCAAACATTTAGCATTCAGTTTTGTCTTGAACTGTATTTTAATTCTTGTATGCCTGACATAGCTTGGTCTTCTAGGAGTCACTAACACTTACTATCCTCATTGTTGCTTTCTATCCCATTCTTCAATTATACTTTCAATTCTTACTTAATCATTAATTTTATATGTAGTTTCACATTGCAATATCTGCCCCTCAAAAATCCAACCTCTGCGGTCCTTGACCCGAGGGGTGGGCAACAGGAAGTAGGGGACTGACTGATGGAGTCATGTACGGTGGGGACTTGGTGTACCCCAGGACCGCTACGGCTGGTAACCCCGAAAACTGGCAGAAGAGGCTCTGGTGTAATCTCTCGATTGGGTTCCTCCGTGAGGTGAGTGTTCCTTCAAACGTCCAAAATATGGTCCACTTCGGTGTTTGACCTTTTTTTTTTTTTTTTTTTTGCTCCCTGAGCACATGTCTGACAGGCAACATAGCGCCGGTGGTCGGAGTGGGAAGCGCAAGGGGTGACTGGGTAACGCGTAACTCCCAGCCCCTTGTTACCATGTAGGACTGTGCTCGTATCCGCTGATAAAGGTCAGTCCCGGGGAGGGGCCATTGCATGAGCTGTTACACTCCTGAAGGCGATTGGGTCCCTCTGTCTTTACACTGGGAGGTGTGACCCTAGGGTGAGCAAGGTCCAGGCCAGGACTCTCACCTAAGCCGGGGTGGCGTCCAGGATGTGAGCATGCCATCGGAGACGTTTGCAATGGTGGAGGACATTACCGCAATAGCACGTGTTCTTAAATCTAAAACTGTGAAGGATATTGGAAAGGAAGTAGTAGAGCCCTGTGGTCCTCGCTACTTGGTGATAAGCAAAACTGAGACTGACAAGAAATTTACATCAGTGAACCCTTTCGCCATCCAGAAAGGATTAGACAAGATAGCTGGTCCGGTAAAATCATGTACTCGATCGCGAAATGGCACGCTGCTGGTGGAAGCGCATTCCGTCTCCCAGGCAGCAGCGATCTTGAAAGCCAACATTCTAGACAGTTATCCAGTGAGCGTTTCCGTACACAATACCCTGAAATTATCGTGCGGTGTGAACATCCGTGCGCTGGACGGAATGACCAACGAGGAGATCCAGCAGAACTTGAAAGACCAAGGGGTGACAGCCGTATATCGTGTTCAGCGAAGAGAGCGAGGGGAATTGGTGCCTACCCGTACAACTTCACTCATTTCATTATCTTCTGATATGACATGCATTAGAGAATGCCAAATAAATACAAAAAAGAAAAGGAATAAATAATAATAATAATAATAATAATAATAATAATAATAATAATAATAATAATCAAGCTTATGAATCCACACCCAATATTTACTGTACAACATAGATTAAGCAGAGATCTTCTTATTGTTGGTGCAGGCTTCCCTTGGGCACAGAACTTCTGTATGGTGAATCTAATTATACACTTACCAGTCATCAATTTCTGATACCCTTTTTGATTCATTATGCTTTTTTCCAAGAGTAGTTCCTCTATATGTTGCTTTTGTTGCAAAATTCTGCAATAAGAATTGTGCAACACACCAGTGGCTGCAGCAACTATTTCTTGCACTTTCTGTATATCTCACAATGCTCTTCAGTGTACCAATCTTTTACTTTCTCTCTTGTTTATTTGTGAACATCAGCAATCACCTCATGAATGTGACTATGAAATCTCTCCTTTTAACTTTGAAATTACAAGAGACAAAATGCACTGACAGAATGCACAAAACTAGAGTGCTCTACTCTTTGGAATACCTTACTGAAAACTGATCTGCTTGTCTCTTCTCTTCTGAAATGGTAACTGGTCCATTCCTGTCATGCCCTTTCTCCTGGATAGAAATCCGTAATGGCAAAAACTTTCTCCCTACTTACGGCATATCTAGTCAAGTTCTTGCTAATACAAATTATTTTAAAAGTAAAAAATATCAACTCTTAAAATACATGAAAAAATATTTTTAAGTTTTTCATAAAATAAACATTTTACCAATTACGAAATATGAAATTTTGTTTCATTCACTGAACTTGCAAACCATATAATGTGAAAGCACTTGTTCCTATACTGATAGCAAACATTGTATTAGAATATGAAATTTCACATTTTCCTGGCTCCACTTATACAATGGCCGCAATGGAAATCTTTACATGGTAATAAAAACAACAAACACTGGCTTTACATGGTTTTATTTTGAATTTCTCTGTATAATTAGTACTTGGTCATATTTCCCTTAACTTGTAGCACCTTCCTGAGTCTCCTGGGCATCGAATCTGCTAGATTTTCAAAATATTTTTTGTCCATTTTCACCCATAACTTCTTCAATGCCTCAAGCAGCTTGATGGTTGCAGCTCTTCAATCTTATTTTTCATTTGATTCAAGCATTTTCTATTGGATTTAGGTCAGAAGAATTACCAGGCCATTCAAGTACAGGTATGTTATTGTCTTTTAGGAACTTCTGAACCATTTTTGTTCTGTGAGCAGGGGCACCATCATGCATAAAGAACTGACACTGATGAATTGGCCAAAATGTGACCAGATGCTGTTGAAACACTTCTAAATAGTTACTTCCCTTCATTGTTGCATTTTAGGTAGAAAGTACAAGGCAGCTCTACCACAATTACCACTAAAGACACCCCATACCATCACACTTTCTGGATGTTTAACAGTTTTGACCGTAAACTTTGAATCATACCGTGACACTTTTTGGCCTTCTCACCTTTTTGAACTTTCCTCTGACCAATTTGAAAGTGCTTTCATCAGAAAACATTACTTTGCGCCAGTCCTCTGATGTCCAGTGCTGATATGTTTTGCAGATATGTGCTCGTTTCTTCATCATAGCTTCAGTTAGAAGAGGCCTCTTGACAGCACACCGAATTGGTAAACCTAAGTATTTTTGAAGTCGATGCTGAATAGTCCAGATTGCAACACCTTTGAGCAGTTCTGGATGATTATTTTTTAAAGCTGCTGCTGCAATCAATGGATTAGCTGTCAATGTTTTAGGTCACCAGTCCTTGTAGAAGTCTTTCTTTTACCACTTGAGCCTGTTTTTAGAGTTGGTGTGGTGCCACATGGCAAAGGTGCAGCTGCATTTTTTAGGTCGTAAATGACTTGTCTTGAAACCTTTAGATCAGCAGCTATACGAATTACAGAAGTACCTATCTCTAACAGAGTTAAAGCACGAGTCTTCTCCTCACAAGTGAGCTACTTACGTCCCATTTTGTGTATTGGATGCACAAATACACACCTTCAAAAACAGCACTGAGATAAAAAATTGGATGACGTAAAATAAACAACTCGCTGTATGCAAATACCAGAGGCAGACTGAGACCTGGGCTGCTAATGTAAGGAAGTTGCTGCTATGCATTTGAGAATCACATGACTTGCAGCTCCGCCCGCCTTTTTTTGTAGTGGTGGGAGAAGAACAAACTGAGCGCATTGTATATGTAAAGATTTCCATTGCGGTGACTAAGTCAATAAGAGATTTGGGCTTTATAAGGTCTAAGAGATGCTTATCAGGGGTATCATTTCACCCAACAAACCTTTACAGAGTAAAGGTTGAACTATTGTAATTTCTCAGAAACAACTCCATTTAATTTTACATAAGCTTCAGATTTTTGCATTTTTCTATTTTGATAAATATAACCATTTTCTAGAAAGTAAAATGAGTGTTAACTATTTTTTTTTTAAATGGGATATATTTCCAAAGCTTAATAGCTCTCATCTTCAACTATTACTAGCAGATGGAGTGCGAGGTCATTGTGTTGGAAACTGCAGCGCTGTCTCTCCTCTGGTGTCAAGGGATTTCTTGCTGAAGTTGTCACTTGGGAGATAACATGAAGTTGAAGAATTAATCTTTAGTTTTAAAATAAAAATGTGCTCCCAGACTGTTAGTTGTTTAGTTAGAGTTTTAAATTTTAAGTTGGCTCTTAGCAACCATGTCAACAAAAAAATTCTTGAAAAGGTACAACATGTCAGTGCTGCAACTTCCAGCTTTGACACCATGCTCCGGCAGTTAGCATCAGTTTGAGGATGGGATCGCTGCAGCTCTTGAAACATATTCCATACTTTTTAAAAAGAAAGTGATGTAATGTGAGTAAGCTGACTCACTTTTACTATACAGAAACTGCTTACACATCCCTATATTTAAAACTTCCGAAAAAGTAGTTTAAAGAAAAACACATTAAATTTTCTCTAAACATCTAGTTAACTTGACATACTCACTAGTGTAACTGGCAAATCATGAGAAAGACAAATAAAAGTATGAATCTTGTTAAAATATGTATGGGTTAAGTCAAAGCATTTATGACATCCACTATATCTCTTCATTTAAATTTTCCTGTGTGTTTAGCAATATAGTGGTCGAATCTTTTGCTTCTTATGAGCTCATTACTAGCATGCGTCAGCTTTCATTTTAAACAGGGGACTGTTGTCTCAGCCACCTACAGGGAACAAAATTAGTATTAGGGCAGTATTACTAAATTAAATTAATTTATCATGATTAACAAGCAGTAAGTTCATTTATTATAGACCTTGTCTCTATGAACCTATTTTGGGTAAAGGAAGCTGCAACTGTTACGCATCAAATTTTGATATTTGTTTCTGATAGTAATGTGCATTAATTTACTAAATGCATGTTGCAATACAACTGAAATTGAATATTGACAGGCCAAATGAAAGGAAGCACAGCTCTTGTAGAACATTTAGCAATAGCTATGTCCAATGATATAACTGGAATAAAAAATGGATGGGGTAGGCTGTTCTCTAGCTCTACAGCATCTCCCAATTCTCTTATAGCACCGTTTAGCAGCAAGCAGCTACAACAAACAATCTAGGAATAGCCTATTACGAAGATCTCTGTAGCAAAGCCAAAGGACATGAAATAAGGCTACTTCTATATGTTCCATGTGGATATGGCTAAACTGTAGAAAAAATAATTGGACAGGTAGTCAGATTGAAAAATTCAATGCCATAACCAGGATTTGGACCTATACAAACCTTAGCCTACAGATGGCTAGTGTGGAAGAAGGATTGATTTCCATCAATTAACCTAATAATAGTGGTCTGGCTATGAAGTCTGGGACTTAACTAAAATAGTAAGTCGCCACATACGTTGCATATAACATTGTATATGAGAACTCCTAGTGGTTTACCAGGAAAAATAATGAGTCAGAGAATTTAATATCATGCTGGCATGTTGGCCACGGTAGCACGATGGTTAAGAGCAACCAGACAAGACATCCGTGGTTCAAATCCTGGCTATGGCATCGAATTTCAGTCTGACTCTACCTATCCAAAACTTAGCATACAGACGGCTAGTGTGGAAGGACGATTAATTTCCATCAATTAAATAATTTGGATTTATAAAGTAACAAAATGAATATGTTAAACAAAAGGAAATGTTTGTCATATGTGTTGCATATACAGCATTGGCCCAAATAAAGGCAGTATCTTCTACCTTAAAAAGTGCTTTTAAAAAACATAGTGGTTTAATATTTACAGTGTAACATTCAGAGCCCTCACTTTTATGAAGGACTATACTGGCTTATAAGTGGGAGCGATGCACATTGCATCAAAACTCAAGTTCAAAAACTTCTCAAGCTGCGACAATTACTTCTGATCTATTACTTGGTTTGGCACTGCTGCATTGATACATTCAGTTCCAAGGTAGAAGAAAATTTAGAATCTGTACTCCATTAGTTGAATAAAGAAGAGAGTAATATTATTTGAAGCAAAAGGTTAGAAACAGTGATGTATTTAACATTTGAAATTTTCTGCAAATCCATCATTACATCATCAGGTAGGTTATTTACTGTTATTGCCGCTAGGTGATGGGATTTTTTGTTTTGTTGAAAGTAAAATAAATGAAAGAATTGATGGGCAGCAATTCCAAATTTCTTACATATCTATTTTTCAAAATAAATTTTATTTGGATTGAAATAGGGCTTCATAGCAAACTAAAATGAAAAGAAAAAAGAAAAAAAAAAAAGGGATAAGAAAAAAGAAAAAGAAAAGAAAAACCATACCATGCTAGAGAATATTAAATATATACAGATTGACAAATTCGTAGCAATCATTTTTATCACTTAATTGCAATATAAATCCAGAGGTTTAATAATCAAAGCAATAAAATGAACACAGGTATGATGGCTTATGAAGAAAATATTTTTAAAAAATAGGGTTCGCTGAATTTGAAACACCACCAATAGATTCTCTCAAATGTTTTGCTTACATGATGCAATTGATGGATTTGCAGAACTAGTCCTTTATATAGTTAAATCCCAGAATTACGCTCAAGGGACTGTGGTGTCAGGACAGATCATAGAGTATTATTTATGAAGTATGGAAAAGCAATTTTGACACAATTTGATAGTAAATGCAGCATGATTCAATTTTATTCCTTCAGACAGCAAAACCCTTGAAAATCAAGAGGTAATATACAAAAAATTCAATTGCTGACAGCCATTTATCCATACTATGAATTATTGGATTTTCTTTCGCATCACTGTCACTAATTCTGATTTACCACTGATTTGCTGATGCACTAATCTGTCCTTGTTTGAAGTCTATCAAGCCAATCTTTGGAAGTAAAAATTCTTATGTCCAGTTTACCTGCAGTTTTTCATGCTTTCCCTAGTATGACTGGGCTGCTTAATAGTAAAAGCATCATAAGACCTTTCAATCCATTTAATCAAAATTTCTTTGATATCCTTATATTTAATGCTTCTTACATTTCTATTACAATCACTTGCTGCATTGGTGAAAGCATCTCTCTTTACTACTGTCTGTAGACTATACTGGCACCGTCCTTAGTTTATATGGCAAGTAAACAAAGCGGGAAAAGGTATTACTCCAATGGTGACGTGATTGGAGGGAATATTCACATTATTTTATTAGCATGTACCAAACATGTGCAATGTCAACAAACTTCTATGCAAAGTTTTGCTTTGCCGTTATCGATGTTTGAGTAGCTTATGCTGTAGCACTTTAACATTAAATGTAAAGGTGTGTGTACCATGTAATACATTTTTCCTTTTGCATGTTAAAATGGGACTGAATGTTTACAATTACTTAAATATTTGATTTCTTTGCATAACCCCACCTCATTTAAAACATTAAGGTTTCTGTACACAAATTCAAAATCTATGTAGCGAAGAATGGTGTGGAAGCTCATTTTTGTAAAGCTCAGCAATTCAGGATTATTTACTTCTCAAAGTACTTTTGTAATTGCTGGTCGCTCATTTCTTTCAAAGAAGCTATTCAACTTGCATGAACAGCCTTTTAACAAACTATCATATTCACTTTCCACAAATGGCTTGTTTTTCAAAGTTTTCTTGGGGTGGAAAGCTGGCCAATTTTCACAACTTTGCTTTGAGCAGTATTAATACATAGTTGGCGCTGAAACAACGATTTATTCTGCTGACAAATTAAGTCCTCCATTAATGAAGTCATGGTTTTTACACAACTTGCAACGCATGTCCAAATAAATTTTTCACCACTTTTTAGCATTTTCCCTCTGTGAAGTTTACATATTGCATGGAAGCAGCCATGTTGTAGAACTGATCTCCCACTTCCTTCTGTTTTTAATCTGTGCAAGTGCACTGTGCACTCTGATTAATATGTACAAATTTTGCTCACATATACCAAATAAAATATTAATTACTACTTCACTGTTGCACTTGTAATAATGTGAAGCTGTTTATAAATTTTCCATTAGATTTAAAGTTTTTAAAAAAGATATGCAAACTATATTTTTCATTCGCAGAGAGATAGAAGACTAAACAGCCAATGATGTCACAGATGTACATGTGTGTTTGTTGACAAACTAAGGGTGGCACTAGTATAAATGAGGGGATTTCTAGAGTTATGTAAAATCCTTTTGATATAGGGTGGAATTGCATCATATTCTGCAGAATTTGTAATTTCTTGCTTACATGAAACCTTTACTTTTACCATTTTGTTCATGTACTAGAACTCAATACATACTGCACAAAATTCAAAGAAAGACTAAAGAAACACAATGAAAGGAAGATTTTGAAGGTGCAAATCCCTTTCATAAAAGTTAATGATGGTGCAGACTGGAAGCGTATTTCTGGTAAAACACTCCAGCTCCAATGACCGCTAAGTATCATATGAGCTATTTTCTCATGATAGCTTTAAAGCATTATACATTCTAGAAATTATGTATGAATTACAGTATGCAATTTTATTAATTTTTAATTCAAAAAAAATACACTAATATTCGTAAGCTACGGCATGATTTGGAAGCATTAAAGATGATAAAATTATATAGCAATGAAATTGAACATCCAGATTACAGAAAGAGTATAATAAAGGAGAGCGTAATCACAGGGTTTTACTGCGTAAATATCAAAGAAGTGAAGTTTAGTAATTATTGCAAATTATTGAATTATATTTGCTTCACTGTTAATAGCTTCAGTTTTTCACTTTTATCAAACTAAGTTTGTAAAAGCCAATATGTAGTAATCAAATATGGCTGCAATGAAGTTTAATGTTTCTAGGTAAAAAGCAAGTCTACAGAAAGATGAAAAGTTTACCTATTCTAGCTTTTAAGGAATGTATTCACAAAATTAAAGATAAGGAAATTTCATTAAACCAACATACTTGTGTCTTTAATTTCTGCAGCAGAAAGAAAACAAGAGGCTTCTAATATATCATTAAAATTTTCCAATTGCATTCATGATTTATGTAATTTTTCTTGTGAAAACTTCCAATAATCCAGGCTTATCTTAAACTTGGGCCAATATAATGTTTTATGCAGGTAATGCTTATAAATAAGATATCTGATATTGATACTGTATCATATTTTTATGCATGTAAAAGAACATTAAGCCTGTTAAAAAGAACCCTCAGAGGCGTCTCTGTTGATATCTTGATGAACTTAAAGTTTGGGTTCTCTTCAAAGGTAGTGTCAAAATTGAACAATTTTCTTTCATATTTCTTTATGAAAACTTTTTCCCATGTGATTAATTTTATTTCCCACGTAATTTTCCAGATACCGACAGATGCCACTATCACCTCCAAGTAATTCACCAAATCAACATCCATTAGTTGACAACAGCTGATGTTAGGAACATCCTAACGAAACGCATTCTAGGTAAATACTAACAATAAGTGGAGCATTGAGTACTAGTTCGACTCAAAATTATATTAATTTTGTGTATCATTGTATCATAGGCCTTACACGTTGGAAATAAAACTATCCAATAACTGAAATTAGTGAATTGAAAATGCAGTAGCAGGAATGAAGCAGTAAGGCTTCTGTTAGGTAACAATGGCTGTAAATAAATATTTTTGCTAATGATTATGTCAATTGGCAGCATCAATGATTGCTGCCACTGTGCTAGAATTTCACCCAGCAAGAGTTTTTACATGCCAAGGACTTTGACAATGGTTTCAAGACAATGAATATGAAATTGTGATTTATTAATGGATAATTTTATAAATGAGCTTTAAATCCTAATTTTTTAGAACTTTTAATCTTCAATTGAGCTTCAGTTTAACTTAACTGGAGCTCAACCTGTGTTAAACATTTTTTTTTATTTATTTATTTAGTTTAAATTTACGTCCTCCAACGTTAAGCCATATTGGACAGTGAATGAAATGGTTGAAATACTCAAATGAGTCCAGGGTCCATAGAAGCTTAGAGTTATTCAACATTCATCTTTCAAGGTAAGGGAAAACCCTGGAAAAACCTTATTCAGGTAACACACACTGTCCAAGATTCAAACTTGGGACCTCTTGAACAGGCAGACAAGCTACCATCTACACTACCCAGGCAGGCTGCACTACTGTATCATGGCAGTCCCAGTTATATACGAGGATATTGCTGAGTGATAGTTTTTCAGCTAATTGAAGAACCTTGGGAGAACCACATTCCCCTTAGTTGATCAATTTGAAGCACACATCCAGCAGATATGAATTGCAATACCATGCAATAAAGTAACAATGAGTGTATAAACATAAAAGCTAGGAACCATATAAATGACCAAACCATGCACCAATTAAGCTCAGGAACATTATGCTTTGATAAACATTTGCCATTTTGACTAATATTTATCTACATCTCCCAAGGAAAGTTTTCCACATCCTATAATTGTTTTTTTGTTCATTTCTGCCATATTTGTTTCAGCTGCATGAACATATTTCATTTTTTTCCTATGCTGGCAGTCCTATGTAAGCATTTAGTTGAGGTATTTGAAGATAAGTAGGATCAGTCTTTTCTTTGGCTTCAGGTACACCAGTACCACTGCATTGCAGTTTAATCTCACCAGAGAATTATAAAATAGTATCTGCAGTTACACTTTGGTTAAACTTCCAGTAAAACTATGTTTATAATGCCAGGCCTTAATGACTACCTTTCGTGAACTGTGATGAAGATTGTGAAGTATTAAGAAAAGCTTATGCACTTGATTCTGTTTCTGAGAGCACAGCCCAAAAATAGATATTATGAACACATCTTTGAAAATAAAATTAAAAAACAAGCCACTGACAGTAAAGCAAATATAATTCACAAAGTAATGTTAAGTAATAGTGACTTAAAATTTCACAAATATATTTGATTTTGAAAGCCAAGACATACCCAATGAAAATGAATATTAAGAACGTTTCTATTAGCAAATCCTTCCAAATAAAATTAAAAATCTGAAGCTACTGACAATAAGGCAAATATAATCCAGAAATTATAATAAAAGGTAACTTAAAAACTCTGCTTATCTTTGATATATAATACATATGATAATATGTAAATATTTAATCAAAGGTAGCTGAAATTTTAAGTCACTATTATTTATTATAATCTGTGCAACCTTTGGAAAATATAAGTTAGTTTGGTGTGGTTAGTTTGATGTGATAAGCTTTGTTTATAGAGCAACAACTGAAACTGCATTCTCTTAATGTCCTTCAAGCTACATTTATCAAATAGTGAAATTGAGAATAAAAGTTGTGAGTGTCCTATATAAAGTTTACAGCAGCTGAACAGTTAATCTGAATAGAGACATGCTGAGACATGGCACCTAAAGCTGAAGAAATTCCTCACCCAACAAGGCCAAGGAAGTCCATCTGGATCACCAGCAGGCACATGCATCCTGATGGATCTACCACCACAGCTTGGCAACTTGTCCAACCGGGGATGTGAACCCGGTCCACTGGGTAGGAAATATTCTCCCACCTGAGACATAGCAGTGGGCTAATTTTTAAGTTCTTACAGGCTGCTATGCATGCACAGTTTATCAGTCAATGAGAAAAGTGCCAGAATTTACTCTAGTGCTTTTAACTAATGCATTCCTACCTTCTTCCTCACGTTCATCTTCACTTAACTCTTGGCGTGGATGGAAGAAGAGATCAGGAATGAACTGTCTGAGTAACTGTTTGATACGCTGCTTATCCTCTTTATGGATGCCTGTCTGTCGCTTGACATGATGAATTAACAGATTTGCAGCATCATCAAGTACAGATTTGTCCTTATAGGGTAGCACCAGGTGAGGTCCAGAAGCAACTTCACCAGACCCCTCTTCAGCCTGCTCATGTCTCTGGAAAATAAATATTATATCAGAACTTGAAACACTTTTTGTTCAAGTTTTAACTATTTATTTTTAAGAGATTTTTTATTTACTTAATGGTTGTACAAAAATGGCATCTTACAAGTTTTTAATGTAAACATTAGTTACCATAGAGCAGTACAAAAATAAAGGGGCAGAGCCCAATATATCAGTTTTCACGTTTACACATGAAAATGCATATTGTACATATAAGCTTCTTTAGAGTTTTTATATTCTTTTTTTAACTTTATTTACAATAGTATGGAATGAAACAATCCAAATGGCTTATCAACAGCCTTCTCAATGTAATAAGCAACAGAAAAAAATGTTATGTTAAATCACATTAGAATTTTGGAATTGTCGGAATATATATATATATATATATATTTATTGCTAGATATATGAAAGTTTAAGAAGATGCTATTTCAAAACTACAAGTGGGAGTTTATAGATTCACAAGTTACAGGAGTCCTAAGGAACATACATGATAAATATTAAAAGCAGAAGCATTATTAGCAGTGAAGTATTCTTCATATTAGAGTTTGATTTATGAGTCACTATGTTTACACTCTAACTTCACTTACTTGTTGTTGTATAATTGAAACGTTTTCAAGATCATTCGATCTCATCCTCAGCTGTTTGGTGACTAAATGAACCTTCCTCTTCTTCCACTACTACGGAGCTCCGATCACTCTGCCATCTGGTGTTAGGGGCACTAAATTTTAATACTTCATTTAATGCCGGGATTTCAAAATTTATAATTTTATCACGGTTTTTGTTTATGAATATTTTTTCCCAAATATCCAATTCTAGATATCTAGTTATCTTGAGGTCCTACCCTTTTTGGACCTCAAGATAACTAGTTACCCTTTTTGGACCTCAAGATAACTAGAAATCGTCATGGTGTAGATTTTGGAATATACAGGAAGCCCACACACATAGATAATTACATAAAGAAAAATGAATACAATCCAGTTTCACATCAACTAGCTGCCTTTAGAAGTCTAATTCACCGGCTATACAACATCCCACTGAGTAAGGATGAATTTTTGAAAGAACAACACATAAAAGACATAGATGTATTAAATGGATTCAACCCAGCCATCATAAGGAACATGATGAAGAGAAAAGAAAAACTGAAGATAATATCAAAAAATACCACTCTCACACCACTTAAAAACACAAATTGGCAATATAGAAAATTCACCTACCATCCATGGGCTTTTAGAAAATTTGAACGAATCTTCAAAAGACTAAACTTAAAACTAGCACCCCAAAACAAATTCAGTCTGAGGAACCTGCTAAATAAACCACTGAAAAATACAATCCCCAACAATTTGAAATCAGGAATTTATCAGATTTATTGTGAAACCTGTGAAAAAAGCTACATAGGAAAAACTAAGAGAAACTTATTAAAAGTTTCTCGATGAATCTCGATAAGAGAAACTTGTTAACCAGGCAAAAGGAACACCAGAGGAACATTAAGTTGAAACAGAAAAATCTGCAGTTTCACACCATTTTTGGACAGAAAACCACAACATTGGCCATCTAACACCAGATGGCAGAGTGATCGGAGCTCTGTAGTAGTGGAAGAAGAGCAAGGTTCATTTAGTCACCAAACAGCCGAGGATGAGATCGAATGATCTTGAAAACGTTTCAATTATACAACAAGTGAAGTTAGAGTGTAAACATAGTGACTCATAAATCAAACTCAAACATACATGATGCCTTAAGAGGAAGTGATTTGTTTCAAATTAGTTTTAATTGTGCTAATATTACATTTTAGATGTTTTTTGGAGCCAAAATTTAGTTTGATTGGAATATATTTAAAAAAATCAATATTACAACATATAGATGCCACAGTAATCCTAAAATAGGAATACTGGAACAATATAGCAAGGCAATGTCTTGGAACTTGCCAGAGGTCCATTTGTGAGCAGTCCAATATGTCTGCCATTAAAACATAGGTTCCCAAAGTTGTAGATTTGTAGCACAAAGGACCTCAAGCCTGAAAGAGTTGACTTTAGAAAGTCTGCATGTTTTTAAGATTGTGAATTATAAGCAAATATTTATTTGAAGTCTAATAAATAATCTCAAAAAAATACAATGTCCATTTACAACAAAATCCTGAGAGAAAGAATCCATTGCTACATCTTTTAAGACTGTTTATTAAATAATCAAAGGACATGTATCCTAATAGATTTTATGGATTTTCATTAACACATTATTTTCCATCTCAGACAATGAGGTTGGTCTGAACTAACAGAAAACCTGTTAAATGGATGCTTGTAACAAATATATAATGTGCTATTAATTTTTAGATGAGTCGTATTTATTACACATCTGCTTCACTTTCGTACCTATAACATGTTTCGCAAATCGTTTGCAAAACATGTCCTCAAAATAGAAAGTGAAGCAGATGTGTAATAAATACGACTCATCTAAAAATCAATAATTTTTCGCTTCACTGTGGTGTTCCAATACAGTTAAATCTCGATATATAATGTGCTATTGTTACCTCATCGTAAAGTGTTTCAATTTCATTGAACAAACTCTTAGAACGTAGAGCCTTTACATCGTTCTGTTTGAAATTGATTCCTTGATGATCAAGAGACTTGAGGTAGTACTTCTCATTTTGTTCCCGCCATATCTTGTTGAATCCCTGAGAAAAATTCAAACATACAAACACATCAGTCTTAGTTTATCTCCTAATACAACAAATACAAATTTGCATTGCATATATTCAGCCAATGCCTTTTTACAAAACTTTCAATGCATAATACAGAACATTTTAATAACACATCAAAACTTTCTATTGCATGATTTAACTACTGTTTGTAATAGACACATCCAATATTAAGTTTAGAAACACATCACTTTCTGTGAAGGGCACTTTTTGTTCTATCTGTGGT
This sequence comes from Mantis religiosa, assembly GCA_030765055.1. Taxonomy (NCBI): domain Eukaryota; kingdom Metazoa; phylum Arthropoda; class Insecta; order Mantodea; family Mantidae; genus Mantis; species Mantis religiosa. Next base: position 143,603,972 of record CM060954.1, read on the forward strand.
GTTTTGCAATTCAATGGTTCATTATTAATTTATAGATGAGTCGTATTTATTACACGTTGGCTTCACTTACGTACCTATTTTGAGGACATGTTTTGCAAACCATCGTTTGCATCATCGGCTCTTATCGTCGGAGTCGCATAAGAGCCGATGTGTAATAAATACGACTCATCTACAAACTAATAATTATTTCGCTTCACTGTGGTGTTCCAATACAGTTAAATCTCGATACAATGGTTCATTGTTGAACATTGTAAAACACCTCACTTTCTGTGAGGGACACTTTTTGTTCTATCTGTGGTGTATTGCAAATCAATGGTTCATTGTTGAACTTTGTAAAACACCTCACTTTCTATGAGGGACACTTTTTGTTCTATCTGTGGTGTATTGCAAATCAATGCTGAGTAGTGGCCACTTCCCGTTAGGCATAGAAATAGGATTAATAGAAGAAGAAAGCAAGAGAAAGGAGGGTGAGCTTAAAGTAGTGAGTACATTTAAATGGAGGAAAGAAATGAAGGAGGAATTCCTAACTGAAATAAACTCAGAAATATAAAAAATAATAATAGGCATAGAGGTTGCAATGAATGAGAATATAGAAATAAGCTTAGAGCTAATGAAACTAATAGGTACAAGGGCAGGAATAAAAATGAAAGTAAAAGAGAAAATGAAACAAATAAGTAATGGCTGGTTTGATGAGGACTGTGGTAGAGCAAGAAGGGAAGTGTTTAAAAACCTGGCTTGTTGGAGAAGAACGGGGGAGAGTAGAGATAGGATGATTAAGGTAATAAGTAGAGAAGCGTACAAGAAATTATTAGAACAAAAAAAGAACGAGTGGCAGGATGTTATTCGAAAGAAAATGAAGGATGCCATACACCAAAAAGATAATAAAATATGGGGTATGGTGAGTGAAATGAATAAACAGAAGGGTGTGAAAAATGAGATAACGTCACAGGAATGGCTGAAGTACTTTAGAGAGACCTAATTGCAGAAAGGGAGTGGATAAATAGAGATAATATACACTTGGGCAACTTGAGGATAGACAATGAGATATTAGACAGAGAAATTACTCAAATTGAAGTTTTTTAACAAATAAGCTTAAATGGCGGTAAAGCAGTGGGCATGGATGGGATCCCAGGGGAGTTTTGGAAGAGAAATGGGGAAACACCAAGTGGATTGGAGAATATAACTAATTTATTTAATAAGATGAAAGATAGTAAGAAATTACCTGATTGCTGGAAAACAAGTGTGATTGTACCAATATTTAAAGGAAAGGGGAGTGAATAGGCCAGAGAATTAAAGGGGGATAAGCTTACTATCTATAATTGGGAAAATGTATACAGGTATACTAGCGGACAGAATGGATTGGGCGGAAAGAGAAAATAAAATCAGAATTTCAAGCTGGATTTAGGAGAAAAAGAAACTATAGATAATGTATTTATAATCAAGACGTTAATAAAATACTTGAGTAGGAAAAGGGGCAGATTGTATGTTTTTTTGTGGATTCTGAGAAAGTGTTCCATGCGATAAACAGGGAGGCTTTAAAATGGAAATTAAGAGGAAAAGGGGTGAGCGAGAAGTTTATAAATGAAATTAATAAAATTTATAGTGGGGTGAAATTCAGAATAAGATGTGGGTTGAATGTATTATCAGAAGAAGCCGAACAGAAGTTAGGCTTAAGACAGGGGTGCAAATTGAGTCCTATACTATTCAATTTATTTATAGACGACATAATAGAGTGTTAAGGAAAGCAATGCCCACTGCCCAATAATAACGAACAAAGAGATCCCTGGTTTATTGTATGCAGATGATTTAACAGTAGCAGCAATTGCCATAATAGGTCTACAAAAATCAATTGAGGCAATCCACAGGTTTTGCGCTGACTAGGGACTAAGAATAAACAGCAAAATATAAAAAAATAATGCTATTTAAAAGAGGATCGATACTTAGGAAAGGAGAAGAATGGTTCATAGGAGACCAAAAGGTAGAAGTGGTAAACGAGTATGACTATTTAGGTGTAAGGATGTGTAACAGTGGAGGATGGGTTGCACAAGCCAGAAAAGTGATAGCTAATGGCAGGGTGTCAATGTCAGGGGTAAGAATATGTAAACATAAACTGGAGATGTCAGATGGTTAGAAAGAATAGAACAATGTATGAAGTAGAGGTATGGGGCACATCAGAGATGGGAACACAATTAGACCAGATGTATGGATTGTTTTGCAAAGAACTACTAGGGCTGCCAAAATCGGCACCAAGAGAGGTGGCATTACTAGAGTTAGATAATACAAAAAGGAGGGGAATAATAATAGAGAGAATATTGAAATTCTGGTATAAGTGTATTAAAGGGCAGAAAGGGAAATTATTGAATCTGTGCATGAAGCAACAGAAAAGCATCAAAAATACAAATAGTTGGTGGGCGGAATTGGAAAGAATGATATTAAAGATAGGCATGGAAGATCCATGGAGAGCAGAGGAGACAAATTATAGCGGTTTTTGGAAGTGAGAACTAGACTACACGACATAGATAGGCAAGAGGTATGGGAAAGTATAGAAGAAATCTTTGAAATTTTATAAGCAATTAAAGACAGAATGGGGTAGGGAAAAAATATAGATCAATGTGGCAAAACTGGAAGAGAAGGCGTAGCATGGATGAGAGTAGGAATATTATATAGTATAAAAAGAAGTATTTCAGAAAGTGGAGTGCCATTGTTACTAAAATTAGGCAAGTGAGTCAACCTTGTACATACTTTTCTCCACTTACAAGTTTTTTATGAAGACTAGTTTCTGGGGACTTCTCCCCTATCGTCAGTTCTGTGGTAAACTGATGATGCATCCGGTGTCTGCATCTGGCTTGGTGTCGTGCTGCCATCTAATGTCCTGGTAAGTTTGATGACGTCATCTACCACGGGAATTTATTACGAAAAAACAGGACCTCTTGATGAATTTTGAAATTCCCGCGGTAGATGATGTCATCAAACTTACCAGGACATTAGATGGCAGCACGACACCAAGCCAGATGCAGACACCGGATGCATCATCAGTCAACCACAGAACTGACGATAGGGGAGAAGTCCCCAGAAACTAGTCTTCATAAAAAACTTGTAAGTGGAGAAAAGTATATACAAGGTTGACTCACTTGCCTAATTTTAGGAATATTATACTTAAAAGGGTTGAGAAGTAATGAGGTAGGAATATATGAATTTTGTGGAGATGAAGAAAACACTGTTCATTACCTGATAGAATGTTAAGGAGTTAAATTAAAGGAGAAAAATATGGGATAAGAAATGGGACATTGTAAGTAAAGAGAGATTGGCGGTATGCATGCTAACGGGGATGGGAGAAAAGAAAAATAGATGTATAGGAGATTTCTTATATAGGATAAGAGAAAAGGTCAAGAAGAAATGACACCAAGCTGCTCAGGAAAACCAAAGGCTTATAGCCAGGGGACCTGAGTCAGCAAGTAAATCTTAAAGTCGGCAATTTCATGTATTAGTACAGGGAGTATAATACAGAATGTTGTTAAATTTTATTGTAATTAATTCGTAATGGATACTATACAAATAAATACAATGATAAATACAAGGAAATGCAAATCAATGGTTCATTGTTGAACTTTGTAAAACACATCACTTTCTGTGAGGGGCACTTTTTGTTCTATGTAGTGTATTGCAAATAAATGGTTCATTGTTTAACTTTCAATAACACTAATATTAACTATTTAATTTCCTCATTTTTATTTTTCTTTACTGGTTTTTGTAACTGTATCAATTGGCTATACAGTAAGACAGGAAGTGGAAGAAAACTGGTATATACTGTGTATATGAAATAATAAAACATGTACCATACAACTTGGAAGTAAAAATGAAGGCTTCCTGAGGAATGAAAGCTGCATATCAACCCTTTTGCTTTCTTTTATTTTCCATGGGATACATCTTTGTTTTCGGTGCATGTAGTTTCATAAACTAGTCAAACTATGACTTCGTGATTAATTTTCCCTAACTCATGACTCGGTTTTATTACAAACCTTTTGTGCTTCTCTCCACTCTTCTTCTTTAGCTTTTAGTCTTCGTAAGACAACAGGAACTGCAACCACTGGGTTTTTCTTCAATCCATCAATTATATCCTGAGCTTTGTCTCCATATATCCTATTAAAATGTAAAAAATTGTCATTAAATCCCTTTAATGTATACAGTTAAAACATGGACAGCATAACCTACATTTGTATCTATACAAGATATACCCATGAGTATTTGCACAGAATAAACATAAGGTATAGCAGCAAGATTTTTCTTAGATACCTTTAGCACTAAGAAGCTATGATAACAGTAATTCTGTAACTAGTTCTTTATATTGCCAAATTATTGCTTTTCATTTATATTAAAATTCATTAACAAGATCTTAAAATATAACTGTGATAAGCTATTATCTTACTAAAACTAACCAATTCCATTGCAATGACAAAGAAAATATTTGTTTACCTATGTGAGGGACACTATATTTTGAGCCTAATAATTAAAATAGTTTCTGATAGTAAACTGCTTTATTGTTTTTCAAAATATTCTTTATGCTCAATAAACTTTTGCATCCATTTGAACCATTTGCCAAAGCATTTATTCCAGTCTTCTTGAGACACCATCAAAATATGGCTTTTGAGGCATTAATGGCTTCTACCGACAAAAATCGTCAATGAATTTATTCTTTATGTTTAGGAACAAAAAGAAGTCATTGGGTACCAAATCAGGATCGTATGGCAGATGACCCATCAAATACTGTGCTTGCACTGACTTGATGAAGAACAATCCTACAGTTCTTGTTGGTTTTTCTTACTTCACCGAAGACTTCCGACAAACAAGTGGTGTGTACCATTCAGTACTGACCGTTTTACATTCCTCTAAAGGCACTGTTGCCACCTGGCCAGTTTTGTTGAAAATGCAGGTGACCATTTACTTCGAAGTGCTTCGAGTGTGAACAACTTTTGTTGGATTTGCTTCTTCTTGAAACACCCACAGTTGACTGCTGTTTAGCTCTGGATCATACGCATAGAACCATAATTCATAACCTGCTACAATTATATATGTCTTTTGCCACTATTTCTTGAGCATGTTTGTACACCAATCAACACGAGTATTTTTTGAGATTGCATCAAATTATGTGGGAACCAATGAGAGCAAACCTTTTTCATGACTAAATTATCATACCATATTTCACATATGCTGGTGGAACTTAAAACTAGGGTTGTCTCAATCTCATATGTTGCATTATGATCTTGCATTATTAGTTTTTGCATCAGCCTCAATGTTTTCTGGCACAACTGATTTTGGAGGACCTTCATGAACTACATCATTGAGTGAATGGACAACAAATTAAATTTGTTATACCAGCGTTTCAGTGGCAAAGGATGGATCTTTATTGCCAAATGTGGAAGTTAGTTGATTAATGCACTCGTCTTGATAATCCACGTCCAAAGTTGTAATAAATCATTGCAAAACATTTTCACAAATTCCATGTTTTTGTTGACACAAAATTTAAGTTGACCAACAAATGACCCTTTATTGACAATGTCAATGTCTGAAGTTTATGGTCAACAATGTCAAACTTTCCATTGGAAATGTCAGATGGTACCTATAACATTCTGGGTTGCCAAGGATCAAAATACAAATAGTGCCCCTTGTACCTGTGTGTCTCAATATATTTTTAGAGCTCCTTTAATTTATTTAACTTATTAATCACATTTATAGGCTCATTTTAATGAACTATCGCACAAAATTAAATAAAACCAATATTTGTTGCTATAAGCTATGTATCTTTGGAACTGAATGTAATGCAGTAAAAGAGATGAATTCCACAGAAAAGATAAACTACAAAGAATAAAACTAATCCTTGTTTCACATAAGCTTGCCCCGTATCTCTTAACGGTCACGTGACCTTATCACTTCTCATTGGCTGCTGTTGTGGTGCAGACTGTTGTGTGGTAAAAATGAGTTCATTATTTAACATGGTGATATGTCTTTATATGTTGGAAGAGAATTGTCAAATTTATATTTTGGTAACTGTTTTAATGAAATATATTGCGCAACAGAGTTGATTTATCTGAAATGCATATTAATTCTTAAACAAAGAGGAGGTTCCTTTGCTCTCAAGCACATTGCACATGATTTAGCGGTAGTGGTGACATATTTGTTTATATGACTTATCACTGACCTTGTTTTGAACTGGATTAGTCATATATCGCCATTCGACGGTATGCTATGCCAAGTGCCAGAGCTAAATTATTTTATTGATCGTTTATTGCGTGTGTACTTATTGTATGTATAATGGCAGAGTCTACCGCCAGTTTTTCGCTGAAGTATCGCAAGGGTAAATCTTTACAAACAGGCGAAAAAAGAATTGTGTTGCATGTGTTTAATGTACTCTCAGAGAGGAATCCGTCTTTGTCAGTGAGAGAAGTCGAACAGCTGTGCTCTGAAGTTACAGGTGTGAGTTAGATCCATACGAACATTGCGATGTGAAATTGAGAAAACAGGAAAACTCACCACCCCAGCCGTGCTCGGAGAAAATACGTGAAAAGTGCTGTGCGTCGTCAAGTGCATAGTTTTTTCTTTAGAAAGAACTCCCTAACATAAATAACATTTTGTCTGCTGTAAATGAGGATGCAGATTCACCAGATTTCAGCAGATTGCTTATACAGCAGGGGTTTGTGAATGAAAAAATAGGCAAGAAAAATGTGCTAAAAGACAGGCGATATTGCTGTGTGGCGAAGACGTTATTTAAGGACAGTCAGACTGTACCAAGATACAAGTCGCAAAATATACTACCTTGACGAGATTTGGGAGAATGAAGAACACACGAAAAGTAAGGTATCGCATGACACGACTTTTAAGACTGAAAGACAAGCATTTTTTAAAGTTATGTGTGCTCGTTTAAAAATTCTCAGTGGAAAAGGCCGAGGCCTTTCATTATAAACTTCAGTTTCACTGTTCAGTCATTCAGTTTCAACTTGCTCAGTTTCATTATAAACTTCATTATTTTTGCATGCCTTCATATCCTTATTTGTATAAGTTTATTTATCTTCCCGTCAATTATTATGACGCTTACTGCAGGTTTAAATGTGATGGGAAGGCACCGCCTATGGCCTGTGGCGCAAAAGCATTAGCCAATTAGGGCGAGGGGGAAGGTAGTTGAACGCAGAGTGATACATGTCAGCGGGGCAAGGTTATATGAGATTAGTTAAGATGGGACAGAATTAAATTTAGCTCTTAAGGTTGCTGGTATTTGTAACGGATTTTCCTACTTTTTTCTTAATAAGAGAAAATCTAATTTTTTGATTACTCAGCATTTACATTACATTGCAGATTTTACAATAGTGAAATTTAAAAAATGGTACACATAAATATAGGCTTATTACAAAAAGCCACTACCTTTTACTCTCAGCTGTTCATCACAGGTCACTAAATCTCAATACTGCTAATAAATATCAGATAAGTGTGATACTCCTCTTAAAACAGACTTATTTTGCAAAGTTATTCAGATACAAATTACGACTGCATATTATACTGGCAGTTACTGCTACTGAATCCTATACATCCATGATTACCTATGAACAAAATCAGTAACAACATTCCGCTGGTGATCTCTACACCATCACCTCTGAAGTGGAAGTATCCAGCAGAATAAAATGCATGTACTTTTACACTTTTTTTTTAAGTAATCTTTATTTCCATTTCAATTACAAATTATTATACATTTACATACTCATTACTACACTGAGTTGCTGGTTCCCTTGGGCCCAATAGACTCAAACTCTGAGGTTACCTTTACATTTAATACCTAAGGTACCAAGATCGCAAAAACAAGAAAGCTGATCCATGTCAATAGTCGAGGACATTCAGTAGATTTACCCTGTGGTTTAGTTGAAACATCAGTTACTTTAGGTAATAATTTAATTATACTTTCAATCACTGAAAGCTTCCACTAGTTTATTCATTGAATAGTTTCATTTTTTAACGTTGGCAACAAGGTGCAGGTAATTATGGCAGCAACCAGCACATGCACAGCAAGTACATTTGATTTTATTCATTTTATTTCAAATGAATTTATATTTGAAGGTTTATAGAGCATTTAAATCCCCCCCCCCATTATATTTGTGTCTTATATGATGCAATAATTCAAACAAATTCTAAAGTAGAAAAAAATTTGCAGGGCATAACAGAAAGAAGTGAATAGAGAAAGTTGTAAATGTAACACCCTTTTTTCTTATGACTATCCAAAAAGAGTTTCAAAGCCATCAAATAAATGTATGTATGTATTTATTTACAAACAATTTATACAAAAAGTTTTTACAGTTTTATTTACTTACACATTACTTGAGTTGCTATTTGATCCCCTAGTCCGCCATACATTTCAACACCAAGGTTATTTATGTATGGTGGACCTTAACTTAATTCATATTACTTTTCTTTATTTCTCGATACCATTTTTCCCTTGCTCTTCTGATAAATTCCCCTAGCATATTTGTATCTTTACAAAATTACTATAATTTTCTACCTTCTTTATTAGCGCTTTTATCACTAGTTTGTCACTTGTCTATTTCTTCTATTACACAATTATGTTTCTCAGCTTATATTTGAGGTTATTCACACCCTGTCCTGGCATTAAAGTCCCCAACTAAAACTATTTTATATTGGGATGTTTATTAAATATTATCTTTATGACCTGATTAAATTTACAGAGTAAAAGTCATCAAATAGTCACCCACTTTAAAACAGCACCAAGTAGCTGGTATAAATTAAAACAAGCATTAGGTCTTAACTCATTAATTACAAGCAATTGCTTGGTTTCGTATAAATTTCTCAATCTCGAGAGCAAAGATTTGTGAGCTTGAACACTCAGCTACTGCACATGGTTTGAGATTAATAGGTATAAGTATGGTGCTGATGCCTCATCTTAAATAGTGAATTATCTTTCCTCTTTTCATTTTCTTGAGTTAGCGACTACAAAATAGATCTTCGCCTTTCTCTAAAAGAACATCCAATGATATTTTGTGAGAAACCGTACTACTTACAGGTTCTATGGAAACACTACCAAGCAAGTTCCTACTCATACACTTTGAAGGTAATTATGTAGCTGTCAACCATGACATTCATGGACATCACCACGCCCAGAACTAGAATGGTACATTTCTCGGAAATCATATTAATATATTGTTGTTTTATGCAGAGAAAATGCGTTTACTGTAATTCTTTATATAACCGTAATATAAATAAAAAATTTAATTAAAAATGGGAGATATACTGAACTGCCCTTTTCTGAGGCAGTGAGTAAGTTGAATTACAAGGCAGTGTATTTTCAGCAATTGCCTATAATTTACACTCTGGATATTTGCAATAAGTACTACGAAGAACAAAATCTATAATATTAGCAATGTGCATTTAGAAAATATTAAGCTTAACTATGCAAGTGTTATTCCACAATTTACATTTCCCCCATTTACACAACATTTCCCAAGTCCTTTGAAAAGTTTAAAAGAGGGTAACATTTTATACATTATGAAGGCAGCTGGATAAACAAAACCTTCGAAATATTATACTCACATGTTTGCTACCTATCAGCAAGAGTATATTTCAGTCTATATTTGGTAACAATATTTTTACTCAGATCCTTAGTAACAAGAAAATTTCAATAATAAATGGAAAAATACTTACCGTTTTAAAGCTCTTTGATGAATTGTTGGGGAACAACCACCTAAACAGTCATCCAAACGGAATTTGGCAACCTCTTCTGGTGATAACCTTGAAAGTTTCTTTTGCACACCTTCCAACACTCTGATAGTGGCTGCATTCGTCTCTATCACAACGTCAAGCTATAAACAATCACATTTTGCAACTTCACAAAAAGTGGTACTTTTTCTAAGGTGAATATCTCTTGATTCATATCATCAGCTATATCCATTTATCATACAGTAAACCAGAACTAATACAGTAACTGTGCTACAAAACTTGGCCAGCAGGCATTCAGTCCAGCTACCTGTCACACATGCATGTATGCCAAATAAAATCTAAAACCACATTGATTATCAGAATGAACATCTTATAACTGAAATGTAGGAAATAACATCCATCTTCATCAATACATCTACTTCATGGCAAGTCCATGGCGAGAGACTATGTACACTCTGTTCAAGTGCAATCATGTCTTCTGTACAGCAACACGTCACACATTGGCAGGTGCGAGAAGTCATATGTGATTGAATATTGTGACAAGGAGAAAGAGGGAATCAAAATACCTTTGTTTAAGCAGCAAAATTAGCAAATGCAATGGTAATTTACATTGGCATATGATTAATTGGCTGACATTTCATATCAGACACACAGTTCCCAAGTGCTCTACTTGTGTTATGTCATTTACTGTATACCAAGTTACTATATTTCGTGCTTTTAGTAAATAAAATAACAAGCGAATGCAGCACTTGATAATGTAGGTCAAGAACTCTCAATGCTTTGCCATGCAGTACAGCATTTTCTGAGGAAAATTCCATTCGCACATATTAGTTTAGCTTAGAAATAGCATTAATTTCTGTCCTGATATTTTCAGGATATTTGTTTTAATTCTTCTAAAGTGTGGGGATTGGTTTTTATATTTCATTTTCCAAGTTGCCACTTAAATAAAAACTATATGGCATAAGATAAGGAGACTGAGCAGTCCATAAAACCTAACTAATGACTTTATCCTGAAAAACTTCCACAAACCGTAATAACCCCTAAGCTGTATGCACAGTGGCAGAATCCTACTGGAAATATTCAGGCTGACATTCAATGTCTTTCAACTGCTTAGAACACAGCGCCAGAATATTCTTCATCTATCTTTCTGCATTTATGGTACACTCATAAAAAATAGGCCCTATTATTCTGCATCCATTTATTGAGCATCTTTCGGTCATGCAAGGGAGTTTCATGAATGAAATTGGATTTGGCTGTAGCATATCAGTTGTGTAGTGATGAACATGATCATGTAAATGAAATCATATTTCCTCAGGGAACAATATTAATTATGGATCCATTATTCCATCATTAACATTACTCAAGATCCAGTTACAAAAATTTAACCAATTCTTGTGATTACGAGGTAGCAATTCCTGAACAGTAATGTGTATGGTTTAAGTTTGAAAAGTTTAATATGTATTGTATACAAACACTACATTGTACTGTACAGTGCGATCGAGGCATTTTGAAAACACTTCTAAGCACTCTTAATGTTAATCAGATATGAACTGGACTACAACAGAAGTGAGACTGATGCACACGGGGAAATGCAGTGTACGTCACATGGCTCGTGTGCCTGCCATTAAATTTTTGTAGCATACATATGTACTAAAATATGTAAAACAATCAATGGCACTAGTCTGCTAAATTATATAAAAAAGTTAATACTTTATGATTCTCTCTTTGTTGTATATTATACAATAGCAGCTAGTTTTTTAGTTTCTCTAGCTGAGAATACTATTTCTCTAATAGGTAATAATACTAATAGTTACAAACCTCAAACCTTTCATCTTCACAGCGATAGATGTATTCTTCATACTGCGTTTTGCGGGATGTGACAAAGGTTGAGTCCTCAGACCATGTGGGAAAAGATACCCAAGTGTCATTCAGGACTTCTTTGCAAAGCGCAGTGCGTCCTGAACATTTTGGATGAACATAACTTTTTGGTAAAGCACAATAGCTTGCTCCTAACCTTTTACATGTTGTATAATCTGCAACACAAAATGTTTTACAAAAATTATTGCATGCTTCAGAAAATTATAGTTAATAATTGAAATTAAATGTTGATTACCCTATGGTACTCATAAACCTTACTACATATAATAAATATAAACAATGATGTTAATCAGCAACAAACTATAAATTCCTGATATAAATATCCTGAACATGTTTCAGATACTGTTGAGCATGATAAGCAATACCCTAAATATGTTCAATTGATGTTTAGTGCTTCAATTTTTTGGTTCATTTGTCACATATATTTATGTCTAACTCATTAAAAGTACAGATAGCTGGACAAGAAAAAAGGAGAAGTCCAAACCATATATTTCCTACCTATTTCCATAGCCAAATCTCCAACTGGCCGATCCTGCCTCACCAAGTTGTTAGATAAGGTTTCAATTCCACCCAAAGCACCAGCTCCTTGTGGCCCACTCAATGTCCCAGAGCCTGCTCCACCACTGGTATCATTGTGTCCCAGGAAGTCCTTGAACCAACGAAAGAGTTCTGGAAACTTCCCCAGAAATGGGGTTACTAGCTGTACCAATTCTGATTTGGACACTATCTCTTGATTGAACAAAACCAGGCACCGAAGGAAATTCTCATAAACTTCTTGATTTTTAAATGCTTTCCTTGCCTGCAAATAAACTTTAATTAGTAACTATCCACAACACATTCACACATTCTATTACCAAATAGAGATTCAATAATACCTTATCAAAGAAGGCATAATCATTCAGACTGCCATATTTGCCGGCCTCGGCAAGAGAGACATCTCTCAAGGATGCAGTCTTATGTTTCTTGGTTGGAGGACCATGTGATGGAGATGCTGTAGAAAAGGAAGGTGAACGTTTCACCTGGCCACTTCCTCCATGCCCACTGTGTCCAAATTTTGTTAAAGTATTGCGTTCTGATGGTGTTCCTGACAGACTGCTTCCTGGTCCTTCATGTCTATTTCCGGTACTACTACTGCAAGAATTATTGTATCCTGGCTTCAGTGTGCTGGAAGGTTTCTTTGCAATTGATGAATGGTCATTGCTGGTGCCCTTATTACCCTGTTTAAAATATTTGTCAAACATTAATACTTTGAATTCAGTAATTGAGGTTAGGTAAACGGAAAACTCAAAAGCATTTTATGATTGCAATTATGAATAAATTCAGTTCTAAACAGAGGTCTATTCTATGTATGCTTTACCAATGCAGCTTGATGACTTGTAGCATCAGGAAGAAATTGACCAAATTCTGCCAGCAAATCTTCTTGGTTTTCAAACAGTTTGGCAACCTGGGAATAAACTTCAGCTTCAGTTAAGTATTTTCCTGGAGTACTAAGTCCCTCCTTTAAATTTCTCTGCTCCATTTGGTATTTGTGGAGTATTTCCAAGAACCTCTTGTATTTATCTGGCTGCCCTTGAAAGCGGCTCTGTAACAATGTAGTGTTAAAGAGTGAAAACTCATTATAATTTGCAGGTGCTAAGGAATAGTGTACATAATTTATTAAACAACTGTAAGGACAAAATATAAATGTGACAAACTGCACTTATCTGCTTGAACAATTACCAATTTTCATTTTTCAAAAAATTTAAGCACATTGCAGTTCAAACTGGGAGAGTGAGAGATACGTGAATAAAGTTAAAGAGAATTGGTATGGATAGGCCAATTGTATAGAAACCAATAACTATTAGTTACTGATGCTTTTAAATAAACACTCTCTCTCTCTCTCTCTCTCTCTCTCTCTCTCTCTCTCTCTCTCTCTCTCTCTCTCTCTCTCTCTCTCTCTCTCTCTCTCTCTCTCTCTATGTATGTATATATATATGCATCTGTTTGTGTGAGTGTGTGTGTGTGTGTGTGTGTGTGTGTGGGGGGGGGGGGGGGGGGGGGGGTTTGAGAAAGTAACATTTATTCTGATAGAATAAAGGATTAGGGGGATAAATATACTGAGATTAGACAAGCTGTAGTCCAGAGATTGCAAAATTATCACGGTCAACTTTAGCCCCCCCACCAAAAAAAAACATTAAATAGAAAGGAGCATTTAAATGCAAATAGACGAAGTGAGCACAAGGCCTGATGCTTTTGCTCAAAGCAATGTTTCTATGGAAGAAAATCACCCCACCCCTAGTTAAGCTTATAAAAACATATATGCATGTGGCAAATCGGCTTTCAAGCACTGGACTATACCTTGTTTCACGTAAGCTTGCCCAGTATCTCTTAACGGTCACGTGACCTAATCACCTCTCATTGGTTGCTGTTGTGGTAATGACTGTCGTGCGGTAAAAATTAGTTCGTTATTTAACATGGTGATATATCATTATATGTTGGAAGAGAATTGTCAAATTTATATTTTCGTAACTGTTTTAATTAAATATATTACGCAACAGAGTTTATTTATCTGAAATGCATGTTAATTCTTAAACGAAGAGGAGGTTCCTTTGCTCTCAAGCACATGGCACAATAGCACGTGATTTAGTGGTAGTGGTGACATTTGTTTATGACTTTTATCACTGACCTTGTTTTGAACTGGATTAGTCATGCATCGCCATTCGAGTGCGGGAGCTAAATTATTTTATTGATCGTTTATTGCGCATGTATTATATGTATAATGGCAGAGTCTACCGCCAGTTTTTCGTTTAAGTATCGCAAGGATAATTATTTACAAACAGGCGAAAAAAGAATTGTGTTGCATGTGTTTAATGCACTCACAGAGAAGAATCCATCTTTGTCAGTGAGAGAAGTCGAACAACTGTGCTATGAAGTTACAGGTGTGAGTGTTAGATCCGTAGGAACATCGCGACATGAAATTGAGGAAACAGGAAAACTTACCACTCCAGGCAAAAGCAGGAATAAACAAAAGTGCGTGCTCGGAGAAAATACGTGAAAAGTGTTGTGCGTCGTCATGTGTGTAGTTTTTCTTTAGAAACGAACTCCCTAACATAAGTAACATTTCCTCTGCTGTAAATGAGGATGCAGATTTACCAAATTTCAGCAGATTGCTTATACAGCTGGGATTTATGAATGAAAAAAGAGGCAAGAAAAATGTGCTAAAAGACAGAGGCGATATTGCTGTGTGGCGAAGATGCTATTTAAGGATAACCACACTGCACCGAGATACAAATTGCTAAATATACACAAAGAACACACGAAAAGTAAAGTATGGTGTGACACGACTTTTAAGACTGAAAGACAAGCATTTTTGGAAGGTATGTGTGCTGGTTTAAAAAATCCCAGTGGAAAAGGCCAAATGCCTTTCATTATAAACTCTTTCAGTTTCATTGCTCAGCCATTCTGTTTCAATTTGCTCAGTTCGTTATAAACTTGTATTTTTGCATGCATTCATATCCTTATTTGTATGATTTTATTTATCTTCCCGGCAATTATTACATTTACTGCACGTTTAAATGTGACGGGAAGGCACCGCCTATGGCGTATGACGCGAAAGCATTAGCCAATTAGGGCGAGGGGGAGGGTTGTTGAATGCGGAGTGATACATTTCAGCCGGGCAAGGTTATATGAAACAGAATAGTTTAGACTTTCACCCATTGCAGCAATGTTCAACTGTGCTGTTTATTTTTAAAGTGGCTGAGGTCCAAAATTGCTGGTTTTGGACTTACGTCAGAAAACACTTCAGTAAGGAGCCTTCTATTCACTGACATGGTGTATGTCCAGGTTCATTTTTATCCGCTTGGGAGCAGCAAACTTGGCGTGCTAAACGGAATAGTGGAATGGTTAAAGGAAATAGTGGTGTATGTCCAGCGCATGTGGTATTCTTCTGTAGCAGCATTATTGCATCCTCTATCTTTGCAGTGCATATCTCATTACTGTATGTGTTTAAGCAATTTTCAACAGCTGCAAACTTTGTTTTTGTTTCTTCTTGGGTTATAATTACAGTATGAGCGATTAAGGTGAAAACCCTAGACCAAGAAAAAGACAGAGGAAGCCAGATGATTTTGGGAAACCAAATGCATATATTTGCAGAAATGTTCAATTTGCTGATGTGATTAGACAACAAACATGAGAAGCACCTAGGTCTCCACTGACGTCTATGAGCTTGTATTTCCTCATGAAGAACAATATTCAGGTATGTAAAAGTTTTTTCTTGACACTTTTCAAATCAGTGATGGGAAACTTTGGCATCTATTAGCAAAATTCTGCACTGGAAAATCACCAGGAGATGACGGAGGTAAGAAAGCACAGCTAAGGAAATTGCTACAAGAGGTTCAGAATTCCATTAATGAACATATCAGTTTCCCCATTGTATGAGTCTCATACACAACCTCATAACCCACACAAAAAATATTTATGTTCTGACTTGGACATATGCAAAATATATGATTTATACAAACAGTAGTGTGTTGAGAAATAAATTCTTCCTGTGAAAGAAAGCTTTTATCATTAAATTTTCAATACACAATTCAATCGTGGCTTTCAAAGACCAAAGAAAAAAAGACACGTGATGTTTATAAGATTAGAAGTCATGATCCAACCCTATCCAACAATGGAAAGAAAGAAATAGTGACAAACCAAAAGCTTCATCTCAGGAAAGTGGACAGGGCTAGAGAATCATTATCGGCTAATAGAGAACTTTCACTTCAGGAAACAGACATATTTTACACTGTCTCTATTGATTTACAGAAAGCCCTTGTGTTCCCCATTTTATTGGTCTCCGATGCTTATTACAAATGAAACATGTACACCTGCAACTGTAGAATTAATGTTTATCTTCAGGGCAAGACCATTTATATGTCTGGGACGAAACTAAGGGATTAAGAGGGTTCTCAAAAAATAGCAGCATGTCTGCTAGAACACTTTAATCCATTTTGAATGAAGAAAAAACAAATCATTGTATTTCCTTTCTTGGAAGTGTTGAAAACAGTGTTGTTATGATAAATTAAATTTAAAGGGAGTCGATTAACAACACTAAACAACACTTACTTTTAAATTTTTCCGGAACATGTTTCAGAGACTTTGCCTCTATCCTCGAGTCGATGGCCGGCTGAGGATAGAGGCAAAGTCTCTGAAACATGTTCCGGAAAAATTTAAAAGTGTTGTTTTAGTGTCATTAATCGACTCCCTTTAAATTTAATAAATCATTGTATACTCACACTGCTTCAGGACAAAACCACAACATTAATCTTTCACTAACCTAATGAAATTCTTGCAAACCCAAAACTATATTGAAGTCACAGAAAAGAAGTTCCTTGTCTCGGCCACTCATACTTCCCTAACGACGGTGACTTTGGTTCATAGAGCAAGTAATTCAGTTACATCAGGTAAGCTTTTAATTTCAACTTTGGAAAACTTGTGGGTCAAGTCTTAAGTTTTCAGAAGAAATTGATCAATTTACCAAAGATAACATCTTGAAATAGTGGAAATTTTGATTTTATGTAGGGGTTGTTGAACTTTAGCACCTTTTCTTTTCCATCTATTGCCAAAGACCATTCATTACCTTACTGCTCATACTTCAAATTAAATGGGGTTGCAACTATCATCTTGGAACAGTATTTCATAATATTTGCATAAAACCCTTCGGAGTGCAGATGGGAAGTTATTTTTCACAAATAGTTACTTTAAATATTTACAAAACATAACCTGAAAGTGAATTTTAAAGTGAAAAGTTATTTTAACAAACAATTTATGAAAACAAACTGCAATTATGCTGAACACAACATAAAACCAATAAAACTCTTGCTGAAATTTAAAACTAGTCTGGCCATCCATCCCTACTTACCTTAATTTTGTTTACATAGTTGATAGCATGGTTGAACTCCACAGGCTGGCTTTGTGGAGTAGGGTGAATTGCACCAGTTGCCCCAGATTCTGCATGGCTTAATGCTTGAGATACAGCTTGATGTGCTGCCTGCTGTTGTGACATGGCTTGCACTTGAGCTTGTGTAGGTGGTCCATGTGAACCATGGTGGCCATGATGACTGTTGTGATGCAATGCAGAGTTGTTTGGTGTAGCTGAATAACCATGGTGCTGAGCACCTGAACCTTGTGTAGGAGGACCTGCAGCAGTTGCAGAAGTTGGTGATGCTCCCGGAGGTACAGATGTTACATGATGATGAGAAGATACAGAATGGTGAGCAGATCCTGCTGTGCTACCAATTCCTTGGCTTGTATGATGGCCACTGGACCTGCGCACAAAATTATCCATTAGATTACCAAACTGTTATGTTATTGCTAAAGGGGAACATGGCCATACTGATACAAATATCTGACTTGGCAGAAAACTTTCAAATAGATGGCAAATATCAATAATTTTGTAATTAAACACTAAAAACTTCTGAACACTACAGTTTCCAGATGACAATGCTATTGACAGAAGTGGCCTCGTTAACATTTCCTACTCTGGGTGCCAGGGTAGCACAGTAGATTCGTTTGCGACTCGTTCTGAGGGTCCGAGTTCGATTCCCGGCTCTGGGGTGTCGATTTCAAGTTGGCCATATCCACACCTTCACCTCTGTCTAGTTCATGTGAAGTGTCCCCTATGCCCAACATGGTTTGGAGTCCACAGTATAAACTGTAAGTCCAGTTGCCTTCCCATTATCTTTGCCATCACCCTATCATTGGAGGTAATGGACACTGCCCTCTGGGAGCCTCCACCTAAGAAATCGGTCCAGTCATGTGGTGGGGTGAGGTTACCCGAAGGCCGCAGTTGCCATATGGAGAGTGTTGGTATACATACATACATTTCCTACTCTGTCCAAACAAGTACACACACACAATGATGGTTGCCAACTGTATCAGTCAGAGCTCTGTAAGGAGATTGCAATTAGACAGTAGCAAAACTGATGCTAACACATGACTCTCAATTGAAATTGAGATTGGGGACATTTTAACTTAAGATTTTGCAATTTATTTCAAAGGCTTCTCCATCATCTGCTAGCTGTATGCTCACCAACATCTGGAAAAGCATCCTCTACCTCAAGAGCTGGTTGTGCTGTGATCGTCATCTAATGGCACAATTTCAAAATCCATTACTATGTGTAGCTTTGGTGATCTTTTTCCCATACTGTGAATTATGCTGGCATTTTGGTATTTTTTAATATGCTGTACTTCTTCCTTGTGTGTTTCATTGACCAAAACCAGTAAGCTACTATAATTTGTCTATTTGCTTAAGTTTTAAATTCCTTAAGAGTTCCTTTAGTTTGGCTTGAAGTTTCTTTGTCTTTCATATGTATCTCTTATGGACATCTTTTGTAGTTAATTTGGAATACATGATTTCTTAATGAAGTAATGTCCTTTAGTGGATGATTAAAGGTTATATTCATTGTATGTACCCAATTTTATGCCCGGTATTCCTTAGAGGATTATTAATACAAGTTGCTGAGGGTATATTTATTTTATGGATTCAATTTTAGCCACTATTGTATAGCAATTTATTGAATTTGTTGTGAATTTTAAATATGCACATATTTTTCAGTGACAACTCTGTTATTAAATGGTATGGAGAACTTGCTGAGTGAAACTACAATGTCACCAATGCATACACAACTTCAGCATGTTAAAAACTTTTATGGTTTACGATAATTTAGCACAAGATAAATTTATCTCAATTCCGTTTGCTGCAGAATTAGTCCACTATGGTTAACAAGAGCAACCTAGTAACTTACTATAAACCTTAACAGGCCTATTCTCTAATTCTTATATATGAACTTTAAGAGTGCTTTGTAAAGTAAATCATTGTTACATAATGCTAAGTTTATATGGTCAAATATTGATACTAATTAAATTTCACAGCAATGATGAATGTCTCGTCTGTAATTTACACAGCTATAAGTATACCTGTGCTAAGAGTACAAAACGATTATAATATTGCACCACGGCTCACCCGTTAACTTCATGTAAATAGAAGTACAAGCTATTTAGTGGTGCAAATGCAATACAGTTTTCAGTGTAACCTACATATGAACATTTTTATAATATATCATATTGTACATAATATCAGTTCCACAAAATAAGCACAGTGACAACTCTTATTAAATGGTATGGAGAAGTTGCTGAGTGAAACTACAATGTCACCAATGCATACACAACTTCAGCATGTTAAAAACTTTTATGGTTTACGATAATTTAGCACAAGATAAATTTATCTCAATTTCGTTTGCTGCAGAATTAGTCCACTATGGTTAACAAGAGCAACCTAGTAACTTACTATAAACCTTAACAGGCCTATTCTCTAATTCTTATATATGAACTTTAAGAGTGCCTTGTAAAGTAAATCATTGTTACATAATGCCAAGTTTATATGGTCAAATATTGATACTAATTAAATTTCACAGCAATGATGAATGTCTCGTCTGTAATTTACACAACTATAAGTATACCTGTGCTAAGAGTACAAAACGATTATAATATTGCACCACGGCTCACCCGTTAACTTCATGTAAATAGAAGTACAAGCTATTTAGTGGTGCAAATGCAATACAGTTTTCAGTGTAACCTACATATGAACATTTTTATAATGTATCATATTGTACATAATATCAGTTCTACAAAATAAGCATTACTGAGCACCTCTCTTATCTTTTCAACAGTTTAAGTTTGAATTATACATGTATTAAGAATATATTTAATCAGGAATTCACATTTAGTTTTAATCACAGTTATTAATATATGCTTAGAGATGTTGGTATTTCTCTAATTACTGGTTTTACATCAGTTCCATTGTTTTGAAGCTCATTTCTAAACTGCATTAATGCAGGTACATACTTCTTACAGGATTTTATGACTGAAAAAAATCAAAGCAAGACAAATTTACAATTTGTTAAGCAAGTGGAAAGCACCAATACACTTGCTTCCCCACCCCTTTTTAACAGTACCTCTAAATACTGTATTATGTACATTACCTATATTGTCCTGCTATTTTAGTATAATACATCATTAGAGTAATTAATAAAAAGTTGAAAATTCAATGGTTAACACTAATAAATTACATAAACCGGTCTCACAATTTATTATTCAATGGTTATTGATTTAAGTTTTCATTTATACATTATTTTAGATGTCTCACTTTGAAAATGTATAATTGGGATTACCTTCATTTGTACAATTCTGTTCAAACCAATTCTTCTCAGTTACTTTTCAGATTTATTTCAAAGACATTTAAGTACAATATATTCTACAAATATTCATTTTCAAAACTAGACATGTCCACCTCTCCAGCTGAGAAAAACTGAAAAAGATTCCGAGGCATAGGAACTGAATAGACATCACACTGCTGAAAAAAAGTTCCACAGAATTGTTTAGTTTTGTTCCTCAGCAATGGTTTAAATGAAAGCTGCTTTCAAAACTGCCATTAGAAACCATTATCTCTTTCTATAATGTATTTGTTTTGTTTTAAAATATAAGTAACAATTCTTTTTTTCCCTTTAAATAAGTTTACATGAAATATTAATTTGAAAAAGAGATATCTTTATTTTTCACTGTCCTTAAGAAAGATTTCAAAAAGAATCAAATTTTGAAGCCACCTTAAAATTTATTTTTTTAAATTTAGATCATTATTTAGCTGAACTTACCCATGGAGAGGTTGCAGAGTGGTAGGTTTGCCTGCTGCAGTTGTTGCACCCGGAGCTCCAGGCAAAGTACCTACAGTTGCTCCAACTGGTGTCTGTCCAGAACTCACTCCACTCCCACTGCCAGGAGCACTACCCAGAGTTGTTCCTCCAACTGGTGAACCCAATGTTGTTGGAATTATGGAATGGTGAGAAGAGGTGATAGAACCAGGAGTGTGGACAAGTGTAGTAGTTGCTGCCGTTGGACTTGGCATGGATACAGACACTTGGAAGGCATACCCCTATGCACAAACATTTAAAAGCAGTTTTTCAGTATTCAGAATTATTTTTAACTTGAAAAAGGATTTGGTTAAAAAGTATATGACCTATGAATACTTTACAAATAATTTACTTCATTTCAACAAACAAAAGCGTTTTATACCTGGTCATTGGCTTGAACTTCTATTTTATAACCTGGAGGCAAAAACGTATTGAAACCAACAATCAATTCTGGATGGCCCTTGAAAAGATTGGATACTCGCTGAATGACTCCTGGCGTATCAATGCTGCAACAAATCAAAATAGACTCAGGAATGATTTTTATTATTTTTACCGTCATCATTACGGCTAGGATTTTCATAACCTAACACCTTACCTTTGACTTTTGAATTCTTTCATGATGTCCAAAAAGTCATTGTAAACTTGTGGCTGGCTTGCAAATTTGTATTTCACTTGATCTAAGTAAGAAAGAGCATCTTCCACTTTTAACCGCTGAAACTGCTGACCAGCAGCTGCAGCAGCTGCTGCACTACTGACTGACATTGGTGATGCAGATGGAGTACCTGCTGCAGTACCCACACCATGAACCTGTAAAACAAAACAAAAATTGCAACCCTCTCTTAAGCTCTGATGTACTTCCAAATAAGTAACCTTCCAAGAATCTACGGCTGCCAATAAGTTAATTAACATAACAGCAAAAGCTCATTATTAGTCAGTTCTTTTCAGTCATCCAGAAACTGGATATATCATTTGTTTTCCTATGAACTAAATGTTTAATTGGAAAATATGTTGTTTTGATGACAAGTATAGTTAAGTTAAATCTTACCATTCAAAGTATAAAGAAAATTTTGTGCACTTTGTCAACCTTAATTTATTTCCTTTAAGGTAAGTTTTCAAATATTTGTTTTATCTATTTCTAATGGATTTCATAAATTCAAAACTGGAATATAATTACTTTCTTTTTATTGCTCTTGTGTTCCCTGAAAAAAAAAAAAAAAAAAAAAAAAAAAAAAAAAAAAAAAACACTTTACATTGATTACACTTAATTGAAACAACTATCTGTAGTCAGTTTTTAATACTCTGTCACACTTCTGAATCTAGTCCCTCAATAATATAAAACTGTAAATAATAAAGTGTTAAAAACTGACTACAAATAGTTTTTTCAATGAATTTTGATTTCAGTAAATTCCTCCAATCATGCATAATTGATTACACTTGTTCGGATATTTAGACAAACATATTTGCTTAAGCTCAATTAGTTTCTGGGTTTAATAGAAGTAAAGCAGTTAAATTTTCTACATATATAATCAATTGCGATTATGGTTCTCTTAAAAATTAAGAGAATAGTACATGAAGGGCACATTAGCTATTGAACACCTCGAAAATTTATAATTGAATTTGCAACTGCAAGAAAATAAACACCAAATGATCTCTAATTAGGATTAAGAATGCATTTACCAAATTCATAAAGGCAACAAAACCCAACGTAGTATATGCCTAAACAAATAGCTTTTTTGTAAATTGGAAGGGAAAAACCAGCCATGGGCTTTCTTGCAAATTGAAAGAGAACCAATCCATAGATATGTGAATTCGACTACCATCTCTTTAAACTGAACATTGTTAAAGCATAGATATGCAATTCTACATGGTTTAAATCATTATGGCAAAGTTTATGGTTCCGTATTCTTTTTTCTTGTTTATCTGGAAGGAAACTAACCCTTTAACTCTATCATAAACACTTCTAAGGTGTATCTCTAAAAAAGGTGCTATTTGAATTACTAAACAATATTTGTAAAAAATGTTATCAGGCTTTCCTAATTTTTAGTGTCATTTTCCATTATCTGGAGGAACAAAAATAGGACAATTGTTCTGAAGTCTTTTAGCCAGAACATAATACTACAAAACTACCATTCAAAGGATCAGAGCAGCACTCAGAATGTTCACTAAAACTTAAGTGAATATAACAATTTAACAAATTCATTAAAAATCTGTTTATCTGGAAGATGCTACAATACCGCCATGCTGCAGCTATATAGGAAGATTAATGGTATTATTTGGGCAGTAGAAATAAGTATAAATAGATAAGACATGCATTTTTCCAGTATACACATTAAGCGATATTGTCAGGGCGTAAGAATCTTCTTTGGACATTCTGGAAGCATCAGAATTTCCTATGGATATATAAGCGAGCACCCTTGTGAGAAATGCAAGTTGAATGAATTAGCAAGTGGTTGAACAAAAAGTGCCAAACTCCAAGCCAGTTTGTGACAACTTCCAATGAGTGCTGTTACTGCAAGGGATTCAAGAGATGCTGGGAAGATATCAACAAGTAAACACCTGGAAGAAGCTGCATTGTGCATGTTTCATTACAATATAAAGAAAAGGGAAGTAATAGAGAAATTGCACTACTACCATTTTAAAGTGACAGAGTTAAACAAAATCTCAGTGAAAGCAAAACTAAGTGACAGTGAAAATCAGTTAACAGACTAGTTAGTAGATAAACACATATGAAGGGTCTAACTGCAAAAGTCTTATTCTCCACTTTTTGAAATTTTAAGAAATCCACAGAAAACTAATACAAATGAAAAAATTCATTGATTAGGAATTGTTTTGCAATTTTCATGAAAAATTAATAAATAAATGTTGCTTTACATAAAAAAATATATCTATGTATTTGATTAAAAGAAAGACAGGATTAAATATTGCAGAATTTGACTTTTGCAACCAAGCTCTGCTACATAAAAATATGGAGAATGTTATTTTTGATACCAGGAATGAAGATGGAACACTTCAGTTAAGGTAAAATTTCTTGGCAGGTGTAGCAATGAAATCACTTTACTGTAACATACATTAGCAAACTACGTTATACATTGAAATTAAGTGAAAAAGTCTGTCCCAAATGTGTAAAACAGGTGATTCTTCTACATGACTGCATTCGCACTCATTCATCTGCCTCTACATCAATTTCTGGGCCATCTATTACCATGTTTTAAAAAGTGTAGAGATTCAAGCATTCTCCACTCTTCTCCATAATGTTTTAATGAGAACACACATAGCCATGGGGTCGTTAAAGGAGTGTCCTCCTCCACAGAGGAGGGTCATTCGACTATTGCCATACCAGGACTAGGTCCCTTACTGGCATTGAGTGTGGTTGTTCTATATTAATCATGGTGGGTAAATGGTGGTGATAGAAATTGGGATTTAAAGATTTTTAAGGTACAGATGTAAATGTTGTATAGGGGTAAGGATGGTTATTTGTGGTTCTTATAGTCCAATTAACTTGAGCTGGCAGCTGAGTAAAGATGTACACTAAATGAATTAGTCTGTTATCAATCCTGAAAGAAGGCTAAGATGATTTATACATATGGAATATCTGATACATGTACCAGCAATGGCTCCTTATGTATAAAGTCATCCTCAGTCTCCTTTCAGAATTGGTAATAGACTAATTCATTTAATGTACATCTTAACCCAGCTGCCACCTCAACTTAATCGGAGTGTAAGGTCCTAGCACATGTCTGGGTCTCTTGTATGTCTTTCCAGGGTCAAGATCATATTCCCCAAGTCCACGGATGAGGTTGTTAAAACTGTTTGGGAGTTTGGAATAGAAACTATGCGATAGGTGTAGGATGTAGTCAATTATTTTAGGGATTTTCTACTATTTTATGTGATTACTTCTAGGAATGACTTCTGCTCTTATTACTCTTAAGCTTCCTATTGGTTGAGAGAATGTAACTTTAGCAGCCATGGTGGTGGACAATGCAAGTTTTGCAACCATATTCAATTTTCTTCCCTTCTTTAATATAGGAGAATATCAGTTTAGTCATATAATTTTACTTCATTCACATGGAGATCAACTTTTAGAACAGGAATATGAAGGGAAAAAAAAGTATTTCACCCAAGAGTGGAGAATGTGAGTTTTGCAGTTAGACGCTTCATATGTCAAAAAGAGAAATTTTACCACTTATTGAACTGTTCTATCTCAAAACATTTCTGTTAGAATTTAATATAATTTTATGTCTTGTAGCAGAACATTCAACATCTTAATATATAGAATCTGTTCAATCCCACAGTTACTTGTTGAACCTCTTTTGAATGTGAGGAGAGGGGAAGGGAAGAAAAATTTCTATGAATGACTTTTGCATCCACATTGCAAATTGAAAAGGCTTTAAAACTTTAAGTTTGAGCAAATAAAAAAAAAATCTCAAATTATATATATATATCCTAAAAATTTACAAAATCTTTGCACCAGATTAAAAATTTAGTCTACTTTTTAAGTATTTCCGTGCCTAAAAGGACACAAATTTTCAGTTTTCTAATCTAAATAGTTTATCCTCAGTACATAAATGATGGAAAAAAAGAAAAAAAATTCAAACATGTTAAAGTTAAAAGTTAGTTTTTGTATGATCTAAATTCTCAGACCACACTCAACCTGTTTCTGATATTGTTCATCCTCCCATCTTACTTTCTGAGCTCTTCATTTTATTCTTGCTTTTTTAGTGGCACCCAAAACAACTTTGTTTTAATGACGCTTCTTTGATCAATCTTCAATAGTGCTCTTTTCATACTTATCCCGCCAGATGCTCCAAGTAATCTCATAATTTTACATGTTAACATACTTCCCTCATTAAAACATTACTGCATTCAGCACTCCCATTTTCCATGTTATTTAGTACTACCCGAACTGCTTTTAGAATTCACTACCATATACAATTGCAAATTATTATTTTTTTTAAGTATAAGCACCTCTATAACAAAGGGCAGTGAATGCTCATAATTATATGTTTTACTTCAATTACAGCCCTTTGAGAGCCACCTTTAAGACACTTCCAGATGGACAGGGGGGATGCTTTTCATTTGTGGATGACATAAAATCTAGACCAAATCACATTTTGCATTGCTTCCAAACCGTTTTTGTTCTGTCTTATGAGTTTATGACTTGTCCATAATAATACTGCAGCCCATCTATCTCTTCATCTCTAAGTTGTCCAGGTTCACAAGATACTGTGAAACTTTGTCCGTTGTACAATTTTCTTAAGCATGGACCTTCTCTTGCTCTACATATTACATCTTTACTAGTTTAACACTGCTGTGCAGCAACCTCAACTCAATGCATTGTGACATCATACCCTTTTGCCCAATGCACAAGTGTGTGGAAGCAGGCAGAAATGAAGGTCAACAGAAGTAGAAAGACAACCAGTGGTGAAAACTAAGATTAGCAAAATCAGAACCTATATTGCCATTTCTATACTTCATAAGCTGTCACTGCACACTAGTTACACACATAAGCTGCTGCATTTAAATAGTCTATGTAACATAATGCCTGCTTGCTAGCACAGATATGCTGACCTTGCCCGCTGCCCATGTTTCCCTGAGTTGAGGCTGGCTGCTATAGGACCTGGCTTCACATACTTTGTGGTACCCTTCCAAGTTCCCATTCTCTAGGTAATGAGTACATTTAACTCCATATTTCTCTTCTGATCATACCTTCACATTCCATTTCTCCACTATACCTATTAAAATTCACATATTTGAGAGAGACCTACTCCCGTGTTGCACCCATGACAGTATTTCGCTAAACATTTCACATCAACAACAAACTATGACCTGATAGCGTCAACATGAAAAATTCAATGCTATGGCTGGGATTTAAACCATGGATCTCCTGGTTCCGTCCATTTGCCGGGGAAATATACGAATCAAATGGAGAATTTAATGTCAGGACAGCACGTTGGCCATGGCAGCTCAATGGGTTAGAGCGACTGGACGGAAACCAGGAGATCCGTGGTTCAAATCCCGGCCATGAAATTGAATTTTTCATGTTGACTATCAACCTTAGCCTATATACAGCTCATGTGAAGAAACGATTAATTTCCATAAATTAACTAAAACTATGACCTCTTCATTGTCAAGAGGCATCTCTGCTAATCTTCATTAATCCCAAAACTTTATCACCAATCTTTACAATAGTATTACTTCTACCAGCTTTCAAAAATAATTCTGATGCATCCGTCAAAACTTAGAGGCAAATCCATGTTCGCAAAGAAATACTGTGAAGCATTGTGTACTCTGCCAATGTACCTCACAGCATAGGCCAACTTAATGATAGTACTGCACACGTTTTATGGTTAAATCTGATGCATCAGATTCATTCAATGTTATGTATACCCAAATTATAATCAATTTAGATGCTATATCTTTCCTACCATCAATATTGTCAACTAAATTCGAACATTGCCTGTTAAATGCTTTGTACTACACAGCCTTGTTTATTAATACTTTTATAGCAGTAATCCCAACAATAACTGCACAACTCGTTAAAGCAATTATCCTTTGCATTAAAAGAAGAAACACCATTAGTCATCCTCTAAATACTATTACACTTGGAATAGACTTAAGCTCAACAACTGCAGAATTGTGTGGTGTTTCAGGTACCAGAAATCATACTTTTGTGTTTGCCAATTACCGTAGTACTTATGTTTAACACCAAATTTTGTTATTTTTTCTGTAGTTTTGAGGAGGGGAGAGGAGAAAAGAATGAAAAAGGATAACAACCAAATTTAAACAAATATAAGTCACCAAGCAATAACTAAATAGTGTCAAAACAACGTTCATAAAAAATTATGCTACTTGCACGGGTTAGCCAATGTATACAAAAAGACCAAAAAAAAAAGTCTAAAACATGTGCTTAACCCTTTCACCGATATCCACGTCATATGACGTCCAAGTTAAAATGCCCCAAACCGATATGGACGTATATAGACATCCTGCGTATACATGCATTTAATGCTCATTTAACGCCAATTATTTTAATCTTCCTATTTTACAATAAATTTAAATTAGTTGTAAAAGGAATGTAAACGTATCCTTAAAGGTTTCTTTTTGAATTGTACACCTCCAAACCTGGATAAACACCCAAGGGCACATCAGCAGATTCACACCAAATAATATTGGTTTCCTTGCGAACTTCTTTTTCGCAACACACTACACATTTTCGAAATGGTTACAACTTTTTTTGGTTGTGGGTGGTATACTTTTAGGAAAGTGTTTTCTCTCAAGTATGAGGGGTGATGTGGTGAATTTCTTACCCCCTAGTATAAAGAGGCCTCTGAGTATTACAATACTCAATTAGGTTACGAGCTCTTTATACGCGCAAGTACAGGTAGATGAATGTCTTGCATGAATTTACAGCTCTGAAAATTACTAAGCAACTGTGCATAGTTACATCCAGTGGTATAAAAAATACTTTTTTTTACCATTTAACTGTTTTCCGTAAAGAGGGATAGCTAGTAATAGCTGATCCACATCACCCATATTTGACCCGCCATTTCCCCAAACAATGGAGTAGCTAACATGCCATCTGTAGACCAGCACACGTCACTGCTACGTATGTTCTAAATATCTCCTTCATAATCGTACAACAAATCTTCCAGATTTTCTACAGTAATATCAGAAGCCTGTACACATCATACCCATGCTAATTTACTTTCTATATTACGGGGATAAGCCATGATTAACATTGAAATTTAACAATTTCAAATGTGCCATTCATTTAGCTCTTGGTAGCTATAAGAAATCACTCTGAACAGAGTATAAATAACTAAAATACAGAGCGAAAACAGCTGCATAAGGCTACCAGAAACCTTGGTTGAAAAACACTGTAATAACAGATGCTGACAGAATTTTCTTTCCAGTGTGAGTGTGTAACACAACATATTCTCGTATGATTATCGCTTGGTATAGCATAAATAAACTAAACTTGAACCGCAGAAGTCGCTTGCGTAGCTATACATATGTACATTAGTTCGTATACACACAAAACAAAATGATTCAAATGTTAGGTGTGCTCGGCGCAAAGAATGGCTTTTGCTACAGTGAAACAAAGTAGTGAAATTTCAACGATTTATTAATGTAGTCTCTACTTTATTGTTACTGTAGATTTATACTGCCTTTAATGAGTTTTAAACCAGTTTTTGTTTCGTTTAAATAACTTGATAAATACGAAAGATATGGAATTGTATTTATGATGCATTTTTACAGCATTTAACAATTTAAATGTCCTGTTCTATTCTGTTTCTTGGGTATCCGGCCCCTGAAGGGTTTAAATGGCCATTGGTGAAGCAGTTAATGAGTGCAAATATGCGCTCAATTGGCAAAGCTCCAAGTTGCAAAGAGAACATGACACTAAGTACTGCCATATTAAAATGCTTTGCCCGCCTCGGTAGCGTGGATGGTAGCATGTCTGCTCACGTTCAAGAGGTCCCGAGTTTGTATCTCGGTCAAATTGAGTTACCTTTATAAGGTTTGTTCCAGGGTTTTCCCTTATCCTTCAAGACGAATGTCGGGTAACTAAGCTCCATGGACCCTGGACTCATTTGAGCATCATTTCACCCTTCACCCAATTCATTTACCGTCCAACATGGCTCAACATTGGAGGACGTAAAAAAAAAAAAAAAAGCTTTAATTTTTAAGATTTCAGATCAAAGTGTATTTTCTAGAGCAGAAAATTATTGAAAATTGTTTTCAGGTAAGAAACAGAAAATCGCAGATACCAATCCCCATATGTGGCAGTTAAAAGTTGGACGAAATCACAATACAAACACATATGATAAATATTAAATTAAAGATGAGTCATATTTATTACACATCTGCTTCAATTACGTACCTAATTTGAGGACATATTTCACGAACCATCGTTCGCATTGTCAGCTCTTTGCGACTCACGAGGATGCAAACGATGGTTCGCGAAACATGTTCTCAAATTAGGTATGTAAGTGAAGCAGATGTGTAATAAATATGACTCATCTATAATTTAATAATTATTTCGCTTCACTGTGATGTTCCAATACAGTTAAATTTCGACATCTGATAAAGAGGTTTCCCGCCAGACAACATAAGGACAACATAATCCTATTTGAAATTCACAGTAGTTTATGCAACAAACAATTGAAATTGCATACATACACCTTTCACTATGTGATTTAACTGGAAATTCCCATGTTTCTCAAAGAAATTGGGAATACCAATTTAGGACTTCACTTTCAAATTCAGCATGTTTGGATAGGTAGTCAGACTTAAAAAAATGCCATAGCCAGGATTTGAATCACGAATCTCCCAGTCTCCATTCAGTTGCTCTTAATTATTGAGTTACTGTGGCTAACATGCCAGCATGACATTAAATTCTCAAAATGACTTATGTTTCCTGGTAAAGCCCTAAGGTATAACTAAGAGTTATTTCCGGGATGTTATGCTGTGGTCTGCTGGAGTTGGATTTTCCAGACGTTTCGTCCACTACTATGGTGGACATCTTCAGTGGCATGGTCATAGTCTCCTCGGAGAAGTTCGAGTAGCGTCTGAAGTGTTGACTGTCTGAGCTGCAATATTTATAGGCCGAGTGACCTCCGCTGATTGGCCCAGCTCGAGGACGGAGTGAGGGAGGGGGCGGGCTTCGTTACAGATGTTGCTCCCTTCTGATTAGTTCGCTTTCTTTTCTTCTGTTTTATGCCGTATCTTGTGTTGGATGACCGAGTGCCAGTTGCTATTGAGCTTCAATGTTTACAAATTTCAATAGCCTCCAATAGCCCATCCACATAATATCAACAAGAAAGAGGAAACCTTGCAGCTCAATAGCAACTGGCACTCGGTCATCCAACACAAGAAAAGGCATAAAACAGAAGAAAACAAAGCGAACCAATCAGAAGGGAGCAACATCTGTAACGAAGCCCGCCCCCTCCCTCCAACTACCAGCCGGGCCAATCAGCAGAGGTCACTCGGCCTATAAATATTGCAGCTCAGACAGTCATCACTTCATATGCTACTCGAACTTCTCCGAGGAGACTACAACCACGACCACGCCACTGAAGATGTCCACCATAGTAGTGGATGAAACGCCTGAAAAATCCAACTCCAGCAGACCACGGCATAACAGCCCGGAAATAACTCTTATACCTTGTTTCACGTAAGCTTGCCCAGTATCTCTTAACGGTCACGTGACCTAATCACCTCTCATTGGTTGCTGTTGTGGTAATGACTGTCATGTGATAAAAATTAGTTCGTTATTTAACATGGTGATATATCATTATATGTTGGAAGAGAATTGTCAAATTTATATTTTCGTAACTGTTTTAATTAAATATATTACACAACAGAGTTGATTTATCTGAAATGCATATTAATTCTTAAACGAATTAAAGAGGAGGTCCCTTTGCTCTCAAGCACATGGCACGATAGCATGTGATTTAGCGGTAGTGATGACATATTTGTTTATGTGACTTTTATCACTGACCTTGTTTTGAACTGGATTAGTCATGCATCGCCATTCGAGAGTGCGGGAGCTAAATTATTTTATTGATCGTTTATTGCGCATGTACTTATTATATGTATAATGGCAGAGTCTATCGCAAGTTTTTCGCTGAAGTATCGCAAGGATAATTATTTACAAACAGGCGAAAAAAGAATTGTGTTGCATGTGTTTAATGCACTCAGAGAAGAATCCGTCTTTGTCAGTGAGAGAAGTCAAACAGATGAGCTCTGAAGTTACAGGTGTGAGTGTTAGATCCGTAGGAACATAGCGACATGAAATTGAGGAAACAGGAAAACTTACCACTCCAGGCAAAAGCAGGAATAAACAAAAGTGCGTGCTCGGAAAAAAATACGTGAAAAGTGTTGTGCGTCGTCATGTGTGTAGTTTTTCTTTAGAAACGAACTCCCTAACATAAGTAACATTTCCTCTGCTGTAAATGAGGATGCAGATTTACCAAATTTCAGCAGATTGCTTATACGGCTGGGATTTGTGAATGAAAAAAGAGGCAAGAAAAATGTGCTAAAAGATAGAGGCGATATTGCTGTGTGTCGAAGACGCTATTTAAGGACAACCACACTGCACCGAGATACAAATCACTAAATATACACGAAGAACACACGAAAAGTAAAGTATGGTGTGACACGACTTTTAAGACTGAAAGACAAGCATTTTTGAAAGGTATGTGAGCTGGTTTAAAAAATCCCAGTGGAAAAGGCCAAAGGCCTTTATTATAAACTCTTTCAGTTTCATTGCTCAGCCATTCTGTTTCAATTTGCTCAGTTCATTATAAACTTGTATTTTTGCATGCCTTCATATCTTTATTTGTATGATTTTTGTTGATTTTATTTATCTTCCCGGCAATTATTACGAAATGTGACGGGAAGGCACCGCCTATGGCCTATGACGCGAAAGCATTAGCCAATTAGGGCGACGGGGAGGGTTGTTGAACGCGGAGTGATACATTTCAGCTGGGCAAGGTTATATGAAACAGAGAGTAGTTATATTGACTCCGGCCGTGAAAGCCTGAGATCTTATAAAACCCCTAAGAGTTCTCATACAATGAGATATGCAGTGTTTGTGGCAACTTACTATTTACTAAGTAAGTCCAAGTCTTCATAAACCACAATTATTAGGTTAATTGAAAGAAATTAATCATTCTTACATACTAGCCGTATGGAGGCTAAGTTTGGATAGGTAGAGTCAGGCTGAAAATTTCAAAAAATTCTCTACCTATCCAAACTTTAGTCTACATATAGCTGGTACAGAAGAACGATTAATTTCCATCATTCAGCATTGTTATTTAATTTCTTACTTAATTCCCCAAACAAGTTTTTCAGCTTACAAATGCCAACCAGTATATTTCTGTGTATTCTTTTGGCTACCTCAGAAATCAGCTTTAAATCCCTGAACATGTGCTAGTGCATAGCAAATTTAAAACTTCATCAAATCAATGGATACATTATACAATTTTTCTTCCCCCTTATATTGTGCATGCATTATACTGCAAGTACTGACACTAATTCTGATTGCCAACTAGAGAAAATGAGCTACCTAGATTCACAAATTAAGATTTGTCTACATGGAATCCTTTTCTTTGCTTAAAACCAGAAATATTTTTTCCTAACTTACCTTTCAAAACTACAATTTGCTGGTAATCTCTTAAGTCGGTTACCAAATAAGCCAAGGTAGTTACTCAGGTACCTAATTATTATTACTTAAAAATAAAGAGTTTAGTAATAAAACTGGGAGAAAAAGTCTTTTGGTGGCATTCAGTAGCAGCAAGATTCAATGATAGCACAAACAGTTAAATCTTAAGTTAATTAGGAGTCGATTAATAACACAAAACAACACTCACTTTTAAATTTTCCCGGAACCGGTTTCTGAGGTCTTCCCTCTATCTTCAGCCGGACATCGACTAGTCGATGTCCGGCTGAAGATAGAGGGAAGACCTCAGAAACCGGTTCCGGGAAAATTTAAAAGTGAGTGTTGTTTTGTGTTATTAATCGACTCCTAATTAACTTAATTTATACAACAACACTGTTTTCAACACTTCCATAAAAGGATTTAGTTAAATCTTACTTTGCCTAGAACAGATATTTACCTCATAAACAAAATATTAACTCTGGTGCCTGTAGATGGAAAACTATTACTGCAGTCCCTCCCCCCATAACTGTCTGAATTTCCCAAAGAACCTCAGCCCTTGGAGACAATGTTTGATAATGCACAATGGATTTAACACTGAAAAACGAAAGATAATCATTCCCAATTTAATACACTGGCATCAACTTCTTAAGTAAATATTTCTCTTAAATGCTTATAGCTGGAATAAACATACTTTTAAGTTATCTTCTAAGGAAGCATGCTTTATCACCAAACTATAGTTTTCTAAATCTCAAAACTTCCACTGCAATTAACTAACAATCAGATGAATATATGATGTTCAATACACAAAAATATTACAAGCAGGCATAACTGCAAATGGACAGAAACTAACTGAGCTACACAGTTCAAAACACAAGTATTTAGAATATGCTAAAGAAATCATCGCCATATACTCAGCAATAATAGGTCAGAATATCATTGAGATTACCATGATAAACTACCTTCATTACCAGCATTAGACAACCAGATGTGAAGCTGTAATAGCACCATTTTTTATGTCTGAGGATCAGAATATTTTACTAGGCATTGGAATGACTTTAATAAGCTTCAATAAATGCTTTTTCTGAGATTCTCTTGCTCAATCAATTTTATCTGTTTCTTCAGAGTATTTGCCTGCACCATATATAGGCATGCTGCAAAAAAAACTTTCCCATTTGCCATTTTCTAAATCCACAGCACACACCATCAGTGTAAAGAATGTAATAGAAGATAACGTGCAACATTTTACCAAATCTTTGGTTGCATAACAGGCTTATAGGCAGAACATATTAAAAACTGGTTCATGTTAATGTAGATTTCAAACCAGAAAAAGAACAAAAGTAAAATGATGGTATTATAATGTGATTAAAAATGCAGGAAAGATTTCCTGGTATAAGGACCAGAAAAGCCCTGGTCATCTTTTAACTTTCCTTATTCTTGTTCCTGGGCACAGTATATTAGACCCATATTGTGCATATAATATACTTCACTGTAGAAATTATTCAAGGTAGCAATATAAAACACATGTTACGTTTTCTCTGAAATCACAAGCTCAGGAAATGAAATCAGAAGAAATTGTACCTAATGTACATCCTCACCACAGATCCTGACTCTTTCAGAGATCAATTACTCTATCATCATAATTTGTATTTATATACAACACAGAACTGGCTATTGCCACTCCTTCCCTCAATTAAAAAGGCCACACACACACATTTACAAAGAACAGCAACAACTGGTAGAAATTAACAAAGAATAATAAAGAATAGCAAATAATTTATATATGCCATTAGCCAAGAATGAGGCTTCGTATGATTAGAGGAATTAGAAATAGTAACAGATATGAATTTAGAAAATGATATAAAATTTTGAGGTGGTCCAACCAGCACAATGTGGTTGAATTGGGAACAGGTGAAAAAGTATCTTTGGTTGGTTATAAACAAATGACATCTCAATTCACAAAATCAACTTTTGAGTTTGCTATCAAGAAGCAGTCTCATTCTCAGTCCCGGGATATGTCAAGATGATGTATATTGTTTTGCTTCCCATTCCTGTTTTTGTGAACCAGCCTTGATGCAATACAGATCTTATATATCCCAGTTTAATAAAACAAAGAGAAGAAAATACTTCTTTGTTGTGTGCCACTATAAAATGCAACGAATTCAGTTTAAAACTTTTCACTAAAGCCACAAGAACTAAACTTGTATAAGGATAGCTAAACACAATAAAATGCATTTATCTTAGCTGGGATTATTTTTTAGTTAAGGATAAAATGGGTTGACTCTTAGGAAAGCAAGTAGTTTTGTATATATTGGGTGCATCAGAAAAATGTATGTACATTTTGAACCGTCACAGAAACTATTTCCAGTGCAACTAGGTTCAATTTCTGGGAAAAAGTAATGTTATCTTCCTTCAACACACGGCAGCAGAATTGTTGCCCTAGCTACTCAATCCAGTTAGAGGCAAGGAAGTAACTGCAAGATGGCTGATGTACGTTTGAGCTTAATTAGCCTCCATGCACTCCAGACCTTATGTCGCTGGATTTACGGAGCACAGCAAAAATTGAGGTGTACAAACGTAAACCACCTACACACACTTTGGAATGAGATTCAAGTGGTGTGCGCAAAAATACCATTAGCCATATTGGTATGATGTACGGAAGCAGTGGTGACACATACTCTGCAATATATTGATGCTGAAGACAGCCAGTCTGAATAGTGATCACATTTGCACCAGAAAGTGAAATTCTGTTTTAAATTGGACTTAAAGATTTCCATTTCCAGCAACTGAATCTTGTAGAATGGAACAAGTTTTGTATGACGGTTTAAATTGTCTACATTTTTTTGACACATCCTGTATGTAATTTGCTGGCTGCAGAAAGTTTTGCCTATTCCTGTTTAACATTACTGTGAATCAACGTTTTAAAACAGATCACAGCAAAAACAATTTACCTTGTGCCTTAATGTTTGATGTGCTTGCGCCTGATGTAGAGTGTGCTGCTGATGAACTTGAGACTGCAGTGTGCTAACAGCTGGGGCACCACCCTGTAGCCCACTATTAGGTGTCTGTTAATGACAAAGCAGAGGTTGAGAAATACAAAATGTACTGGCATACATAATACTGATATTAATTGCCAAGATCTCAACACATCTGAATGAAAGGTGTGAAAGTGTGTATTTAATATTAAAATGATTAAAAACCAACATTACGGAACCTATAGTAAGTGAATTCTTTCTGAAGTCAAAGCTCCTGATATGAGCACAGATGTGGAGTTATACAAATGAAAGAGGAAGGAGGGGACAAAAATAAAATCTTTGGTTGTGAATCTGAAGAAGTCAAGGTACAAATGCACAATTAGATCAAAACAGTGAAAAAATGCTTTATTTAATCAATACCAAGACTATCCCATGGTTGTATACTACAGCAAAAATGTAGTAGGTTTTCATCCATCAGAAACTGGTAAATCTACAAATACATAGGTGATGAATATAACAAAAGTGGAATCGTCATATCATAGGTCTGTTTTCCTAACCATGACTTTGTTGGATGACAATCATTTGGCTTTCAACAGAAGCTCACTTTGCTCAATGCCTCAAAATATTTAAGAACTGAATTTATTTAAAATACTATCACATACATGTTACATTTTATATACTGACCCTAACAATTACTTGTTAAAGGTTTTATTTGCAATAATAGTTGTAATTATAATCTACATACAAAAATGCCAATTAACACAAATTTTGCATATAATTTTGCACATCAATAATTAATATTAACCTAATCGAATGGCTACATTAACCTACTTCAAAGGGAATTGCACTTCTGAAAAATTTTATACTCATAAATGAGCATTTAATATAGGTTAACAAAATAAGAGATGCAATATGCCCAGAGAATGATGTATGAAAGGGTAAATTCACATGTCATAAGTGAGATATTTTGGATGCCATGTATACAGCACCGTGAACTTTTGAGATGGCCAGTGTTGTCTTAATGTCATTCTTTCTGATTAATAATTACTTAGGTTTACATAATACTGTGAATGTTGTACTGTTGGTACATACTCAATTTAGACACTTTGATAAGTACATTTAACCCCTTTGTATCATGACGAGCTGCACTTGCATGATGCTTTATGGAATTTAAATCTTATAACAAACAACTCCCACATGCGCATTGTTGAACATAAATGGACAAACCAGTAATATGTAGCAGTTTTTGGGCTTACTGGCCAAGTTCCATCTCAACAGCATCAATGACAGTATTAAATTTACCATGGAAAAGGAAAAGGATCACTGCATTGCCTTCCTGGATGTCTTGGTGTCCAAAAAAACCTGACATGCTAGGACACAAAGTTTATAGGAAACCTACCCACACAGGCTATCTACAGAAAACTTCAAACCACCACCCACGGTAGAACATACGCATAATAAGGACTTTAACTGCACGGGCTAAGCATATTTGTGAACTGGCTACCTTAGAACAAGAAATCAAACACTTCATACTACACTACAAGCTAACGGGTAAGGTTTAAAAGAAATACAATGGGCTTCACACTCCAACAGAGCAACGAAAAACACGGAGACACAGAAACCACAGAGTACAGCCTACCTACCATACATAAGAAGAGTAACGGACAGAATCGGCAAACTGTTAGGTAAGTTTAACATTAGAACCATCTTTAAACCCACCAAGAAGCCCAAAGATCATCTCCGTTCTGTCAAGGACAGACAGGAACTTCTGGACACAAAAGGGATCTACCGTAATCCCTGCAGCAGTGGCAAGGTATACATTGGCACTACTAAACGTAGCATACGTACACGTATTAAGGAACACCTAAGCAAATGCCAGTTGGGACATAAGAAAAAATCTGCTGTTCCTGAACATGCCCTTCTGATGGGACATGACATCAAGTTCCAGGAAACAGAGGTTCTCAGCAACACAGCACAGTACCACGCCAGACTTTATCGGGAGGCTATTGAAATCTTCAAGCATAAACAGGATAAGCATATAATCTTCAAGCATAAAACAATTTTAACAGGAAGGAGGAAGTAGCACCTTTGCATAAAACCTGGTTTCCCATGTTACAAAACACGAGGCCAAAACCATTTACATGAGCCGGACCAACCAAGACATAGGGCTGCAGCTGTCTGTGATTGGCAGATGCACAGCCAATAGGAGAGAAGTAGGCGGTCTCCTTCCTGCCTATATATATTTAGTGCCCTATTATGCCAGAGCCCCTCTACTTTGCCATGAGTCCTCTGAGGATGCTCGAAGCACGTACGAGTGAAATGCCAGGAACCTTTTTTTTTGGGGGGGGGGGGGGGGAGACTAGACCACGGCCAGTAAGCCCGGAAATTGCTACATATTACTGGATTGACGTCAGCCGTGAAAGCCTAAGTTGTTATAAATGGACAGAGTTATAATTGTAGGCAATACATGGCTCTAAAGTGTATTATAAGACAATGCACATACCAAGACACTTAATATATATTTTGTCCATGCATTTCACGTGGTGTTTTCTCACCTAAAAAATGTTTGTTTCAGTGTTATATATGTCAGTAAGCAACATGGCAAAGAGAGCAATACATGGTAATGATGAGGAGGGTTTACAAAAGCTTTCTGATAGTGTTTTCTATAGTGATAATGAGTTTAAGTGATTTCAGATTCTGAAGAACCCCAAGCAGTACTTCAAAGTGATACAAGTGATGAAAGCTGTGATTGCGGAGTGAAAGATTTTCCTGTAAATTAAGTCAAGTGCAAATTCTAATTTTCCTCAATAGATGACCAGGTAATATGCCAGTATGTTTAAAAACACATTTTACCCATGGGGAGTTCAGTTTTTTAGCAATATGCTTGCAACACACTGGTTAGGGTGTTTACAACTGATTTCTCAGCAACTAGCACATATTTAAATACAATGTGAATGAATTATTCAGACTGCTTTATTGAGATGAAAATATCTGAATATTACTGTTAATTGTAATTTTGGTATGGATGTAAA
Organism: Mantis religiosa; assembly: GCA_030765055.1. Lineage (NCBI taxonomy): Eukaryota > Metazoa > Arthropoda > Insecta > Mantodea > Mantidae > Mantis > Mantis religiosa. Next base: position 143,643,441 of record CM060954.1, read on the forward strand.
ATGACAAAAATACAGGAAGGGAACTCGTGCATTTCAAAAAGGGCATATCATATCAAAGATAGAAAAACATAAGATGCCAGTTAAGCAACTACCTTACTCATAGGCAAATTTTGTTACCAAAATACAATTAGATCATAATGCAGTCACACTGTAATATTGTATAAGTAGCTTATAATCTGAAGTGATACCTGTGAAGTTTAAAACAAAAATCATTTAATGTTTTTCTTGCATGTTTTCATTACTTTATTTGAGCACAGAGCATTTTTTCTTCTGAAACCAAAACTTCTTGCTATGGAATTCCATTTTTGTTTAGATAAAAAAGTGGCAAGTTTTCATTTGTAATGACCAGTTTAAAATAGTTCAAGACTCAAAGCTGCAAACCAATTTCAAGCAGTTCTAGAGTGAGTTTACCTTAACATTCAAGATAGTTATTCAACTTATTTCCATCAAAAACCTAAGTATCTCTAAGGCATGTTGCATTCAGTATGTCAGTAATGCACATAGTATTTCTATGAAACATCTCGCAATATTCTAGCAGTGTATAACATTAAAAACATGGAACACGCCTATATTTTTCAATCATATATCCAATATTTCATTTCAGAACTTTGCACCTTTAAATACCCAAATATGAAGCTGATTCTAAATAGAAACATTTAGGATCTTGATATTTCCTCTTAAAATAAGGTCAAATCAGATAATTTAAAAATGATATGAACAATTACTCCTTTTGCACCAAATAAAATTCTTAAATTCACTGACGAACTAAATGATAAGATCTGATCCTCCAAATTAAACACACAAATAATATATGCCCCAGATGAGATTATGGTGCTTAACATACTTCAGTAACATGCATCTGTATTTTATGAAATGTGAATACACAATTATTGCCAATTTAAATTCTAATAACCTAATTTACGTCCCCCCCCCCCAAATCATCTTAGCACTCTTCAGAATCTAGATGTTCACTGAATAGAACTCTTCTGTATTGTTTTCTAACACTATAGGAACAATGACTAATAGCTATGGGCAAAAATGCTGAAATCAGCCTGCCATTGATCAAGTTGATCAACAGTTCCAAAATTAGTCATTGAAATTTCACTGGAAATTACAGTTTCAGTACAACTATTTTGAAAATGCTCCAAGTCACATCCATATAGCATAACTCAAATATGAAAAGTGAATGAACACCAAGTTAAATACTTAAATAGTTTAACAGATCTCTTATTTCAAGGAAACTACCTTTTACATGTAAAATTCTCAAAATGGCTGCTAATTTTTATTAACAGGTTATGTTTGACAAACTGTTATGAGGAGGAAGCTGCACATTTTGAATTACCTCAACAACCACAGTCTCCTTCATTCTGACTGAAATTCGTGCAATTTTCTAAGACTGAGAAACTATAAGATAGAGATCCCAGCAAAATTGTGGGGCACATTGTTGTATACAATTTGGTGAAGTGCTTCATGAATTCCTGTTAATATTCCATATGATAGCATTTTCTCAGATATAAAGTGATCTACAGAAGATACTTGAAGGTTTCAGGCTGTTTTCTTTTCTTGCGAGAACTTATTAAAATCTGAATTTATTACTCTGTACTTCTGATAACATTTGAATTTTGGTTCTGGATGTTTTAAACAAGTATCTGCTCTTTAACCTTTAAATTGTTTCTAAAAAAAGTGTATAATGGATAATGGAAATTAACTAAGGTAATACCACTTTTCAAATCCGGAGATTCTGAAAATATCGAGAATTATAGAGCAATAGCAATTTTATCAACTCCAGCTAAAATATTTGAGAGTATACTTTATATATTTTCGCATGTTAAAAACAGTATTAGTGTCACTCAGCATGGATTTATGACTAACAGAACCATTGTAACTAATTTATGTAATTTTGTTCCTTATGTATCTGGTGCATTAGATAATAGATCACAAGTTGACGTTATTTACACAGATTTTCAAAAAGCCTTCGATAAAGTTGATCATGAATAAGTAAATTGCCGCTGTATGGTTTTTCTGACTCCATGGCATCCCTAATGATATCTTATTTAAAGTCAAGATTTCAAGTTGTTAAATATAAAAGTAGCACATCCTATACTTTTGATGTTTACTCTGGCGTGCCTCAGGGTTCTATTTAGGTCCACTACTATTTCTTTTGTTTATAAATGATATATATGTTGCTACATGTTCAAATAATATTACTTTTGCAGATATAAAAATCTTTAGTTCTGTAAAATCTATCTCTGATTTGCAAAACTTCAAAAAGACCTGAATGCATTAACCCTTTCCACCCGAGGATACATGATCATGCAGCTTGCTTGTTTTAATTTTCCCGCTTAAGGGAAATCTCTTTTCTGCCTAAACGTTGCCTGCAATGATGTGCCAAATGCAAAACATTAAGATGCTGTGGTAAGATATATCCATGTATCTGTATTCTTTGTTTACTTCAAGTTATAGAAACACGATTAACACTTTCATTTAATTTTCAAATTTCCTTGCACTTATTTTTCATATTTTCTTTCAGAATTCTCCTGCATTGCGTACACCTGCACAATACCTTGGGGACTGCTGCACTGAGAAGTTTATAAAATAGTGGAAATATATACCAATATGTATAGTGTGGCAAAAACTGGCAAATCAATAGGAACTGATGCAGTTGAACTGAAAAAATTTATGGGGATTAATTTACTGATCGGGTGCAGTGCATACCTCAGATTATAACCAAAAGGTTATAATGGCATCCACCTGTTCAGCTGTAAAGCCTCAAACAAAAGTGAAGCGGTGGAGCAAACAGGAGAAAAAATATATTGAGATTAATATTCCAGCAGTAGTAAGAAATTACAGTCAACATATGGGTGGTGTTGATGTTTGCGACCAATTAATGGAGTACTATTAAACATGGTTCAAAACCAGAAAATGGGCCCTGAAGGTAATCCTGCATTTGTTGGACCTTGCTACAGTTAATAGCCGGCAAACATAGAGAAGAATTCAGAGCAAACAAGCTGCCAAAAAACAAAATTATGGACTTACTGAAATTCAGACTGTCAGTTGCAAAAGCTTTAACCTCCACACCAAACAGAAAAAAAAAAAGACTGCTATGTGATGAACAGCAAGAAAATGCCTCACCACCTAAGAGGAAAATATATACACCATCTCCTAAACCAGTTGCAGAGAAGCGCTATGATGGCTTCGATCACTGGCCAGAGGTCAGTAACATTACTTCTCCTAGAACTTGCCAGCTCGAGGGCTGCACTAGCAGGTCAAAAACTAGGCGTACTAAATGTGATTAATATCTGTGTCTTTCTAAAGACAAAAACTGTTTTAAAAGATATGTCAAATCTTAGAGATTTTCGCTAATGTGTATTTCAACTTGATTTATGAATATTTTGAATAAAAACCTTATTTTAATATGTACTTTCATGTTTGCATATTCATTTAGTTCATGTATAAATACATTAATTTGATTGCACTTTAACTATTTTATATCATTTCTGCAAAATAAAATAATACATGTTATTTCAGCTAAAACTGTTTGCAGCATTTTGTACATACATTTCAGCTGAAATGTATCAGTTTAACCCTAATCCGCACGATTGTGCTAATGCTTTTTTGAAAAAACAGCTAAGGTAAGAAAAAATACAAAAGCAAACATACTTGGCAGCTTATAATTTTAGAAAAATATAGTCAAGAGTTGAAAGGGTTAAATAAATGGAGCAAAGACAATCTTCCTTTTAATATATCAATATGCAAGTTATGGTCTTCTCTAGGCTTAAAAAGAATATTGTTGTTTACCATAAAATAGATGGAGTTAATTTAAAAATTTTAGAAAAAAACTGATTTAGGAGTTATTTTTAATAAGGATCTATCTTTTAATAAACACATTAACACAGTAATCAGTGCAGCATATAGAAATTTGGGATTCATTATTCGTAACTGGGCCAACTTCAAGGATATTAGACATGTTGTTACATTATATAATTCATTTGTAAGATCCAGACTCGAATATGCTTCACTAGTATGGAGTCCTTATACCACCAAATTTATTAAACTTATCGAAGTTATTCAGTACAAATTTCTAAGGTATGTGTTTTTCAAAACTTTTCATTATTTTCCTAAGTTCATATCATATAATTCATTGATTTAAATATTCGACTTTAGAAGTCTATCACATAGGAGAAATTGTCAATTATTGCTTTTCTTTACAAATTACTTCATAATATGATTGATGACCCTAATCTAAGACAATGCGTTTTTACGTTCCAAATGTTGCACCTAATAAATTTCGTAATATTTTTCTTCCTCAGAAGGTTAATACTGATTCTTATAAATATTCACCTATGCATAGAATGCAGTCATACAATAAATTACATCCCTTAAACATTGATATATTTAGTATGAAAATCAGAAACTTTGCTTTATCCTGTGATTATTAAAAAAAGTAGAATGATTGACTTACTGTACATGTGAACCAATGTTACCAACTTGTTTTTGTTTTATCATTTATTCTGTAATTAATTTGGTTGTTTGATACATTTTGTTCATACTGTAACTTTATAGTGAACATTGTAATTGGGGAAACCTGTAATGTTCACATTCAATAAATGAGAACAGAAGAAACACTGTTACTGTTATAATAAATTAAGTAACCTATGTACATTTGTAGTGGTTAACACTTTCCAGTCTAACTGCAGGCAATGCTTGCAAATCTGCATATTATATTGTGACGATCTAACTATGGATTGTAAAAGCGAAGGAGCACATGGCCAGATGGTACACAGGGAAGAGTAGTTCAGTTGGTATGGAATGCATGCTTGGTGAGAGGTTGAGATTTTCTATTAGGTTTCATTTATACAAAGGTGTGGTAATGCTGATTAAATGTAGAATTCACTTAAGAATATTTACTACAAACAAGCGGATTACAAAGGTGGCCATAGCAGCCAGTTACCTGCCCTCAAGAGGTTGCATACAGATGCATCTATCCGAGCCAAAAGCTAGCCCAAGAGAGAGAGCGAGCAACTTGCTTGTGCAAACTTTTAACCAACAAGTCATGGAGTGGGGGGAGTGACGTCACACATTTTACTAAAGTCACATCACTTATTATTAGTATTAATACAGTCACTTGTGACAATATTCATGATGTGCGACAGGCTAGGCTCGCAGTGATGTATAAAAATACACAGAAAATTTACGAAGGCCTATATTAATATTTTATTTATTGCACTATGTGACCAGATGTTTTAGTTAAACGAATCCATTAGATGGCAGATGAGACCAGGAAAACTAGAGTATGCCTTGCTTGAAAGCCTGCTCCATACATGGCTCAAAGCAAACTTAAAAGAAGAAAGGCTCAACATTTATATGAATCACAATCTGAAGAAGACTTTAGTGAATTACTTGAGCAAAAATGAAGGTAATTAAACTGTGCTTTATTGAGTCTTCTACATTTTAATTTATTGATAATGTGAGATACTTGCTTAAACTTTAATGAAAGTGGGAGGAAAGGCAAGCAGCACAGTGGTTACATTACAAAAAACCTTAAAACACCCAGCAGGAGGAAACAACTGTCAAAATAAGGCCCAGACTATTAACACATCCTGGTGGTGGTAATTTGAATGGAAGAAGCTTCCATGAAATACAAAGAAAGTCCAGTCTGAAGAAAACGAGGATAACCAAGGGTGAGTTGCTTTGTATTTTGTGTCGTTCTGTGGTCTAAGATTACACTCTAGTTTCTGGTTCCTCAGGTCGGGGGTTCAAATCCAGCAGAGGCGATGTTTTTGGGGACGTGGGATGTAGGGCATAAAAATCCTTGACATGGTTTCTGTTGGAAGGGATGTAAAGCCTATGGTACATGTCACAAGTTTACACCACATAAAAGAAGCTAGAAGCCTGATAAAAAGCCACTAAACAAAACTAAGTCTTTCATGCCCATAGATAGATAATTTATTCCTCTTGTAAATCATACATTGCACATGAGTACTATGATATAAGACATGTCAAATTGTGAATTTACAGTGCAATTAACTAGATTTGTAAATTAACAAGTCACATCCAATAAGGACAAGTCAGTGTTTGTACAAAATGATTTATAAAGATATCTCAAGAATTTTATAATATACACAATTAATTCAGAAATGTAACATTATAAACTTTCCATAAATTCACCAACAGAATAAAAGCAGTGGTCTAGCAGTATGCCAAAATTGACTTTAAATGCTGAAAAATTGCAAGTGGTTTTATTGGATAAGAGAAGTTTATTAAAAAAATGATTCCTAGGTTTATTACACTGTTTTGATGAGCTCTTGTTAGTTCTATTCACATGAATATCCATTCTCTGTCTAGTGTTATGGTTATGAACTGTGTCATTAAAGGTACAGTGGCCGTTTTCTTTCATTAAATTTGTCTTTGTAAATTTTAAAATTTCAAAAATGAAAATACATGGGAGAGGTAAGATTTTAAATTTTTTAAATAATGGTCTGCACGTAGATGTCGATTTAACTCCTCCAAGTATTCTTAGAATCCATTTTTGCATTATGAATAATGATTTACAATGTGGTGAGTTACCCCATAATGTTATGCCATATTTTAAAATGGAGTGAGCACACGCAAAATACACGCTTCTGAGAGTTTATGTTAACTATGTGTACCAGTTGTCTGAAATTATAACAAATATGGAAAGTGATGCTAAAAATCACAAGAGTTAAAGAGGTCCATAAATAAAAACTCTAGTTTGTATCTTGTAGCTACAGCATACAACCTAGCCACCCTAGTCCTGTAACCAGGTCAACTATGATAGCAATCTTTTGTTGCACCTTGGAACACCTCTAGCCAACTAGCTACAGGTATTTAGTTTAGGTGCTTTTCAATAATAGATCAAAGTGTGTTTAATCATGAAGCAATTTTACTGATTGAGATTACTTTTGTTAATTATTACTTCATTTTGATAAGCTAGAAATACAAATTGCCCCTCATATCCTTTATTACACATAACCTAAAATTCACTTTAAACTTAAACCAACATTAATTGTTGATCAGCATGTTACCAATAAAATTATTTTACAAGTATTATTACATTTTTTCATTTTACCAATTTAAGCTAAGGAAAATATTCAAACACACATTAATGCACATGTTTAAACACTGCACTGTAACAATTATTTCCTAATTACATGAAGCTCTAGTGAAAATTTCAAAACATGTCTTAAAAACCATGGGATGCAAAGTACTTTTGTAAAAGAAAAATGCAAAAATAAAGCAGTCATATCGAGATTTAACTGTATTGGAACACCACAGTGAAGCGAAAAATTATTAATTTTTAGATGAGTCGTATTTATTACACATCTGCTTCACTTTCATACCTATTTTGAGGACATGTTTTGCAAATCATCGTTTGCATCTACGGCTCTTATGCGACTAAAGCTTGATCCAGCAGTGTGGGTAATTCTGGGGTTGCTGCTGCCATCTGTTGATTTAGTGATGAACTTAAATGTGGGATTCTCTTCTGGCGGGATTTCAAAGTTCATAAGTTGGTTTTTATGTTTTTCTATGTATATCCTCTCCCAAATGACGAGTTCACTATGTTTTTGTACGTATTTTAGTAATTCTGTGCTATCTTCAATTTCATGATTTTCAGACCAGAAATGAGCTGCTATTGCGGACTTATCAATATTTTTGTATCTTAAGTGCCTGAAGTGTTCTTTTTTTCTAGTGCCTATGTTTCTTTTTGTCCTCCCTATGTAAATTTTTTCACAGTCTTTACACTTAATCTTGTAAATGCCTGACTTTTCCTCTGGTTTTATCTTATCAGTATTATTACTGTGAAGTAGGTTTTTAATGTTGTAATTGTTTTTTGGTGCCAATGTTATATTGTATTTCTTGAATATTTTTTGGAACTTTTTTGTGGCCCAGGGGTGGTAAGTAAATTTAGCAAATCTAATTTCTTGTTTTATTGGTGTGAGAGCTGTGATCTGTTTTAATCTCTTTTGAAGTTTGAATGATTTTAGTTTTTTATCTACAAGGTTTTTTCCATATCCATTTTTAATTGCAGTTTTTAAGATTTGATGGTATTCATTTTGATATTCTTGCTGGCTGAGAGGTAGATTTACTAATCTGTGTGTCAGACTGTTGATGGTTGCATGTTTGTGTGGAATTGGGTTGAAACTATTTGCTTTGATGTAGTTCAACCCAATTCCACACAAACATGCAACCATCAACAGTCTGACACACAGATTAGTAAATCTACCCCTCAGCCAGCAAGAATATCAAAATGAATACCATCAAATCTTAAAAACTGCAATTAAAAATGGATATGGAAAAAACCTTGTAGATAAAAAACTAAAATCATTCAAACTTCAAAAGAGATTAAAACAGATCACAGCTCTCACACCAATAAAACAAGAAATTAGATTTGCTAAATTTACTTACCACCCCTGGGCCACAAAAAAGTTCCAAAAAATATTCAAGAAATACAATATAACATTGGCACCAAAAAACAATTACAACATTAAAAACCTACTTCACAGTAATAATACTGATAAGATAAAACCAGAGGAAAAATCAGGCATTTACAAGATTAAGTGTAAAGACTGTGAAAAAATTTACATAGGGAGGACAAAAAGAAACATAGGCACTAGAAAGAAAGAACACTTCAGGCACTTAAGATACAAAAATATTGATAAGTCCGCAATAGCAGCTCATTTCTGGTCTGAAAATCATGAAATTGAAGATAGCACAGAATTACTAAAATAAGTACAAAAACATAGTGAACTCGTCATATGGGAGAGGATATACATAGAAAAACATAAAAACCAACTTATGAACTTTGAAATCCTGCCAGAAGAGAATCCCACATTTAAGTTCATCACTAAATCAACAGATGGCAGCAGCAACCCCAGAATTACCCACACCGCTGGATCAAGCTTTAGTCGCATAAGAGCCGTAGATGCAAACGATGATTTGCGAAACATGTCCTCAAAATAGGTATGAAAGTGAAGCAGATGTGTAATAAATATGACTCATCTAAAAATTAATAAGCAGTCATATGTTTTCCTCTCCCCAATCTGCTACAAATTATTCATGTGAAGACAAAATAGTTTCAGTAATCTTCTGTTACACGTTTTTCTAGTTTATAAGAGGAAGAAAATTAGTGAAAAACTTTCAATGCATAGGATAGATTAGGAAAGGAGGATTTTCCTGAAAATCCTTTTTCTTTTCCTTTTGCTCTTATTTACTCCATTTATATTCCACTGTAATAGTCGTATCAGTGGCATTTTCCTTTTGTACATATTGTTTATTGCCATGTTGTTAATTTGTAAACACTGACTTATATTTGGATTTTGTACATTAGATTACCACACAAATATTGACACACTCAAACTCTGGGAAGGATAGGTAAAAATATTTTAAATTTCCATTCTCCTCTCCCCAGCTCTCGCACACTACACCTTTTCTAAAAATGCTGTTTTTATTTGAAGGATCTAACATGCATTTTGACTGAAATAAAGATATTAATTTTTTAGTAGAATGCAATATTCCAATGCTTACTAGAGTTAGAAGAGGAATACAATACTTCCTCTACTTACTACAGTTAAATAATAGAATCCATCACTACCTCTTTAGCCCGCCTTGGTAGCGTAGATGGCAGTGTGTCTGCCTCACATTCAAGAGGTCCCGAGTTCAAATCTCGGTTAGGGTGAGTTACCTGGATAAGTTTTTTTCCGGGGGTTTCCCTTATCCTGGAAGATGAATGTCGGGTACCTCTAAGCTCCATGGACCCCGGACTCATTTGAGCATAATTTCACCAGTTTCATTCATAGCGCGACATGACTTAACGTTGGAGGACGTAAATTACAAAAAACACTTCCTCTACTTGTGCTGTTAAATAGTACAAAAAGTAAAAGTGGTTTGACATTTAAAACTCTGCATGGTAAGGGGTCATTTGAACAGATCACTGCAGGTTTAAAAATTGCCTATAATAGGAAAACAGTGTAACTTCGAAGAAGCACTAGGTTTAAACTAACGAAATATTGCAAAAATTGTATCAACTTGTGATTTTTTTTTTATGCTTTTACTAAAAACATACAGCACCAAAGAATGTAAATATAGTAGTAGTATTCCCACCACCCACACAAACCTATTAATAAACATAATAATTAATTTTTAGCTTCACTGTGGTGTTCCAATACAGTTAAACATAATAAGTTTACTTCCAAGGATAACCTTCATTGGATTATTTTAAAGAAGAATAGTTTTGATAGCTAGTACATTTTATAGTGTTATGTTAGGTGATTTCTTGAAAAAAGTGGAACAAATTAAAATGTTTCATATGGATGTATGAATGATGTATGAATAAAAATGGAACTCAAATTTGTACATTTTAGTACACATATAAACCAGCCCAAACTCATTACAACTGCCTAATAACTCCATGTTGAAAAACATGACAGAATGTTATATAAATTTATGGAAGAAGCCTATTACAAATTTGTTCATTGTTGAACCTGTTAAGCTATTATAGAAGATTTTTCTATGTGAACAACATCAATTCATTTTGCACACCAAATTGTAGATATTGGGAATATTCTATTTCCTATAAATAGAAGTGTGTAAAGGCAATGATGAAATTGGAGGGGGGGGGGGGGGGAGGTGGAAAAGAAGAAAAAAAAATTTAGGACATTAAAATACAAACTGAGAAATAGTTAATGACACAAAATTTATCACGTAATTTGTGTCTATGATATCCACATCTTCTGAATATCTCAAATTATACAAGTAATGGAAAATTAATTTCAAATGAGAACTGAATAGCCTATTCAATTAAGATGCATACTCTGATATGTAAATATCTTAAAAATGACATATAGGGTAGTATGTAGAATGGAAAAACCTACGGAAAATGATCAACTTGAGATGTTGAGATGAAGTTTTGTTATCAACATCTTTCCATTTGTTATGTGTTCTCTCATATATGCAATGCCCTCCTACTCCCACACAAATACACAGAACCACTCATTCCTAAAACGTACTTTCATTGGATTCAGGGAGTCTCAAAACCAGTATTTCCATTTAAAATGTCAGTACAAATTTTTGTGTAGAATGCAATACATCCACATAAAATTGGTAAATACAGAACATGGTGACAATTTCTCATTCTATAATTTGTTTAAATAAGTGGCCTAATATATAAGGATTATCAATTTTATTGCCATAGAGCCTTGAAGATACAATTTTTTTATGAGCTACTATACCATTCAGATGTTCAAGTATGCAAGACAAATCAGCTGTCCTAGTGTTAACTGTTTAAAAGGATTTAATGAAAAATGAATTGCTCTTGGGTTCCCTTTTTCTTCCCCTTTTATCCGCCAACTTTCCAACTTCCACTACCCAGGTTTCATTTCAGAATTTGTTATGAAGCTATTAAACTTTGTAAATTTACATTAATTAATATTAATGTTTTCCAAAGGAAAATTCACATCAGGTAACTTTGACACATTTCACACAAATGTGATCTCAGGATAACTTAGCAAACTGATTCTTAAAAATAAGATTTAATGGGACACGAAGCTTAATTTCCCAATTTCTTTAGTCTTAAATTATAAAGTTCAAAGCTTCTACATGTGTTCAACATGCCAATATATACAATCTAACAAACTGGTTGGTGTGTGTGGAGTTTGGATGTGGGTGTGTGTAAGAGCGAGCGATTTCTCCTAAAAGCCCAAATGACAGTGGCCATAGAGATCCACTTTACAAACTGTTTCTGTAAAAAGCTAATATAAATGTTAAAATTAGCTTTAAATTCTTCTGGCCATAAAACAGCTATAATTTTGCTACTTAAACTGTGATAAGAACTGAGACAAGTAATTATAAATATCACATATTAGATTACAGCTAATACCAACAATGCAAACATAATTGTATAAATAAACTTTGAGACTCCTTTAACACAAAAGCTTAGTTCACACTTTTTAAGCTTAAAAGACTAATTATAGAAATGCCACTCTTATATGCATATGGTTTGTGTACACAGCCAGGCTGATATATAAGTGACAAAAAAGGAAATAAGAAACATAGGAAACCAGAAGTATAACATTTTTAATATGTATTTACTTATCAACATATTAAACTACTTTTCCGATACAAAAGGTTGTGTACAATTTTTAATTGCATCAGTAGTACTAAATAAAAACTGAAGGGTTTATTAACAAACTTGTTAAGATCATGATTAGTATTTTTCATTAAAATTCAACAAAAAGTATATACATGGATCAGGAAAACAAGCAATACATAACAAATGAAGCTAGTAACAGTAAATCAACAAATACTAAACAAATATAATTATTTTTAACAAAAGTTCACTAATTTTTAAAGAAAATTTTTTAAAAATTTCAAGAAATGTTTATCAATTTCTTTAGAAATACGTGAAGTTTTTGTTACAAATAATTATATTTGTGTAGGACAAGAAGAAATGGCACTATTTTGCCAATACTTCATAATTAAAACTAGAACTGCAGCTAGTAAAGCTTCAGGCATTTATCAAGTGGATGTAATGATTGTGGAGAAAATACACAAAGAGAAACGAAAACATGGAAATAAGATTTAAAGAATACTTTACTAAGTGTAAAATATAAATGGATTAATAAGTGTAGAGTACTTTTGATTCGTAGATAATGGATGGTCGAGAGAAAACAATTATTTAAAGCCCTTTGAAAACCGTTGCACTCTCCACTTGGGAAAACTGGAGAAAACAATTTCTTAAACTTTGATATCACACATGAAAGTTTGGTGGAAAAACTCCAGCCAAGAAATGTATCCACATATTTCAAGGAACTATAACAAAAACTCTTGCCTGAGGCAGTCTACAATACATGTTCCAGTAAGTTTTTAGTCCAGAAGCAGAGCTAAAGTGGTTAAAGTTTTTCAATATTTCACTGCATTAGATCTTTAAAAATGGCAACATGCAGCATGTGTATATTCCAATGCAAAGAGAAATTTTAGAAGCTTAATGAAGAACTCTTAGTGTACCCATAATACACTATTTTATCATTCACATGTACCTACCTTAACTGTTGTAGTAGTAGTTGCACCAGGCATAGTTGCACTATAGCTGGGTGTGACTGGAAACTGAACACTACTGGACATGTCCCCAGCACTACCGGTGCCAGAGGATCCCGCTGCCTTCAGAGGCCCAGCGGAGGGATATGTGGTTTGTACCACACCAGATCCTGTACACATATAAATAACAAATTTCAAAAGCATGCAACGACCATTACATAAAGTCACAATTACTTCTAGCCTATTACTATACAACTTTACAGTAACCAGTAGGACTTACCTAGCAACCTTGGGCTTTGTTTTATAAAACTGGTATAAGAGACCTAGAGGAACTAACTTCTCAGATAGGGTTGCATGAAGGAACTTTCACAATGAAAGTTATACATAAAGTATAGAATTTTAGTTAATTGATGGAAATTAATCATTTCTCCACACTAGCTGTATATAGGCTAAGGTTTTTAATAGAGTCAAAGGGTAAGAGCGACTGGACGGAAACCAGGAGAACTGTGGTTCAAATCCCAGCCATAGCATTGAATTTTTCATGTTGACCCTACCTATAAAGTATAGAGGTATATTTCATGTTGTCCTAACGTATATTTTCCATTAAGTACATAACAACCTAAGTTTAACAACATTTTTAAACATTTCATTTTTTATATTGCAGTTACATTCATGCCAACATAACATACTAAATGGCAGCTAACTGATAGATATAATCACCATGGTACCTCAGTTAGGCAAAATGCCTTTTCTATTAGGGTTGATGTATATAAGAAGGTTAAATAGATAAAGATGCATCCGTATATTAAGAGATGGCATGGGCCATTTTTATTTTGCCCCCCCCCCCCCCCTCGCCCCTTTTTCTGGTGGGTTAAAACCTTTTTTGCCTGTTTTGGTTTGTACTTCACCTTTTGCTGTAATTATTTACTTTCATAGATCCTTCATTCATGAATGAGACCAAAAAATGTGGCCAAATAAAAAGAGACATTCCTATCACTAAATAATTTAATGAGAATCTTATTCTCTATAAATGCATGTGTTAAGTCAATGGACTTAAAATGATTCAATTAGCTATTTCAATAACAGAACCTACAGTATGGCAGTCGGATCTCTGGCCCTGACATTTTGCAGTTGCGGGAGGCAGAGCGGTTAAGGTTATAGTACCAATATAAAGTAACGAGTAATTGAAAACATATCCTCAAAATCATCTTTGGAATGAAAATATAGGACTATATTAGCTTTGAAACAACTGGCACTTTCATTATCATGCAAGACATCCATTATAACACAGCTCTTTTCGAATATTTCTTTCACACCTTTTATGTGCACTAACTGCCTCTGTTAGTAGTACTGAGAGACTACATCTGATGGCACGGTCAAGACGATAAAAGTGTCTGCTAGCACAAATCTGCATTGTCACTGCTAGGCGTGGTACCAAGTCCATCACCATTGCCAGTTTAATTTTGTATGGATCATGTGGCTTCAGTTGCTTTTGGTGCTCGCACTGGTAAAGTTTGTTTGCTAGTTTGTGCATGCGTAAATTCTGATTTTTAGTTTAGTTAATTGATGGAAATTAATCATTTCTCCACACTAGCTGTACATAGGCTAAGATTTTTTATGGATAGAGTCAACACGAAAAATTCAGTGCCATGGCCGGGATTTGAACCACGGATCTCCTGGTTTCCGTCCAGTCGCTCTTAACCTTTGTCTGATGAATAGTCAACATGAAAAATTCAGTGACTCTATCCATCTGATTTTTAGTGTTTGTAAGTCCTATTATTATCACTATTATAATATGGCAAATGCGCGAAATATTTAAAATACGCCTGCTCCTCTGCTTGAAATTCCTGCTAAAGAAATGGCAACAGTGCGGTTCCCCTCTCAAGAAATGTCAGGGCCGGAGACTGGCCAGCCAAACTGTATGCAAGGAATGTAGAGTATACCACATATAATATGAGGAAAGAGGCTTGAAGAAGGAAGTACAGAGGTATCATTTTAGACATGGCATATGACAATGTTAAGGTTGGTCGAGTCCACTTGTCTATTCGTAAGAAAAGTGTGTTAAGTTAGTCATCTGTCATCTAACGCACTAGTTTTATCAGCAGTCTGCTGGTGAAAGCAGAGATCTTACCCCTTCCATTAATTTGCACACATCCGAGCAAGGTCACATGCACATCCAAAAAATACCTCTGTATGTCAGGTCCCATGATTGTTCCTCGTTCCCCCCTTTTTAATCCACTGATACATGCAACAGATAAGGCATACCTAAATTACAGAAAAGGTGATGCACTAGGTCATGCATGGTGATCTTTGAAGATGCAATAAATCAACTGCTGCAAATATCAGGAGAGAAAGGACACTGATGACATCTCCTATTGTAACTGAACTTTGCCCTTCCAAAATAGCAGTTTTAAATATGCTTGTCCCTTCAGTGAAGTCTATGGTATAAAATATTCTCTCTGAGAGGCAACTGACTGAGAAATGACAAACAGTTTGTACTTTGTGGTAAATAAATTATCCCAGATAAGCTATTTTCATTAATATACATGGTGTTATGCTATTTTCACTTTTAATAAATACCCACTTTTGGTGTTCTAAGTGCCTTTTTGTACTTTTTTTTTTAAACTCTGAACTTCTGGCTCTCACTTAGTCCATTGTACTTTACATTAACAAAATAAAGAGACATGCCATTCTATAATAATCAATGCTGAGTTATAGCATTGCCCTCATTGTTCAACATTTCTGCTGTATTATGTGTTTTTTGTTATGGAAGCAAAAAAATGAGTGGAATCATGCTTATAATCAGGACTCTGAACATTGGAATTTGTAATTTCTCATCTTTCCTTTTACATCATCAAATGGAAATACAAAATCAAGATTACAATTATATAATCCATACTGGAAAATGACATATATTCCTAAATCCTGAAAATCCTATCATGTTGCCCATCATTGAATAATAATTCGGTCTCCATACACCTAACCCTAGGTTTTTGTTGGAGGCCCTCTACTCCCTTTTACACATTTTGCAATTTCACCTATCCTACTCTACAATTTTTCTTAATTGTTCTTAGCCATCTCTCTTTAACTTTCCCTATATTTCTCCTGTTCTTTTCCCCTTTTAAGGACAAAATTTTTCTAATTACTACTTCACTCCCCAAATTGTCCCATTTACGTAGCCAGGCCTGCTCTCTCCATATCTTTGACTACAATATAATATACAATGGAAATCTACATTCTCTTCTCCACACAATGGGCATTTATCTAGCTCCCTCTAGACCTATACCTTTCAAGTTTCTCACTCCTTTTCTTGCCCAAGCAAAACCTTCAACATATGTCTATATATCCTTCCCTCCCCCAGGTTGTTTTTATTTCTCTACATAATCTCAGCGAGCTTTTGTCACTGAAAATTAGAAAAAAAGAAATAGCTGAAGTTAATTGTGCAGAAAAAATGAAATGTGTAGTGTTTAACGCCTGCTTTTACTACATACGGCACCGCAGGCGGTGACACTGATGATACATGAGATGAAGATGGAGCACCAGTGGAATGAGATGGCGGGGGAAACCGGAGATCCCGGAGAAAACCCACCCCAATGCCATGTTGTCCACCACAAATCTCACTTTGCGGTTGCCTGGGGTCAAACCCGGGCCACCTTGGTGAGAGCCAAGCGGTCTAACCACTGAGCCACGGCATGGCCGTAATTGTGCAGAATATAATACAAGTTCTAAGAAAACAATTCCACCAAACTCTGTGCTAAGAAAGGACATTCTTTCTACACTAGAAATTTGTAGCTTGACTTTGCTACACTATGTAATCAACTGAATAAAACGGAATGGTGCCATATGTATGGTTAACATTTACACTACATTTTATTTGAAACGAAAAGTATTTCTTTTTTCCATTTTTAAATTACCCTTATCACAAGATAAAAACATTATTTCAGACATTCTACTAGGTGAAACAGCACAAAGCACATTTTTAATATGACTGATCCAGAGCCACTGCCAAATAATTGTTCTTGATGAAAATGGTGAAATTTTTTATCTGTTGTAAAACATTTATGGATGACTTAGAAGTCAATATAAAGATTGCCACATTAACATGAAATTAAAAATTGGGTCAAGGAACATATGATGAGCGAGGTTGTTAAGTATACAAGGAAGATGGCAGACCAAGTTCAGACACTTATTAGAAATGTGACTTATAATACTTTTAACAAAGATGACACCAAGTAAAACGTTGACATAGGCTGCCCGTAGCTTAGCTGGTAGAGTACCTGCCTGCTGTGCTAGGGGTTCCAGGTTTGATTACAGGCTGGAGATGGGGGATTTTTCTCCATGATGATTACCCATCTTCCCCAGAGTTGGAAGTATAAATGAGAGTGCATGATCTAATGATTAAAAATCCAAAGTACAAGCAACCAACATATACAAGTCAACCATCACCAATAGGCAATTAGTTCCAAAGGAGAATGACCACCAATATGACCATTGCAGTTAAAGGCAGGGCATTATAATAACAAAAAAAAGAAAAGAACTCAGATAGGTGGTATTAAAATGTGCTTAATAAGAAAGGACCTGTCACTACACTTATTTAATGTAATTGACATTTTGGTTTGATAGAAAAGCACAAAAAAGAAGTTAAATGTTATACACCCAATAATTTAAGTTATTTTTGCATTACACCATCATCTTTTAAAATACTGAAAGTGAGGAAAAATTAGTTATAGACTTCAAATCTGCTGCTGAGAAAATACAAAAGCTCATTCAGTGAGCTCTAAGGCTGGGAAATAGAAGAACCTAAGGAAAGGAAAAATAGCCCAAGATTTCATTCAACTTTCAGTAACCCAAAATTGTCTCCTGAACCCTTGAATTCCCTATATAGTACAACTGCACAAGCAATTTGTTTTTTCTTCTGACTTGTGTAATGACCAGTAAATTAATGTTTATGTTCATCCCAAAACAAAATCTGTAAGTTATTTCTTATTAGTCATAGTAGAATGATGTTTGTATAGAACACAGTCCATCTAGTATTTGTCCTGTTATTCATTGTAGACTGATATTTAAGTGGGACTCAGCCCTCTTGGTTTGAATAAGATGTGTAGATTTATATTTTACATTGTTCCAGATTTTTCAAATGTCAAAGGTATAATGCTATAAATACCCCAAAATGATTAATTTTTTTTTCTTATACAGTATCTCAGAATATTACTCTTCGTCATTAACAATTATTGAATAATTAGGTCCTCAATTATCTAACATTAACATAACTTAAACTTACAAGAATATGCTTCAAAATTTGTTAGGCTCTGTCAAATATAGAAAATTGTCTAATTAGAGTACCTCACATCAGATTTTTCTGTCACCATGAATTGCCTTACAACAACCTAAGATCAGGAAAACTGATATTGAAATAGTTATGATTAAAAGCATTAAGAGAAACTAATTCCACATTAAGTCATTCACTCATAGTTTATTAAAACTTTAAACTTCATGTCAACTATTAATATAGATACTGGGATTCTAGTGGTCAGTGAAATGCTCTCATGCAAATGAACTGCTGTTTAAGTTTGAGTTTGTTATAAACATAGTGTGTTAACTTTATACTTGGAAGGTAGGTGTATCAACCATATAAATTAAATTTATCTGGGTCATAAGACCACAACAATGATCCCACGTTAAGGAAATGCCTGGCTTCTCACCCACAAGGTAATGAATTGGTGTATTATGCTGAATATTACTATAGTGATAAGGCCTATATGTCTATATGTCATATGTGATAAGGTCTATTACAAAATGTTCCAAGCACAATTTTAAAAACAGTATAAACAATATATCATTTTCAACATGTTTGAAATCTCGGTCACAATTTCACATTAGTAACGTTCAACCTAGTACACTATTCTTTCCCCCCTTTGCTACATATCCTCACATCTTCCAGGTGTAACTGTCTGAAAACTGGCAGAGATCTAGTGATAAATAACTGACTGAAGTTTAAAAACTCTTTGTATGTTTTCTGATTTGGCATATATAGGAAAGAAATCACAGAAAATTTAATAAAATCAGAATTGATATAACCCAAGACAACACAAGCATGCTGTTATCAACAGTTTAACTTACAAGCTGGTTAATTTAACTTAAACATGATGGAATATATTAAAGAATACAATAATATAATTCACATTGTAGAATACAACGGATTCAGTGCTCAGTTGATCAAAAAGAAAATTGAATAAATTCAAAAGTGAACAGAGATGCGGACAAATAACTACTCTTTCCCCCCATCAGTAATAAAACTTAACACAGAAAATTTGCATACCAATCCACAGCTACATACCTTTTCCAAAGTCTTCCAAGAACATTACTTTGGCCCTACAGAACAAATTCAGTGCACTACACCTTTTGAAATCATATAATACAAAGGAGATACCCAGAGACAAAACATCCCATTACTGAGGGATTATGGCCATCATCTCCTCTCTCACCTCCCCACTACCTGTCAGTGTAATGGCTGTCAGAGAGGAGCAACTGTTGAGTCTATGGCACCATGGTTACATACAGTTTTAACTTTGTAGTATTCCAATGTGAAACAAATGTTTAGCCATGCAATCATGTCCTGTAACCACACAGAATTTAGCAACTGCTTCCCTTCTCTGCCAGTTTGGTAGGAGCTGTATTTGGTCTTTTCATTCATATTTACTGACTTTGTTTTTTAGAAGATCTCGAGTGGGTTCCTGATCATTTTGGTGTATATAAGATGCTGCTCAAGCAAATGGTATTGTAGTAAGATGGGATTAGAGGTTCCTCCCACCAAGGATGTCGGCCTTCTCATGGACAACAATGAGAGGGTATCCGTTTTAAGACTATTACCTTGTTTCGTGCAGTGAGATTTCTGATCAGTTTCTTACAGTCCAATATGTTATTACAAAGAGGTGTTCTGGTGAAGTTTGTGATAGTTGATATTGCAGCTTGTGAATCACATAATGACTTTTGGAAATGCTGATGGTATTTTAGTTGTTTGAAGGTGCTTTGAATTGCTTTCATCTTCCCATCAAAAGCAGTATGTTCTTTTCCTAGAGATGTGCATGTGGACAAAAGTCTGCAGTGTATCCCAGCACAATTTGAAAATTATGCTTAAAATAAAAATATTCTTTAGGTTTTCTCAGTTACTACAAAAACTGTATGTTGGAAATTTTAAGGAAACTGAACAAAAAGAAATCAACATTTTAAAGCACAAATGCCAAGAAAATTAAAACTAAATCAGGTTTCAAAAATTAAGTGTCACTTGCAGTTTTCTGTTTAACAACCAGAAAAGCAGATCACAAAAGAATTCTGATACTACATCAAAAATTTTTACTTTCTCTGCCACAAAGTAGAGAAGTATCATGTACTTAGTAGGTAGAGAAGTTATTGCATTCTACCAAGAAATTTGATACCAAGATATCAGTGAAGTACACGTTTTGAGATCACAATATTAACTCAAAAAGTCAGTTAAATACAAAACTGGGTACCCAAGTTCAGCATCAACCAAGGATATAACATTTTCAAGGAACTCCCGCTCACATATTTCCTTTATATGGAACACTTCAAAAGTTTAGATTTTTTAAAAAATGGTTCTTAATGAGATTTTTACATCATGTGCCAAGATATTTTCCTGACAAATGAAATTTTCTGGTCATTCTGTTGTGGAAGACAAAATCCTACTACACCAAAAATTGATTTCTAATGCCGGGCATATGATATTTATTCTCTTGCACTCCAATACTTTTCAAAAATATTATGATAACCCATGGAAGCAAATATGTTGAGATGTTCTAAATACAAAAAATGTATCTTATTAAAATCATACAATTTAGATCAAATACTTTTTTTGAGTGAACCGCTTACAAGATATTCCTTATTTGATTTTGCTAATCTTACTTTTCTCAAAAGTGAAGCATCTTTCTTATCCAGTTTAAGATGAAAAACACAAACTATAAATTAACATTTAGTCAAATATTCATCTGGACTAAAATAAGAAGTGTTTGTAACAACAGACTGTAGAAGAGTAGAGATTAATGTGAGTGCAACATCAGATGTTTTGCTATGAAAAGGATGCAAACGTGATTTTTTTTTCTCAAAATGTTGAACATGTAGATCACACATCTTTAGGTTTTCATTTAAAAGTGTGCAAAGTTTTGTGCAATCAAAAGTTTAATAACTACCTATGCATTCCTACTTAGACATTAAAGGATTTTTTTTTTTGCTCTAGCATACATTTTTTTTTTTTTTTCAATTGCATCTCAGATTTTTTCACTCAAAGTAGCCTAGGATTATATCTGCAAGCACCTTGAAATTGTCAGAGGGATTAAACTAGTATGCCGGAGATTAAAGCACATTTATTGGGCAGCAATGTGTTTTTGATCATTGCACAGAAATAATAGATTTATCCTTAGTAACATACTTATTTTTAAGTCTATTATTATTAACAGGAATCTGCAATTAAATTAGCTTCAGACAAATATGAAGTTTACTGCCCATGTTACCAATAATGACTGCTAGCTTTTACCAAATTTTGCAAAAAGGAAAAGGACAAAGAAAAAAATAATAGGACAAAATGTTGTGTATTTTCATCCCATTAATGTTTCAGATTAAAAGTTTAATGAAGACAGCCTTTTAAAGAATAATGTATCAATAACATAAATGTTCAATTACTTGTCAAAATAAAAGCCTATTAATATCCTAAACTTCTAAAGTGCCTTTCAATTATCTTAGTTACCAAAATCAGATTTTTTAGGTTTAGAGGCATTATAATGACAAAATGTATAGAATTCATAAAAAAATAAAACTATAAATAGAAATATTTATAAACAGTGGAGCTTCATCATTGTATTATTGTATTTCTCTACATGACTATTAGTGCTCAGTACCTATACACATTACATCTGTTTCACTTAAACATATTTTATATAATGGAAATATTCTTTCAATAAGCTAGAAACTGGAATTTATCTAACAATTCATTTTTTTTTTTAAGTTTTAACATTCCTATCAACAATTTTAAAAGATCCTCAATAAAGCCTATGATTAGTGAACTCTTACTTACATTTGTTTTATCAGATAACAGAAAAGCCCAGAGAAAATCTAATGCATACTATTCCCACAAATTAGGTACCAACTTTCTGAAACACTAAATGTTATTTATTACTAAATGTAACAGCCTATTTACTGCCAAATACTAACATCACTATTAGTACAATCAAATTTGAATGTTCATGCTGTACATTTAGCTACAGCTCACAGACTAAAACCATGATTGTGATGAAGGATAGGCACACAGATAAGCTCTGGCCTATGCAGCACTGTATACCAATTAGCACAGTACATTTAGTCTGTAATGTTAAATTACAATATAATGCAATAGAACTTAAAATATATGTCCATCATATAAATCTCTAAGACTTTAATCTTCTATAAAAGTCAGAAATATTACCTTTGTTGCAGTTAAACAAAAACCTCACTCACCTTACATTTTAAGAATTGTAAAAATTGATAAGAATGCAGCTGAATTTTGCATTGAAACTGACACTAAGTTGAAATCATACATGCCTCCACTACTTGTCAATGCTCAGGTTTTATTAACTTTGTCAACTATTCTACCAGGAACAAAGTACTGTACCTCTTGCAGCTTTAGGAAAAAACTACAGCAGTGCACTGATAATATCTTTAAGATTTTCAAACCAGATTTAGGTTATTTCTAATCCAAATACATATTTATATTTGTATTTGGAAGTGTAAAATTGACACACATATTTAAACATTAGAAAGATTAAAAATAGTTTAGCTCAGTTTAATATCAAATAAATCCTTTACAGTTATAGAGAAGATCTAGGTGTTTCAAAGCTTTTCAAATGAAGTTTAAAATCTAACTTAGCAATATCTACACCCTATAAACATTGTGCCCCCTATAAAAAGAGTTTAACCAATATCTCACCTGTGTGTGAAGCTAGAATGCGAGTGTTTGTGTGCGGAGAAAGAGTGGTAGTAGTTGCACCTCCCCCTTGATGTCGGGGTGGTGCACCATAAACACTGCCTACACTATTTTCTTGCTTTACTGCCTCTTGTTCACGACGTTTCATTTCAAATCACATTGGGAGAGCTGAGAAAGGTGAAGACAAATGTTTCAAAACAAAAATTGCAGATTTTAAGCTGTACACATAGGCACACTGCAAACACACATAGTAATAAAGTAGGGCTCACATACTGTGTACAGATCAATTTCTGTTAAAGAAATAGAAAAAACCAAATACCAAGAATTTCAAATGGTCTGTAGCAAGGAGCTTTCCAAATTGTAATATAGAAAATTTTTATCATATGGAAACTTTTTTATATTCTGGATTGCAATCAATAAACTAGCAACTTCCAAAATATAAAAATGAATAGATGTTATAAACTGAACTATATAATAATAAACAGTTTATAAATACTCATGTGATTACCTTACATTACTAAATGCTCAGTTATCTCCATTGACATTTTAACACTTGAAGATTATCTTGGAAACATTATTTGCAACTGTTCAATAGCAGCCACATTAGTACATGGAATTTCTGAATTTTAAGGAGTCACAGTAAATAACATGATGAACCACATACAAAATTTGCATTTGAGAGGTAAGTTGGCTTTGAAATAGAAATAACAATATCCTTTAATTTGGTATTTCCTCCAAATCATGAGGTGTGCTAACCTCAATGAAAATGTTTAACAGCTTAGCAATTAAAAATTTCAACAAAAAATGCTCGGTTTATCAAGGGGTATCAATAAATATATAAAGCAACATGACTTCATTTAAAATTCTGAAGTTAGGCCCCATGTGCTCCATAAGGGGTCCCATGGAAATACTTTCTGTAATACAATCTGGAAGGGCCCTTTCCCAATGAGATTTGTAATCCTTGGCATTTGCTTGCTCTATTAAATTAGAAGACATTCCCTATAACATTTTAAAAGATTCATCTTGTAAATGTACATTACTTTACACTATAAAAACAGTGTTTTATTTCACAATTTAAAAATTTTTTTTGCAACACTCAACAAGAATTATGATCAGTTTCTTGTTATTCATATTCATTTATTTCATCCTTAAAATCATGTTTACATGATATGGAATCGTCAATATATGCTTTCTACAGTTAATCCTGTAATTTAGAGTACATTTAAGTTTTGTTCACCGTCGTTTTACTTTATTTACTCATCAGTAGTTATCTGATGATAAAATTAAGGTCAAGACATTAATTACAATCTTATTTGGGGCGATAGGATTTAATTTTCCATTAGAAACTCTTCTTAATTTAAAGAAAATTATCTTGAGTCATCAAAAGAGTTTAGGTGCTATGATCAGTTGCATGTATTATGAAAATCATTTTCCTATAAGATGAGAGAAAAAACTTCACTATTAACATGTTACCTATCATTTAACTCTTAGTTAATTTAAGAGTTAAATGATGAAGCCTGGGACTCAAGTACTTACAATAGTAAGTCACCACAAATGGTGTATCTCGGATGCGAGAGCCCCAAGTGGTTTCCGGGGAAATGTGTGAATCAAATGGAGAATTTAATGTCAGGACGGCACATTGGCAATGGTAGCTCAATGGGTTAGAGTGACTGGACAGAAACCAGGAGATCTGTGGTTCAAATCCCAGTCATGGCATTGAATTTTTAATGTTGACTATCTATGTTACCTGCTATTTTATTACTTAATTCATCATGCTTCCCCCAAAATATGCATTACCAAAGTGATCAACAACAGGCATAAATGCATTACATTATAAGAAACCATTTGGATCTGTTCACATAATATAAAAATTATAGGCTTTCAAAAATTAAAATTAATCTCTCTCCCTTTCATAGAATCAAAAGTCAATATTTTAATCTACATGTATTGTGCCGCTTTAAAATAGATCACACTAAAATCACATAAACTAATTCTTGCTTATTAAATTACCAAATATAAGGAAATTGCAAGAAACAATACTTCATGAGACCACTAGCAAGGTTTTTTCTATCGTCACATAAACAAATGTGATAAACTGTTGAACCTCTAATACTGTCCACTCACATGCAAGATTCTTCCCCCCGCCCCCCTGTGCCAAATGAGATTAACATGCAATAAAACGTGATTAAACAGACTAAAATTACATATTTAAAATTTCAACCTCTGCTTAACAGAAGCTTTTAGGTTGAAAACTTTTTACCAAAGTCTAGTGACAATCTGCAATCCTCTAGAAGATATTTGTAAATAAAAAAGAGGAGGGAAATAAAAACTGAAGTATATGTATTTGTTGCAAAGCTTAAGGTTCACATATCCTTAGCAAATATGTAAATGAAATGCTATGATAGGGTTCCGTTTACTTAAATGAGATACAGGTACACGTCTTAATAACAATTTAAGATGCTTCTATCCTTAATTTTTTTATAAAAGAAAAGGGAAAGTACATTTGATCATGTTTCATGTAAGTGGTTTGGTTTAATTTGGCCTTTTTCACATTGTTTTCCGAGGTACAAAAAAAGCCTAATGAGCAAAATTAATTAGTGCCTATATTAGTCTGTAATGAACAAAATGGATTTCAGTGTCAAGGAAAAGGGATTACAATGAAATTTCAATGTGGGCAACAAACAAGCAGCAGCAATTCCAATCCTGACTCCAAGAATGTGACATGTGTGAGCTCAAGAGCTACAGGCCTTTGTTTACTTTTACAAGGTCAGTTCAAAAAGTATTGCAAATGTGTGGGGTTTTAAAAAAAAAAAAAAAAAATTTATTTATCCATGCATAAATATTTTTGCACCTTTAAAGTAATCCCTGCCAGATATTATACACTTGTGCCAACGTTTTTTTTTTCCAATCCTAAAAGCACTTTGAAAAATTGTTTTTTTGTGATCTTGTTTAGCTTCTTTGATGCTGTCTTTTATCTCCTCAACTGTGGCGTAACGTCGTCCTTTCAGGGCCTCTTCAGTTTTGAGAACAAAAGAAAGTAACAGGGGACCAGGTGTGGGGAGTACGGTGGCTGCCGCAGCGTAAGTGTGTTGTTTTTGGCCCAAAATTCGCGCACAAGCAACAATGTGTGAGCAGGGCCGTTATCATGGTGCAAAAGCCAATCTTTTTCTTCCACAAATCCGGCCGTTTCTGGCGGTTTGCTTCGCGCAAATTGCGCTTAACTTGCAGGTAATGTTCCTTATAGAACTTCACATATGCCACAGTCAACATGCGGAATGCATCCGCGCGCGCAACTTTATCACACTAAATTTGATACAGGTTCTTTGTTCCATTTTTTGGAATAGGTAAAAATCGAAGACGAGCCAAAACACGTCCATGTAAAATAGATGTCAACAATTAATTTATCGAACATTCAAAATGGCCGAGCCTGTCAACATAAGTGAGGGACATAACGCTACAAAATCGAATATATGTAACCCATGAAATTTCAAAATTCGCGGTACTTTTTGAACAGACCTCGTACTTATTCTACAATTATTGATTATTTAAAATTTTCTTTTACATGTTGGTACCATTTTACTTTTAATTTTATGTCTCTGTGAATTTTGGTTTGAGGTCAAACTCTTGATGCTTAAGAGGTTGCTTTTCAATTTGAGAGCAGAAGCCCCAGAAGGATATATTTTTACTGAAAGGAAAATTGTAATTTAACCATGTGCTCACAACACTGCATGAAAACTATTTACTATGCTTCATCTTTGTGTAGAGATTTATAAAAATGCTCAATTACGAAGGGATCTAATTATATCAATATAGCTTTCACAGCACTTTCGTATGCATGTAATTGTTTATCAATTAGAATCACATAAGCGATATCTTTTAAGAAATCCTGCCTAAAAGCATACTTCTATGCTTGGAAAAATGTTAACTGCACAAGTAAATAAGGAACAATATTATGCAATTTTAATCAAATGTTTGCAGTTTGTTAGTGAAAAAAATTGCAATCTCAAAAGCTTTAACTTTTTCCCATTTTTTATTGACTGTAGCATTAAATAAAATTTATTTTTTAAATTAGCACACTCCATGAACAAGTGGAAAAGATGTGAAGACACCTAACCAATCTCCTGAAGGTCACCATATGTTTATGTGCACTTGCTACTGTCAACCAGACAGATCTGAATCCCATCTATTTAACTGAATGAACTTTATTCTGGCCGAGAGATTTTTGGAGATACTTGATCCTGAATGCATGATTTACATTAGCCCCAATAATAATGTTCCTTTTTTTTTCTGGAATAAAATCTATAAAGAGATAACTGATACTAACAGCGGACCAATGCAGTACGAGTAGAAAAATGTGAACATACATGCTACATACCAAATATGTACTAAAAACAATGACTTCTTTGTGAAAAATTGTATTGTTTACTACTTGTTTTTCAGTACTCTTTTTGAAAATGAGTGTCCTTCACTTTCGTAGTGTAAACCAAGTTGCAATTCTGCATACTAATGAAAAATATATTCTGAACACAAAAATTATAAAGAGTTACAAAATAAGGCCATATTTGCGTTTTGCATTAAGAGATACTTTCTATTAAATGGTAACAGAACTGTTCTAAAATTTGAGGCTGATGCGACAAATCCCTTTCAAACTTTCGTGATTAAACTGTATAAAAAAAATCTTGCCTCCCTACCGTCGCATAGTTTTTCTAAATGGAACCATAAGGCACTTTCTCATTACTTAAATGTGCTATTACTAGCTTTTAACTTGCCTAATTTTTTATTTTTATTAAAATTAGGTATCAAACCTTACAAACTTCTGTAATAACTGAAATTTGAAACTACTGCAAAAATAGATTGCATGTTTTTTAAGTCAGTACCGTTTTGCGATTCCGCCGCCGCAGCGCTACGGTCGGCGATTGTGAAGTACGGGCTGTTATACGATTTCTTAGTGCTAAAGGCGTAAAACCGATCGATATTCATCGTGAGATCTGTGAAGTTTACGGACAAAACATTATGAGTAATGGAATGGTAAAGAAATGGGTGAGAGCATTTAAAGATAGCCGCACAAATGTGCATGATGAAGAACGGAGTGAGCGTCCTTCGGTCTTTACTGAAGATTTGGTGCAGAAAGTGGACGAAAAGGTGAGAGAAAAGAAGCGTTACAATTTCATCATTGTGCGACTATTTTCCTCAATATTCTCGTGTTTTGTATCGCATTGTGACCGAGAACTTGAAGTACCGGAAATTGCGTTCACGTTGGGTTCCGAAAATGTTAACGGATTTGCACAAAACCCAACGTTTAGGCAGTGCAATCACTTTCCTTGAGCGGTACCACAATGATGGTGAAGATTTTTTAGACCAAATTGTTACTGGTGACGAAACATGGGTGGCCTACGTCACACCAGAATCGAAACAATCCATGGAATGGCGACATTCATCATCAGCCTCAAAAGTGAAGTTTAAACAAACAATTTCTGCCCGGAAAATCATGTGTACAGTTTTTTGGGGCAGAAAAGGAGTATTGCTAGTGGAGTTTCTGCCTCGTAATGAGACAATCAATGCAGCGTCTTATTGTGAGATATTGAACAATCTGCGCCGTGCAATCCAGAACAAAAGACGTGGCAAGTTGAGTAAGGGTATCGTTTTGCTGCATGACAATGCCCGTCCGCATGTGGCTAATCGGACCAAAGATCTCATCAAATCTTTTCAATGGGAAACTCCAGATCATTGTCCATACAGCCCTGATCTGGCGCCCAGCGACTACCATTTGTTCCTGCACTTGAAGAAACATCTGGGCGTTCAGCATCTTCAAGACGATAACAAAGTCAAAACAGTTGTGATAAAGTGGTTAACACGTCAGGTGGCAGAATTTTATGAGGGTATTCAAAAACTGGTGCCACGTTATGACAAGTGCCGCAATATTCACGGAAATTATGTAGAAAAGTATATTAAGGTAAAGGCTTTCATGTAAAAATAAAATTATTGCGATATCTATGCACGTCAATTCCAAAACGGTACTAATTTAAAAAACATGCCTCGTATGTCTAGGCAATCAAATCAATACATTTTTGATTAATCATTAAGGCCTACTGCCAGTAAAGAATGGCAACATGATTCACAAAAACTGAGTAGGTGGAAGTGGTAAGGATGAAATCTTAAAGATTTCAACAAATACTTAAACCTTTAGCATATTACTTCTATTTTTTATAGTTTTGTAGACACATTGAAAATGACATAAGTAAACATTTTCCTCTTCAGGTAAATGAGTTAGCCGTTATCAGTGCTTGGAGTCATGGCTGAACCACAAAATGCACTGACTTTTCTGAAATCAAGGAAAGTATTAGCGGATTATAGGAATATTTTACTCGTAGAATTTGATTTCCAAGATAATTGTTCTGCATGCTTGCAGTCAGTGTGTCACAAATTTGAGTAACTGGATTTTTGCTCAGATGTTTGGGAATTAAATTGTAGCGCATTAACTGTAGTCCTATTGTTATTAGGTCATATCCTTATTCACATCTCTCATCACAAGATCCACTGGCCTATCTTACATTTGCCAATTTAAAGGACTGGCCAGGAACACCAATTGTATCTTTTGCAATATACCCATTTAGTGTTTGTTATTGGAGATCAGGCATATCTTACAACAGTAACAGAAACAGTGAGTTACTGTCCACAAGCTCATACATTCTCTTCTGCCGAACACTTTATTATATCACAAGAATGCTTGTATCCAATGGGACATGCCGAAACAATAATCTCTTCCCAATCCAACAACTTTTGTTCATACATAAGCTAGCAAGATCACCCACTTTCCAAAAATGACTGATTACTAATTCCACCTTTATATGCGTCACATTGTGAACAAGTCGGCAAATTTTTAGTAGAAGTTGGCTATCGTTGTTAGAAATGTGGTTCATGTCATCTGCAATACAATAGGCTATATGGATAACTGGTATCTTACCATTCCACTCTGCTTGCACATGTACAATGCAGAACTTTCAGACTAGAAATTAGTGTTTTATACGGATTCTATGACATTCACTGAATCAGATAATACTTATAATCTCCATGAAAAATGCTTTACTATATAACACAACAATCTCTTAAGTTACAGTATATTCTTTAAATACTAAGATACTTGATTTCTTTTGTTATACTTCTAATTTGTATTCAGCATATAAGAAAAGAAATACAAGTGTTTCTTAGGGGGAAGTCTACCTTCGTAGCATTTTCTAATATGTATTACATCAATTTTCTTCAGAAATTATCATGCACAGCAAAAATTCCTTTAGCTTCCATTATGAAGATCATTTATTGGACAGGCCATTCATTTGACATGAAATATTCACAGCTCTCATGCAAAATGCCTGATAATCTAGCTACAATATTGCAACAATCTTCATTCCTCCCTTGCTGTCTGCCCTTAGAGATCTAATTACAGCTTTTCCTTCATAATGCAAGATGTACACTTCAACATTTCTGTTATTTATGCACATTAGGTGAATAGTAGCTTATGTTGGTTGGTAGAAATGCTATACTTTAAAATATATTAAAGGGAAAGAAAATCATTACTTTGTACTGAATTTATGTAGGTACATGTTCCCAGAACCACACAAATAAAATATATTCTAGGTCCATATGCTATAACAATGGTTTTGGTGTAGCAGCTATGAAGAAAACTAAACTTTCTGAAAATGTCTATTTTTCACATAGGTCATCTGCATACTTCTGCTAAAAGTGACAAATATCACATCTATATCTGTTGCTTCCGTATGTTAAGGTTATACATAAACTTTAAAAATTCACATTCCTATTTGAGCTTGCAGCTGAGAACAATTTCATAAAGAAAAACAAAAACTTGAAGTTCAGGAATGCAATGAACATATCAAATTAACATGTAAGGATATGAGTATTTTCTAGACATATTTCCCATTTTCAGAAGCAACAGTAAATTAAGCTGTAAATTAATCTCTCTATGTAAGGTACAGTTCTATGATTTCAAGTGATTGATCAATTTTTCAAATGCTAATAAAAGAGAAAAAATACAATATGCTCTAAATTAAAAAGGTTTAGAAATAGTGAACATTCTTTAACTTTGAATTCACTATAGGCACACACTAAATAGATCTGCACAGTATTTGGCCAAGAAAAACAATTTTATATTTAAAAATAAATAAAAATGACAATATTTTTTACTATATGCAAACTCAGCGACAAAACTACGAGATGTTGAAGAGTGTCAATGACAAGAGCAAAAAAACGGAATTACGAATGGACCTCACAAAAACAAATCATGACCAACCACACAGAATGCATTATTCAAGTAGATGGAGAACAAACAGAATACTTTAACAACTGCATTTACCTAGGCCAAATGGTGTCTCTCAGGGACAAGGAATACAGAAATAAGAGTAAAATTAGCATGGGATAAATTCTGGATCCTGAAATTCATTCTTCAAAACAAACATTTAAGACCAATTAGAATAGAAACCCTTCAAACCTGCATCATTCCAGTCTTACTATATGGTTACCAAACACTGGCACTAACAAAGAAACAGGCTCTGATACTGCAAACTTGCCAATGGAAGACGGAAAGGAAGATCCTGAACATCAGCCTAAAAGATAAAGTGAAGAATGAAGAGCTGCGAAGAAAAAGCGGCCAAGAAGATGTAGCCACCAGAACGAAGAGGATTAAATGGCAATGGGCAGGACATGTGGCGAGAGTGCATCAAGACAGATGAGCATATGCCATAACATTATGGGACATGCGACAAGGGAGGAGAAACAGAGGTTGTCCGAGGCTACGATGGTCCCAAGAGTTCAAGGATGCAAAGTGGATTAGAGAGGCAAAAGACATACATCAATGGAGGCAAGTGGTAGCAGCTCTAAAGTGAAGGTGACAGCGAAGATTAAGTCATTTCTAGATATGACACAGTATTAAGGATAGATAATAAGTACAATGAACTGGTATCTTTCAAGGATTTGCTCACCCTGTAAGAAACAGTTGAGCTGACCCCATCAGTGAGTGGGAGGCCCTTGCTCTTAAGGTATGCTATGGGCTATTTATTTTATTCATTTATTTATACTTAAAAATATGCTACAAAGTAGGTACTCAGCTGCATTCATTCCTGCTGTCTGTCATAGCTTTCCATGTATATCAGATTATCAATTTAATAGAAAAGATTATATAGCATGTAATTTTAATTCTGTATCTACATTTGTTCAGTCTTAAAAATTTTTATGAGCACAAACTTGGTCCAACT
Organism: Mantis religiosa; assembly: GCA_030765055.1. Classification (NCBI taxonomy): domain Eukaryota; kingdom Metazoa; phylum Arthropoda; class Insecta; order Mantodea; family Mantidae; genus Mantis; species Mantis religiosa. Next base: position 143,675,730 of record CM060954.1, read on the forward strand.
TTCAAGCTGTCAAGTTTTCTAAGAGTTCAAAATTCTCAGCTCAAGAGAAAATATAGTACTTATTTTTATGAGCACAAACTTGGTCCAACTTTCAAGCTGTCAAGTTTTCTAAGAGTACAAAATTCTCAGCTCAAGAGAAAATATAGTAGTTAACTTCAGCTTACTATGCACATCTTCTTTTTCCTAAAGGCTTCTACACAGCACAAACAGCCTCCATTCTGGAAGCTGTGAATTGTTTTCAAGGTCATTCAACTTTGAGATGAACAAAGGATTATCTATTTTGTTCAATAAAACATACTAAAATTTTCAATGAGCAGTTTTCTCCACAAAGCATTCTTCAGAGTAATCACTATGCAAGGCAAATGCACTTGTTTAACTTCTATCTTAGGCAGTTTTCTGGGTATTCTAGCTTTAAACTGAATGGAAAAAAGTAACAATTTTCTATTTACATTTTTCTCATGTTCACATAAAAATTTCTTCAAGATAAAAGTGTGCACCAGAGTAAAAGTACAAGGGATGCTTTGAAACTTGATACCTCAAATATGCCATATGTTCTAGCATATGCTCTTTATTTTGCTAATAAGCATTTTGTAAAATAGGTGAACAAGAGAAATGTTGGCAGTGCAACCATGAGGTAGGCTACTACGCTGCCCATTACACACGTATCATACAAGTAAAAAATATATATTCCTTACATTGAGCATGAATTACAAACACTTTAGAATACTATTAGACGCTACAGCCACTATATGATGTTCCAATTTCAAACCTTGACATATCAAAATTTCCCCCCCCCCCCTCTTCATTTTAAACTAAAACATGCCTCACTACATTTGTAATACTAATATTACATTTAATATTTAAATTACTACATTTATACATCCCTAAATTAAATGACATTAATTTATGACTACTGTCTATTACTAGCACTACTATTGAGTATCAACCATATTAATTTAGCAACTACTTCTGTATGGTAATACCCAATGACTAATAAAGCCCTATTCTACAGAGAAAAACTTAAATTTTAATTTTGCATCTCTAAAATGTTTAATAATTTTTAAGTTTACTAATCTAGAGTTATATTTCAAAATGTTTGTAATTTGGTAAAGCACTTCTTTGGATCTTTAGGATTGCATTATCACTATTCAGTGCCTTAACAGCAATTTTTTCTTGGTCATTTAACCTCCTCTGTTGAGCTAACATTAGTTGACAGCCAATTTCCAAAATTACTTGGGCCAATGTTTTCAATCATAAAATTCACAGATTAGAACAAAATGTTAGTTTGTCACTTATTAGCTGAAAATCTATATATATTTTAATTTTTCAAATACAGAATGTTCAAGTTTATCAGAGCTGGTATTAAAATGATCTTCTAAAATGATCTTCATGAAAGTCTGAAATCAGACATTTTAATTTCAGCCATTTTTATCAAGCCAATTTCAGAATATACATGTGTAAAATTTTAAATTGAGTTCATGAAAAGGATAATTTTAAATATTCTCTAAACCATTATCAGTAATACATATATTCATTGGAAATAAAATGAGTAAAAGCTAAGTGCAAATGTACTTACTGTGCATGCATGGACATTGGCAGCAGATAAAGTTGCTTTGCTGTCAACATTGTGCCAATAGTCACCCCAGTCTTTGTTACCAACATAAGAAAACCCTTACACTATAGTGAAATAAATTGGCCAACGTGACTAAATGTTGCTTGTGTGGACATGTATTATGTACATGAAATGGAACCTGTGATTTACATGTGGCCTGTAAAACTCTTGCCATTAAGCCACAATGTCCACTGCAGTAGCTAGAATGGATTGTGCTGGCAAACTCCACATGCAAAGAGGATGCCACCATTTCTGTGATAGACACATGTCATCCATACTTAATTCGCTACCTCATTGATCATCGTAAGGACCTTCCACGATGCATCTTTGGTGATATTTCCAGCTTTCAATTTTGTATTCATTAATCTGAACATGGCCAACACTATCTTGCTCGTTATATTTCTTGTACATTGAAGAGTCGCACATCTCCTGGATATAGCAAAACTAATCGGTTCTTGTTTTATGACATCCAACAGAACAATGGATAATGGTTTCCTCGTATGAAAATGTGTAAGCATACTAGAAGTAGTTGGGCAGCTGGTATATTTGGGTTCTCAAACCAAGCACCTTCCCATGAACTCAGAACTGTTTATGTACCTCGTCTACGGGAAAATAGATTATATCTGAAAGGCAGTAATGCACTCTTAAACATGCATGATCTTAATAAAAATTTCATCATAGGGACTGTATACATTGTTATGACAATGGTACAAGATCAATATTTACAAACCTAACCATAGAAGAGAAATCCAATTTACACTTACGAAATTTACTTACTGAATGACAGACTGGACAGGATGTTTATTTTCACAATAAATAGTAAAGATCTTTGCTTCTAGCAATATCACATGTGGTGGACACGTTTTAATGCCATCTGTAAGTTATGTCTGAGGCATAGTGCAAAGGTTGGCAGCAAATGACTGCTACTACTGAGGATACCAGGATTGCTATTCCTAGGAACTTTGGTACATTCTGTCAGTACTTGTTTCATTCTGTCTAATACTGGACCCAAAAGAAACTTCTGTGTGTCAAAGTAAATATCAAGAGATTCTCCTACCTTATATTGAAATATATGCTGACCTGCAACAGTAAATGCGAAACTAAAGGGATATATGTGTGGGAAGAATCTTAAACCATGGGAGCAATGATCAAGGAACAGATGAGTTAAATATGAAATTCACCATCTAGTGAAGAGACTAGTAGTTCATGGTTTGCACGATCATGAATGCAACATGGAAAAGTTTCACACCCCAGATAAAATGTACACGTTACGAACTGTTATGCTAGTGCATAAAGAAATCCCTATAAATTTTCTTGAAGGGCCAATTCCAAATGAATTGTAGTTTTCCACCTATTAAAAATTACTCTTGTATACATACATTTCAATGGCAAAAGTAAAAATTGTATGTGCTCGATAAGATTTCTAAAAATTGATTTGTCTCTTACTTAAACAGAAATCAGAATAAATGATTCAGAACCAGATATGACTTACGGTGTTCCCCGAAGGCTCTGCGCTCAGACCATCTTATTTTTAATATTTCCACATCACTTGCCACATAATCTTAGCAAGGAGTCAGTAGAAGTGCCATTTGCATATGACACTAGTAAACTTATTTGAAGAGTCCTGTCAGCAATTAAGACTCTTAAAGCATTTGAGCAACTTAATACACTATGATAAAGCAAACCATTCTATTTAAATTAAGCATAGGAAGGTGATGGAATTAATTGAATACAACCGTTACATTATAAGTATCCATTACAACATTTCTTGGCTTGCAAATCAATATCAGCCGGAGAAAACTAAGTCATACTACCAAAGTTTACTTGTTTCCTTTGCATTATGAAACTTAAAAATGCATATAACCAAAGTGCCTAAGAGCAGCATATTTTACCTACTTTCATCCCTTGTGATATAGAATTACCTTCTTGGTTAACTCAGCACTTGTATATATTATTTCTGGTGTTAGGCCCCATTACCACTATAGTCCTCATTTAAAACCCACAAAAAATTCTCAGTGTTGCTGGTGAATACATAAATTCTATCTCAGCTATCTTACAGATAATAACTTCACAACAAATCTTGCTTGCTGTTACATGACCATGCAAGTGATCTGCATAAACCAGCAAATAGTTGCTGCTCCAAAAAGAATGTCCCATGCTGCAATAAAAATGTATAACCTTCTTTGCTTCCAAAACTATTGGGTAATCTAATCAATATAAAATCTTCAAGTAAGGTTTCAAGTTATTCTTATACACTCACTTCCCATATAATATGGAGGAATTTTTTAATATCCAATTCAATATGCACTTTAAATACATTATGGCAAGATGGCATGTGATTGTGACTTACATTATTACTGACCTACTGTGATGTATGTTCTGGGGTTGATACTCGAAATGGTGGTGGTTCACGAATTTTCATTGTTACACATAATCTTAGATAAAATTACAATACAATGGTACCACTGTACTAATGGTGATGGGTATATCACTAGTTGTGATAAATGTGCCACAAATGTACGACTGTTCAATTTCCAGGAGTTTTACCAATTGTTGGACCAGACAAACTAAATGATGCAAGATGAGTAACATACTGTGCAAATTAATCTCACTATATGATCAGTATAAATGAGTTTGAATCAACGCTTTTTTTTATACTTGTCATATACTTAAGGTAGTCATCATGACCAGTAACACTGTTCCACTAATGGTACACTTCCCTTTTTTTCAATTTTACATTTACATATGAACATTTGCTAACTATCACCACTTGAAACACCTACTTCAGAACATGCACCACAGTAAATCAACAATAATGTAAATCAAATTTCTGTCATATGGCATCCACTACATGTATTGAAAATGTACCTTTTTTGGGATATTACTGAATTCCTCCATATTATATGAAGAGTGAATATATGAGAATGATTTTAAATGTTTGCTGATTTTATGTTTATTAGGATTACCTAATAGTTTCAGTAACATGGAAGGTGGTTATAAATTTTTATTGGAGAATAGTAATGTCATTTCTGGAACAGTTAAGCATTTCCTAAAATGCTTCTTCAAAAGTAAATATTGTAGAACTATTAGTAAATCATAATCTACATTGACATTACCCTTGGAACAGTCAGTTTTTATGTTAATCATCTACAATTTAACACATGTCGATTAGGCTAAAGAAGCATACCTATTTAAACCATTTATAGTATCTCACAAATCAGTTTGTATAATAAATGCAATGATTTTGACAGATATACAGGATTATACCACGATTATTTACATGATTACTACAGTTAACACTGATTACAGCTGGTATTGATAGAGGTAATCATCTGTCTTCCAATAATTTCACAACTACCAACATTTTGGTGCTTTGTTTCTTGCCTTGCCCCACTTAGCTTTAATCCAATTGGTTTGCATTAAGCAATTATAAAAACTACTTAGACAGCATCCAGCAGATTTCTATGCGTCAAAACGGCATCAACAAATTAATTTTAATGTAACTTCGAAGTCAACTGGTGCCCCTCCTTAAATTTGTTTACACCAACACATTTAATAATTTGATAACCTAATAAGACAAAGTTTGGCTCTTTATTCTAAAGTACATCTAGAATAATTTAGAAAATTAAATCATGGCATTTCAGATACAGGGTAATGAACTTTAGTATTAAAACCCATGTGCTTAAGATTAATTCGGCGCAGCACTTGCACATTCCCTAACCTGCACATGCCATGTTTAGATATTTTACAGAAAAACGTGGATAAATCCTATTTGCAACAAAGATACATCCGTTTAAATCGTAATGTTTTGATAGAAGGTCCATTTATGTTACGACCTTGAACAAAACGCTCCAAAACAAGACAACTAGGGTTTAGATATTCGATTCGTCACGCATGACCAAAAGGAACGCAATTAATATTTATACTATGTCAAACGAGTTCACAGCCCAAATCGAAATTATACCAGCTGTTAAATGATCAACGAAGTAAAACCTCCTTACCTGTACCGACGAGCAGGCAACGCAGCAGCACAGACCAAACTCGTTTCCACACACCGACATTACATGCAACGGAATTGATTCGCCCTTTAGTAAGCAGCAAGTGCTGGAGTTAAGGCTTCCAAAAGTCCCATTCGCTAATCTTTAAAAACTCTTTGCCATTTAAGTGAACAGTGTATTCCATTCTTCTATCACCCAGCAGAAGGGGCGAACAAACAATGTATTACTTAATCCTACTTCAGGGCCGCCACTTCATGGTCACTCGAGCGTCATCACACACCACTGCCATCCAGAAGTGTAAATAATAATATGGTGACAATCGTGAGCACAGTAGATCAAGAAACGTCTATCAACTGTTTCATTAAGAGAATTTAACGGGCTTAGAGATTACTAAACGCTATATGCATATTCCATATATTAAGAAAACCTAAAAATATATTTGTTTTGAGTACCTAAGAGCCGTACATTTCAAATTGCTGGAATTATTTGACGCCACTCCAGACCACATTCCATTACACCGTCTGCTGCTCTGCCCAACACAGCGAATAGCAAAGGCCCCGCAAGGCGCATGGCTTGGCCGAGCGACAAAACTTCGCCCGGGCAAACAGTGGGAGGTGGGGGCACCGCATAGGAGTGGAGCGAGAAGGGAAAACGGGTCCGCATCTTGTCCCATGATGCAGCTGGCTGCGGGCAAAATGCCAGCTGGCGAAATCTCACTGATCATGCGCACACTGTCAGGGAATAGAAGGGACTACCAAAGTCTGACGTCATTTACTGCGAAAGAGATCATGAACATTGTAAAAAAAAGTTCCATTATAAACGGTAATTCGAATATATGTGAATGTAAAATTATAATTACAAACACCCAAATTCCTCAAACAAAAGAAAACAGCAACCATAACGAACTGTTGCAAGCTATGGTATCTATGACCACGCCCCCTAAATGCTTTAATTACACAAACTTAACTTGTAATATTAGCGATTCTGTGTCATCCTACTTTAAAGTACCTGCGTTTCTGATGAGACTGAACTTTCACGTCGGAAACTTTATTAATGCGATTTGCTTTAGAGTGTTTCTGAAGAAACGATGTAATAAATCCAAGCACCACTCCATCCTTCTTTGCTTCAATTTCAACTGGTTGTACATAGGCGTATCGCGCAAAAATACCGAGAGTTGACCAAGGCAACTTGTTACGTGCACAATACGGCAACATTGCACAGCTTACCCGGACAGCAACGTTGCCGAACACGCCTCCCTTCCACAGACAGGTGAGGGGAGGTATCTTCCATGCAAGACTCAGCAAGCACGGTATCAACCTCAGTCGGATTTACGGTCATGTCCTTAATAAACCCGCTCCACAGCTAAACAACATTTTGTGCTACTTTCGTGATTGCGGGAGTTCCGGCAATGCCGCACTCCAGACCTTTCCCCTCTCGCCGCCCTCTCGGGTGGTTGAATGAATCGATACGGACGTCGACAAAGACAAATCTCAACCTCACTACAGGGATGCATAAGGGTGAGAATCCTATAAAGATGCACCTGACCGTGGTCTCAATGATTTGGACTCTTTAAGTACAAGCTTTCGATTCGTTGTTCAAATATATTTTGATGACCGGCAGTAAGTAAACAAACAAAAATATTGTAGCAACACATTATGTGTCATTGCCATAAAGAATCAAAATCAAGAGTTAACCTAGTGTCCCATTCAAACAAAACAATCATCTAGTACCGGTTTCCCCACATCTCAGCTCGCCAACCAACCTTACGCTTAGACCGCCACGCCTCATTGATGACTTTCTCAATAATAACAAGGCACTTTTGGCGCACAACTACTTTTCACAATACTAAATAAAGTAAATACTCCTAATGTCAATTACGCGACAAATGAGATTAACTACGTTAAAGTAACAAACAAAAATATTGTAGCAACACATTATGTGTAATTGCCATAAAGAATCAAAATCAAGAGTTAACCTAATGTCCCATTCAAACAAAACAATCATCTAGTACCGGTTTCCCCACATCTCAGCTCGCCAACCAACCTTACGCTTAGACCGCCACGCCTCATTGATGACTTTCTCAATAATAACAAGGCACTTTTGGCGCACAACTACTTTTCACAATACTAAATAAAGTAAATACTCCTAATGTCAATAACGCGACAAATGAGATTAACTACGTTAAAGTAAACATAACCTATGGCATACTGATTTTTTTTAAAAAAAAATCAATTTAACACTTTACAAATACTCCAAAATACAGCATTATACTTATCAAAGATGAAATTTCTGTTTCGAAACTTTAAAACTGCTTAGCAGACGACGATTACATTAACCAAGACAAAAAATGTCACAAAATGTTATTACCTGAATAAATCGCTGTTCACACAACTATTTAACACGAACTCGCGCAATGAACCCTAGCACTGTCAAAGGGAAGAACACCACTTTTTCAAAGAACTGTACATTCATTTTATTACACGACGTTTCAGCAGGTGACCGACTGGTAGTCATGGCCGATGTACACATTCAGCCCACGAAGCAACAACGCCAGGTCGGGACCAGGTTTTTGGACTCGTCCAGTTTGAATACCATTCGTCATGGGGAGCCACTGCAGCACAGTGTGGTAAATTACAATTTTGAACTTTTATTCATAAAGAATTCGTCACTAATCAAAATTAAAACAATTTACTTTAAATTGTAATGTTATCATTGAAGTTTATAATACTATCGTGTTACGTCATTCGGTATCATACCCAAACAAACATTCCGCCATATTCCCACTCCCCCTGTCAGCTCTTCAATGGACTCTTCCCACATCAGACAACTTCCCCTCTTGAATGTTAGCTTTAAATAACCGAAAATATTATGTACACGCAACTCTCTGAAACTTATAATTAAATAAAACCACAATGGTTAGTGAAATATCTTCTCTAAGGACGCCTAAGAATGCTATGACAGCTGATTTTTATAAATGAATCACAAACAGGTTTACATTACACACCTTATAAGTAAATTAGGTCATAGTTATAGTTTAGTATTCCCCAAAACGTACATTTTACTATGAAAAACTTAATTCCAAGTTATCAGCATAATTGAATGTTCTTACCTTTAGTTATTTATGATGTATAAGCATGAATGGGGTCTCAATTTGTTATCTTCTCTCTTCATGAATATTCTACTTTAAAATACGAAACTTCATGAAACGTACATAATACTGTCACTTATATTGCAATTTTTGACAACAGTTTCACTGAGATTATGGCAAAAGGTGCTTTACGCGAGACAACCTCAACAGCACATCCGCCATCAAATGTTTTGCCACTAAAATTTAGATCTCAGTGACGTCAGATTGTTTAGTCAAATGAACCAATCACTAACGACTTCTTTCTTTTCCTGTAGGACACAATCTTTTGAATTAGGGCATTTAAAAATTAATAAAAAGAATTAGAAAATGATTTTAAGAGAAAAATTCAGTTTATCTGCATTTAGTTTAGTTATCTTTTAAAGAGTATATTAAAACATATGCTTACATGACGCCATGTTGAAAACCTATTGCATTTGTTTATTACATGAAACAAATTACTAAAAGCTATATGAAAGATGCACCTACATTTAGATTATGCTACTAATTATGCAGTTTTAAGATTAAAGGCTTACTTCAAAATAATCATACGTAGATCAACGAAACTAAACTTTTTAAAATTGAATATCCCTAATATGTTCGTGCATTTCCCCAAAGCACTTCTTTATTCAGCAAAGTCAGTAACGATTTCAGCCTGTACTGCTTTGGAAGTACAATATGTTGTTATTCGATAATTTAAAGATTGCAAATTGTACATCTCATTGTAAAGGGTAAAATGCAGTTGTACAAGATTCAATACAGTATGGACATTCTTTAATAATACATGTTTATAAGAATGTTAATTGGCCAATACCAATAGGCAACGTGTCCTTTCATTTTACGAGCAGGAAATCCAGCGACGTGGTTGTGCGATATTTGATAATTCAGTGCACTGAGCTATAACATTTTGAGCGGAGCACAGCATATGCATTTTAGTGCTTATTGAAAATGACTTCTGCGCTCTTGCTTGTGTTAGTATTATATTTGAGTATAAGTTCAGCTTCGCTGGATCACAAAAATGTCAAATGCTTAGGTAAGTCTTCGATGTATACTACTTACTGGGCAGTAAAATGGGCATTTGCCATTTAAAGAGGTGATGTTCAAATTCCTCAAATACATTTTTATTTATAATTTTTCCAGTATGTCGAAGTGTCGTGGATGAGATAGAAAATGAAATTCAAAAAGTGGATCCCAAGAAGAAAGTTGATGTTGGTAGTTACAGACTTGATTCAGCAGGAAACCAAAAGCAGAAAACGGTATGAAATGTGATCCATCATGATGACAAGTGGTTATGAAATCAAATAACATGTAAATCTGCATTCCAGATACATAAAACTGTCCTCCAGATGGTTTGCAACCATGCTGTAAAGTAAGAAAAAAATAGCAAACTGCATACCAAGGGTGCTTTAAAAGCTTTGTAAACATAAGTTTCAATAGACAGTTAAACGTGAAATTTTGATAGTGTGTGTTTTTGTAATATGTAATTTTTTAATAACCAATGGTTGACAATGAAGCCTACTTACACCAATATTTTTCATAAACATTTTGTATATTGTGAACTGATGTACATTTTTGAAGATGAATATAGCCCCTTTCTTCATTTTGACTGCATTGTGGACAAACTGGGGACTCGTATATTCCGATTCTATGTAAATGTTTAGGCATATAATCATGCATTGTTAATAATCGGAAGGCTGCAACTGCTGATTTCCTAGGTAGATCTGGTATTATTCTAGTATTTACCATTTTTTTTCCCCTGAGATATTTTAATGTTATTGATTTTGTTGAAATTTTTACATTGTATTTTTTATTAAATGTTTTACAGATTGCAGTGTTAATTTTCTAGTCGGTCCATATGTTAGAAGGCATGCTTTCTTGACTAAGTTGTCTGCTGTCTCGTTACCATGTATATCGCATTGTGCTGGTATCCATTGTAATGCTCTTCTTTTCTTGGTACAGGACAAGTTCAGTTCATTTATGGTCCTCTACCCCTTGTGCCATTTTAGGCACTGGTTGAGGGAGCCACAACTATGGATCACAGAGAGAAATCCAGGGATGGGTGATCAGCCTGGTCCCTGGAATTAGGCTAAGTGGATGAAAGGAAAGATAAAAATAGTTGAATGATGGCTGGGGAAACCAGAGGTCCTGGAGAAAATCCATCCCAGCACTGTGTTGTCCATCACAAATCTCACTTTGATCACCTGGGATCAAACCCAGGCTGCCTTGGTGAGAGTTAAGCGGTCTAACAGCTCAATCTCAATTTTATTCAGTTTTGTTAATTGAGTTATGATTCTAGTGTATGTGTGGATTATTTCTTATCAGAAACTACCGACAGGATTGCTGCTTTTGAGTCTGATACTAAGACAGCATTTGAAAAATGTTTAATATTATGTAGAAGTTGTAAGGAATAGCTAATTGCTTCAATTTTGTTAGTTCATATATAAGGTTTACATTATATTCTACTGTTAATATTATAGGGCTGGGTATTATTTGTAAATTTTCTTTTGAGTGGTGTATGTTAAGTTTGTTTTTAAGTTTATTTGCAACAGATAGAAAACTTTTTTTTAGGCTTTGAGAGAGGTTGAGAACATGTGTTTATTCCAACTGTTGTGTGGTAGTCTAATAAGTTTTTCATATTGTATTATCTCTTAGTTAGACTGGTCTGCTAGTTAGTAAATACTCTCACGGAGTCAATTATTGTTTTGACATCTCCAGTAATTAATCATAAAGATTGGTTTTGTATTAATTCTAGTTTATTGATATGTGGTGATGCTAGTAGGGTTTCTGCACAATAAGTTAAATTTGGTTTGATATACATTTTATATATTGTATATAATATTTCTCTTGAACTTCCCCACTTTTTATGTGTTATTCTCTTGAAAAGAGAATTTTTTCTTTTCTTCAGTAATATACTCTTAACATGTTGGTTCCATGTTAATTTATTATCAGATATTTTGAAATATTAATTTATTTGTTTTTGATAGATGTGGTTATCATATTGAATGTTAAATTTTTCTTTTTTGTACCCAAGAGAGAATATTTGATAATTATTTTTATCAATATTGATAGTCATTAAATTTAATGTGTTTCAATGTTTTAGCTGTTTTAGCACTGTATTAACTGCACTTTAATTTTGGTTTTATACTTTGAGATACCTGACATCCACATTATTAAATCATCTGCAAATGGTGCAGTTTTCATTTTTGATACTTCTAATGTTTCAGGTAAATTGTTAATGTAAACATTAAATAAGGTAGTATTGAGTACTGCTGCTTGAGGTACATCACAATGAGTTTATTTTTGTAATATGCTATATGGGTAAATCATATTGAAAGATGAATTAAATTAATGATATTCAAATAAGTTGGGAGGTCCATAGAATGAAAAACTATGGCAGAAATATTTACGTGCCCCAACCAATTTTAGACCTTGACATTTAATCATTCACTTTTTTCTAGCAATAAATAAGGGAAAGGAATGGGTGAATTGTGCAGTTATGGAAATTGCCAGCAACCATTACTTATAGAGCAAAAGTTAGTATGATTTAAGACTTTTAATCAAGGTTTATTTGGTATTATTTTATAAATATAATTTTCTTTATTTTGGATAAATAACTGATGGAAATTGGACTTACCTGAAGTTATGTTTCACATTTGGTATGCTATAGGGTTTAGTTGAAACCCATTATTTCGTAAAGATCTGAGGCAAATAAATGAAAGCCAACATATATTAAACTTTTTTTTTTTTAAATTTGTGTCCTCCAATTCTGTCATATTGTATGATAAATGAAATGGGTGAAATTATGCTCAAATGAGTCCAGGGTCCAAAGAGCTTAGAGTTATCTGACATTCATCTTTCAGGATAAGGGAAAGTCCCAGAAAAAATCTTATTCAGATAACTCACCCTGACCGAGATTCGAACTTGGGACCTCTTGAATGTGAGGCAGATGCACTACCATTTATGCTATCAAGCCATGCATATATTGAACTTAAAAAAACTTAAAATTATCTTAAATCTATGCTTGTATATATAACATTCTTTTACATGTTAAAGCAAATATAAATAAATTCAAAACTTACCAATGACACAAAGATAACAAAAGAGGAAGCTTAAATCTGTCAACAGTGCCATTGTATACTATCTCACAAGTAATGTCGTTTTTTAGAAAAATAATTACTTGAAATGTGTTCTGACAACCAATTAACTAATTTTCAAAGTACATATAGACCACTAGATTCACTGGCCTTGAGCCATCATTCAGCAAGGTTTATTATCCCACGATGGTACCAGTTTCTTGTTTTTGCTGCAAAGATTTTGGTGACACCTGCTTGCATGCTTCAATGTTGTCAAAATTTTTTCCATGTAGAAAATGGGCCATGGATTGAAAAAGTTAATAATCTGATGGTGTGAGATTAGGGCTGTATACTGGGTGTGGTGGCAGTTAGATTCCTCCAAGTTCCATTTTTTCCATCGTTAGTATGTGATGTTGCATTGTCCTGTTACAATAGAACTCTATTTTGGTGTTCTCTAAATTTCATGAACTCAATCCAGTTGTTGAGAATAAAGATCCACATCAATCGCCCACTCGTTTGGAACAAATTCCCAGTAAATCACATCTTCAAAATTCTATCAGATGCACAGCATTACTTTGGGACTGAATTAATTTTTTTTTGGTTCATGATGACTGGCAGGTTGGAAGGAATCAAGCCACTGTTTTGAGGCATCAGGGTTTCAGAGATATACCTAATTTTCATCACAAGTGACAGTTCTGACAAATCTATCATCCATGAGATTACGGATAAGCTGACAATAGATATGCACTCTACGTTCAGCCTGTTGAGGTTTCAGCTCCTGAGGTACAGATCTATAGCTTCAGTATGATTTTCCAAGTGTCTTAATGTGGTGATGTATGGTATCTTTTGAAGCACCAAGTTCTGAAATCCTATGGGTGCTCTTTTGAGGATTTTCTCACAATTCTTGGCGTGTATGCTCAATATTCCATACTTAGGTTTTCCAGAATGTGGTAAGTCTTTAGTGTTTTCATCTCCATTGTTGAAACTTTGGAACCATCATTGTACCACACACTCACTAATGATGACTTCTCCTTGCACTTCCCATATTCCTTAAGCTGCAGCAGCGGCTTTATAATCTTGTTTCCGGTAGTGTTTTAGGAGGATTGTTAAGTTCAAACTTTGTTATCTCTATTGTTTATTGTTTATTGAACAACTGAAGACATACATGCTGGCAATGTATACGACACTAGCCATGGCAACCTGTAAATAGCATTGCCAAACCAAAGAAATCTAATAAATTTTCCAAAATGCCAAAATCAGAAAACAGACTTTACTTATGATACCACCTAATATATATAGTCAAATATGTGTCACAGTTCCATTACAATTATATTACAATTTGCTACTTCATATAAAACAAATAGACAAAAAACACTTCCAAAATCAAATTACACAAATGCTTAGTTGAAAAATATTTATTATATCCAATAGTTTTTAATGAGTTCTGTTAGTGTGTTTTCTCTTCTTCAGTATTACCATTTTCTTTTGCATATATCTGTAGTTTCTTTTATAAGTTTTCTGCAATTACTAGTTATATATTCCTTGCAATTTCTGTCATTTGTTTCTTTTGTGCATTATAACTATGTTAACGTTATTTTGTAAATATTGTGCTTGATGTAGTGTCCATTATCTTGAACAAGATAAAAAGGATCAATAAACTGAATCTGAATATGCTGAAAAAATGCAACAGGTACTTACTCTGCCATGGTTCTTCCTGGAATAAAGCAGCTTGATACCTATATAAACCTTACCTAACCTTGCTATCTCCTGATTTTTAGGGGCCCCATCAGATGGTTATAGAATAAAGTTATACTATACATAGATAGTCAACATGAAAAATTCAATGCCATGGCCGGGATTTGAACCACAGATCTCCTGGTTTCCGCCCAATCGCTCTTACCCATTGAGCTACCATGGCCAACTTGCCGTCATGACATTAAATTCCCCATTTGACTCGTATATTTGCCCACTAAACCACTAGGGGCTCTTGCATTCGAGATACACCATTGTGGCAACTTACTATCGTAAGTACTTGAGTCCCAGGCTTCATCATTTAACTCTTATTATTTTAGTTAATTGATGGAAATTAATAATTTCTTTGCATTAGCCATATATAGGCTAAGGTTTTTGATAGAGTCAACATGAAAAATTCAATGTCACGGCCGGGATTTGAACCACAGATTTCAATTTGCTCTGTATACATTTACTTGTTTCATTTCTATAGCCTCGTTTAACTGCTAAGGTCACTTTTTTTTTGGGGGGGGGGGGGTTATATTGACTGAAGCATTGATGGTGTTTTTATTATGTAAAAACTGAAGGTACTAACAGTGTAGCAATACTTACTTGTGACCAACTTCACTTATCTTTTGAAAAATGTAGAAATTCTACAGAGGACTAGTTTCACAATTCATTCATTGCATCATCAACTTTTTTTTTTACCATTTATTTTCAGGTTACTGCCACTAGGTGATGGATTGCTCACTATCTTACTGCTTGCCATCTACTGAAAGCAAAACAAATTTTTTATAGAACCAATTGGTGGTATTTCAAAATTAATCACATTTTTATTTTTTAAGAGTGAGTGAGTGTGTGGTGTTTTAGGGCCCGTCGACAACAAGGTCATTTGGGCCCGTTATTTTTTAAGATATTTTCTTCCAAACCATTAAATCTATTGCTCCATTTAATTGCTCTAATAAATTAATTTATGGATTTATGTCATTAAATGACCTAAAATTATCTGCCACAGCTGATTTATCAATCTGTTTGTAACTAATATTTTAAAATGTTCCTTAATTCTGGTTTCAAAATTATGTTTGGTCCTTTCAGTGTAAACCCAGTCTTCAATCTAAACAGTTAAATTGATGTATTGTCACGAACCCGATCGCGATAGCGCGGCTTGCGTCCACAAAGGAACTGATAGTGTTTCACAGATATAAAGAACTTGCATAAGCAAATAACATAGCGCCGGAGAGAAGACTTGCCGACACGGATATGGTTGTATTCTGGAACATTCGTGTTTTATCTGGTGACATGTTAGAGAAAATTCTATAACAGTCTGAAATTCATGAATGGTTGTATAAAGAGAAGCCATGGCTAGTTATCGGACAGTCATAAACAGGAGAATAAACAGCTGTGAAGTGTTGTAACGAGATCTGATGTAAACAGGTGTGATCAGAATGCTATTGTAGATTGTGATGTAATTCTGCTGCTACGAAGTGTATTTCTACACAAATAAAGAACATTTTGAATTTCGGCAAATTAATTCTACGAACCCACAAAGTCACAGTATGCCAAATTTTTTACTATCTGAAATTTTTCTTTTTTCAGAAAAATTAAGTACATTTTTTTTATATTATATTTATTTTGAGGAACCAAGTTTATACCAAATTATATAAAAAAGCTTTTAAAATTTTTATTAGTCAAGTATGATAAGTCAATTTCTTAAAATTATAATCATCTATATGAATTGAATGCCTTTTTAATTAAGGTATATTTATTAAAGGTTTTTCTACTCTGGAGTTTTAGGTTAGGACTAAGCTTTTGTTATTTTTGACTCATTTTCACATGCACATTTATTTCATACTTCAGACTCTGACAAGTGGTGTTGGTGGTGGTAATGGTA
This sequence comes from Mantis religiosa, assembly GCA_030765055.1. Lineage (NCBI taxonomy): Eukaryota > Metazoa > Arthropoda > Insecta > Mantodea > Mantidae > Mantis > Mantis religiosa. Next base: position 143,692,159 of record CM060954.1, read on the forward strand.
GTTTTTATAAATTTTCCACTCCCTGGCTGGAAATCAAATTGGGTCCTTCAATGAGAAGTCAGCCAGCTTGGTCACTTGACCATTCAGTCTTACTCCATCAGCCATTGAAGAATTGAAATTAGGAGCTGTTTTATTTCCTAAGTCTGCCAGGAAGTACACTTTTCAATTTTGAAAGGATTATTACTTATTACTATTAGCCACATTTCTTGGAAACATTTAGCCATAAATGTTCCCTTTTATAATTTTAATTTTTCATTATAGCTTTAGTTGAAACAGTTCATTACACTGTTCCGACCAATCCCTAAAGTGTATTCTGCCTGGATTTCCCACAATACTTCTTATAACAGTAGATTCATGTGCTAATGAAAATCTACTTTTGTTCTTGAATTTTAACTGTGTGTGTGTTTTTTTTTTTGTTTTTTTTTAACAGGTATCATATGCTCGTTCTGAGCTGCACTTGACTGAAGTTATGGAAAGTGTGTGCAACAAAATGGATGATTATGTGAGAGCTACTTACAAAACTTCAGGAGAACTAACTTTGCTCCGGCTGATTGGACCTGATGGCCAGATGAACCCAGAAATTAGTCATGTAGACATAGTACAAGATTCTGATCTCAACAAAAGTCTGAAGTTTTATGTATGTATACATTCAGATTACTATGCCTATTTATTAAGGTAATTTATTAAAAATACATTTTTCTCTAAACATTATCTTATACAGGGTATACCAAAATATTTCTACACACTTTGCGGAATGAACACTATTTTACTATGTATTTGTTTTATATTTAAATACTGGTCACACATGTAATAATATCCTCATTTAAGCACATGGTTACTGCAAATATTCAAAGTGTTTAGCATTGGTGGCCAGACACATTATGGAATGATGAGCAGTTACCGCAGCTACATTGGTCATGTTTTAGTGGAGAGTGCTGCATATACCTCTGTAATGTTCTGATGAAGGTCCTCCAGTACTCAACCCAACCAGTACTGTCACAGCAAGCTAGGCACAGTCCCAGGATGCGATAGAGTATGTTGTTGATCCTCTTCACCACACTGTATGGTTCTTGCTATGACTGCTGAAGCTGGGGTCAATGGCTATTTATTCAGTTAGGGTGATACAGCTACACCAGATCATCCTGCTGGAAACCTTGACTATTGGCCTGCCAGTCATAGCAGGTCTTCATCTGCTATGTGGATGTGTTGACATATGATTCACAAACACAGTTGACTGCTGGTTATCCTGTCCCAGGAAGACTCCTAAACATCAGATCTTATGGGTTACACAGTTCCCTGCCAAAAACAAACTAGCTGCATCATGCATGGTGTCCTGCGTAGATGAGGGTAGGCTAACTGGCACCCTGACATCCCATTTTCTCTGGTGGTTTGCCACGAACTTCCTCAGGTGTCCAATGGTCTTGATGACCATGTTATCTGACTGCAGGCAGAGAGACTTCATGCACATCTTGTTGCTGTACCACCTCTCTTATTGAAATTGGTACTCTGGTTAGTGTGTAGCTTCACTGACACTCCAAAGAGGCAGAACACTTCCTCCAAAAGGCAGTCCGCAATTGTCTTGGCCTGCAGGTTTGGTCATCAGATATTTACTGCCCCTGTGGGTCACTAGGAACAGTCCAGCAATATCAATAGCAGTGCTTTTGAAAAGTGTTCCCACATTATACTGTTGCATGTGGTCCAGGCTCCTAGTCTGAGGGCCATCTTACCACACACACCTGGCATTGGAGACATCATCTCTTAGCATCTGCCCGTACCCTCAACCATTAGTATCTCTGTCAGAACTTGTCACTCCCTCCAAGAACTAACAATCTTACTCGAGGAAACACCAACTGCTCTCTCTGGGTCTTTCCATCAGGTGACTGCCAAGTCCTGTATAGCACTCCGTCCTTGATCCTCAGTGAGTCCCACTGGGCCCAGTAGGACTCATACTTGCTACTCCTCAGTATGGTGTCCTCCCAGCATGGTCTTGTTCCTGCTTCCACTTCTCTGAGGAGCGGCTCCAAGGCAGCACCAACCAATTTCTTCCTCCTCAGGACTATACCCATCTGTAGGCATGCCAATTCTTGCTGACAGCTGAAACTTGCCCCGTCATCTCCACACTAGTGTAGTGGCTGCTCTCCTACGGTCAGGGTGTTCTTCAGAAAGCATCTGCTTTGGAGAGCTTCTCCCTTCTGATGTTCCTACGTAAAGTTGTAATCTTGGAGCCTCCAGAGTGAAAAGTACAGGTTCTTTAAACACAATACAGATTATTTTTTATTTAGTCTTGTCCATACCACATTTCATCTTCGATTACATTTTGTCCATGTCAGATTTCACTGTTATCTCTTCCTTTCATTCATTCAGGGTAATAATTTTTCAAATATTTCCTCCATTGTTGCTTCTTATCCCACCCCTGACACCAATGTGCCAAAATGACAGCACAAAGTTGTATTAAACTCACTCACCAGCACTAACTTACACTTCTTTTCACCTTTAAAAATACACCGAGTAAACATGTCAGTGCTAATGTTTCTTTACACCTCTGTTGCACACACCAACTCGTGCTGCTTAAAGTTTCTCGATGCTCCCTATTTGCAGACTTTTAATGCTCTAACTGCTTGCTGATTCTCTGATAACTAACTTTGAGTTCATTTCGTACTAATTAACTCACTCAGGCCGACTTTTGTACTTCCTTTTTTGGTCACAGAAAAAATTGTTCATGAAACCAAAATCTCTGGAATCACCTGAATGAACATAGTTGAAGTCAATTCTAAATTTGCTGAAATTTTGTCTAGAAACATCAACACAGTAGAACAAAGAGGCATGAATTTCTAGCTTGTGACATCAGCCAGTGGCTGTCCAATGTTCCATTATTGCTCTTCTCTACAGAAAGAAGAAAGGTGGTGGACTGAGTGACTCACACTTAATCTCTATATGATAGGCATTCATAGCCATCGTCACATGTATCCCTACTTCATCTGTATGTTAAAATGTAATACAATCTCTTATGCTCCATAAAAGCAGTTACTACCAGAGTAATAAAATCCCTAAACAATGGAGATATATATAAGGGCTTATAAACGGAATAAGTTATTCTAGATAAGACATTCATAAATGGTATGCATGATTACTAAATAGTGAAGCATTCATGGAAATTACATTAAACCCCTTGAATAAATGCACACATTAAATAGAACACCCAAAGATAAGACTGTGGTCACAAAATAGCCTGAACAGAAGATCAAAGTACAATACAATTGTATTGTATTAAGGAACTGCTTGATTAAAAAAAAAAAAAAAAAAATCAATGCCAATATTCCACTTCTAAAACAATTCTGAAGTTTCTCTGAAAACAAGTTTCTGGTTTAGATATTTCAAGCTGAATTTTGCAGTTTTTGAATAGTTGTATACCTTTACAAGATGACAGTAAGTTAATCAAAAGATTCGACAGCTGTAAAGGTAGTTTTACCTTTGATTCAATTTAAGTGTCTGTCTTTATACTCATACTTTGTATTAATATTGTTAGTTGTATTTTGTAATATCTGATAAGTCTTGTATTTACCAACATTAATATTAATATTATGTTTAAATCCTACTTTGATATGTATTGTGTAATCATATGATAAAGATAATGCAAATAACTTATGTTATTTAAGTTTTGTATTTGTTTATATGTGTTATATCCAGTGATACATTTGTGTTTATAACATTTATTAAAATATCCTGATGATAGGAGAGATGTATGCTCCTTGAAAAATGATATCTAATTGTCTTTTCACCTGGCTTGCTTCCCAAGAAGATCTTGAAACTTTAAATTTAAGTTGCTTAGTTGTTGTAATCATGATTACTATATACACCTAAGATGACAGCTAGAGAAAATCTCAAATGTTTCAACCTTATATTTGCCAACTCTTACAACTAGCTTGTAAAATGTATGAAAGCACAGACCTTTTTATACAATGGCAATGGATTATGCATATTTGCAGGAGTTTCGAAACAGTGACGTCCAAATTAATTGAAAAAACTATTTGTAGTTGGTTTTCAACACTTCACCACTTACATTTTTTATTTTAAGGGATAGTCGAGTTTGAAAATGGAAGCAACAACTTCCGAAACTAATCCCTCAAGAAAATAAAAAGTAATTGATAGAAATATGAGCTGAGTAATGAAATAAAAATATGAGTAATTGATAGATTGTTAAAAACCGAATACAAGGGCTTTTTTCAATGACAAGGAGGTTCAAGTGTTACATATTTTCACCACATACATGATAAAGCATTACATTTTATTGCATTATATGAACTGCAGATTACAGACGGAATGTACTGCTATAAATCATATCCGGTGCTACCATAGACCAGAGCTTATCGTATCCTTTATCATGATCAGGGTCCACCTTTCCTGGGGGTAACAAAATTCTTAGCATATGTAGCAGGAATTTAAAATTTGATTGCAACACTAGTGAGCTCTATTAATTAGTATTAAGTAGGCATAAACATTCAGTAACAGATGACATCAGTCTGTAAGTCAGTTACACATTCTAAATGTTATATTATCACAAAATTATAATGCAGCAAGCGGGCAGTATGTTTGTCAATAGTGATGTACTAAACTGTTTGTTGTGAAATTTCATAATGAATAGCTATTTTCATAAATAAATTCTTTGTTGCAGTGTGAAGGTATCGTAGAAGAGTATGAAGAAAACATCCTACAACTATTTAGGCAAAATGCAAGTAATATCGACATCAAGCTTTGTTCTAATGAAGCAAAGTTTTGCTCCCATTCAGAAGCAGATGTTGAAGACTATGAGTTTGAGAGCAAAGATGAATTTTAATAGTTGTATGTTCAAGAACAGCACAGTATTCATAAGTAATTCATTCCATGGGAACATCTTTGCTGCCTAGCAGCACAAGTACAAACCTTATCACAAATGTTGATTTGATTGATTGTTGACTGCTCATAAAATGAGTCTGTTCCTTATTTCTGTTTTTATTTCTTTGTTTGTTATATTTTTAATTGTATGAATGTGAAAGAAAGACGATGTGTTACAGATTAAAAGACTTTCTGTGTCATACAAGTATAGTTTCATTGCTGATATAATGTTCTTCCAGCATCATTTCTGTGCAGTTATTTATCTACCTACATATTTATGATCTACAAATACACCTAACATTAATTTAATTTATTATAACAACACTATTTTCTACACTTCCAAGAAAGGAACACCTAACATTATTTTGAAAGCTAGAATCATTGTTATACAGGATTAGCACAAATGTTTTACCCGCTTTCATTGGCTTGTATTATGGAAAGTGAGACTTACATTACTGAAACATATACCATTAAGAAAAGAAACTCAAGTTTTGAACCTTCAACTGTTAAAAGTACTTGATGTGACCCTCTCATCAAGAACTTGAATTTGTCATGTGACAAATATCCACTTAAAAGTCCAACTCCATCTATACCCGCTGGAGCATATCATGGTCAACACCAGCCACAACTTCACGGATCCAATTCTTCAGTTCATAAAAGTTAATTAGCAAGGCTGGTACATAAAGTTCATCTTTAACAAACCTCCAAAGAAAAAAATCAGGGGAGTAGGATCAGGAGACTGAAGAGGCCAATGGAGAAGACACTGATCATCATTAGAGCCTTGTCCAATCTAACATTGTGATGCAGTTGTAAATGATATGATTTCATTCTCAAATGTGTACACAACACTTTGCATATGGTGCGTTGTAGTAAACCCAGATGTCTGCCTGTCTGCACAGTCGATTTCCTCAGTCTTCACACATAAGCTTCTCTTATGTGCTCTACGGTTTCGTCTGACAAACAGGCTTCTTGTGGTTGTAAATCTTGAAACCGTGCATGAATTGCCTTTTTATTTTATGGTTTCTTATATCGTGTACGGAAATGTATTTGTACAATGATTACTGAACTTGTATGAAATTCAAGAACACAATATGCACATTCTGTTCCTGTAACCGTCATTTCTCATACTTCACCGTCTAGCAGTAAACAGGTGTACCAACAAACACCTTCAAAATTTTAAATGCAACTTTGTAAGTTTCTCTTTTTAATGGTATATGTTTCACTAATGTAAACCTCATATATTCCATAATACAAGCCAATGAAAGCGAGTAAAACATTTGTGCTAACTCTGTATAAAAATTTAATGAACAATCAGTTGTCATAGATTGGTCTTATAAATGATACCTAAATTATTAATTTTTGAGCTGTTTGCAGAAAATTATCATTAACCTTTTTATTTCCTTTTATTTCATGGTATAATTTATTCTCCTGTATGTATTTAGTCCTTTTTAAATGAACATTACAAAAATAAATATTGTAAGATTAAGACTGAATACTGAGTAAATAGCACAATCATTTAAAGCCATACAGAACAAATAATGTAATCACAGTATTACAGAGCTCTCTTAACACACAGTGATGTTAACATGAATATCTTACACCCAATGGAAACCAAAGATTAGACACAGAATTTGTAAATGCTGGAGAAACATTATTCATGCAAGACTAGCTGCACAGGAATAGTATTGTCTTACTAATTTATGATCATAAAATTACAAATAATTTATTCTCAGTTTGAATGTGCATTTAATGTTTCATGGTGTAGACATTGGAATCTTGTAAACGAAATGGTTATATGATTAAGTGATGTAAATGTATTATTATGGTACTTATGCTCAAAACATACATCGTGAAAGAGAATAGTGATAGTTTTATAACCAGACAGCATGATTGAGGAAGACACTATACTTTTGGTAACTATTGTAAATGTCATTACATAAAATATTTTTGCCAACAAAGAAAATATGTAATTAAATATTTTGAACTCTTTTATTTCATAGTCATAAGTACTTAATAAAAGAATTTTGTTCAAATAAGCAGTAAGATAAACCATAATTAACCAATGCATTTTCAATTAAAGGCAAGGTATGAAGTGCATTTTAAATAAAGTTAGCTTATTACGATAAAAGTAGGAAGATACTTTTACATTCCATGTTAAAAGTTGTGTGCAAGTGGAATTCCATTAAATTGTTTCATTAATGAAGATCCATATCCCCAGGTAAATAAAAGAAATGAATATAAAGTTAGGGAATAGAAAAAAGTCACATGGGGCTAAATCCGGACTATAAGGAGGGTGAGGGATGCACTTAACGTTGATTCTTGCAAGATCTTCAGCAACAACATTGGCAATATGCGGCCGCACATTATCGTGGTGCAGCATCCAGCCTGCTTCTTGGAAATGTGGTCTTTTGCGCCTGATATGGACTTGCAATGTTTTCAGGGCATCCCTGTAGTATTTTCCAGTTGTGTGCAGTTACAACATGCTGATAAACCATTCCATGAATATCAAAGAATGAGATGACCATAACTTTCCCAGCAGAAGCAACCACTTTTGCTTATTTGGGGGTTGGTGATGAAGGAGATTTCCATACTGAGCTTTGCTGTTTGCTCTCAGGATCAAAATGATGTAGCCAAGTTTCATCAGCAGTGATTATGTTTGAAAGAAAGTCCGGATATTCCTCTAACATCAACTTTAACTGCATGTTACCTCCATTGCAGCGGTAGGCGATACTGAACATGTCTGAACTGCCTGGTTCTCACAGGCGGAAACCAGGAGTACCAACAATGAAACTACTATGGCATGTTTGTTTCACATTAAGCTAACAGAATACAATAAGATTGAATTTTAGTGCGAAAAATTATGACCGTAAAAAAGTTATGATAATTCTTTATTGAACAGCCCTCGCATTTGGTAACTATAAGTGAAAATGAAGAAAACAATCCCTCACCCCAACATTTTATGCCTGAAATTGCCATTTGGTGTCTTAAAATTGTGGTAGTGGTAAGTATAATTTCAGTAAGTTATGATTAGAGTCCAGATACAGTGTAACCTTTTAAATCCTCCATAGTGGTGGAATAAGCAAGTTATATGAACTGCCATGCTAGTAATGGACTGGTTGGAATGAAATTGGAGAAAGTAGTGCAAAGAGAAAACAAACATCTAACTTAACCACTCATAGAAGATACTGAAAATGTCTCCCATCCTGTTTAAGGCACAGATACAAACATTTAATTTTATTGTTAAGCACAAAGATCAAAGATTCACAAATTTTTACACAACGGATAAGATTAAGTCAAATAGCAATATTTCCTCCAACATACCATTTTTTTTCCAAGTAAAAGCTACCACATTGGTATTTAGAAGAAAATTATGGAAATTTGGGAGAGGCTTTAGAGACCATGCAACTGTTTACGCACAAGTTGTTTACAGTTTAACAGTATGTTAAGCTTTACCTGAAGCTGCCCTGAAAGATACACATGAAAAAAAGTCTTCCCTTTTGATTAGGATTAATGAGGTGACAACAAAGAGGTTGTAAGCATAATGTTTAGTTATGGAACTGTATAAACAGCATAGTAATAAAATCTACATGCTATATTTAGCTGTTACTCAAGGCCCTGAATATATTACATACTTTCAAAATAAGTTTATCTAAATAAAGATTAGTAATTCAAGGCTTTGAGAAAAGAAATGGTCCATTTTCATCTTAGTTCTAAAATATGTTTTTTAAATAGAAAGAATTGTTTAAAATAATTTTTAGGTTGTGCTATTACCTATAAGTTGTTCTTTTTTTTTTTTTTTTTAATGGCATGTTTTATGGTTGTATTACAGCAAACTTTTCTAGTACATTTGTTGTTTAAGTAGGAATGTTAAAATTTAAACTGTGATAATATGGATTTGAGAGTTTTAATAAAGGTTCCTAAAGTAATGAAGTGTAGGTTATTATTGCTATGATAGCTCTCTACTGTCAGTTTGTAAGGAAGCATGTGCTTAAATATCAAGAAAAAGCTGCATCACGTCAGCCTTCTAGGTCATATGGACATTAGTATGATCCATATTAAAAGATTACAATAACTTTAAAAAAGGAAAAGAAGAAGAAATAACATGTGTCAAGAGTTTCTTCACAGTTTAATATCTCAGAAATGAAAGACATTAAAGTCACTTTTTGGGAGAAGGTAAAAGCAATATGGTTGAGTATGAAAATAAAATATAAACTGTGCACGTATTATTCTATAAAGCAACACTACAAAAATATAATTATTTGTGCGGTATTTGTTGCTTCACTGTTACTGTTAAATTATTTTTCACGTATTTACAAAGCAATGTCAGTACACAGTGTGCATTAAAGTCTGTATACACCTATATTAAATTCAAACTTAACTAATTTTATTTTTCCCCCTGAGGTTGGTATACATATATTGCTGTCAGATACAGTTATTGACTTGCTGTTAGATACCCATTGTTATTAATGCAATGAATCTCAGGTGACTGCAAATTACTTGATGTCAAGATATTGAAAGAATAGCTGATATACACAGTTACTTAGTGAACGCTTGGCGCCTGCTGTGTGGCTTCCTGTATGTCAAATTAATGGCAAAATGTGGACGAATTTGTTGCATAATTTGTGAAAGCAGCACCTATAGAGACAATGTGGGAAAAGAAAGCATTTCTAATAGGCAATGTTTGGTATAAACCGAAAAGTATAAGCCCATCCAGCAGTTTGAGACTGTGAGCTGATATGGAATAATCTCCAGTCAAATCCACACAGAAACAAGCTGCAAAGTTGTGGATATCAGAATCAAACATGGCCATAAGTCATGACCTGTGATGGACATATACAGATCCTTTAGATTTCTCAATTTGGTTTGATTTGGAATTTAAATCATTTGAAAATCTTAATTTCACCATGAAAAATAATATGCAGTTTAAAAAATAAGCAAAAAACTATTAAACAACTATTTCAAAACAACACATGTCATTAATCTCTCAAAAGACCTTTTAAGGTAAAAGGACTCAAATTTTCTAAATAGAGATAGTGTTACAGATATTGAAATTGCTTGTCAGGATTTGATGAAACTGAGAAATCTTTGATTAAAATGAGTAAAATTTCACACTTACCAAACTTTATCATAATAAGCAGATATTAATCACTGAATAAAAAAGATGTAATTTATACTAAAGGTAAGAGGATTGCAATTTTTGATAATCTCATTATATTAACAGAGTAGAATTTTTATTTCAGAGTGAAGATTTCGTAAGAATTAATAATGACTCAGAATCGTACATTCGAACATTTAATGAAGTGAAAATTATACCCAATAAAGAAATATCTTAAAAGTGAGCAATCCAGTTTCACCTAGAATGCATGCACTTCCTAAAATTCATAAACCAGCAAATAAAATAAGCCCCTTTGTTAATTGTATAAATTCACCTGCTTACAAACTTGCTAAATGGTTAAATAAGAAATTTAGTAGCTTTGACAAATTTCTTTCACAAACTTCTAACTTAGCAACTGGTGACTTTTTGTGCTGATTTTTTTATGAGCTTTTTTTGAAATTCAAATAACTTAAGCATTTCTTTTGAATTTTAAAGCTTGTCATAAGATATGTTGATATTACTTTTGCTATTGCTCATGATAAACATATAAATAATGCTTTCAAACTCTTAAATTTACAAGATAAAGCTGTAAAATTCACATAGGAAATTAATGGCTACTTTCCGTAATAAGAGGAAGGGTAATAATACAGTCAATTGAATTTTGGCTTATATAGAAAATCAGCTCATACTGATAATTAGTGACAGTTGCAAGCCTTTTTCACATATACTTGCTGCTTTAATAGTTACATTTATATGCTCCTTAATAAAGATCAAGGATCAGTTAAAGATGTTTCTACTCTGAGAGAAAAGATATGTGTGTATATCTAATGCTCTGGAGTTAACAATGAATCATTCCCCTTTAAAAATAGATTGAGTTAGCATGTGAAAGTTTCCTCATGGAAGACCTATGTACAAAGTTCTTACAACCAGCTACTAAACAAGAAGCCACACTGAAGGGGTTGACACCCGAAGAGTTTTACACATCGTTCAAGCTTTTTGAATGTCATCTGAACCATTTTTCACAATTTATGCCCAAGGCATTTTTGTCAGTCCATGATACAAGATTGTGCATTGTTTCTTGCAGTTCTTCCCTTTCTGCTGCTCTGAATATCATGTGTAATTATACCTTGCATATCTGGATTACCTCTATCATCACATTGAAGAGGATGGGAGCTAAAGAATAGAACAGAATATTTAAAGGGTCCCCCCAAAGAACTTTTGTTTTAATGATTGCTTTTGATTTCTGAATTATATCATTTACCCCTAAGATATTTTAAGCTAATATATTATAAATAAGTGTTATGGTGTGCTTGTCCATTTTATTCGTGTTTCTTAGCTTTGAGTTTCCTGTTCACGTCAAATGCTACTATAACTCTGCATCCATTTAAAATGAAATGTACAGTGCATATTTCAATACTACTTAAGAAGGTGCTTACTAGAATATTTGCAAACTGATAATAGATTCGGTTTCAAAATGTATTATATTCAAAAACAAGGATGGAAAAGAAATAATGTGAAAGATAATACTGCAGATTGGTGGCCATCGTTGGCTGGAGCATTGCCAAATGTGAAAACATGCATTTGCTGAACCTACTAATACTGTGTAAGAAACTAGCAAATCTGCAAGACTAGAGTGGGTAAATAATACAGTAAGTAACAAATCTTCAATGATGACAATAATTTGAAGTATTCTAATACTCCTTAATAAATTAAGTGTTGTTGAAACAATGTTTTCTAAAATTAAAACTTGAGAATTTATAGGTGAATGCAATTTCTGTAAACACATAATTTAGAAATATCAGCGCTTAAACTTATTGATTCATTTAAAAGCTATAGTCAGAATTCCACATGTTTTCTTCATCCTTTATGATGATGACGTTGACGATGATGGAAACAAAAGAAATTGGGTTGGTGACATTTCCTGTTTCGGCATATTTCACAACTAAGCAGTTGGCAACAGCTTGCTACGGTTACGTCATTGCTGGTCATTGCTCACTGTAGCAGACGACAGCCACTCATCTGCAGGATTACTAAAAATTAACCTTGTTTTCTTTCACTCTAGAAAAGTCAAACTTGACGTAATTAAAAACTCCGGCTTCACTTGAGCTGTAACAGTTAACTGCAAACATCACTTGGCCGTTTCAATTAAATCAGCGCTTAACATGGGAGGGGTAACATATAAATGATATCCTTAATCAGAAACTTAACCCCTGAAAACTTATGTTTTGAGAGGTGGTCTGTGAACAAATTACGCGTTTTCAAGCCTTTAATAATTTACTTATTCTTAACCTTTTACCAATTGTTGAGCACTTTCAGCGTGACAAAGAAATTAAGTTCCCCGTGTTTATTTTTACTGGCTTTATTTCTCTTCATGGAATACTTTAGACAATTAATACAGAAAATGAGATTTCTCGTTCGTTATCAACATAAGCATTTCTATTAGATTTCTGCTATAAAAAAAATAACAACAATGTGTGTTATGGTTACCATTAGTGGTATTAACACATTGAATATTCCGCAACATGTACACAAAATGTAAAGTACAAGAATCAAACACTTTACTTCATCTGTGTATAAGGTAATGCGTTTGTTTTATAATAGGCAGTTTAATAAATACACTTTTTATATATGCTTTCCCATAGAGAAAATAATTGGATAGAACCGAAATAGACCTATAACGATTATAATGTAATGTTCTCCTTGTTCCCTTTAAACATGGCCGAAAGCATGTTAGAGAAAATGTAGTAAATAATCACGAAATATTATCAAATGCTCAGTTATGGTAGAAATGCTTATCAAGTAATATTAAAATATATTTAAAGACTGGAAAGATTACAGGTACTTAATTTCTTGCATGCAAAATTAGTAAAAGTGTAAGTTAGGTTATAGTTGCACTTACTGGAGCCTTGTTTATTCTAACCATTACATTATAAATATTGTAAATATTGTGCATATGTACACAGGTCAGCATTGATATGCTGATGTTTGAAGCAGATCCAGCACATTATCAACTGTGCTCGGTCCTGGCTCATTGCTGTGATGAAATAGCAACAGTTCATCTTGCTCGACATCTACCTTCTGGGACATTGGTAGCAGTCAAGAAATTCAACATGGATAAATCTAAAGAAGAGGCAAGCCTTATTCAAGTCAGTACAGTATAGTATGGGTTCTGATCAATTTGTGTGTTTACTTACAGTTTTTATTAATTTAACAGTTAGCCCTACTACATTCATTGTGCACAAACCAACATTTAAATATACTTTACATTGAAGAAACTATATCAGGCTATTAAATATAAGATTTAACAAGAAGTTTTTCTAGTGCTTTGGTGTTCATTCGTTTTAAATGTTTTGTACGTTAAGTTTAGGTATGAATAATTCAGGCCACATATATTAGATTAGATTAGATAAGGGGGTAATCATAGTTTAACAGTATTAGAATCACAGTTATTGGAAATACTTATCAAGGTCTGTCTCTACCTGAAGCTTGTTTTTTATATATCATTGACATAATTAGATTTATTTTCTATCAACTGGGTAAATGAGAAATAAAATGAGGATGTAGGCTAAGGATGTGTTATTTTGTTCTAAATGTATCTTATCAGCATTTAAGTTTTGATTCGTCTGTCCATTTGATGGAAAACTATCCTAAATGTCAAACTGTTGTCCCCAAATTATGCATACTCTATTATTTCAGCTGTATTATTATTATTTATGACAGGCCCTACTTTTTTATTATAGTTATTCAGAACAAAAATGCTAAAAACAGGTCTTTAAAAGCATCGAAATTAAGCTAATATTACTTTTTTAGTCCATATAGATACTAAAGTCATATAGCTGAGAATTAAAGGCACAGAAAGATTTCTTTAATTATTTAAAAATTATTATTAAAAGAAAAATGAGGATGTGTCATATGAGACTACTACATATTCTCATTTACTTCCATGTCTATTATATAATGTTTTCTTTGTAATTTAATTTACCTGTGTAACATGCAAATTTATTTTTGTGGTTTATAAATAATATTTAAAATTTGCACAATGTGCATTAATACATATAACCACGAAAGTGAAGCAGATGTGTAAAAAATACGACTCATCTAAAATTTAACATATAACCTTGTCTTTTTGATCTTCAGTGTTCGACTTTTGATGTTTCGGTTCACTATCACTCTCTATTTTCACCACAACAAAAGTTTTTCAATGACCCTGTTCTTCTCTCGCACACATATGTTTATTCAAAACAAATTCTGAAATTCATATACACAACAGTAGAACAAAGAATAATTTATTTGTGAAGGCACACAAAACAAAGATGTATGAAAATAGTTTCACATATGCTGGCTTACATCTTTACAATAAGCTACCTGAATCTATAAAAAAGATTGAATCACAACATCAATTTAAGAAATTGTTATTAAACTTCCATAGAGCCAATAGCTTCTACAGCGTGGATGAATTTTTAAATTTATAAATATTTAGTTAGCTACCTTAATCATAAATATTGTACTTAGTTTTTAATTTGACGTGTCCTATAACATGTACATGTTTTAATGGATGAATCAATAAATCAAATCAAATCTCTACATGGTATCTGTTGCATCGCTTCTCACACAATGCGCACATGCACTCCTCACCCGGATCATGATGTCTTTTCTCCTGTGGTTTTATATACATATTTAATCTCTTGCTAGCTGATCTTAATCAGTCAACCAGGTTTCTCTTAGTAGGGCATGTTATGGAAAGGAGTTTAAAAAACCTAAAACAAAAAAACAAAAAAACAAAAAAAACAAAAAAAAACAAAAACTAAAAACACCAAATAAAAGGGTGAATATTTTATTGTCTTTCAACCATCCAAAAATGAAGTTCCTTCCAGTATTCATGCTATCTATATGGTGAACAAGGGCAAGCCTTTTGGGCAAGGAGGAATGCCCCTCTCCATTTTTTACGTCAAGCTTTTGACATACACAAAATTAAATTATTACTTTAGATTCATAGTTTGAATTCTGTGCCTATATTGGAAAGCAGTGCTTTATGGCAACAATAAAAACACTTTTTTGGGGTTATTAAATAAATCAAGTATTTTCCTATGTTAAAAGTAAATAAGGAATGATGTTTTAGTATGCCCGCCTCAGTAGCGTAGTGGTAGCATGTCTGCCTCACATTCAATAGGTCCCGAGTTCGAATCTCGGTTAGGGCGAGTTATCTGGATAAGGTTTTTTCCGGGTTTTTTCCCCTAATCCTGATAGACGAATGTCGGGTAACTCTAAGCTCCATGGACCCTGGACTCATTAGAGCAGCATTTCACCAATTTCATCCATCGTCCTATATGACTTAATGTTGGAGGACGTAAATTACCCAAAAAAAGTTTTAGTATATATTTAAGTATTGGATAAAAATTAGTTTCAAGAGAATTTCTACTCTGAAAGATAGGCTTTATTCTTGTGATGGTTTTGTTTCAATTCAAAACACAATTTTTAACTGTTTAAATCAGGAAAATATATTGGCTTTGATTGAAAACATAAGTTGACCATCAGAATTAGTTCAAACCTCAATAAGTTTAAACTTGTTAAGACCGCTAATGTATGTTGCACCTGAAAATGAATGGTAATGATAAATATGGGAAAGCTAATGTTCAAATCTTCACAATAGTGTTTTTAAGCAAAAAGATGGTAATATAAGTACAACTGTCTTATCATTATAAAAGTTTGAAATAATTAAAAGAAATTTGAATAGCATCTAAGACATAAAGAAATTTGAATACAAACAGATAACAAATAAAAGCAAACAAGATTAAGGCTCTGTTCTACAATTACTATACAAATTCAAGTTTTAAAATGACCCTACAGTGTGTGCATCTGATAGCTATATTGAAATTATGTACCACAGTTTAATAAATAATATTATATGTAGCCTTTAGTATTTATGGGGTTTATGTTGGCCATCTCTTGCAGAATGAACTGCCACATTTCCTCTTAACTTTCATAAAATAATTCCATAAAAGAGCATATCTTCACGAACCCGTTATCGCGATAGTGTGGCTTGTACACACAAAGGAACTGATTTATTTATTTATTTATTTTTATGATAAAGATAGCACAGAGATAAAGGTCCGCTGAAACAAATAAAGTTAGATAAATGGAAAATTCTAGTGACATCTTGATTGATAGAGAACATTTTAGAACACTCTAAAATTATCAATGGAGGTATATACGAGGTGGGACCCAAAAGAAACCAGATTGCTGTCATAAAAACTTTATTGATGAACCTTTCTACAAAATTACTTCAGTCACCTTCAAAATACTCTCCATTACATGCGATGCACTTGTCAAGTCTCTTTTCCCACTGTTGGAAGCATGTTTGGAACTCCTCAAGTTTGATATTGTCCAGTGCCCTTTGCAAAGCTGTTTTTACTGCCTCCACATCGTCATAACGCTCCCCATTTAGCGTTGTTTTCATTCGTGGAAGTAGGAGGCTAGGTCCGGCGAATACGGAGCATGGGGAACGACAGACCACCTCTGAGATGCCAAATAGTGGGTCACTCGTCAGGCCATGTGTGCTGGAGCATTGTCGTGATGCAGAAACCAGTCACCTGATTGCCAAAGTTCCAGGCGTTTCCTCCTCACATCCAAGTAAAAGTGCTGGTTAACAGTCTGGCCACGGGGTACGAATTCCCGATGCACAATTCCACGAACATCAAAAAAGACAATGATCATCGTCTTCACATTTAACCTCACTTGCCTTGCTTTTTTTGGTCTGAGAGAGTTGGGAGTCCTCCACTGGCTTGACGCTTGTTTGGTTTCTGGGTCATACCCGTAACACCAACTCTCATCCCTTGTAATGAGTTTGTTCAAGAAGTTTGGATCACATGCAATCTCTGTTTTCAAGTCCTGACACACATTTATGCGGATGGTTTTGTGCTCCTGTGTGAGAAGGCACGGAACAAATTTAGCAGCAACACGTCTCATGTGCAAATCCTCCCTCAAAATCTGCTGGCACGAGCTCCAACTGATTCCTGTCGCTGCTAAAATTTGGTCGATCGTTTGGCGACAATCCTCGTTGATCTTTTGGCGGACCTTTTCAATGTTCTCTTCATTTTGCGATGTTTGAGGTCGTCCAGAACGAGCTTGGTCTTCAACACACCTCTCACCACATTTAAAGCGCCCAAACCATTAGAAAACCTGTGTGCTGCTCGTAGCGTCCTCCTGGAAAGCTTCCTGAAGCATTTGGTGTGTCTCCGTTGCAGTTTTTTTAAGCAGGAAACAAAATTTCACACACACTCTTTGTTCTTTTAAAGTTGCCATAACAACTTCACAGAGGTAACCCGCCAACAGTCAGAGAAACATAATACCACACTTGCATGTTCAGCTCTACACTGATGCCGTCTGCACAGCTTTTTCATGAAGGTCTCTACTAACATCATCTAGCGTGAGAACCCTGCACTATGTCTATGAGTGGCAGCGCCCTCGGAGTCCAGTTTCTTTTGGGTCCCCCCTCGTATAAGAGATTGCAACATGCCAGCGTAGTAGTCTTAAACAGAGTCGTAACGAGAGTTGTAATTAGAACTGGTGTGTTTTGAAAGTGAGCTCTTTGTTGTGGTCAACGACCTTGGAAGATTGTAATTGTGTATGTGACATAATTCTGCTATTGTAAGGATTGACTAAAGTGTATTTCTATGGAAATAAAGAACATTTTGAATTTCTGCAACTTGGACTTTTAATTCTACGAACCCACAGTCACAATATTCATCAGTTATACCGATTTTAGTTGTGCTAAACAAACTTGTCTTAACAAGTCAAGTTTTGCAACTCAGCTAAATATTAGTGTTCCATTAATGAAAGAGAGATGAAAAACAGTGTAAACAAAATTCAGTAACAATAATAACGGACTTTCTGTTGTGAATCCTACATTTATCCAAGGAAAGACGTAGTAACTAAGAGTGAAAGCAGGAATGATTCAGATATATTTGAACAAGCAGTACTGCAAATCACTTTATGCATGATGTTATTTATGAAGACCTACTATGCTTTTTTGTACTTCCTTCTCAAGAAATTAAATAGTGTAACAAATGATAGACCAGTTACTGCTAAACAAGCTTATTTGTCTCTTAAGAGGTTAGTGAAACACTAACATTACTTTAAGTCACTATTGCACACACTCAGAACAAACACAACTTATTCATTAAATTGTTATCAGTACTGGACAGTCACTGCTGTATCACAACTCAAGCCATGCTGCACTGGTACTATTTGCTGTCACTGTTTACTAAAATCTTTGTAACTGTTGCACTGGTGACTGGACTCACTCAACTCAACTCACTATCTGACTGACTTTCAGTGCTGCCGATGGTAGACTAAGGGATAGTCCGAGGTGTGCCATGCGTGTACCTGCCCTAGGGGCTTCATCATGAAGTGATGGGATGTGGGGTTTACAGGATGGTAGGTGAAAGTGAGATAGGGGACTCTCTGTGCCAACTGTTGCTCCTTGTATAGGGCTCAAACCCAAACAAACAGTTCTCAAAGGGGAACCTTCCAGACCCATTCAAAAGGAATCTGCCAGAGGCACCAATACCGAGCACAGTGTTATCATTATTTTCCAGTTGTTTGACAGCATGGCAGATGGTCAGGCCTTTAGCTCTGGTCCTGGCTTCAGTGACAGTAGCTACACAAACAAAATCTGATATGTCATTATAGTTAATTGATGGAAATTAATCATTTCTTCACACTGGCCGTATATAGGCTAAGGTTTTTTGATAGAGTCAACATGAAAAATTCAATGCCATGGCCCGGATATGAACAACGGATCTTGAAAAATTCAATGCCATGGCCAGGATTTGAACCACGGGAAATATACGAGTCAGATGAAGAATTTAATGTCAGGACGGCATGTTGGCCATGGTAGCTCAATGGGTTAGAGCGACTGGACGGAAACCAGGTGATCCGTGGTTCAAATCCCGGTCATGGCATTGAATTTTTCATGTTGACTCTATCTATCTGATATGTCAATTAATGGAAATTAATTGTTCTTTCACACTAGCCATGTGTAATCCAAAGTTTGGAAAGGTAGAGTAATGGTGAAGAGCAACTGTACAGAGACCGGAAAATTCATGGTTCAAATCCTGGCTATGGCATTGAACTTTTCAGTCTGACTCTACCTTTCCAAAATCTGATATGTTGACTTTTACATGATTGCGTAGTTATTTCTTATTAGGTAGGCCTTATT
Source organism: Mantis religiosa (assembly GCA_030765055.1). Lineage (NCBI taxonomy): Eukaryota > Metazoa > Arthropoda > Insecta > Mantodea > Mantidae > Mantis > Mantis religiosa. The sequence goes on from CM060954.1 coordinate 143,711,346, forward strand.
CAATTTCTAATTTCTTGTGCACTTTGAATACAAAACTAAAATAGTATGGACTGTATTGTTTTGATTTCAGCAAGAGATTATTCTTACAAGACAACTTCAGCATCCAAATGTGTTGCCTTATCACACAGCATTTGTGTCAGGACTAGAAGTTGTTGTAGTGGCACCATTGATGGCATTTGGTTCTTGCAAAGATCTTCTGGTAAACCATTTCACGGATGGTCTTCCTGAAGCAGCAATAGCATTTATTCTTCGAGATGTTTTGCAGGGTTTAGATTATGTTCATCGGAAAGGTTACATACATAGGTAAGCACTAAAAATAAGCAACATGAGAAACATATAAGGCTACATATTGAATTTTGATACTTGCTTACAATAAATGTCATTTCAAGGACAAAAGGCTAATTGTCTTTTGATAGAAATAATTAAACCAAAAATATTGACAGTTCACAAAGAAAAATTGATCGTTTCCATATTGTACATAAAGTGTCATTACCTTACCATATGAGTGAGACTCTGAAAGTTTTAAGAATGAAAGTAGTAAGATTATATTTTTGAGCACCAATCTATTTTTGTGTGTTTGTGTGTGTGTGTGTGTGTGTGCGTGCGTGCGCGTGCGTGCGCTCCATTTAACTTGCTGCCTTTAACTTTAGTGGTCATATTGGTGGCTGTTCTCCTTTGGAATATATCAAAGATGTTAACTCATATTCGTTGGATTTTAATCATTAGATCACACACACATTCGCACTCTCATTCATACTTCCAGACTCTGGGGAAGATGAGAAATTATCTTGATCAGAGAAAAATCCCCACCCCCACCGCCAGGAATTGAACACTAATCTTATGGAGTACTGTCCACAGCTTTCTTAACATTGCCCTCTTTGCTCGGATTATTTCGTGAAGCTAAATATCAAATTTCTTGGCATTGATACTTCCCATATTTATCCTTGAAGCTTGGGATGATTCAAACCAATGAAAGCCTTTTTTATATTTTGGGAAATAGAGTTAAGTCTGGATTTTAGGGAATAGAAAGAGCATTTGACTCCTTCATGATGAATTCAGGTGTTTCCTGTGCAATGTACAGGATTTCTTGCTTGCCTCCAAGACCTGTAATAAAGTCATTCTTATTGCATTTGCACTGCAGAAATTGTACTTCCTATGAAAAGAAACTAGAAACAATATGTGTGTTTGGAGGAATTTGGTAACAGTGACGTCAAAATTAATCGTAAATACTATTTGTAGTTGGTTTATTGACACTTGTCACTTACTTTTTTATATTATCAAGGTACGAGTATCAATAAACCGACTACATATAGTTTTTACAATTAGAAACAATATGTTTTTAATTAATTTAAGGAAAGTTGGAATTATGATACATCACTTTGTGTACTCACTTGACATGTTTTGGTAAATGGTTTGTTTCCATCATTTCTAACTAGTCTATGTTATTGTTTTTTCTGCAGTGGTGATTATATGTTGTGGTAGTTACTGAGTGATGTTGATGACAGCAAGTTAAGATTCATTATCTGTGTTTCAAAATTAAGATCTGTCAATTTTGTTGATATCTGGCCAGTTCTGTTAAGGCTGGTTGTCCATGTTGGTGAGCGATTGCAGATCTGTTCATTTGTTTGCATTTTAAGCATCCCATATGCTATGTAAAAAATGAAGCTAATAACAGGGAAGCAACACAAATATAACAGTCTATGACGTTTGCATGTTATAGGATTGAAACTATTGTACTTTATCTAATTGGCTGAGTGTAAAGATTTTCTCTATGAACCAAAGTTTTTTTTATAATTATTATTATTATTTTAAGATCTAACAAAGGTAACATGCCATGTTCTTCACTTCCATTACAAATTTTATCAAATGGTTTTGTAAGTTAAGTAAATTTATGGAGTAAATTAAATTTAAAGGGAGTCGATTAATGACACTAAACTACACTTACTTTTAAATTTCCTAGAACATGTTTCGGAGGCTATTTTCCTCCATTGTCAACCACACATCGACTCCTATCCATATCGACTTATGGAGTCTTGTATAAACTTGTTATACATATATCTGTGCCAAACTTTGAAATGCCAAGCAACTCCTAAGTAAATCTGCTAAGAAATGTGCCATGTTTTTTTTTTTTTAATTTACGTCCTCCAACGTTAAGTCATATCGGACGATGAATGGAATGGGTGAAATGATGCTCAAATGAGCCCAGGGTCCGTAGAGCTTGGAGTTACCCAACATTCATCTTTCAGGATAAGGGAAAACCCCGGAAAAAACCTTATCCAGGTAACTCACCCTGACCGAGATTCGAACTCGGGACCTCTTGAACGTGAGGCAGACACACTACCACCACGCTACCAAGGCGGGCTGTCCCATGGTTGGACCCATCAGTTGTTGATAGAACTTCATTTTATTCATCATTTTAACCTTATATAAGTTACTGGTTTCATTAAGCTTACAAATATGAAAATTCAAATAAATACTTGAAAGTATAAAGAATTTGAATTCCAAATAATGTTATTAAAATTAAATGGAAAAAATGCAAAAGCAGTACTACATAAATAAAAGAGGAAGACTAAAGCTGTTAACAGTGAAGCAAATATAAGTATAATGAACTATTCAATAAATTATAATAATTAGTGACTAAACTTCACTTATCTTTGATATTAATAAATAATATGACCAGGTATAAAGACTAAAATTGAGTCATACCTTTTAAAACTTGTAACTTCACTCATGTCCTTTTACAAAATCTGGAACATTTTCGAAATATTTGCAGTTTCATCCTCAGCTGATTAGCGACTCATCACAGTTGGTTGTTGTATGGATCTCTTGTAATTTTAGTCTTTATACATGAAATTAGCTTCACTGTTAACAACGCTTTTATTTATAACTATTCAAAATAATACAACCAGTTTCGCAAATCCTTTCTTTGCAGCCACAGCCAAGTTGTTGTTTACTTTTGTTAAGTTACTCTACTAAATGATGGTTTGCATTTTACTTTTTTGCAGAATCTGAGTAAAAATCAGTTTAAAGTTTTTCATAATAAACAATTATTATTAAATCATTGAATGGAAAAGATGCAATTTATACTGAAATTTTGGATAATTTTATTATATTACAAATTGAATTTTTACTTCAAAGAAAAAATTGTATAAGAATTAATAATTACCTATTAAAACTTTTAACAAAATTCTTAATGAAATGGGAATTATACATAATAAAGACAAACATATTCACTAATCAGTAAAATGTATGCACTTCTTAAAATTCGTAAACCAGGAAATAAAATGGGGCCCGTTGTTAATTGTATAAATTCACTTACCTACAATCTTGCTAAATGCTTAAATAAAAAATGTTGTACCTTTGGTAGATTTTTAAAGTTTAAGTGTTAAAAATTCTTTTAAATCACCAAACAAATTAACAACTTATAACTGTCTGAAAATGATCAACTTATTTCTTTTGATGAAACACCTTTATTTTTTAGCGTTCCTGAAGAAAAACTCTTGATGCTTATTTTTTTTTTTTTTTTTTTTTTTTTTTTTTTTTTTTTTTTATAGTTAACTTCTAGAGAGTTAAATGAAAAACCAATAAATGATTTTGTTAAACTCATCAAAATTTCATCAAGGCTTTGCGGGTGATCAGCCGTGTCAGGTTTATGAGATCCTGAAGAAGGCCATGGAGTATGCAATGGCTGAAAGCTCGACTTTCATAAACCTGACACAGTTGATCACCCGCAAAGCCCTGATTACTAATTCTTGCCGTGAAAGCTTTAAGTCTTACATTCATCAAAATTTGTTTAGATCAATATTTTTTCAACTTGAATGTTAAATTCTTTCAGCAAACTTCCACACATCTACATGCTGACAACAGCAGCTTGAACAAACTGGGGTTGCTGATATGAATCTGCCAATTGACAGCTTTGTTAAAAATCAAAAATTCTTGTTTTTCTTCCTCAAGAGAATCCTATAATCTTTAATATTCAAACTTTCAAATGAAGAGTCTTTCTTTACTTTTACTTTCTTTTTAATTGTAATTTTTGTTTTTATTAATGTCCACATAAGTCATAGCTGATAAATGAATGCTCAAATGATTGCAGGGTTCCTAGATCTTAGAAATATCAGAAATATGTCTGTTAAGACAAACTTCAACTGTTAAAGATCCATTCTTGAAGTGGTCCAACAAAACTGTCTTTACATAACTGAAGTCAGAAAGAGCTGCATATGCTTCTGATTTATTTTCTCTTTTCTCAAAACTTTCGGAGTGAACCGTATAATTAAAAGATAAATACACAATTTTTATCAGTGGTGAGCTGTTACTTGCTAAGCAAGGGAAGCTCCAAATAAAAATAATTTGTCATTGAAATAAGAGAGATAATGACTCAGAGAACTAACGCTGCTTTTCAGTACTCTTTCTATTGTACAGTCACATATAGGCCCTTCTTGCATTGCAAGACTGGTCGCACTATAGGCAGGCATATTCCTGTTTCTCCTTTCCACTCAGGTGTTTCAATTTTTCCAAGAGCTGGCACACACCACATGAATTGTTTAATCTAAAATGGAGAGAGTATGCAGTTCACACACTTTTGCTAATAACTTTAAAACTTCACAAGAATTTCCTATTTGTCATGACTAAATACCAATCTATGTAAAATACTATTGCTAATGCTATTGAAATATACTTATGGTTGTATTTAAAGCGCGACATGAAACAAAAAAATAAACTTTTCTTCACACACTACAGATACTTCACATGACAAAATCTGTCAGTGCTTCATAACCATCGAAGTTGCAGTTGCTTCTGGAAACTATGAAACATGGTATTCAAGTTCATAAGCTTTCACGGCCGGTGTCAGTATAATATAAAGTATTAACCAGGCTTGTGGGCCGTGGTCTACTGGGCTCTTTCTTCATCTTCCCAGACATTTGGTCTGCGGCTGCGGCAGACATCTTCAGTGGCACTGCGAACTATAGGCTGTCGTGCATGAACTAGTGCATAGTATGCAGAGTAATGATATAGGTCATGTAGCATCAGTAAAGCATAAACAAGTATTGCCAGATACATCTGGTAACACATTAAAAAGTTATTTTTGCTAGCTTGCTTTGTACATTAATTTATTTCCAAAAAGAAGTGATTTATTTAGTCATATTTGTTGAACATACAATACTTCTATAATACACTTGGCTATATTGATCACAACACTTTGCATAGTGCAGAAAGAAACATTTTATTCAGCTGAAGAAAAAAACAGTTACAGATAAAAAAGTGTTGATGATTGATTTTTAAGAAAATTAATGACATTAATTTTTCAGCTTGCATATATTTATTTAGGGTAGTTAAATTATAATTGAACCTACTCGCGATCTCTCTCTACTGCACGAGACGGCCAGCAGTTGCCGGGGAACTTAAGCTGTAGAGGCAGACTGGAACCCTTACCTTATAACAGATACTGGAAATGTTGACTTTCTGCTCTCAAATAGGAGTATATCTTGTGCAAATATTCTCGCTTACTTGCCGAAGCTCAGCAGCAGGTATTTCTTGGATTTCTTGCACACTGTTTTCGGTAAGTTCCTGTAGTGTGCAAGGGTTGGAACAATACATGTCTGTTGAAACTGAACCCTTATCACAACACATGTGTGCAAGTAAGTGTTAAAGCCAAATGATCTGCTAAATGTTTGAATTATTGTAACTGGTTTTTCCAAGCTATAGAAAGGGATTTAATTGAACCACAGCTTTTGTTTTTCACTGATGAATCTTGGTTTCACTTAATTGGACATTTGAATACTCATAAAAATCTGTGCTACTGGTTGAAATGCCCCATTATGATCAGAAAATTGGAGTGTGGTGTGCGATAAATGCTAGAAGGCCCATATTCTTTGATGAAATGCAGAGTGATATCAGAGGTTAATTCTGAGGCCATTTTTCAATCACCTGACTGAAGAAGAGAAATCTTATGGTTGGTTCCAGCAAGATTCTGCAACAGCACATATGGCTGTCAAATCATTAAATGCAGTAAGAGAGGTGTTTGATGACAGAATAAGTAGTGTTGATTTGTGGCCTCCTCGTTCTCTTGACCTAATGAGTTGTGACTTTTATTTATGGAGTTCTTTGAAAGAAAAGTGTATTTATTCCAATCCTCATACACTACAGGAACTTAGGGAAAACATTGTGCAAGAAATCACAAGAATATAGCTGCTGAGCTTCGGAGAATGAGCGAGAATATTTATACAAGATATGCTGCTTGTTTGAGAGCAGAAGGTCAGCATTTCCAGCACCTATTACAAGGTAAGGATTTTATTCCACCTCTGCCACCTAAATTCTCTGGTGATTGCCGGCCATCTCACACAGTAAAGACAAGCTCTGAGTGGGTTCAACTATAATTTAACTATTCGGTATTACCAGGATTGATTGAATTTTTTAACTCTTATTCATGTAGCAGGCAGGCAACTGTTTTGCTGTATCACGCTTTATGTTCAAAATTACATGCATAGAAGCTGTGTGTGTAAATGGAAGAACTGTTATTTATGCAGGGCTATAAGAGCAAGTCATATCCTGGTTTCGGCCTGTGGACGTGCATGTCTTTCGGGGCTGCGGTATGCATGTCATATCATAGAACATGGGAGATGGCAACACAGAGTCCATTCATTTCCACATAGCACTGCTAGAAATCTCAACTGGCTCAGTCCTGAGCTTTTAGAACAGGTGATTGACTTTAAATTTGCACAGCTTGCTTACTCTCTTTGCATGCATTACCATAGAACTCAATATCTAATCAAGTATAAAAATAGAAAGAAAATATGCATTTGTTATTTTAAGAAATTCAAGTAATTTTTCTCTTGGTCGTAAAAGAGGCAGAATAGGACCATGCTATAAGAAGTACCTAAAAATTATTGAGTTTAATTATATTATTGAAAGGAACTTGAATTTTAGCATTTGTGATAAAAGTAACATTCTTTAGATAATATCAAAAGTTGCTTTAAAATAATTGTATATATTAATAATTGGAAATTTTAGTGTACTATGTATTAAAAATGGATGTTATATATAATGAAATGATTAATTGAGATAATAAATAAATTATCTCAGATGCTGTGCTTTCAAGAGATATGATAAGAACTTTTGCTTCTATATTTGGTTTTGAACTAAGTGGTGATTAGCTTTTATGTATTGGATACATCTGTTTCTAAAGTAAGTATATAGACAGCTTAATGATGTAGTCACAAGTCTGCTGTAGGAACAACAATGTTCATGATGTAATTATAACTCTGTCATGTGTCAGTTCAGCTGCACTGATGAGTAGCTAATACTTTATTAATTTTTAGATGAGTCGTATTTATTACACATCTGCTTCACTTTACGAAAGTGAAGCAGATGTGTAATACGAGGGCTATCCAGAAAGTAGATTACGTTTTGGAATAAAAAGTAAACAAAGTATAGGAAACAAATTTTATTATATACAGATGAAAGCCACACTCAAATACTACTTTTCGACATAGTCACAATTCAAATTAAGGCATTTATCGTAGCGATGTACGAGCTTGGAAATTCCTTCGTCGAAAAATTCGGCCGCCTGCGCCTTCAACCACTTCGTTACCTCTTCTTGCAGCTGTGCGTCGTCATCAAAACGCTGCATAGCCAGCCACTTCTTCATTGCTGGGAATAGGTGGAAGTCGCTCGGTGCCAGGTTGGGACTGTACGGCGGATGAGGAAACAACTCCCACTTAAAAGATTCAAGAACTTCACGAGTGACATTTGCCGTGTGGGGCCGGACGTTGTCGTGAATCAACAAGATCTTAGAGCTCAACATTCCTCTGCGCTTGTTTTGAATGGCTCTTCTGAGTTTTTGGAGAGTTTGGCAATACCTTTGAGAGTTTATTGTAGTGCCTCTTTCCAGGAAGTCCACCAAAATCACACCTTTTCTGTCCCAAAAAATAGTCGCCATCATCTTCCTTGCCGACATTGTTTGCATGCATTTCTTGGGTTTTTGGGGAGAACTTGTGTGCCCCCACTGCATTGATTGCAATTTCGTTTCACAGTTCACGTGTTTCACCCATGTTTCGTCACCAGTAACGATGCGATCGAGTAAAGAGTCACCATCCTTATGGTAAATGTCCAAAAAGTTCAACGCTGCAGCCATTTGCTGATTTTTGTGGTCCTCTGTCAAGATTTTTGGAATCCATCTTGCACAAAACCAAGCTTTTCGCTGATGATTTCGTGCAACAAACTTCGCGAAATTTGTGGAAAGCTCAAAGAAAGTTCCGTTATTGTGAACCTTCGATTTTCACGGACTTTAGCATTGACTTTTTCGACAAGTTCGGCAGTCACTATGCTGGGTCTCCCACTTCGATCTTCGTCGTGAACATTGGTTCGGCCATTTTTAAATCTGATGACCCACTGACGCACTCCACCTTCAGTGATAATGTTGTCCCCATACACTTCACAAAGCTGCCGATAGATTTCTATCGGTTTACAGTTTTTTGCAGTCAGAAACCTTATTACTGCACGCACCTCGCAGCTCGCGGGATTTTCAATTAACGCAGACATTTCAAACCGTCACAGTATCTGAACGGAGCACAGCACGAACCTCTCACTAGCACGGCTAGATGCCGACTGAGCTGCGCAACGCTCTGACCCCAAGATGGCCGCGCTAGCCCCGCCCCTAGCGGAAACAGACGAAAACGTAATCTACTTTCTGGATAGCCCTCGTAAATATGACTCATCTAAAAGTTAATAATTATTTCGCTTCACTGTGGTGTTCCAACACAGTTAAATCTTGATAAAGCTAATACTTTGTTTGCCAGATTGTATGTATCCAGAATGTTCTTTAATTTGGTTATGCAATTCATTACACAGACCCAAAGGAGTAAATTCTGGATACCCAACAATATTGCCAAACATTGAAGTACATCAAAAGAGTTGCTGAAATGACATGTCATCGTAGAGCTACTTACCTTTTCCAAAAAGGACTTCAAAGAACACATCACTTTGGCCCCACAAAACAAATTCAGTGTGCAACACCTTTTGAAATGACATAAGACAAAAGAGAAACCCACAGACAAAAAATCGGGTTTGTCCTGGATAAACTGCAAAGGCTGTGACAACTTTTACACTGGCAAAACTAAAAGGAATTTGAACATTAGGCTTAAAGAGCATTTTAGGAGCATCAAGAACAAAGAAATAGACAAATCTGCAGTAGTGTATCATTTTTGGAATCATAATCATGATGTGGAACAAGAACTACACTTACTGAAAAGTGCTGAGTGTCTAACTGCATTAATCATATGGGAAAAGATATTCTAAAGAAATATTAAGGAAAACTGTTCTTGCAAGGAGGGACAGTCTATCCTTAGACATGCCTGCTATTCGCTGAAAACTTGCAGCACATATTGGTAAAACACCTCCATTTTTCTTTCTTATGCTATATTTAATTCTCACAGATCGTTTTCTTTTACAATTTTCCTTCTTCACTATCCTTCATTTTGGAGAATTGTCATGTATTTAAGCAGGAATTTGTCTAGGCCCATTTTATTTAGATGTTTTAATTATTATGAAAATCATTAATGTCTTCATATATTACATCTCCTACTCTGCATTCCTTACTTTCCCTCTTTATAGACCTCAATGGATAATCTTGAATTGCATGATTACTTTTATAGATGGCTCTTTATTATTAGGTTGAACAAACTTGCTTGAACAAAACGTTTTCTTCTATTTTTCCTGCCATGTCAGATTCAGTCACTGGAGAATCAAACTCTGTACTTTCATCAATGACTTAGCTTGTGCTTGCGAGAGACTGGTTTAATCTATGTACGAAAACACTAGTGACACAGTCATAGAAGTGATTCAGAAAGCATTCTTTACTGTGTGATATACAATGGCCTATGTTGCAGTAGTGCCACGCTAATGCCGCACTATCCTGAGTGTGGAACATATTTGATTTAAGTTTGATTTATGAGTCACTATGTTTACACTCAAACTTCACTTACTTGTTGTATTAGGGAAAAAATATTCATAAACAAAAACCGTGATAAAGTTATAAATTTTGAAATCCTGGCATTAAATGAAGTATTAAAACTTAGTGCCCCTAACACCAGATGGCAGAGTGATCGGAGCTCCGTAGTAGTGGAAGAACAGGAAGGTTCATTTAGTCACCAAATAGCTGAGGATGAGATCGAATGATCTTGAAAACATTTCAATTATACAACAAGTAAGTGAAGTTTGAGTGTAAACATAGTGACTCATAAATCAAACTTAAATATGAAGAATACTTCACTGTTAATAATGCTTCTGCTTTTAATATTTATGACATATTTGATTGTTAAGTCTTTGTAATGCCGCTTTGAGATCGATGTTGATAAAAGGTTCGAAAGAGTATGTGACAACAGAGTTTGTTGTTGATATAAACCACATGTCAAGTAGTATTGTCATTCTCTTCCCTTTGAATCATTCTCTATATTATTTAGCCATGGGAAGGATTTGAAATAATGATATGGTTTTTGTATAGCATTTAATTCCGGGAAAGCAAGGTCGGACAAGCAGAATATTACAAATTATTATCAGGTCTTGACAGGTGGCAAATATTTTCATTTCGACTGTGCTCTGTTGAGTTTTGTAAAATCGCTGTGCATGCGCTCTATTGAATTATGAAAAAATGCTCATGATTCACCATGCTATACTCACAGCAAATATTGAGTTATGCAAAATCTGATTTCACAGACCAATTGATGGCATCGAAAACATACCGATGCCATACATAACTCATTTTCTCAAAATTTGTGCTCTATTGAATTTTGAAAAATGCTCCTCATATCATCAGCCTTCTTGTTTTTAGTTTCTTTAAACCCAATTCAAGTACCGTATCTTCCTTTTGTCTTTCCATTCTCCTCCTCCCCTTGCTTCCTTTAGTGTATTAACTTTATCTCTTTGACTTTAGCGTTTTCCTGTTCAAGACACATCACATGTGTTGTCAATTAAAGTAGCAGTTTTTTAATAATTCAGTATCTTTCAAACTATAAAAAATGTAATTCCTTTCTTGGAAGTGTTGAAAACATGTTATGATAAATTAAATTTAAAGGGAGTCGATTAATTACACTAAACAACACTTACTTTTAAATTTGTAAGTGTTGTTTAGTGTCATTAATCGACTCCCTTTAAATTTAATATAAAAAATGTTACTAAAATTAGGCAAATGAGTCAATCTTGTATATATAAAAAATATAAAATATAAAAGATGTACCTCATCTGTTTTACTTTGTCATCCATTTGTTTGACTCTTACAATATTTTTAAAAATATCATGAGTTTTTCATACTAGTCCAATTTTATTTCAGAGTTTTTGCTTAACATGCAAAAATGAATATCAACAATCAGGATCCATGCTTCTTTGTACCATTAATCCTAGTTGACGCTTGATAAACTTGACTCATTACTAACTCTTAAATTGCATAAGCATTGTATGTCTGATTAATTGCTTCAGGCATGTAACAGATACATTCACATTGCATAATATTGGTGGTGGTACTTTGTACAATGAAAATTTCTCAGCAGTGCTTTCTTAGGTACAATATCTTCTAGTTATTTGCAGCTATCTACATCCTGCTTAATCAATTGTTTCTCAAAAGTGCCGTTTATTATGTATCCTTTTTTTTGAAATCAGGGTGCTTTTACTTGTTATGCAGTTTTAGTGTTTTAGACAAATAAATGTAAACTATGAAGCAGTGACTGTGTATAATAAAAGTTATCTTCTAATTTATTATATTTGAGTGTTAAACAGAGATAAAGTTGAGTTAGGTCATATTTATGAGATTGTAATGCTTGTAATGAGATTGTAGCTCATGATGCCATAAAAGTAAAAAACTAAAGCTATTAACACTGAAGCAAATATAATTCATAAATTATAACAATTGCAGAATGGAATTCTAAAAGTGACAAAATGTTCAAAATTGGGACAAATGGTCAGAAAGTACCTTAAACCAAATCCATTTTCCTCTCAAAAGAGTTATATTTCTGTTTGTAAGGAATGAAAAAAATTAAGAGTATCTTAACTTTTTACCATTTTAATATTTGTTAAATGCACATAAAATAGTTAAGTTAATTTCCATATTTTAAAGAGCTCAATTTTCTGCTGTAATTTTTTTTCTTTCTCGTATACAAAGATCATACTAAAAGTATGAGCAACAATTTTTAAAAAATCTTACTTTTATTTGTTGGATAAACCAACCATATCATTGTAATCTGTAGACTTTTCTCTTACTTTTGAACATAGTTTCCATTTCTTTGCAACATTTTCCTTATCGTTCTGCAAATTTGAAATTACTATTACAATAGAACTCCATTCCAGTTGCACGAAGACACTGATGTGCCGCTTTTTTAATATCCTGCACTTCTTATAATGTTGGCCTTGCATCTGTTCTTAAATGAACCAAAAAGATGGTAGTCAGAAGGTGCCAAGTTGGCAGTGTAGGAAGAATTTGGAATACAGTACCACTCAAATGTTCTGATCTTCTCCATTGTTACTTGAGCAGTATGAGGTGATGCATTATCCTGTTGCAGGATGATCTTCTTTCCAGTGTGCTTATCACACAGTCCACAATGAAGCTTTCAAAGTGTATGGATATAGTGGGCAGCATTTAAGGTTTGTACAAGTTCAAGAATATCAACCAGATCCAACCCTGTGCTTTCCAGAAGCTGCTACCTCAACCTTCTCAGCAGATGGCATTGTCTTTGTTTCTTCTTTGATGGCAAATGCAAATGGTGCCATTCCATACTCTGGCAGTTTGAGGCTTGTAATGATGAAACCAGGTTTTATCACCTGTCACAATACTCACCAATAAATCATCACCTTCATTTTGAAATCTCTAAAGAAAATTTCGGCTTATGGTTCTTCTCAGAAGTTTGTGGCCTTTGGTCAGTAAATGGTGACCCAACGGGTCCTATATGGGACTTTATATATATATATATATATATATATATATCCTAAGCTCTGTATAATTTTTTGCACTGCATTATGTCCTATTACAAGAGGTGCAGTGATTTCATCCACAGTGATACATGCATCTATCTGCTCTCTTGATCTCAACTGCTTCCTGTTGCGTTCTGTGAAAGCAGGCAACTGCTACAAGACTCATCTTGGATACTTATTTTCCCATCTTTGAAATGCTTCACCCATCTCCTGATCATCTAGCACCCATGCAGACATTTCCATAGGCGCGTTGAAGTCTGAGGTGAATTTCAGCAGCACATTTTTCCTCTTTAACAAGGAATTTAATTACAGCACACTACAGGACTACAATATTCCTTCAAACCACATAATGGTCTCTTTCGATGTCAAATCACAGTTCACAAGTATCCCGATTGAAAAAATACCAAACCTTCTCAGAAAATGGCTGAATCTAACCACATTAGACTCTACAGAAATAGACAACATTATAAATTTGATAGAACTATGCATTCGACACAATTTCTTTACATTCGACAAAAAATTCTACCAACAGTCAAAAGGCCTAACAATGGGCAGCCCACTGTCACCCTTGCTAGCAGATTTATATATGTCACCTCGAAGTCCATATAGTAAAAGCCTTCCTCCAAATTTACAAATTTTGGTGAAGATATATCGACGACATATTTGCTATCATTCCTAAAAAACAAACAGAAGATTCCCTAAAACTTTTGAACATACAGGATAGAAACATAAAATTTGCAATGGAAATAGAAGAAAACAACATCCTACCTTTCCTAGACCTAAAAATCATGAGAGACCAAAATAGCTTAAAATTTGGAATACATAGAAAACCCACACATGTGGACAATTACATCAAGAGGAATGGTTGCAACCCAATTTGACATCAACTGGCAGTCTTCAGAAGCTTGATCCAATGGTTATACAGTGTCCCATTGAGCAAGGAGGATTTTCAAAAAGAACGAGAATATATATTTGGAGTAGAAAGGAAAATGGATTCAACCCTGATCTCATTAGGAACATGCTCAAACAGAAAGAAAGGCAAAAAGAAATCTCATCAAATACAACACTAACATCACTTTTAGACCAAAATTGGAAATATAAAAAATTTACTTACCACCCCTGGGGCTTTTAAAAAATTTGAAAGAATCTTCAAAAAATTCAATATAAAACTGGTCCCACAGAATAAATTCAACCTGAAGAGCGTTCTAAACAAACCTCTTAAGAATACAATTCAAAACACACTGAAATCCGGAGTCTATCAGATCAATTGTGAGGATTGTGAGAAGTTCTACATAGGCAAAACATAGAGAAACTTGGAGATCAGGCTAAAGAAACACCAGAGAAACATAAAACTAAAGCAAATAGACAAATCCGCTGTATCACATCATTTTTGGAAAGAAAACCACAACATTGGGCAAAATATAAAACTGTTGAAACCATTAGAATCACCAATAGAATTAGACATCTGGGAAAATATCCACATAATTAAAAACAGTGAACATGTTATAAATTTTGAAATCCCACCACTTAATGAAGTGTTAAAACTTTGCGCTCCTAACACCAGATGGCAACAGGATCAGATACAAGAGAAGGAAGAGGAAAGGAAGGGGGAAAGTCAGTCACCAAACTGCTGAGGGCAAGGGCAAATGTCCTGGAAAACGTTCCAGCATTTTTAAAAATAAGTGAAGGTGAGTGTAAACAAGTGTGACTCAACAAAAACTTCACTGTTAATAATGCTTCTATTTGTAATATTTAATAACTCTTGTAGTTCCCCAGGTATGCTATATTACTAAAATTCAAAGAGAATAAAGGGGGCTTCAAAGGCTGTTCATGAAAATTCAAGCTATACACTTTATTTGAACAATAGTATGTCAAGCATATGACACAATTAGTCATGTAGTTTATAAGAAAAGAAAAAGGGACAAATTTTCCAGGTGAAAGTTATGTAGTTTGTGGCAAGAGAAAAGATAATTCCAGCACTTTAGTCATGAATTTAATAAGAAATATTAGTAAATATATATTGCAATTTTGATTGCATAACTGATACTGAAAACTGAATAATTTCATATTTGTCTACGTGAGTGTACAACTAACATTTTGCTGACATGATATTTGCGGTTCAAAATTGTTCTCTTGATGGACAAATGAGACCTGTATCCTCTAATGTAAATATACTTTTTGTCCGCCTCTGTGGTGTGGGGGTAGTGTGTCTGCCTCACATTCAAGAGGTCCAAAGATGAAATCTCAGTCAGAGTGAGTTCTCTGAATAAGGTTCTTTTTCTGCACGTTTTTCTTATCCTGAAAGATAAATGTTAGGTAACTGTAAGTTCTCAGGAACTGAGCTCATTTGAATATCATTTCATCCATTTCATTTATCATCTGATATGATCTATATTGGACATCAATTTACAAAATGAAGAACAAGAGAAACATATACTTTTCAGTCATTAATGTTTTCAGATTCTACTTCTGGCTCTTAAAAGCCTGATTTTTTTATTTTAATATTTGCAGATTTAAAAAGTAACTCAGTAGTATTTTACAGAATTATTTTTTAATTTACTGCCCTTATGCTTTATATTATTATAGATTAATTTTTTTAAATGATATAAGAGTGTGCTTTTAAAAATTTTGTCTCCTAAGTGATAACTGTAACTAAATGCAAAACATAGAGGAAAATGTTACAAAAGTAATCTTAGACTGATTGGCTATCTAGTGCACTGAATAGCATATGTGTGCAGTTGGGCATACAAGAACAGTCGAGTACCAAATAGTGACTTACATAGATATACAGATGAAACAGCATGTGGAGGTTTGGAACCTGTGTACATTCATCAAAAGATACGTATTATTGTGGAAATCATGTGAATATGAGCACATCAGGGCAAGTAATCTAAGCGCAAGTATGTGATCAGCTCCACAAACTATAATAGCTGTAACAGTCAGATATAAAACATTAGAGTGCCTAATGAGTTGATTTACGGCAATGAAGTAGCATGCAAAAATACATATTCATAACAACTGAGTTACAAACAAGCAACATCATCACATCATCCATGCCATCAAAGGTAGCTGAGGTTATTAAGATATGGACTCGTGAATGGAAGGTCTTCAATTCAAATCCTGTCAGGTTGATCCTCTCTTACTGAGGTTCTCTCCAGGTTTTGCTCTGTTCTCTTAACCGATAAATGTCGGAGAACTACCCTAAACTTAGCCTGAACATTTCCTTCCCAAATTTTGTTTCTTAGTTATCATTTCATGTTTCATCACATCACCAGTGGAGCTATGGGTAGTAAGAACAGTGTTAAACACTATTAAAAAGAGTCAGATCATTCATGGTTTGAATAACTGCAGGACATATCATCAATGGTGGCAAAGCGACGCCATTTCATGATTCTCTTCAGCCTCGAGAATAGAAATTAGTCACAGGTGGCTATGTCTGATGAATATGTTGGCTGAGAGAGAGAAAGCGAGAGATGTATCTTTAAGGGTGCTCAACTATGTGGTGGCTGAGGCAACATGATTTTGTTTTTTTGCCAAAAAATCATGAAGCTTTAAGGTGCATTGTTGTGATGAAATTTCCACGATTGGTTTTACCACAATTCTGGTCAACCTCTCTGATAGTGATTCGGCAATTTTCTAGATTTTCTAGAACCAGTTTACTTATTTCACATTGTCGTCAGTAATTGGTGGACGAGGATATCCAGAGCAGTAGCATCTTTAGCCTCTTCTTGTCCCACTGTGAAACATTTCTACCTCTTTTAACTTGTGTCTTACTCATAGTAGTTTCACCAAAAGCAACAGTCAACATATCAAGTGCAGTGCTGCAATTTATTCCATATATTCAATCCCTATGTGATGCAGATTAACTAAAACTTTGCAGTTGAAAATACATGTAGTCTTTTCAACTCTCAATACTAAACTAATTATTCAAAACAGTTGGAAGGAACATGGTAGCAATAAGATGAAAACAAATGTTTTGAAAATCAGATGCGTAAATCTTGCAAAATTAAAAAAAAAAAAATCCTCCAACTTTTTGTATTACACCTCATATGTTGTGTGCACCTCTGATCAATAGTTAGTGTATGTATATATGAGTAAATGCAATGTGCATGAATGGAGGGGAAGTGAGGAACAGTGGAAATGGAAGAGAAGAGTGGGAAATCTCAAAAATGTTGGCCAGTGGAGTGAGAAACAAAACTAGAAAAAATGGAATTGCAGTACAGCAAGTACAGAGTGAAACAAGTGTGGGGATTCAATAGTTCAGAAAAGGGATGGGAATTAGGCTGGAGATATTGACCTGTAGGGGCATATCAGCAAGGAAACACATCACTATTATAGGTAAATTACAGAAAGGACAGAATAGAATGAGTACTTGAGAGGTAAAGGAAAAGATGAGCAAAAATGGTATGGATGTACAAATTGCAGACTGAGAAGAGAAATTAGAACAAGGTTTTGAGAAGATGAGGAGAAGATGAAGTGATAAGTTAAATGGAAGAAGGTTTGAAGAAAGCTGTTACTGAAGTTACGTAATTTGAAATAGGGAAAGGGAATGCAAGAATTGGGGTGATGTGCAAGTGAGAAATATTGTAAAGTGAGTTTAAGTGAATACATTTACAATGAAATAATAGTAATATGTAGTGAAATAAGTGGTAATAATTTACAGGGATAGACAGCATTTGGCAGTTAGGAAAAACTAGAGCAGGACAGAAAAGTAAATGGAAAGCAATGTCTGTAAAAAAAAAAAAAAAAAAAAAAAAAGGTCTAAACATGTATAAATGAGGGCAGGTTATATCAGAGAGAAAGTAGGAATTAAATGGAATTAAATTCAAATGGAAATTTGAAAGGGGATTGGGTCACCATACACAATATAATTATGTTCTTCTGGTTTATTTTGTTTAGCTAATATTAGATATGAACGTTTAGGGAGTCGAAGTTTATTAATTCCCTGAGATAAATTTAAAGTACTCCAATTAAATGAAAATGTAATGTGTGTAAATGTAAATTTAGTCAAATGTATTTAATAAATTCATTCACGTATATATTGTGTAACACTTATAACCATAGTATGTGGGTGTGTTGGAGTGGGGTTGTGCGTGTGTCACACATAATCAATAGTAAGTATGTATATATTGTGTCACCTAAACCTGAGAGGAGACATGAATCCTCCATACAAAGAACAAAAACTCATAAAACACCCCAACAATTTAAAGTCACCATTTGTGCAGATAAAATGTTGATTACTGTCCTCAGAATTTGGGATGGCACAGTACATACAAAATTTCTGAAGCATGTGTAAGAGCTTTGTAGAAGCTGCATGCCCAACTGCTTTGAGTTTTCATACAAAATAAGCAATTCTCCAATATTCAAACACAAAGAGTTTCAAATATCATGAGATGTTAGTGGATCCTTCATACAGACCAGACCTTGCACCTTGTGACTTTTTCCTGTTTTCAAATCTTAAGGAACAAAGCTTACTGTTACTTCTGTGACGAAAAGTTCCAATCAGCAGTGCATCTTTGGTGCCAGTAATCTCCTAATTTCTACACCAATGGAATGCAAATGCTTGTTCACTGCTTGTGCTTGTGTGTGGATAAGGATGACAACTATAAGGCAAATTGAATCACTGTGTGATAGAAGACATTTCAGCCTCTAAGAACATATAGGTCAACATCTCACATATTACAATTATCATTTAGGAGGCAAAACTTTTCAGAAGTTCCTCAAAATTATCTGCAATGACTGGATGTGTGTTTTACTTTAAAATGCAGGTACACTAGCACTTATTCTTTCTAATATTGTGTATGTGTTTGTATTTTTAAGCTTTGTTATTGTAATGCTCTTAGGAGAAAAAATTAACTTTTTCAGAATCTGCATGGGTACAATGAAAAATCGGACGTTTACAGTATAGGAATGACAGCGTGCGAGTTAGCTAATGGGATAGTGCCATTTGCAGACACACCAACAACACTGATGCTCACAGAGAAGGTCCGAGGCAATGCTCCACAGCTGCTAGATCAGTCTACAGTTCCCCCTCTTTATGATGAGGAGAATGGTCAGCCTCCATTGCATGGTAGTTTTTGTAAATATACATATTTATAGTTTAATAGCTAAGATTCCTAGAAGCAAAGTAAATGGTGCTCTGTTTTGTGAGAGGTATACAACAAGTAACAAATATTGTCAGATATATTTTTTTAAATTTTACCTGCTCTTAGCAAAATAATTTCTATACCAAGGAGCCTGGTTCAGCGAAAAGTTGAGATTCATTCACATTGGATTAGACAGTGTTCTTATGACCAACCTGAATATACTTTCTCACTGTTTTCACTAACTTTACAGGTGAGTGTGAAATAGGTATGTATAGCCCCTTGGGTATAAAGTCTGTAGATCTGTAGATACGTCTACCTAAAATAACAAAAATATTGTGCTAATTTTCAATTTTGGATGAATCCAAAAGTATTAGTAAAAAGTAAAAGTATTATCGTTACAGTGAATTCAAAAACAGCATTTATATATATATATATATAAAATTATTCTTTATTTATTTATACTGCACAGAAATAGTTGCCCGCCTCGGTAGCGTGGATGGTAGCATGTCTGCCTCATGTTCAAGAGGTCCCGAGTTCGAATCTCGGTCAGGGTGAGTTACCTGGATAGGGTTTTTATGGGGTTTTACCTTATCCTGAAAGATGAATGTCGGGTAACTCTAAGCTCTATGGACCCTGGGCTCATTTGAGTATCATTTCATTCATTCCATTCATCGTTGGATATGACTTAACGTTGGAGGACGTAAATTGCAACAATATATATATACCCTTTGGTTTCATTGAGTTGAACAATGATGTTAGAACTTTAACTCGGTTCACACATATATATATATATGTATGTCTGCATTACTTGTCATTAATCAAACTTGTATAATAGATATAAAAAGACTTACTGAGTCATACTTTGTTAAAACTTAAAACTTCACTCATGATTTGTAGCTATATCAATTGTATAATGGACCTCATTTGTCACTTTAAAATTAGACCACATGACGTCTTAATTACTTGCCCCAAATGGGGTGCCAAATAAAAAAATAAAAGTATCTTGGTTAACTCTTTTTATTTTTTAATTACATATAACAAATCTCTGCCAAGTGTTCTTATGTGCAACATTTTGATAGAGTATAGAGGAACTTAAATAAAGTGTTAGTACTATTATTCATGTGCATTAGCTCATGATTAGCTCTCTTGCTCTCCAATATTTCTGTGTAGTGGGTCCGGCAGGTAGGGCTTCACAGATTAAAAGATGTTCTTCAGTTATTTCCTCTTCTTTGTTGCACAGAGGACAATTTGGACTTGTATAAATTCCTATTCTGTGTAAGTGTTTGGCCAAATAATCATGTTCCGTAAGTAATCTAAAATTTGCTACTGCAGCTTTACGTGGGATTTCTGGAATAATATCTGGATTTTTGATTAAATCTTTGGCTTTGTTAGATATTGATTGGTTTTGCTTGATTTATATTGGTTTTTAGTTACTCTTGTTATGGATGTAAAGGGTAAGTTTTTACTTTTGTTCTGAATTAAATTTGCACCCTTTTTGGCAAGAAAATCAGCTGATTCATTTCCAGCAATTCCACAATGTGCAGGTATCCACTGTGATATAATTCTTTTCTGTAGTTTTTCAAGTTGTTGGATCATTTTGTGACATTCTTTAATTTGGATTGACCTCATTTTATATGAACTTATTGCACATAATGCTGCTTTAGAATCAGAAAGTATGACAGCATTTTTAAATTTATCTATTCTGTATAGAAGGTGTGTGAGTGAAATATGAATAGCTGTTACTTCTGCAACAAAATTTTTTGTGTGGTATCCTGCTGGTTGATAGAATGAGAACAGTGCACACTTAATTCCTGCTCCTGAGTTGTCCAAGTTAGATCCATCTGTGTAGACATGTAACCATTCTTCGGGTGGTTATCAATTGTTCACAGTTTCTAATGCTAGTGCTTTTAGTACAGGTTTGGAAGTTTCAGATTTTGTAACTATTTGTTCTAAATCTAATTGAATATTAATTGGTTCAAAAGTCAGTGGGTTTTCTTTGATTAAAATGTTTTCTTTAGAATTAGGAAGATTCAGATGTTTTTAATTCCATAACTTTGTGTAGGAAACTTGTTTGTGTTTTCATCTTGATTGGTTGTTGTAATCTTTTCACCCATTTTTTTGTTTTTAACCGCAACATTTTTTCATGTTGTATTAGTGCCTGCTCCTCTAAAGTTAGATGTATTGTATAGTTCTGAGTTAAGGCTTGCATTGCGGTTATCGGAGTTGATTTTGCTGCACCGGTTATTAGTCACAGGGCCTGATTTTGGCATACTTCTAGGTGATTTATGTTAGAACTGTTTGCTGTAATTATTACCTCTGCATTATAAAGAAGTATTGGCTTGATGAAGGTTTTGTATATAGTGTTCAGTGTCTCCCAATTACTGCCCCTCTTGACTCCAGCTAATCTTTTCAAAATTGAAAATTTTTTTGTTGATTTGTTTACTACTGCTTCAATATGATGTCTCCAAGATAATTTTGAATCAAAATTATTCCTAAATATTTTGTTTCATATGTTTGTTTCAGGTTTGTTTTCTTGAACTGCAGATTTAGTCTAGGGATTTTCTTTTTTAAGCTAAATATTTGGAATGTTGTTTTATCAGTATTTATTTTCATCAAATTGTTGTCAGTCCACTTTTCCAATAGTATCAGAACGTTTTCCATTGAGGTTTTGGATTTCTCTATTTGTGGGGAAGATGTCCACAAGATCATGTCATCTGCAAAAAGAGCTATCTTTATTTCTGTGTTTGATACAGCTGAGGGAAGATCATTGATGTAGATGTTGAACAGGGTTGTACTCAGTACTGTACCTTGTAGTAGGCCCATTTTTATTTGTCGGAATAAAAGTTGTTTATTTTATTTTTTTACATAATTGGGATATGTAAACTCCCAGAAAAGCAGGCATTATGTGACTCAAAATCATAGCCTACTGTTTGAGCAACCCCTGCAGGACTAAAGATCGGTGAGTGGTACACAATTACTGCAAAATGCATTATCGGTCTGCACTTGTGCAACACTACAGTCAACACGGATGTCTACTTGACCTTCTTGGATGAATTGTATGCCCAATTGACAGAAGAGGAACATAATTGCTCCTTCTTTCAGGATGGAGGAAAATGTCGCCCATCTGAGAGGTTACCTGTATTCATCAGATGTTCATGAAGAAAGGACTGTGAGTAAACACTTTTGGCCTCCACAGTTACCAGATTTGTCAATATAACCCATGATGAATCAACATGTTTGTTAAGACATGCACAGTAGTGTCTAATTGCAGTTGGAGGGCACTTCCAGCATATATTATGATGGTTCATTCCTTCTATTCCATCTGATTATTTTATTCCATTGAAATGTGTTTCAAATCATTAGAAGTTTGTTTAAAATCAATGTCATAACACTGGTCAGTTTTATCTGCCAACGCTGTTCAATAAAACCAATGTGTATAGATAAAAAAGAAACCATGAAACTAGTTGTCATTAATATAAATAAAAGAAAGAGATGGTATGGAAGTTAACTGTAGAGCCATTTGTATGACATGTACAAATCACTTTTAACAAGTATGTATAAAAACCACCAATAATTAAGATGTGATAGATAATACATGAAGTCAGAGTAGCAATAAATACTTACTCTTTCCTCCTCCCAAGAAAAGGGTAAACGTTTAGTATAATAATGTAACAAAAAGTTGGAAATGATAACTGAAAACATCGAAACTGAAAAGCATTTTTCAAAAATGCAGTTTTTTTTATTAATAATTGCATGTTATAAGCTGACCTATATTAAATAGCAGAAGAAAAAACTTTGATATAAGTAAAGGTTTTGCAACAGACTATGTTTTTTAAATTGACTTCATTCTAGATTATCTTGTGTTTCAGAAAGCTTTTATTTATTTTTTTATTTTTTATTAAGTGTGAAGCCTTTGTCTAAATTCATAAAAAAGCTGTATCATGTACATCCAAATTATGTCTAAGGCACTTCGGGCTTAACAAATTGTATTAATTTCTGTTCAACATGAGTCAGTCAGACACCTGAAGATGTGATACATGTTCCCGAAACACATTCATGGAGATTAAAAAAGTGATGTTAGTTTTTTTTTAGTAGTGATTCATCTAAAGTAAGTACATCTTAAAACATCATTGTTCCTAGCTTCTTTTATATATAAATGTACATTTATATTTTCCTTTCTTTCTCCTACTCATACAAAGTGAAAAGAATTTTTAAACCATCCCATAGCGGTCAGTTCTTAAAAGATTTTAATGTTGCTTAAGCTTACTGTATTTGTCTATTCCTATTCTAAACTAATTTCGTATGGCACAACAGCCCATGGAGAAGGACCAAGGTCTACTGCCTGACCACCACAACCCCAAGGGTATCAGTGGGAATTAGCAGCTTGAACCCCTCCCGCCTAGGTAATGTGGTCTTTGTTACCACAAAACAGAGTGAACGGAGAGCCAGGAATTGAGGGAAATGGCCAAAAGCCTGCTTTGAGATTATGGAAGATGATATGAAATGAAAATAAAAGTAATAAGAGGAAAGACAGTGATGGAGCAGTTGGTGGTATTAATGAAAGGGGAAATTGGAGAAGATGAAGAAAATCTGCCCAGATGTTGTTTGATTTTCCACATATCTCACATACAGTCACCTGGGATGGAACCCGGATCACCTATTCCCATCCTACCTCCAGGAAAATATGTTAAAAAAAAAAATCTTTGCAAATTTCTGTCTTGTTTAACATAAGTAAATAAAAGAATAAGCTTTGTAACAATAATTTGTACGAGTGAGAAGAGAAAGTCATAAGTGTGTATGGCATCAAATTTTTAATGGGTAAAGAAAGTCTAACCTTTCGCTTGAAAAGGTGCAACAATGTATATGACAACTATCAGCTCTGACTTATTCAGTTATCATTGCTGAAATATTTGTTTAGTGTTATCTGCCCACCACAAGAAGGCAATGCAGAGAGAATATGTTAATATGTTCATGTAAAATATACACTATTGTCACATAACTCACCCATAGAAAATATCTATCACTGCAGTTACTGAAACAAGTATTAGGTGACTCAAATGTACTCTCATACACTCATTTCTAGTAAACAGATCCACTACCAGAGTAGATAAACAGTTCAAGCCCCTCTGCCTCTTCATGCCCCACTTGCCTTCTTGTGGTGGACTAGGTATGACATAAGACTCTGTAATTGTGAATGGTAACATTTTTCAGATTCAGGTGTTGGGGACAGTGTGGCAAGTAATCTACTACAGCTTAAAACAATGCAGCAACGACGTTTTTCAGAACCTTTCCACCAACTCACTGAACTGTGTCTGCAACGTGATCCTACACTGAGGCCATCAGCTAGCCAACTTCTTGCACATTCTTTTTTCAAGCAGTGTCGTCAACGTGATGCCACTGTCCCACAATTACTATATCCAGTTATGCCCATCTCTGATCGCAGGGTTGATAGTCAAGGTGAGAAGTACATCTGATTGCACTTCAGTTAAATATAAGAAATTAAGGTGCTTATTTATTGGAAGAATGCTTTTAAGTACTAAGTTGATACTCTAAGGAAAGAAATACATTCAAACTATATTTTAAGAATAATTCAGATAATAGTACAGTAGAACCTTGTTTATCTGGAACAACTGGGACCAGGGCCAATCCAAGTTTACGAAAATACTAGTTATTCAGAGAATGACAGGAAAACAATAAAAAGCCATGCATAACATCACGAAATATTTTTAATGGAGTTTAGAAATTACTATCGCCACACTTTCACCTAAAAACACATTCACTGTATGTACTGTAATAGCCTATGTATTTGCATTGCACACAATATAGCTACAAACTACTCAGTAGTAAAAAAGGCAGTGAGCTTCTGCTGTCTTAAGTTTGTGTTTCACTTATGAGCAGCGACATCTTGCATCCGCTTTATTAGAAGTTCATTTGGCAATGTGTTGGCTTGGCTCTTGAAATAAAGAATCAATTTCCCTATGCTTGTTACTGCTTGTACATGGGTCATAACCACAGCTCGTTCGTCAACACTGTCTGAATATGAATATTCATTTTCATTTTCAACCCAAAACAACAACATGCCATTTTCAACAGTTTAATCTTTTGGATGATCAATTTTCCATTAACAGAGAAGATTATCAAGAAGAATACCTACACATAAAAAAGGTAGTTATGTCAAATGGTTTCAACCCAAATTTAGTTGGCAAAAAAATTAACAAACTCAACAAGCCCAAGAAAATAAAAAAACCACCACCCTGGAACCTACAGGAGCAAAAGAGAACAAAATCGATATTCCTATATCCCACCACAGAGGAGGAGATAACAAAAATAATCCAAAAAATCAAAAATAAGAAATCAACAGGCTTCGATGAAATTCCTGATACTTTAATCAAAGCATGCTGTAAATCTTTAACCAAACCCCTTTGCCATATAGCGAATCTATCTCTAACTACTGGAGTTTTCCTGGAAATGCTAAAATTAGCAACGGTAAAGCCAGTACATAAAAAGGGATCTGAGCACAAGTTAAATAACTATAGACCAATTGTTCTGTTACCAGGATTTTCAAAAATCATAGAAAAAATTATGCTTGCTAGATTGCTTTCCTTTTTTAAAAGATGTCATACCATTAGTAGACAGCAGCGTGGCTTCTTGGAGGGAAAGTCCACTGCTTCAGCATTAGGGGAATTTTTGAAATTGATATATACTAGCCTTGATCAATACGAAAAGGGAATTGGTATCTTCTTAGATCTTACAAAAGCGTTTGACACCGTTGACCATAGTATTTTATTGAATAAACTATCTAATATAGGAGTCAGAGGTACTGCTTTGAATTGGTTTGAAAGCTATCTCAGAAACAGAGAACAAATGGTAGAAATTAGCTATCTAAATGAAAGTACAAACTCGATGGGGGTTAAATTATCCGAAAAATTAACAAACAAATATGGCGTACCACAGGGATCCATCCTTGGGCCTATTTTGTTTCTTATATATGTAAACGATCTCCCTGCTCAAGTTGATACAGCAGAGGTTGTGTTATTTGCTGACGACACTAGTATATTCATAAAAGGTGATCAATTAAATAATGACTGTACAGTTACTAAGAGTGTGATACAAAAACTGTCCAACTGATTTGAAGCTAACAGGCTTGTAATCAATAGGGAAAAAACAAATGTAGTGTGTTTCCACCACCTACAGAATAAAAATATTGAGATTCCTGATATTGAATTCGATGGTACAAAACTGCAATATGCCCACAGCGTTAAATTCCTAGGAATTACCATTACCCAACACATGAAGTGGAACACTCATATAGATGAGCTGATAAAAAAATTAAAGTACTGTTTATGATAAGAAACGCCTTAAAATTTGAATCCTTACAAATTATATATTGTTCATATTTCCACTCAGTTTTGATATACGGAATCATATTCTGGGGTAGCTCACCGAATAGTATCTCGGTATTTAAATTATAGAAACAAGCAATACCATTGCTCTTTAGAGTACCCAGACAAGCAAGTTGTAGAACACTATTTAAACAGGCCCGTATTCTGCCATTACCTTGCCTATACGTAAGAAATGTTCTAGTATATACCTATCAAAATATTAACTCATTCAAAACAGACTCGGATGTACATTCCTACAAAACCAGAAATAGACTCAACCTAAGCATGATATCTCACAATACTTTACTATTTGCAGACAGTTTTATTGTAACAGGGTTGAAATTATTCAACGCCTTGCCAGACTCACTTAAGAGCATTACTAGTGTAGATCGTTTTAAATGTGAATTGACAAATCTTTTATTGGATCACTGTTTTTACAATATAGAAGAGTTTTACTCAAGGAACTGTAATAAGCACACTAATATATAATACTACTTGTAAAAGACAATTATTTTATCAGGTATACTGCTGCTATGTAAATGTAAATATGCATTTGTAAATATGTTAATATTGTTAAATTATGACAAAATCTATATCATGTATTCATGGTCTACAGATGCAAATAAAATAAATAAATAAATTTTTAAGAAATTTACCATCTACCCATCAGCCCATAATAAATTTCAAAAAATCTTCTCGACACACAACACAGTTCTTGCTTCTCAAAATAGATTTAATATCAAGAATTTGTTAAAAGGCCCCCCAAAAATTCAATTACTACAAAAGAAAAAGCAGGAATCTATGAGATCAAATGTGAAACTTGCCCTAAAATTTATATAGGAAAAACAAAATGAAATATAGGCATCAGAACTAAAGAACATATAAGAAACATTAAAAATTGTGAAATAAAAAAAACGCAGCAGTGGTTTTTCATTTTGTGAATACCAGACATGACATTAACTTGGAGACAACTTTAATAAAATATGTTAATCATCCCATAAATCTTTCCGTATGGGAAAAAATCTTCATTAACAAAAACCGTCACAGAATTATGAATTTTGAAACTCCACCACCGGACATCTTTGACAAATAAATTATAATTTTATATGAAAAATAATAATAATAATAATAAATGTGTACAAATTTATCATGGGGAAAGAAAGTCTTCTTAGATAATAGTTTGAATCATAAAATGAAAGTAGATTTGTTAGCATATTCAGTTTAAGCATTTTAAGGATCTAATGCTCCAGAAAACACTTTTATATTAAATTTAATTTATCATAACAACACTGTTTTCAACACTTCCAAGAAAGGAATTACTTTTATATTAGTTTAATAGAAATAAGAAAAGTATGCTTTTTTTTTTTTTTTTAGTAACTTTTCAACTATTGACACACACTGAAGTTTTGAACATTTTTCTGTATTTTCTCTGTTGCAGATGATCTGGCTTCAATTCTGGCTGCAGAGAAACTAGCAGAAATGGAAATAGAACCTGATCAATGGGATTTCTGATCAGAAAAGGGGAAATCCATTTTGTTTTTAATTGTTTATGTTTTATGTTGTTTTAATAAAAAAATAAATTAAAATTCAGCTCTTCTGTGAAGAGTTGTGTACTCTTAACAAAGTGTCTTATACCATGATGTCCTTTTTCCATTTGTGTTCCAGCATAATGGAAGAAGTATCCTTGCCACAGTACAGCTCACATAATTACAGTGCCAGTCAATGTGCTAATGTGTTGTGGAGAGGATCTAGGCTTTTTATTTGTTGTGTTGTAAGATATACATGTGTTTTAATAATTTTTTTTTCTGTAATTAAACTGCCTACTGGCAAATAAGTCATTAAAAAGCACATTGTGATGACGGTGCAGAATTACTATTAGAATTATTTGTAATTATAATTGTGTATAAATGGAGAGCATAATGAAGGTACAAAATAAAAAAAGACTTTATCACACCTTGGAAATAACAGAATGTGTAATTTATGTTCTAATAAAGATGAATAATGTAAAAAAATAAAAATAATTGTTATCAAAGCCATTGTTTTTATTTTGTAGATCTTTTTTCCTTTGGTGATGCCTTAGATATTAATATAATGTAAAGCATAAATTAAAAAAGTTATAAAATTAATAAAATGAAAAATCATGGGAAAATGTCCAAACAGGAAAACTATAATATAGCTTATTAAAGTAAAAAACTTAAACTGTTTAATTTGAAGCACATATAATTTAATAAATTATAATAATTAGTGATAAGACTTCACTTATCTTTAATATTAATATTACCAAAGTGAGTCACTATGTTTACACTCCAACTTCACTTACTTCTTGTTGTATAATTGAAATGTTTTCAAGATCATTCGATCTCATCCTCAGCTGTTTGGTGAGGATGAGATCGAATGATCTTGAAAACGTTTCAATTATACAACAACAAGTAAGTGAAGTTTGAGTGTGAACATAGTGACTCATAAATCAAACTCAAAAATGAAGAATACTTCACTGCTAATAATGCTTCTGCTTTTAATATTTATTACCAAAGTGGCTGCAGGGATTAAGTTTGAGTTACCTCACACTACATCTTTGTAATTCACACACGCACGCACGCACGCACGCACGCACGCACACACACACACACACACACACACACACACACACACACACACACACACACACACACACACACACACACACACACACACACACACACACACACACACACACACACACACACACACACACACACACACACACACACACACACACACACACACACACACACACACACACACACACACACACACACACACACACACACACACACACACACACACACACACACACACACACACACACACACACACACACACACACACACACACACACACACACACACACACACACACACACACACACACACACACACACACACACACACACACACACACACACACACACACACACACACACACACACACACACACACACACACACACACACACACACACACACACACACACACACACACACACACACACACACACACACACACACACACACACACACACACACACACACACACACACACACACACACACACACACACACACACACACACACACACACACACACACACACACACACACACACACACACACACACACACACACACACACACACACACACACACACACACACACACACACACACACACACACACACACACACACACACACACACACACACACACACACACACACACACACACACACACACACACACACACACACACACACACACACACACACACACACACACACACACACACACACACACACACACACACACACACACACACACACACACACACACACACACACACACACACACACACACACACACACACACACACACACACACACACACACACACACACACACACACACACACACACACACACACACACACACACACACACACACACACACACACACACACACACACACACACACACACACACACACACACACACACACACACACACACACACACACACACACACACACACACACACACACACACACACACACACACACACACACACACACACACACACACACACACACACACACACACACACACACACACACACACACACACACACACACACACACACACACACACACACACACACACACACACACACACACACACACACACACACACACACACACACACACACACACACACACACACACACACACACACACACACACACACACACACACACACACACACACACACACACACACACACACACACACACACACACACACACACACACACACACACACACACACACACACACACACACACACACACACACACACACACACACACACACACACACACACACACACACACACACACACACACACACACACACACACACACACACACACACACACACACACACACACACACACACACACACACACACACACACACACACACACACACACACACACACACACACACACACACACACACACACACACACACACACACACACACACACACACACACACACACACACACACACACACACACACACACACACACACACACACACACACACACACACACACACACACACACACACACACACACACACACACACACACACACACACACACACACACACACACACACACACACACACACACACACACACACACACACACACACACACACACACACACACACACACACACACACACACACACACACACACACACACACACACACACACACACACACACACACACACACACACACACACACACACACACACACACACACACACACACACACACACACACACACACACACACACACACACACACACACACACACACACACACACACACACACACACACACACACACACACACACACACACACACACACACACACACACACACACACACACACACACACACACACACACACACACACACACACACACACACACACACACACACACACACACACACACACACACACACACACACACACACACACACACACACACACACACACACACACACACACACACACACACACACACACACACACACACACACACACACACACACACACACACACACACACACACACACACACACACACACACACACACACACACACACACACACACACACACACACACACACACACACACACACACACACACACACACACACACACACACACACACACACACACACACACACACACACACACACACACACACACACACACACACACACACACACACACACACACACACACACACACACACACACACACACACACACACACACACACACACACACACACACACACACACACACACACACACACACACACACACACACACACACACACACACACACACACACACACACACACACACACACACACACACACACACACACACACACACACACACACACACACACACACACACACACACACACACACACACACACACACACACACACACACACACACACACACACACACACACACACACACACACACACACACACACACACACACACACACACACACACACACACACACACACACACACACACACACACACACACACACACACACACACACACACACACACACACACACACACACACACACACACACACACACACACACACACACACACACACACACACACACACACACACACACAGAGTTTTGTAAAGAGGTGTTAGGTTTGAATAAGTCAGTGCCAAATGGACTAGCTAGGAACTTGGAAGACCCTACAAAAGTTGGGTAATTATAGAAAGATGCGTAAAATATTGATATAGCTGCATAAAAAAGGATGATAATTTATTAAAGATCTACTTGGAACAACAGAAGAACTCAATATGTAAGAATAGCTAAAGAGAATATTGGATAGAATAGGGATGGAGGGAGAAAGAAATGTAAAGGGTTTTTGGACAATGATTAAGAATAGAGTAGAGGACTTTGACAGGCAAGTGGCATGGGGAAGGGAAATATAAACCTGCGTGATAGATATGTGAGGGAGGGTTTAGCATGTTTAAGGACATCAGCCACTTTTAGAGGGGATTCACCGAAGGAGTGCATTTCATATGGAAAGAAAATAAGCATCGAACATTATGTAGCAGAATGCAAAGAAAGAGAAAACTGCAGGAAATTAATATGGGATAAGAACTGGGATAATAAGTGGGCTTATTAATAACTATAAAAATGTTCACGTTGAAAGGAGAGAAAAGAATAAGGGAAGTGGGGAAGTTTGCAGATAAAATAAAAGAGAAATGGATGAGAAGGTTAAGGAAGTTGAGAGGTAGAGAAATGGAAGACAATGGAATACTAGGTCAAGTTCGCATAAAGGCTAGATTAGAGGTAAATATGACCAGGCAGCCGATACCATATTAACCCATAAATACCAGCAGCTGACAAATTTGTACTTAGAATAGAATCAGAAAATTGGAACTGGAATTGTAAGAAAGTATTGTATTTTTAAGTACAAATAATTTAACTACCTTTGTTATTTGCCAGTCAGGAAGCACAATAAGAATTTATTCACGATAAATCATTGTCTGCCATCACAAACTGGGAACTATGTGGCTTTTTAGTTCTGCCACTACAAACCAAGAATGTTTCATTTAGGTGATTCTAGATACTTTAAGATTCTTCTAGAACATTTCTGCCATAACCTGGGGATATATAAGGGAGTGCTAAAATAGTGAAAGGTTGCCAATCAGTTGGCGAGCTGCTATTGAGAAGTCAGCTGACCAGTAGTGAATTAGTGAGAGTCACTCAACCAAGGAAATCATTTAGTGAGAATTGAAAAGCAGCATGAATTGATGTATGTAACAGAGGCATAAGTACAGATTAGTATTTGCTCTGAACATTGATAGAAGTAGGTAAGGGTGCTAATAGCTTTGGCTTCAAAGTTGTAGTGAGTATAACTCAACTTGTCATTCCATCACACTTCTATCAGAAGTGGGATAAGAAACTGGGATGGAGGAATTGCTTAACAAATTATGGCTAAAATGGGCAAAAGGGAAAGTGTGATGCAGGAAATGTAGAGTGAAGTGAAATCTGAGGTGAAGAAGATGACAAAAATGGAATCTTGGATAGATAAAATGAAGAAGACAAGGAAACTGAAATCCAGAATGAAGAAGATAGAGACTAAAAGTCGACGAGCTGGGAGGAAACAAGTAAAAGCTGTGGTGGCATATAACACTTCGAGCCATCTCCTTGAATGACGCTGCGTGCCGTGGACAGAAGAGTGGGGGATAATCTTATCATGGACATAAGGACACAGAGAAAACAGTAGCAGCTATTGATGAATACAGGTACAGGAGTAACCATAATCAGACCCAACATGGGGGAAGGCTTGCCATCAGGGAAACCCAATTGAACCTACTAAATAGTGATAGCTTCGGACGACACCTGCCTGTGGAGAAGTAAGTCTTGTGGAGTTGTGGAGTTGACCTTGAGGCGGAACTTTTAAGTTTGTGGGTGTTCGTTGCGAAGGTGCTCTGGAGGTGATACTTGGACTGGATGCTCTCAGGAGCCACGAGGCGACGTTCGATTTCGTCAGTAGGATGCTACGAGCCGGATAAACGAGGTCGCTCAGAAGCCCCAGCGAACTTCTTAGGATTTGCAAGTTAGCCGTGCCAAAGGCTGTGCTTGATCCCTCCAAGAGCAAGATGGCTGCGAAGGTGTACCAGTAGGACCAGCGTTCATGGAACACCGTGAGGCATCTTTACCTGCAGGTAGCGAGCAACCGAACAAAGACCGAGCACGTCCAACGAGAGTACAAGAGGTTCATGCGAAGTGGTACGCATCGTCCTATCCAGACTAAGGGGCGTTGTCCCAACTCCAGCAAAAGAAGCAAGGATCGCACTACGTGGAGAAGTTGATCAGAGATGAAGTCTACCACGTTCAGAGGTTGCCTCAAGCGAAGATGCGGACGACAGAGGTAGTGTCACGGCGGCTGCGAGCACTGCCGCAGAAGGATTATGCGTCACTCCACCCGCTGCCTTTGTTATTTGCGGGCCACGAAACCTAATAATAGGTTGTTCAAAGACAATAGCTACCTAGCGTCACAAACTGGGAATTACTAGGTCTTTTAGTTCTACCGCTACGAACTGAGAATGTTCCATTTAGGTAATTCTAGAGACTTTGACTTCGAGATCTTCTAAAACATTTCTACCATGACGCGGGGATACATAAGGGATCGCTGAAGACAAATTTACCTTTGTGAAAATAATATATGTTTTTAGCCATTTTCACGCGTAGATTCTGAAAAAGATGCATAAAATAGCACATCGGTCACAATATTTAGATATTTTAGATATACATGGGTAATGGGAAACGAGTTTACGCACCATTTGGTAACACGCGTGCTATAAGTTGCGTATCCTTGTCTTACACGATTACTTACGCAGATGGTGATTGCCTAGGACAAGAAGGCAAGCTAAAGGAATGTGTAACATAATCACTTTTCACTTTTACTGGCCGCACGGTGTATATGCTCCCCTTCCGAGTATGACAAGGATGGAAGATTCGTTTAAAATACGCAAGTGTTGTCACATAGCTCACTCATACATAATACCCATCGCTGCATTTACTGCAACAAACATTATAGTTCTGGCAGCATGGGTTACTTATATGCACTGTCATACGCTCATTTCCTAGTAAACAGATCCACTACCGGAGCAGATAAACAGTCCAAGCTCCTCTGCCCTTCATTCCCCTCTAGCCTTCTTGTCACGGGCATACAATATTTACAAGATAAAAAGAGAAAACATGTCCTGCGCCGTGGCGTAGCGGGCTAAGGTAGCACGCCTTGGTCCCTGGCCACGGAAAGCGGCCCGGGTTCGATCCCACCCATGTGGTGGGGATTTTCGGCCCCGGGTATAGAACCGATGCCCACTCAGCATCGTGAGGAAAGTGAGGAGCTTACGCTAGGTAAGCAGCCCTGGTCACGGAAACCAACTATTCCGGCTGGGGGATGCCGAGATGCTGACCACATCTTCTCCCCGTATCGGTTGGATGATCGTCCACCTCTGCCGTACGTAAGTGAGCGTGAGGCCGGCAGTCGGGTTGGTAGGCCTTGGCCCTCTAAGGGCTGTCACGCCATGGGTTATAAAAAAAAAGAGAGAAAACATGCTGTACAATTTAACCAGTCCTCTACTTCAAAAGATTCTGACTTTCAAGCACAAATTTATGAAAGTGAAAGACATTTTGTAGAGCAGGTAGACTTGAATGGCAAAAGAAGAATCTGAACTTCTAGGTTCCAGGCTGCAATAATGGAAATTACTTACACTTAGTACAAAAATTACAGAGTTTCAAAGTAGACAATGGAAGAGAATATATGTTTCTGATTAGACATGAATGATTTAATGAGTGAGCTAGGAATTGACTAGTGATTGTTTATAGATTCATCAAGCTTCAGCTTAGGGTCTATGTTACTCCAATTTTCCATCCTGTAGGTCTTAAAGGAAGTTATAAAAGTATGACCAAAATTATTGTACGTGTTTTATAATATGAGGTTCACTGTTGGAAAATATGTGGTGACTTTGCTTGGATTACAAGGAGGATTCACAAAATGTTATAGCTTTTTGTGTTTGTGGGACAGATGTGAAAAGATGTGGTACAACGGTGGGGCAAGCGACTGGAATATGTCCAAGGGAAGAGTAATGTAAAACAAACACCACTGGTTCAGTCTGATAATATTCTTCTCCCCCTCCCTTACATATAAAACTTGGGCTGATGAAGAATTTTGTTAAGGCACTCAACAATGACGGTAGTGGATTTGCATATTTGTAAGGTAAGTTTCCACAGTTTACTTACGCAAAATTAAAAGAAGACATTTTTGTTGGATCTCAAATTCGAGAGCTCACAAGGACAAAATGTTTGAAACACGTTACAATCGGAGGAATTAGCTTGGCAATCATTTACAGGGGTAGTGTAGGATTTTCTTGAAAACACAATGGCAAAAATATCTATAAAGCTTCAGTCTCGAATATAAACGGAAGTAACCAATATAGTGAATGGATGAGGTGCCAAAAATGAATACAATAGCAAAAATCATCAGAGAACACGAACTGACAAAGAAGCAGACCAGCAACCAAAACAGAAAACCAGATAAGGAGAGCAATGTTGGGGGAGAAGAGCAACAGCAGAAGAAAAGTGAATATCGCGCAGTGACGAAAGGAAAATTATGTCAGTGAAGAAATCAGTAGGAGAAGCAAGAGAGCTATTCCTGAAGAAACAGATGAAATAATCTTGAATGAGACTGAAGAATCAGATCAAGAAATCACATTTATACAGGCAAAGTACACTTAGGGACAATTTATGTGCTTACAGGAGCAAAGAGAAAACTGAAAAGTAAATAGGAAAGAAATGATACTCTGCGATGTTAAACTAAGCTTAGTAAATTGTTAGAATAGTCAAAGAAGGGAAAGGGAAAGATTACAGTCAATTAAAAATGAAATAAATAAAGAGTGATGAGTTATCTTCCTTCACTGAGCGGGTGGAATTCGATATCTAATTTAATTATCTTTGGTCGACAAATAACATGACTTACTGCTCGATATGAGAACTATGGCATATCGCCGCAGCACTCCGAAGGTTTAACCGCATCAGTTAAAGGGCGTCCATAAATAAATCTCGAAGTTTCGAAATTTTGTGAGAAATGTAATTCGTAGTTTACTAATTAACT
Source organism: Mantis religiosa (assembly GCA_030765055.1). Lineage (NCBI taxonomy): Eukaryota > Metazoa > Arthropoda > Insecta > Mantodea > Mantidae > Mantis > Mantis religiosa. Next base: position 143,748,048 of record CM060954.1, read on the forward strand.
AAAATAATATCTTCTGGTGCTATAATGTCTGTGGTAGAAAAGGTAAAACTCTGATTTGAGCACTTAAATGACTTTTTCTACTCACTATTATGCAAGATATTCTTAAAAACCCTTATTCTGCTTCCAAGGCCTTGGGGAATATGACATTAGCCCCGGGGAAACCTACAAGCGTCCCAGACTTACATTAGACCCATCATAAACTCAACGGTCTGCTATTATTAACTTAATCGCAGAGGATCCGAAGACCCTGGCCTCCTTCTAACCGCGAGTGATGCAAAACTCCGGGGCTCCATAAAAAGCCGCCCCCTCCATCAATAACGTCAAGACGGGATGGAAGTGGATACGCCACTTACGCGCGTCAGCCCCGCAGGAAGACTACCGAATAACCTCGGTGGGACCGCCTGGTGATCTAGCACACCTACTACTAGCTCTGCAGGCTAGTACGCGGGACTTCTTAGGCTACCCTCTACCCCCTCCGGGCGGCCGTAGCCTGGCCGGAGGTACCCGATCTCCCGCGGGTATCGGGAACACTCGCCCCCTCGAGTCCAACCCAATCCGAACAACTCCTCGACGGGAGGGGCTCGAATGTTCGGCTCGAGGTTCCTCTAGTAACGTCAGAGGTACCACGAGTACTAAGGGTCCGCAGCGCTCGCACCACGGCAGCTGAAGGGGACGGATCCCCTTCCCTAAGGGACTCCTATTATAACTACATATTTTCGCTTCCACCTTACAACGCGACACTTCATGAAAAAACACTATCCCCACCATCTATTATTATAAATCCATCATAACGCCAGTAAGGGACACTCCTGGAATAGCTAAAGGTCGAAGGTTTCTCCTCCGACAAGGACACCTCTATGTGGCTTCCTTATTCTGCTCTCTACTTCATGTGAATCAAGACGAATCTTTGTATGAATTGTTTTAGTACAAGTACGTATAATATGAATAGGGGAACGTAGTAGGCTTCAAGCGATAATCAGAAGTTTTCAGTACATACAGAGAATATTATTAAACATCTAAACATTGGCTTCTGGAAGCCCAGCACCCGAAGCATAGAATAATGTATCCACATACGTATATTCTTCCATGCTCAGAAATGTTTCTAGTTGGTAGACCTGAAGCCATTTCATGGTTATTGTTTTGCTTTTGTTTCACATTTATGCGGGAAGAAAATTTTCAGTGATGACATTTTTCGGTTATACAGCCATTGGCTATCAAAATTATTTCAAATCTATGTTACGGAAGGATCACATAGAGCCTTTCTACAGCACCGAGTGTCCTACAAAAGATCCTGAAGTGTATTTGGAATGTGCTGACCATATCACTTGCAATGTGATCCATGCACAAGATCGCCCATTACTAGGTAAGCGTACTCTTTACTGCTACAGAATGAAATGTTTACTTCAAGAAATAAAGAGGATTCAATCATCAACGTTTTAAGTATTCTCAGATAAATAAGTTGACATTTTATTTATGGGTGTTCTTAGTTTGGTTATTAGCGTACCATTCTAGCGTACCGAAGGTAACTATGCTAAGGATTTTTTACGCCAAAAAAATGCATTGCCCTTCGTCAGGTTAGAAGCCGCGACCTCGGGAAACCGAGACCACATTCTTCTTTGCCAACTTGTGATTCTGCTTCGGCAACTGTTAAGTCTTACGGTTTTCATATGGTTTTTGTTATCCTTCAACGTCACCACTTATCGAACAGATACTTTGTATCACAGTTAACGTATACTATTCTGATTCCTAGACGAAACCGTTTTATTCATATTGTTTTTCTTCATTGTATTATGCATTATTGTTTATGCATTTATTTTTTGTAATCTCAATTTGTACATTTAACTCTACCACCGGATAATGCCCATTTGCAATGAATAAATACACATACAGAGCTCTGCGTAGATATTACTAATTATTGTTATTAAGTAATTAATTTATTATTTATTTATTATTAATATAACAGGCCTAAGGCCAATTACAATTTTCATTACAAATAGTGGTTACATACAATAATATTTATGCACAGAATTAACTAATAATAATAATAATAATAATAATAATAATAATAATAATAATAATAATAATAATAATAATAATAATAATAATAATAATAATAATAATAATAATAATAATAATAATAATAATAATAATAATAATAATAATAATAATAATAATAATAATAATAATAATAATAATAATAATAATAATAATAATAATAATAATAATAATAATAATAATAATAATAATAATAATAATAATAATAATAATAATAATAATAATAATAATAATAATAATAATAATAAAAAATAATACTGTGACTGTGTGTTCGTAGAATTAAAAGTCCAATTTTCCGAAATTCTAAATGTTCTTTATTTCTGTAGCAATACACTGTTCAATTCTCACATAACAACATTACGTCACATATACAACACAATCTTCCAAGGTCGATGACAATAACAAACAGCGTTCAGCTCTCGTTACAACACTTTACAGCTGTTCTCTGCTTACTCTCTCGCGACTCACTCTCGTTTTACAACTGTCCGCTGGCATGTCACAATCTCTTATTTATCTCATTCATAAATTTGATAGATTTCTGGGACAAACAAGAAGCCGATAATCACTAGATGTTTCTGGAATGACAAGACATGCAATGAGGAAATCCGAAACTTCCAGAAGCGTAACTTAATCTGCGCCGGCAAGTCCTTTACCTCCGCTATCTTTATTTGCCGGTTCTTTGTGTACACTAGCCGCGCTATCGTAGATAACGGCTTCGCGACAATAAAAATAAATGTGAGGCTGGCATAGTAAGTGTACTATTATTTCTAATTACAGTAATTTTACTAGTACTACTATTTCAGTCATTAACTTGATCTACGAAAAGAGTAGTGAATAATTATAAATTTTTTGAATAGAGTTTCAGACACTTTGAAAATATCTACTTCTAAATAATGCAGTTCGTTATCTAAATAAATATTCTGTTTAATGGTGAATTTTTATGGATTTCTGTATTTGCTCTGGAGGTGAAAAGAAGTTTCTTGAATCTGCTTAGTTTATTTGGTATATAAAAAGATATATTTGCTATAAGTTCATTGGAAATAAATAATTTAAGGCACCCTGTGTGTGTGTGTGTGTGTGTGTGTGTGTGTGTGTGTGTGTGTGTGTGTGTGTGTGTGTGTGTGTGTGTGTGTGTGTGTGTGAATAGGATAACTCAAAAACAAGTTTATTAAATACCAAACTTGGCATCTTCAGATGATGCATCTTGGCATTATCTTGGCAAGTTCAGCATATTCCGAGAATGTTACAAAAGTTCATATTTTTTAAATGTAAACCAAACGATGACCAACGAGTTGAAGTTACTTCATCTTTTTCCACCCCAAGCTACTCCTAACATGGAAAGTTTTTAATTATTTAGATTTTTTGAAAAATGATTTTGTTTAAGATACATTTAATATACCTACATCTTTAAAAGAATACAATTTCTTTAATTTTCTGCGAATGTCTTTAAAGAATCTTTTTTAAATTTTTAATAAATGTAGTAGAACTTACGTAACAGGTATATTGCAACAGATAGACAAAAATTACCACACACACGCGCGCGCGCGCACGCCTCGGTAGCGTAGATGGTAGCGTGTCTGCCTCACGTTCAAGAGGTTCCAAGTTCGAATCTCGTTCAGGTTGAGTTATCGGGAAAGATTTTTCCGGGTTTTCTCCTTATCCTACACGAAAAATATCGGGCAACTCTAAGCTCTATGGACCCTGGGCTCATTTCAACATCATTTCACCCCTTCCATTTATCGTCCGATATGACTTAACGTCGGAGGACGTAAATCACAAACACACACACACACACACACACACACACACACACACACACACACACACACACACACACACACACACAATGTGTAAACAGAATATTTTCAAGGGGACAACACCAAGGTTTTCTAGAAAATCCTTCTACTCCTAACTAACCTTTACCTGAAACATTTTTCACTATTTTTTATTTCTCAAAATATGATCCTGTTTTAATTAAATTACAATATGCTTAAATTAAGTGACATGCCTACAAATGCCTGTTTTTGTCTCTTAATAGTCTATATGGCCCTCTCAATTCTGATTGAATATTGTGTGTATACATAAATGGAGAAAACATGCAGGAAATGTGCAAATTCTCGTTAAATTATATTTACAATTTATATCAAATAAACATTTTATGGCATGAACTATTTCCAAAATATTCACTATTATGAGTTAAATCACCATTTTTTAACTTCTGGTGGAGTCATGCAAAGTGTAAGAAATATCAAGACCAACATATTAGCTATCTGCTTTTTAAACAATCAGTTATTGTATGTCTTTGTGTACTAAATACAAAATGTATATTAATCAAAACTATTCAGCCAATATTTTTACGGGAAATAGGTAAACATTATGAACTATTAGTATATTATCCGTGAAAATAAATAAGAAAAATATACCCATTACCCATTAATGATTCGAACTAAGATCATTTGATTTTTATCTCAGAACCGTCACTGCAACAGCTAGTCATTAGTGACTGTGGAATATAAACCGTCAGAGCTGTTCAATACATTAATGGTAAATGAATACTCGCAATTAAGTTTCTCTCAGTGCAGTAATTTCAACGTTAACCACTTAGCTTGTTTTACTTCTGTACTTCTTCGATGAATGCCTTGGTTCAGATCCTTGGCGGCTCAATGGAAGGGAAGCACTGTGGGAACAAAAAAAAGTGTGGACTGTACTCGTTCTGCGGCAGGTCGCATTATCGCTATTATTTATTACGTGAAATACGATTACCACTGCGCTCCTGGCTACAGATAAAAACTGCCAATAAATCCATCAATTTGCCCTCCAATCTTTTTTACTGCCTCTCTTTCCCCTTCCTCACTCCTCCGCTAGCCTACCTCTTTGTAGACGTCAACGTGAAATAAATCCCAGCGATTATAATAGCGGGACGCTCCTAGCCAGTCAAGTGTTTCGCTTATTAAGCTTTCTGCAAACAGCGTCCCTACATCCGCTGTACAACTGAGGCAGTTACATGGTGGAATCTGAGGCCTAAGAACTCATTTCATTTTAAAATTTGACAGAATGTGCATAAGTGTCGGTCTAAGAAAGCCAGCTGGCCTACTGATACCAAGATCGCACGTTCAAACCCGACCCAGAACAGTTAAATGCAACGGGCCCCATGTCAGTACTCGTACGGGACAAAATTAATTTTTAAACTCAGACCTGCAGGTGGGTTTAATTCTACTGCAGTTTTATTAGTACTGGGATTGAGCTTTACATTATTTAATAATAATAATAATAATAATAATAATAATAATAATAATAATAATAATAATAATAATAATAATAATAATGATAATGATAATGATAATGATAATGATAATGATAATGATAATGATAATGATAATGATAATGATAATGATAATGATAATGATAATGATAATGATAATGATAATGATAATGATAATGATAATGATAATGATAATGATAATGATAATGATAATGATAATGATAATGATAATAATAATAATAATAATAATAATAATAATAATAATAATAATAATAATAATAATAATAATAATAATAATAATAATAATAATAATAATAATAATAATAATAATAGGTAATAATAATAACAACAATAATAATAAAACGTCTCGAACGTTGTCATATCGGACGAAGAATGAAAATGGTAATGAGCCTAGGGTCCACAGAGCTTTGAGTTACCCGATATTTGTCCTTCAGGATAAGGGAAAACCCGGAAAAAATCTGGACGAGATTAGAAATCGGGAGCTATTGAATGGGAGACAGACACTTATAATGACCAGAATGGTATGTAAGGGAGAATATACGTTATAAATATGTGAGGAGTTTGAGACTTGCAATAGGTAGTGAATCCCAGTCAAAGAATGCCGTGTTGCAGATATAGTCCACTTTTGCCTTGTATATGTGGGCGTGATGCTAGCAGGTCTTGGTCCGTTTTGGGTTGTTACACCCTGGATTACTTTTTGTTTTAACTTTTAGATAGAAAGAGGAATCTTCGTTTCTAAATATGGTTCCCTTATGAATGGGTGGGTAATTTCAACGTTACAGATATGATCATTGCTTTAGTCTCCTATATCCCTTTGCACCTGCAACGAAACCATTTATGGAAATGTTAATAATATGAAATAGAAAGAAAAATGCGTTTTGTAATAATAACTAATATAACTTATATGAAAATAAATAATACTAGAAAAAAATCATATAAATGCAAACATATCAGTTAAAAAATAAATAAATTGTTTGAGGTTCTCTGAATCTTTTTTATATCCCTGACATGTTCGTGTTCTTTAAATTTTACTTCTGTTAGATAATTCACGTTACTTGTGAAATAGTTTACCGATTTTGATGAGCTTTATTCTAGATGTTACGACTCCACCATTATCATTGGAATTGAAATACTTTCAGTGTCTCCTGAAACACATTTTAGGCAGATATCTCGAATAAAATCGTTTCTTCATACCGAAACTGTCAAAAATCAGGAATAAAATTATTCCCATAACAACTAAATAATGAAGCAAATGTAATTTTGGACACAACAGAGGGAGAAAAGGTTACTTTTAAAACTGGTATCGAAAACATTACATACTGTAGAAAAATGGCTAAACGTTTGTTTCTTGTTTACTTTCTCTATGTAAAGAAAGTAGAGGAAATATTGCATTGCACCTAAAAACTCTACGAAGGCTGTTTAATAAAGAATTATCATAACTTTTTTACGTTCATAATTTTTCGCACTAAAATTCAACCTTATTATATTCTTTAGCGTAATGTGAAACAAACACGCCGTAGTAGGTTCATTGTTGGTACTCCTGGTTCCCGCCTGTGAGAACCAGGCAAGTTCAGACATATTCAGTATCGCCTACAGCTGCAATGGAGTTGATGCAGTTAAAGTTGATGTTAGAGGAAGATCCGGAGTTTCTTTCAAAAGTAATCACTGCTGATGAAACTTGGCTACATCATTTTGATCCTGAGAACAAACAGCAAAGCTCAGTGTGGAAATCTCCTTCATCACCAACCCCCAAAAAAGCAAAAGTGGTTGCTTCTGCTGGGAAAGTTATGGTCATTTCATTCTTTGATATTCATGCAATGGTTTATCAGCATGTTGTACCTGCACACACATCAGTAACTGGACAATACTACAGGGATGTCCTGAAAACTTTGCAAGTCCATATCAGGCGGAAAGGACCACATTTCCATGAAGCAGGCTGGATGCCGCACCACGATAATGCGCGGCTGCATATTGCCAATGTTGTTGCAACGTGAAGTGCATCCCTCACCCTCCCTATAGTCCGGACCTTTCCATGTGACCTTTTCCTATTCCCTAACTTGAAGAAACGCCTTCGTGGGAGGCATTATCCATCATCAGAAGCAGTGGTGAAGGCTGCGGAGGCGAATTTGAAGGATCTCTCAAAAATGGTTTCCAGCATGTCTTTGAAGACCGGCAGAAACGCTGGGACAAATGCATCGCATTCAGGGGAGACTATTTTGAGAAGGAGCATCAAAATTATGAGGATGAGTAAAGGTACGTGTTAAAAAAAAAGTGATTATTCTTTACTGAACAGCCCTCGTAAAACTACATAGATTTCACGGAAACAAATATTGGCCGGCCCCCTAGCCCAACTCGGCAGCGTAGATGATAGCGTGTCTGCCTCACGTTCAAGAGTCAAGAGTCCCGAGTTCGAATCTCGGTCAAGGTGAATTATCTGGATAAGGGTTTTTGGACGTTTTCTCTTATCCTGAAAGACGAATGTCGGATAACTCTAAACTCTATGAACCCTGGGCTCATTTGAGCATCATTCAGCATTTTCGTGAAAGGTTCGAGTGTGGTGGTGTTGTGTGTGTGTGTGTGTGTGTGTGTGTGTGTGTGTGTGTGTGTGTGTGTGTGTGTGTGTGTGTCTGTGAGAAGCCTAACTCAAAGACAAAAAGTCGATTAATACCAAATTAGTAATATCGTCGCTCTTAGAAGGCAACCTGGTGTAAACAAAAACACTTGACAAGCTGTGTGCATCGATCTCGGATAACAACTTTTTTTTTTTTTTTTTTTTTTTTTTTGTAATTTACGTTCTTCAACTTTTTAAGTCATATCGGACGATGAATGGAATGGGTGAGATGATGCTCAAATGAGCCCAGGGTCCGTGGAGCTTAGAGTTACCCGACATTCGTCTTTTAGGATAAGGGAAAACCCCGGAAAAAGACTTATCCAGATAACTCACCCTGACCGAGATTCGAACTCGGGACCTCTTGAACGTGAGGCAGACATGCTACCACGACGCTACCGAGGCGGGCAACAACAATGTTGTTCTATATCGGAAGAGCTTATTTCGTTAAAAAGCACTGTTAGAATATTACACACACGTACACACGAACACACACATCCACGCGCGCGCGCACACACACACACAGACACACACACGCGCTCGCGCGCGTTCTCAAGGCAAGGGGGTTTATACTCACTACATTTCCAAAGAGAATTCAAATCGATCTGAATCCTCATTCCAGATTGAATATTGCAACAATTACATTTAGATCGAACCGATTTTTCGATCCGATTCTCTTATAAAGAGGAATCGGGTCGAAATGTTGTTGCACTGAACCTCCTACCGTATTCAAATGGATGAGTACGCCGAGATGCTACCTGCTACTATACTCGTAGCTCGCTACACGTTCGTATTTTGGTTTTCAAAACACAACAGAGCCATTTTTACAGTTTCTATAAACTTGGCAATTTTCCTTGTCAAAAATATTTACCTACCCCAAAAAGCTGTGTAAAATACGCAGTACAACGCCTTTTATATCTTGCGTATCTCAACAGATCTCGACGACTGTTCACTCTAATCGTGGTGGTAAGTTCATCAGTTACCAAGCATGCGACACGAAGATTTTCAAGAAAATTCACCCAACCCAATTCACCAAAGAAAATTCGCCCAAACTACGCTTTACATGATTTTTTTTTCGAAAAAGGTTCTTATCATTTTTATTAATATATTACAAGTTTAATATACTGTATTGATAAATAAAATGTAGGAACATATTTTGAAACTTCTAAGCATATCTTTAATTTCCTCTTCATTCTGGGCGAATGTTACATAACTGACAAACCGTACAAGATAACTTACCTCATATACTCGTTAAAACACACACTTTATGTCAAATAAAATTTTGTTGTGGAAACAAACATTTTCAAGCTATTTCTGGTTATTGGTTTGAATTTTGAGAAGCTTTTAATAACTTTTTTTCAAACAGGAAGTCGTTATTTAGTTTGTTATCCTTTAAATCCATTTCTATACTTTATATCCTTTTCTTCCTCGGTCTCCTCACACATAACCTTCCTTCTGGCTTTCCTTTATACGCATATCTATCTTTTAAAATATGGAATCCTCTTCATTTCTTGCTACATGTCCTACCCATCTAAGCCTTGCGCTTTTACTATTGTGTGTGTGTGTGTGTGTGTGTGTGTGTGTGTGTGTGTGTGTGTGTGTGTGTGTGTGTGTGTGTGTGTGTGTTTAATTTACTTCCTCCAACGTTAAGTCATATCGGACGATGAATGATATGGGTGAAATGATGCTCTAATGAGTCCGGGGTCCATGGAGCTTAGAGCTACCCGACATTCGTCTTTCAGGATAAGGGAAAACCCCGAGAAAACCTTATCCAGTTAACTCACCCTAACCGAGATTCAAACTCGGGACCTCTTGAACGTGAGGCAGACACACTACCACCTACAGTACAGAGGCGGGCTCTTTTGTGGTTCACTGTATAATTCATACATTTGTTTGTTGTTTGTAATCTTCAATTCTTGAGAAAAATATAACTAGTACTGGAAAATTCAAACAAATAACAACGAATATCTCAGAGTTAGTTCATTACAAAAAAAAAGTAAGTACTTCATACTCATAAATTGTGTAACTTAACGAGATATACATTTTTTGTATACAAAGACTTTATCTCTACACTTACGCAAAATTTACCTAGAATGAAAGGGGTTTCTGAGGACATTTCCAAAAATTCAAAATGGAGATTCCCTGAAGATTCAAGATATACGTTTCATTTGTCCTGAAAATATCTTAAACATATGATATTTTAAACAAAACTGTTAGAGCTACTTTGGAGAAAATACACATTTTGAAGAATGTTCCTTGTAAAGGGTAGTCTGGGGTGGCACATTTTTTTTTTTTTTTAAATTTCCGTGTCGCATCATTGGAAGATACTGAACAAAAATATCAAGTTTCGTTTTTGAGTTATGGTTTCACAGACACAACCTTTATCTAAAATATTTCTTTTAATCAAGGGACTTTAAAACCTGTAGCTCTTTCCACTGAAATCACGACATAGAAGTTTTGGATGGTATGTAATAGTTCCCCTGTTTAACCGAGCGGGTTGGTTCAGGCGATTTCTTCTGTGGCTCGCATTCGGGAGATCCGGATTCGATTTCCGTAGCTGACCTATCTGGTCCATGGTTTTTTATGGGTTTTCCCGGGTGGCTAAGCAATTAAATTACCCGAATTTCCTGCCTCTCCATTTCATCTCCATTATTATCTCACATCATCTCTCATGTGGTGGTCTATTTCAGGGTAGAAGTGTTGGCGGGGGTCTCGGCGGTGCATGGCAGGATGATAATGATTTTGGTAAAACTTCCTCCTCCGGTTGGACGGTCTCCGGTCTTCAAGCACGGTCTGTTGGAATCGTTTCCGAACCGCAGACGGGTGAGCTGCTGATTGGCTGGCCTGCCGGGGAGTTTCCAACTGGTAAATTGTAGGGACCCTGCCCTCTATACTGTTGTGGCTCCTTGAAACGGCCGCTCTCTGTCTTCTCTCGCTTCATCCTTTCTGCCGGGCATACCCCACTTGGGAACTCCGTGCCAAGTCCCCTCCGTACCGTAATACAATCCAATCTATCCCCTGTTTACTGTAGGCACAAGTAGTGAAAGTAAGAGAAATTTGTTATTTTAATTTTATTGATATTGTGCGTTAGTTATGTAAAACTCCGAGATGTAAACTCTTTAGTCTTGTAACACGCGCCTTTGATGAATGTAGAAAGCAACGCTGGTTTTGAAGGCAGCTCATTCACGTCCAGTGCTGTACACAGAGCGACAAGCAGAAACATGAAAATGTATGGGTAGAGATTTTACTTGGCAATTTATCTGGGAACGTGACAAAACCTTGAATAACCGTTGCCTTGCGAGAATCGAACTCTTGTTTACAGAACAACAGCAAAGCCCTGAAAGTCCTGAGCTGTAAGTACATAATTTGTTTTAATAAAAAACTAAAATCCCAGTCGTAATTCGTGTCGTGACAACCACTCATCCGGAGTTAGACAAGAGCGTCCGTCCTTTTGCCGGAGCAATAAAGAGTAGCGACGTGCGCGCTATCTGTCAACACCAATCAGCCAACAGCTTCGCCTGCCGTTGTTGTTCGCTAAAAATGAGAACAAACAAAGCACGGCTCTCAGCGACACTTCGGAAACAGATAAAAAATGACGAGCGGGAGGGGAGAGGGATTGGATTTGCATTCGGTTTCGATAGTGAAGCCATATATCGCTGCAGAAAAAGCAATAAATGAAAGAATTAAGGTATATTTGCGATAGCATTTTGTGTTGCCCCTCCCAGCATCAGCTGGTTCGACAACCACTTTGTGTTGACGCTACCCTTTCCTACTGAAAAATTGTAGCCTGACAAACATCCCCCTTCCCTCCATATCTAACAGTCCGTGGCTCGAATCTCATCTTTACTTTAATTACGGAAATCAGGAGAGCTTATGTTCGAATACCACGCGCGTCTTGTTTCCAAATGTAATGCAAAGGAATTAAAACAATCACGCAGTGCATGAGGAAGTCTGTACTAACGAAAAAAAAGGCAAACATCTGAAAATGGGGTGATAATATGGTTTGAATCTGATGGAGAAAAAGGCCTAAAGCGAGGACCTATCAACCTTCATTGCTAAATTTTTTATTGAGTCATAAGTTTGCGCAGTATCATAAATTTATATCTTCCCCATTTAAAGCCCCATATAAGTGATATTACCTAATATTATACAAAACTTGGTGCGTTCCTTTCATATAGCTTTCGCTACCCATTCTTCCAGAAACTATTCTTAAAAAGCTTGTTTTCTACCGATTTCATGTGGATACAAGTTTACAAAAGTGGTTTGAACATCTCTTTACAACCCGCCTCGGTAGCGTAGATGGTAGCGTGTCTGCCTACATTCAAGAGGTCCCGAGTTCGAATCTCGGTTAGGGCGAGTTACTTGGATAAGTTTTTTCGTGGTTTTCCCTTATCCTGAAAGACGAATGTCGGGTAATTCTAAACTCCATGGACCCCGGACTCATTTGAGCATCATTTCACCCATTTCATTCATCATCCGATATGAATTAACGTTGGATGACGTAAATTACAAAAAAAAAAAAAAAAAAAAAAAAAAAAAAATCTCCCTTGGGGAACACAGGAGACTGAAGCGTAAGTCAAATATTTAAAGAAAAGTGGGTCCCTTCTTGCTGGCTTTGAAGTTACACTCTCTGTAAGACCACGAAAAGCAAATAACTGATGAGAATTCTTTCCACAATCTGTCAGTATTGAAAAGCTTGCCGTACTGATATTTCGGAAATGGTTCATTCGAAACAAAATCTTTTCACATAAATTGTGTTTGAACGAGATTATAATTTGCATGTAAGTATTTTAATTACATCTTTAGAGATATTCTTATAAAACTGAATATATCGATTTTGTTTTTCAAGTAAAAGATAGTTCAAGTTTGGGAGCTATATTTTACAGTGTTCTGTCTTCAAAAGACGACAAACTTCAATATAACATATTTGCTATTTGCCTGTATGATATATCGAAATTGAGTTGGTCTGACAAAAACAATCGCTCCACTCACTATAAAAATATTGATGTACATATGTACATAATGCATGAATAAATTGTATATTTGATGCAATTTAAAAAAAAAACAAATCTTTCGATTACAATTTAGAGGTTCCAAAAAGCGACTTGGCAACCTTTTTAAAGAATTAAAAAATAACGTCCTCCAACGTGAGTCATATCAGACGATTAATTAATGAAATGGGTGAAATGATGTGCAAATGAGTTCAGGGTACATAGAGCTTAGAGTACCAGACATTCATCTTTCAGGATAAGGCAAAACTACCAACGTTGTTATATCGGACGATGAATGAAATGATGTCCAAATGAGTACAGGGTACATAGAGCTTAGAGTTACCAGATATTCATCTTTCAGGATAAGAGGAAACCTCCAACATTAAGTCATATCGGACAATGGATGAAATGATGTCCAAATGACTTCAGGGTACATAGAGCTCAGAGTTACCAGACATTCGTCTTTCAGGATAAGGGGAAACCTCCAACGTTAAGTTATATCGGACAGTGAATAAAATGATGTACAAATGAATCCAGGGTACATAGAGCTTAGAGTTACCAGACATTCATCTTTCAGGATAAGAGAAAACCTCCAACGTTAAGTCATATCGGACGATGAATGAAATGATGTTAAAATGAGTAGAGGGTACATAGAGCTTAGAGTTACCAGACATTCATCTTTCAGGATAAGAGAAAACCTCCAACGTTAAGTCATATCGGACGATGAATGAAATGATGTTAAAATGAGTACAGGGTACATAGAGCTTAGAGTTACCAGACATTCATCTTTCAGGATAAGAGAAAACCTCCAACGTTAAGTCATATCGGACGATGAATGAAATGTTAAAATGAGTACAGGGTACATAGAGCTTAGAGTTACCAGACATTCATCTTTCAGGATAAGAGAAAACCTCCAACGTTAAGTCATATCGGACGATGAATGAAATGATGTCCAAATGAATCTAGGGTACATAGAGTTTAGCGTTTCCTGACATTCATATTTCAGGATAAGGGAAAACCCCAGAAAAACGTATCCAGATAACTCATCCTGACTGAGATTCGAACTCGGGACCACTTGAATGTCAGACACGCCACCGCCTATGCTACAGAAGCAGGCAAGTAATATACATTACTAAGCTTAAAAGCACTGCCAGAATATTTTCTGTTTATTTCTACGCTCATGTTAGGTATTATTATTAGCAAAGGTCATAATATCAGTTCCACAGAATTTTCATTATCACAAGGATTGTTTTTGTATGGTAACCACATTTTATTGTTGCGTATTCGTTTATTCGTAGGTAATAATTATCGGTCACACAGTAACAAATCCAAAGCACTTGGGAGGATATCACCAATTATCTAAGTACTCAATAACGAACTTTGCGCCATAAAAATGCTTTAAAAATCGTTTAACGGTTGATGACACACTTACATAACATAAAATTAGCCACGCTTATTAAACACGTTGAAATGAAGTGCTCGTAAGGGGCAATCTTAGCCATAGTGCTGTTGTAAAAACCCCTTCCTACAATTAGTTTAGAATGAGTCAGTATTTGATTAAACTTAGCCAACGTAAGGAATGTTATGAGTCACTGTGACAATCAGCTTTGTTTCGTATAGGTAGTCTTACATAACTTCCATGGTTGTGACTTGAGAAACAACATTAACGACCGCGGATATTAAAAAGACATGAAAGCAGGTGACTGGAGGAGCATTTTGTAGGGCCAATGAGAAAGGAGTCGTTTGCATTATCTTTTGGAGAGACCAGTTCATGAATATCTGCCCCAGATATGAAGTAACCACTGTTATACAGATGCACTACGCCGATCCTTTAACAGGCTTTGAATATTTAGAAGTCAGTCCATCGAAAGGCAGATTCTTCTCTCAACATACAGCAGCACCTTTTATGTCTCTTATCTGTCCTGAATATATTTCCACATTCACTCTATTTGCATCTTCCAGCAAGTAATGTTTTCACATATTCTGCTTCAGGAATTCCTCTTCGTGAGAAGTTTCATGATTATCCTTCTTTCATTCACTCATTCTAACTAGATAACGTGATATGCTCCAATCATGTTCGAGTAACTTTACCTCCCTTCATGCGAACCGGTCAGCTGGGTGGTCAATGGTTAATGAGAGGTTAAGGTGAGAATTCTTAATTGTTCACGGAACAAGGAATTAGGATATCTCAGGGTGGTATCGGACAACTGAAGTCAAATATACTTAATTGAAATTGTATCTTATTTCATAGTAAAGTTTGCTATCCACTGTTTTAGTTACGAATCTCGCCATCATACCGGACACTGATGTCAGATCTGTGCCCAGATTCACGTCAATCTATCTGAAGATAGTTTAATAGTCAAATTATTACCTTGTTCTGCTCCTTTTTTGCTATCTGTTGATATTTTTGGGTATCATTCATAGTCACGTGATGAGATACAAAACAGAACAATCACCGCTGTACATTACGACTACAGCTCTGTTCATAACAGCGAGACTATGCCTTCAACCCATTCGTGACATACCGGACAAGCTCACAGATGTGCCAAGACTTTACAAAACTTTGACATCCTGTATCTGCGTCCGGTTTATATTTTTCTAATTTAAGACTAAAAAAGTATTCTTACATTATTTAACACTTGTAGCTACTTGACTGTTACGTTTTATTATTTATGTAAAAGTTATGTAATTATTGTACACATCTCGTATCACATTAGTATACTATATACGTTTCAAACGACATACTGCCTCTTGCCCGCCTCGGTAGCGTAGATGGTAGTGTGTCTGCCTCACGTTCAAGAGGTCCCGAGTTGGAATCTCGGTCAGGGTGAGTTACCTAGATAAGGTATATTCCGGGAGTTTCCCTTATCCTGAAGGGCAAATGTCGGATAACTAAGCTCCATGGACCCCGGACTCATTTGAGCATCATTCCACCCATTTCATTCATCGTCCGATATGACTAAACGCTGGAGGACTTAAATTACACACACACACACACACACACACACACACACACACACACACACACACACACACACACACACACAAGAAAAAGGCCATACTGCCTCATTCATTAAAACACCATATTTCACTTTGAATTCCGCTTCTTCTATATCTTTTTGGTTTCCTTTAAGCGTCCACAAAAATGCTTTTTTCTCTTGTAAACTTTTCTTTGCGTTTGCTAGCTTCCGCAAACAGCCTATGTTACTACTTATAATGTAATCCAAATAAAAACTGTAAACCTATTGTACTACCCAATTTCATGTTTTTCTTTTTTCTTTGGCTGTTCCCTCTCTCTATACAGTCTTTTATTTATTTTTTGACAGTTGTCTTTATTTGATACTTGTACTGCTTACCGGTGTCATTTATTTTAACTCCATTAGCAAGTTTTCCTCTGACTAGCAAACATTCTAACGCATTTTCTTCTTAATACCATTAATCTTTTGTTTTAAAACAATTCTTCAACAAAATTCTGGCTTATTTAACCGTACGGAGCATTTCTGACTTCATAGAGTAAGGTTTATTTGTAACCTCCCAGAACTGTGATGACGCGAAAGCAACCAAATGTCCAGTGATCCTCAGACATATGGACACTATCATAACACTTTGCTGAAACTCGTCATTTCTCAGGCAGATCATGAAACACCGGCGTTTATGAAAGTACATGTTCCACCGCGGTTTTTGTTAGTGTAACTCTAACCCAATTTCTATCAAACTTCCAGCTAACCTTACCCAGCCTAAACCTCGTTTCTTTCAAATCGTTCAGAACCGATACCTTCTAGTAGCAACAGCTTCCGAGTGGTACATTCATTCAGACCTATCCTTTCCCAAATTAAATGAGTATATCCTCAACCTCTCTCACAAATTCTATTGCCGTCTTCCCCGAGGTCTCGGGGAATAAGACATTGACCCCGGGGAAACCTACAAGCGTCCCAGACTCACCTTAGATCCATCACAACCTCCATGGTTTCCTATAATTAACAACACATCTTCTCTTCTATCCTACAACTTGTGACACATCGTCTCTTATTATAAATCCATCATAACGTCAGTAAGGGAGAGAGTCCCAGAATGGCAAAAAGTCGAAGGATCTTTCTCCTCGGACAAGATGACTCTTCAACGACACCTCTATGTGTGCTGCTCGTTATAACCTTGCTGTGTAGATGTTCTTCCGCGCCAAGTTTCCTCTCCCTGATTGGCTAATGCACAACAAGTTAGTTAGTTACTAACACTCCCCACATGGCAACCTTGGCCTTCGGGGTAACCTCACCCCACCAAGTGATGACCGGACCCATTTCTCAGGTGGAGGCACCCAGAGGGCGGTGTCCATTACCTCCGATGATAGGGTGATAGTGAAGATGGCGGTGAGGTGAGAGGACCTACAGTTTTTACCGTGGACTCCGAACCACGTTGGGCATAGGGGATACTTCACGTGTGCTAGACAGAGGTGAAGGCGTGGATAGGGCCGACTTAAAATCGCCAACCCCAGAGCCGGGAATCGAACTCGGGACCCTTAGAACGGGAGCCGCGAACGAAACCACCGCGCTACCCCGGCGCCCCTAATGCACAACAATGAATGTTCAATCTAACGTCGGATAACTCAGCTAGTTCTTCATACTGTTTCAACTGCAAAGTTACTATTCGTTCTTTTCTCGCGGTCTCCCAAAAGTAACAGTATTTAAAGCCATCACATAGGGATCCGTTCTTAAACTTTTGACTGTCTCTAATTGCCCTTGTACCTATAAGAAAAATGTATAATAAAAATATTTATGTAAATGTTTATCTCGATTAATATGAAGTAGAAGTTTCTGTAGGAATAGAATACTTTTTTAAAATTAAAGAGTACCTTTTTTTTTTGCATTTTATTGTCATTTTGCCTGTCTATTTGGATACATCTGGGCTCTATTGTAAATACCTAGGGACTTTTTATCCTGTGAACAGGTTTGCCGCCTTCAAAATTTAAACCAGCAAAAGTATTTAAAAATCATGTTGTTACAGTTTATCTCTTTAAACTAAATTACGCTCTTAATATGAGAAACAATGCTAGTGGGAGGAACATTCTGGTTATAGCTCTGTTTTTAATGTTCATCAGACAGTGTACACTAGTATAGCGGACAGAACTTGAGTTAGATAGAGTCAACATGAAAAATTCAATGCCATAGCCGGAAATATACGAGTCAAATGGAAAATTTAATGTCATGACGGCAAGTTGGCCATGGTAGCTCAATGGGTTAGAGCGACTGGACGGAAACCAGGAGATCCGTGGCTCAAATCCCGGCCATGGCATTGAATTTTTCATGTTGACTCTATCTATCAAAAACCTTAGCCTATATACGGCTAGTGCGAAGAAATTATTAATTTCCATCAATTAACTAAAATTCTGTAGGAACAGTTTCTGACAACTAGGAAGAGAAAATAAGTAAATGTAACATACCATCTGGTTTTTACAACTACAACTCATGCGCATACGTCACTCGTTGACTTGCATTCATATTCACACATAGTTTTATAGTTCTGTTTACTGAACTTCCAGTTTCACATCTGGAGTATAGATAATTGACGTACTACCAGATGCAAGATGTAACATGGTTGGACCAAAGAGTTGTAAACAACACAGCTCGTACATTGTTGGACATATTTATAGAACACTCTTACTAACGATGATGAAGTAGAGCAAACATCTTAATAAAATTTATCAGGCTGAAAGATAAAGCTGGTGACTGTTTCTGTTACAGTTCCTATGGAGATATATCGCCTTCCAGTGACAGATTCCATGAATTACGGCTGGTGGTTGTGTGATACAGCACTATGCAACAAACATTGGTGGGGAACTCGTCCATTGTGTGCTGCTCCTGATTCCAATGTCCTCAACGCCTTCCCTGAGCTGCCTCCTTACCGCATTAAGGCCCTCAGACCCTTCGAAGAACATTGCCATTAGACGACACTCGAGAAAATCATTTCAAATGCCTAATTATGACAAGCATAACAGTAATAGAAATAACGTAATACCAAAATGACGTGACTTATAGAGACAAGATGAAACTATTTTGTAATATTTAGTCTCAAGGATGCAGAAACTTGTACACATTATTAAATATAAAATGAGTAAGATCTGAATGTTAAAGCCTGTGCAGCTACCAGGCGTTTTCCCTTCTCTTTTTAGCAGTCCTTGGTTCAAATGAAGCGGATTCTACACATGAAAACATTCTCACTTACATCATATATGGATGTCCAATTATTTCACAATTTATTTAATTTATAACGTTAAGGGTGGATAAAATATATTGTTTTAATTTGCGCCCACCAACGTTAACTTATATCGCACAATGAATGAAATGACATTTAAATGAGTCCATGGTACATAGAGCTTGGAGATACCAGACATTCATCTTTCAGGATAAGGGAAAACCTCCAACGTTAAGTCATATCGGAGGATGAATGAAATGATGGTCAAATGAGTACAGGGTACATAGAGCTTGGAGATACCAGACATTCATCTTTCAGGATAAGGGAAAACCTCCAACGTTAAGTCATATCGGAGGATGAATGAAATGATGGTCAAATGAGTACAGGGTACATAGAGCTTAGGGTTACCAGACATTCATCTTTCAGGATAAGAGAAAACCAACGTTAAGTCATATCGGACGATGAATGAAATGATGTTCAAATGAGTACAGGGTACATAGAGCTTAGAGTTACCAGACATTCATCTTTCAGAATAAGAGAAAACCTCCAACGTTAAGTCATATCGGGCGATGAATAATGAAATGATGGTCAAATGAGTCCAGGGTAAATGGGGCTTAGAGTTACCAGACATTCATCTTTCAGGATAAGAGAAAACCAACGTTAAGTCATATCGGACGATGAATGAAATGATGGTCAAATGAGTCCAGGGTACATAGAGCTTAGAGTTAGTAGATATTCATATTTCAGGATAAGGGAAAACCTCCAACGTTAAGTCATATCGAAAGATGAATGAAATGATGTTATAATGTGATAATGTTTCAGGACAAGGGAAACATACGGTAAAACCCTTATACAGATAAGTCACCCTGACAGAGATTCAAACTCGAGAACTCTTGAACCTCAGGGAAACAAGCTAACACCTACGCTACAGAGACGGTTTTCTACTAACTTAGTGATCTGGTTCACTTGTGTTAAGATTTCACTTTACTCATCTCGTCACTTTACGAATGTGAACTAAATCCAGTTGTGAGTGTCACTTCACTTTCTTCCCATTGTAATGAGGTGCGCACGACGAGACTTTTCTTCCGGACAGTTCACTTACTGCGGAACTATACACGGGCTCTCTTGGTTCCTTTGCATTTACATCACTAACTTCACATCGTTACACCTTCTAACTCACTTGGAAACTTACTCGCTTTACAAGAGTAAACCAATACTTGCGAGGTTCTTCCTTATGCAACAATAAGACAACTTTACAGGCCTCCAGAACGTTAGAGAAGGCTAAAATTTTAGAAAATTCTGATTATCTGGTGATTTCACTTATTTAACGCCTTTACGCTGGGCGAGCGCGCTACTTATCTGTTTATAGTTGCTACTGCCCGGCAGCGACTTTCTTAGCTCTGTCATAATATATAAGTCATTAAACGTGATAAAACAGTTGATGGATTACTAGCTTATTACCTGGTATTGCACGACTGAAACAAAGGATGAGATTTGAAAGCCCTTCCTAAAGTTTGTCAAATGTTTTTACTCAGGTTGCTCATATGGTTGAAATTTGCATAATAGGTTTAAAATATGTATTTTGAAGTTGTATGGAATGTTATCATTTTCACTGCGTCTTACAGTTCAAGTGCATATACCTGTGTCCTAATTGGGAATGAAATAGAATTTGTCTTTAAGCGGTCGAAAATAAGGACCGTTATAAACAGTTTTGTGGTACTATATGACCGAAAATAAATACTGAGTAGCAATTTGGTACATCCTAAAGTACTATATTTTATCAGATAACTTAACTATTGTAGTAATATTTAGGACTAGGGAAAACCTCATAAAATACATTAGGTATTCAAGATACGAACTTGTTATCTGTTGAACGTGAGGCAGACACGCTATTTCGCCAACCAGAGGCGGGCTATTCTCTCTCTTGGTAATGCAAAGAGAATGGAATTTCAAAGCCTTTAAATGGAGACCACTTCTTAAAATATTTGACTATCGCTTAAAGGCAATTGTATGTTATATTCCCCTGCACCTGCAAGAAAATATGCAATAAGATAATTTCTGAAAATATTTGTTTTAACATGTACAATATAGAAGGATAATCGTTTTTAGAACAGTTTGTACAATAGTGAACAGAGAAAGTCATGTGAGTACAGCACATCAGTTTATTTGTTCTCTGCAGTAAGTTTATGTGTATCGTTTAATATTTCCTTATAAATCACAATGAAACAAAATTCATTCAGAGGAAAAGAAATTTTAAGGTGGTTCATAGGAAATTAATGATATATAACGTTTTCTTTGTTACTCAAATATGTTAGAACTTTAATACCAATGTGAGAGCTACTTTTGAGAAAATGAGTAATAGAAACATTTTCCCATTAAGTATATTCATATTGTCGCCGATCGCATTGTTGGTTGGAGCCACCGCTGTACGCGTGGGCAGCAAAGAAAGAGACAGAGAGTGGCGTGCAGAGCTGGACGCTTGCCGCGAGGGAGAAAGAGAGAGAAGTGTGGAGTTTTCAGCTTTTCTGAATGCCGTCGCGATTGTTATCGAGAGGTCTACTGCATTCTAGAACAATGACTGGGAGGTAAAGTGTGAGAAGAGTCAGTTAAGTTGTTACTTGAGCTGTGTGGACATTTGAGCTGTACCGCAGTATTCTTTTGTTTGTTTAAGTGAAACGGGGAACGAGACGACCTTGAAGACTGCTGTTTGTGTATGTCTCGTCTTTTTACTGCTTCAAGGGTTGTTCAAAGTTGCCGTTTACTGCACCAGAGAGTGTTTTAAATTTCTGCAAACAAGACTTCTGATTCTACCAACCCAAGAAGTCACAATATTTTAATTGCTAACGACACTGTTACCTAATGGTGAGAACCATATGAACGCCACCGGTGTGCCGGAATTTTGTACCACAGGAGTTCTTTTACATTCCAATAAATCTGCTGAGGGGGCTATCTGGTCCAGGTATGAACCCGCGTTCTTGGGATCAGTAAGCCAGCGTCTAAACAACTAACCCACTCTGTCCACGAATGTTTTCCTTGTCCAGGTGGTTTAGGATTTGTTGAATTTAGAAACCACGCTTGAGATGAACCAACCTTTGTGTTTGTTCGCAATCACACATACATGTACATTTCTCTAAAAATAAATTAGTATTTTTATTACAGGAATCTTATTTGTAACAGCGCTGATGACCAAGCAGGTGAGCGCCTTTATATACAAATCATCATCACAGGAATCTCAAAACACGTATTTCCGGTGGACTCTCGCACCAAACACTTTACTTGAATATTATACAGGTTCTTTCAACAAGAATGTCCTATCTTTAACACGTGATAGCTGCCGTTGTTATTGAGATACTGCGTTATTTTTCTCATGTGGTTACAAATAAACATGGTATTGTGACTTTGTGGGTTCGTGAAATAATAAAACGAGGTTACGAAACACAAAAGCTACACTTTATTTTCCTAGCAAATACATTCGTCACCATTACAGTTTGCTAGCTAACCTTAAACTGTTTATTTTCTCAACCCTGCATTCAACTGTCTGTCGCTACCGGTAACGATTGGTTCCGAAGTTTTCCGAATCTCCACCGGCTTTGGCTTCGGCTTCGCGAGTCTACCGCCACGGCGACACTGCTCCCTCCTCAAGGCTGGTCGTCCCGAACAGCGCCTTCGTAGCGGGCCAGGCGATCCAGGTGTACCACCATCTTTCCTCTGGGCACCTTCTGGATGCGGTAGACCACGTCGTTAATCCTCTTCACCACACGGTACGGTCCTTGCCATGGCTGCTGAAGCTTCGGGCAGCGTCCCTTGGTTCGGGTCGGGCGGTACAACCAGACCAGGTCACCTTGCTGGAACCCTTGGCTGTTGGCTTGCCTGTCGTATCGGGTTTTCATGCGGTCGCTCGCCTTCTGGATGTTCTGGCGAGCCATCTCGTGCATGTCGTGGAGGTGGTCCACCAAGTTCTCCACATCCCTCAAGAGCGGCCCCAAGTCTGCGTCCGCCAGCTGCTCCCTCCTCAGGCCTGTGCTATCCCAGCCATCCGCAGGCACTGCCGTGGCTACTCGAACTGCTGCGGCACGCTCCTTCCCCTCCACTCTTGTGCATTGGCCGCAATCTTCTGGACAGGGTCTTCGGGACATAGCGTCCGCGTTACCGTGACTCTTACCTCTGCGATGTTCCGAGGTGAAGTCGTACTCCTGCAGCCTCTGAACCCCACCTGCTGTCTGGCCTTCCGGTCGCGTCGTCACTATCACTTCGCTCCTCGCGGGGACAACCACGTCTTCGCTCAAGACGACCCTGCCAATTCCAAGGCGCTCTTCAGTTTGATGGATGGACCTCTTCTCCGTTGAGCCGTAGGACCTTCCTGCCGAAGTCGACCGTCGCCTCGTGGCTTCTGAGGGCATCCAGTCCCAGAATCACCTCCTCAGCCACCTTCGCGACGAACACCCACAGACGCACAGCACTCCGTCCCAAGTTCAGCTCCAGCAGGGCCTCCTTCTCCACAGGCATGGTGTCGCCCGATGCCGTCACAAGCTCGTATGGTCAGCTCGGCTTCCTCGTCGGCAACCCTTCGCCACGTCAGGTCTGATGATGGTCACGGCCGCCCCGGTGTCCACCAGCACGCGGCACGGCTTTCCTCTTACCCAGCCGTCCGCGATGAGGTTGTCATCCATCCGCCGGCTGACGGCGCGGATTGTCACTCGAGGGGATGGTGGTAATGGCGCCGACGTGCCCCTCTCCACGACGGCCCTTACTCGTTTTCCGGCTGCTCTTCCTGGTGTGGGCAGTCTCTCCGCAGGTGTCCGGGCTGTCCACACCCCCAACACAGGCCACTAGGTGTTCGCCGGCGTTCCTCAGCTGGTCTTCTGTCTCCGGCGTAGCGGACACTCCTCGTTCTCGACGTCGGGATAGATGCTACCTTGCCCGCCTCCATCCTTAATGCCGCTGTCAGCGCCTCGTGGATGGTTTTATAATCGCCGAGCATTAGGCGCTGACGAATCTCCGTGTCCCGTACCCCGTCGACAAAGTTGTAGGCGGCTTCCCGGGATACGAACTCCAGTGGCAGGTCAACCAAGGCCTTGCTAGCTAGCTGCTCAATCGCTATGGCTAACTCCTGAAGCGTCTCCCCCGGCTGCTGTGACCTTGCCTTTAGTTGGCTGCGGTACGCTGCGGCTAAGCGGTGGTTCCCGAAACGATTCTCCAGGGCCTTCCAGATGTCCTTGGGCGCCGCCGTTGTCTGCACCGCGTTTAGGATTTCCGCGGCCTGTCCCTGGAGGCTGTCTATTAGCTGTGTGGCCTCCTCCTCCGGTGACCATCTGTTGTGCTTGGCCACTGTGT
The DNA here is from genome assembly GCA_030765055.1 of Mantis religiosa. Classification (NCBI taxonomy): domain Eukaryota; kingdom Metazoa; phylum Arthropoda; class Insecta; order Mantodea; family Mantidae; genus Mantis; species Mantis religiosa. Next base: position 143,772,505 of record CM060954.1, read on the forward strand.
CGAACTGGCGGCGGAAGACCTCGAATGTTGACGCGCCGTCATATTTCGGAGGTTTGACGCGCGCCGATGTTGTGTCGTGTCCAGGTGCGTCAGCCTTCAAATCCTTCAGTCTCCTGCCGACGACGTCCTCCACCATGGCGTTCAGGGACTTGACGCTGCTGTCGGCCTTTCCCTCCAGGTTGTTTACGCGGTTCGCGAGGTCTTCGACGTCTTCAACCATGGCGTTCAGGGACTTGGCGTTATTGTCGGCCTTTTCCTCTAGGTCATTGAAGCGGTTCGCCAGGTCCTCGACGCGCTCGTCCACTTGGCCCATCCGCTTGCCCAGCTCCGTCACGTCATCCCTCACGCCGGCCAACTGTTCCTCAAATTTGGCGGCGAGGACCTCGTTCGCCTCCTTCATTTCCGTGGCCAGACTGTCGTTCGCTGCCTTCATTTCTGTGGTCAATTCGGTCTTTATTTCTTTCAACTCTGCGGCCAGGTTGTTATTTGCCGCTTCTGTTTTTGTTGTTAACTCGTTCATCTTCGCGGCCAAGTTGTTATTTGCCGCTTCCGACTTCGCTGTTAATTCGTTCATATTCTGCAAAAGCATTTCCAATGCCGATTCCATGGCCATAATGTTCGGTGATGTTGTTGTCCCGCTTCCTGACACCAGTTGTGACTTTGTGGGTTCGTGAAATAATAAAACGAGGTTACGAAACACAAAAACTACACTTTGTTTTCCTAGCAAATACATTCGTCACCATTACAGTTTGCTAGCTAACCTTAAACTGTTTATTTTCTCAACCCTACATTCAACTGTCTGTCGCTACCGGTAACGATTGGTTCCGAAGTTTTCCGAATCTCCACCGGCTTTGGCTTCGGCTTCGCGAGTCTACCACCAGGGCGACAGTATATTACAGCATTTAGCAACGCGGAGAAATTGTGAAAATTTATTATCAAAAGGAATCATCTGTTCGCCAAACGTTCCGTGTATTGCGTGATACCGGGATCTTATAAGGGACTATTTTTGAATGCTATGGATCTCAGATACATCTGGTTCCAGCAAGATGGTGCCACATGTCATACTGCTCTCGAAACAATATATCTTTTGAAGGAGAAGTTCAGGGTTTTCATCATTTCCCGTGGTGGTGATGTTAACTGGCCGCCGAGATCATGTGATTTAACGCTGTTGGATTACTTATTTTGAAGCTATGTTAAATCTCGAGTTTATGGCAACAAGTCAGAAACAGTAAACGATCTTATGAATAACATCACACGTGTTATTCGTGAAATTGCACCTAATTTAAGTACTTCTGTCATTGAATACACGCAACCTAACAAAGTCACGACGGTCACTTAAGTGATATTTTCTTCCACAGGTAGAGACATTATGTTCCAAAATAAAAAAGAAATAAACTTCTATCATTTATAGAACGTGTTTTATTTAAGTTCAAAAATAGGACAATGTTGTTGAAAGACCCTGTAACTTCTACCCAACTACGATTAAGGGGCAGAGAAAGTAAAACAAGACTGTCATATAATATGTTTCAGTACATTAGGAATAGTAACGCTTTCAATATTTATTAATAAGCGGGTAGCGCAGTGGTTTCGTCCGCGGTTCACGTGCTAAGGTTTCCAGTTCGATTCCCGGCAGCAGGGTTGGCTATTTTAAGTCAGCCCTATCTACGCCTTAATCTCTGTCTAGCACATCTGATGAATGGAATGGGTGAAATGATGCTCAAATGTGCCCGGGGTCCATAGAGCTTAGAGTTACCTGACATTCGTCTTTCAGGATAAGGGAAAACCCCGTAAAAATCCGTATCCAGGTAACCCACCCTGACCGAGATTCGAACTCGGGACGTGAGGCAGACATGCTACCACCACGCTACCGAGGCGGGCACATCTGAAGTGTCCTCTTATGTCCAAAGTGGTTCGTAGTCTACGGTAGTAGGTCCTCTCGCCTCGCCGTCATCTTCACTATCCCCTTATCGTTGGAGGTAATGGACACCGCCCTCTGAGTGTCTCTACCTGAGAAATGGGTCCGGTCATCACGTGGTGGGGCGAGGTTACCTCGAAGGCCATGGTGCCATGTGGGGAATGTTGGTAACTAACCTTAATATTTATTAATAATTCAATATTTATAGAATTTGTAATCGGAATATTCGGCTGTGTCCAATGATATTGAAGAGAAGAAAATATATTCAGTATACGTTATCCATAAACACAGATTTTTTTTTTGTGAGGGATGAGATACATTATTAATATTATTATTATTATTATTATTATTATTATTATTATTATTATTATTATTATTATTATTATTATTATTATTATTATTATTATTATTATTATTATTATTATTATTATTATTATTATTATTATTATTATTATTATTATTATTATTATTATTATTATTATTATTATTATTATTATTATTATTATTATTATTATTATTATTATTATTATTATTATTATTATTATTATTATTATTATTATTATTATTATTATTATTATTATTATTATTATTATTATTGATAAAGATAATTTTTAACTAGGTATAATTTCAAGTTCCAACTGAACAGGTTTAAATTAAGTTTTGACCGCCGTGTAGGGATAGTAGGTCTGCATCGTACTTAGGAGTACGCGATTCGAATTCCGGTAGAGTGAGTTATCAAGACAAACCTATTTTTTCGCTACGACAATACCGTATTCTAAAAAGATAAATGTTACCTACATTGCACTAAAGCTTATAGGCCACAGGCTCATTTGAGCAACATTTCATTTATTTCCTTCATAGTCCGATGTAATTTACCAGGTTAATGAGCGTTAAACTACAGCGGACAAAATATAATTATTTCAAACAAAAGACTGCGTAAAGCAAATTAGCAGGAAAACCACGATGGCTGCTGCGGCGAGAAAGGGAGTCGGACGGTTGAACGCTTACGATCTAATCACCATGGAAACGATGATCCATTTCCAACAAATTCAGAAGACACATCCATAATGTAAGACAAATCCAGTGCCTGCTCTCTACTCCCGCTCAGCAAACACTCAGATAATTCCTTCGCCGTTCTTCCTGCTTCCTTCATTGACTTTCAAATTTCATTAAGGAAATGGTTTGGTTTGGTTTGGTTTGGCGCGGGACTCTGCACAGATACGCAGAAGAAAGAGCACGGAAATATATATTTCTGTAAAAATAAAACAAAAGGGAAGAAGAGGTTTCTGCGCAGAAGCACATTAGTGTCAGACGTCGTCGGCTCCCCCTTCCCCCTCTTCCGCCGCTTCATCATAAAACGTCATAATAGCAAACCACATCTCTTTCCCCTCCTTTCTTTCGTTTCCGCTTCCTTCATACAATCAGAGTGATTCCAAATTCAATTGATTACAATTTGTTGAGCTGGTAACTGGCGCAGATCGCGTTTCTTCTGTCTACAAGATTATCTAGCGTTGTTGTTCCCATAGTGACGCCATCTGCAGTAAGGAGCATGGCGCCGCGCCGCCTTGAGACACTGCGACACCCTCGCACGGTTTAGGAGCGTTCGTAACTCCACTTTCTCTAGCACAAATTGAAGCAGTGCTTCGCCGACTTTGAAGCCAAATGGTATGCTTCAATCTCGAGCGGAGTCCCATCTCAGGGTATGCGTGGATTTGTAATAAAAGTAAGGATGCCACGGGAATCTAAATTTGAAAATTCCAATGACATTTTAAGTATTCACTTAAATCGAGAGGCAAGAAATGACCCCTAATTCAGCTACGTCTTGCTCCATCGAAGACCAGTCCATAAGTGTCCAAGATTCTGCGCAGAATGAATAATTTCCATCAATTAACTTAAATAATAAGAGTTTAATGATGAAGCCTGGGATTCAGGTACTTGCGATAGTAAGTCGCCACGAACGGTGTATCTCGGATACGAGAGCCCCTAGTGGTTTACCGGGGAAATATATGAGTCAATTAGAGCATTTAATGCCAGGACGGCATGTTGGTCGTGTTAGCTCAATGGGTAAGAGCGAATGGACGGAAACCAGGAGATCCGCGGTTCAAATCCCGGCCACAGCATTGAAGTTTTCAGGTTGACTCTATCTATCAAGGAAATATACTCAAGTTAAACTCAATAAAAAGATCGTATAATTAATAATTCATTCTTTACTAACATAAATAATCAGTTTAGTTTGTCCTATATAATAGATTGAATTAGGGATTTGCAAGTGAACAATTATTCGTGAATCATTTCAAGAATGGTTATGCATGTGGAGGAAAGTTTGCTGATGTTTGAGCTTCCAATCTGATGTTAATAGCTTCAGTCATAATTTCCTCAGGTTGATCAGAACAGTCCATGACATAGTGATTGCATATTTCAGAATGTTAGTTCTCTTCAAAAGATAGTAATTTTCCTTTCCATAATAGGACGATTTAAATTTCAAATACTGGTCATACAAAAATACAATTCTCGAATTCCCAAAGTCCAAGTTTATGTCGTGATAAGGATAACGCTTGCTGTTGAGTTAAGTTTCGGATATATTGGTGATACTAAAATGATCAAAGACAGAGCTGTGTTAGATAATTCAATCAGTAGATTTAATGTTTTTTAAGTTTGATTGTCACTGAAGTGAGAGCTTTAATCTGTGGTACAGCAATTTGAGTGTGAAGGTCCAAGGTTCAAATGGCCTTGCATACAGCCTCATCTGACTTGTCGAATTTAAATTTCTTCACTCTCTGGGCATAGGAAAGTCGAAGAATGGGTTCCTCCTCTCAATCCTGGTTAGTTCAATTATAGTCGATCTGTTGCCCAATATGCACTTATTAGAATTTTGAGATCTAACGAGAGCCAGTTCAAGCTTGCTATTAAGTAAGACATCCGTGTGAATGGCTGCAAAATCCAGAAGCACTGAAAGAGGAAACGATAGCAATGAAGATCCCATTCCATGAGTTCACGATATGTACATCTCCTTCGGGATAGATCCAGCCCGCGTTCTGTGAACGATTGGATTACAGAGCGTTGGGAGATGCCTAGCTGCGCACAATTGAAGATATGTCCAGATTTCTGGTTCTATTTATTGTAGTGCCATTCATATCCAACCGAATTTCAACAATGGAAACCTAATCACATTGTAGGTCAGCTTTTACGAGAAGGGCCACCATCGCGCCTATTGAGAGTTCCCTCTGTATAGAGATGACGTCTGCAACTTGACATGGTATTCTAATTTGGTCACTCACGTCAAGAATTGACGTACTATAGGTATACTATAGCAACACGTGCTCATCCTTTTTATGCAGGAACTCCAGTCACTCCCAAAACATCCATTACAGAACCTTGAAGGCTTAATTCCTCAAGGAATCTTCGATTACGGGATTAGGGGACCTTCGATTAGCTTTCAAACTCGAGAGAGACCTTTTATTACAGAAATGTCTTCTATAAAACGTATTCCCATTCCAGCGTCTCAACGGTAATAACCTCGTTTTTAAGTCCAGCGTGGCACCATGGTCGTCTATCGCCCGAATGTGGAGATGATTAATGAGTTTTGTGTCAGTTATGAGTAGATAGACTGGACGATTCCTGCGAAGTGTGGTATCTGGCGGAACCAATGGGAAAAATCGTATAGAGAATGGTCACTTTTACCGCCATTGAAGGTGACAGGTCTGTCCTCGATACGTTTTATGCTAACTTTAAAGATGTTCATCAGACTCCGTCATTATAACCGGATTCATTATGCTCTTCCAGGAAAAACTGAAATCGACTCCTCTTGAATAAAACTGACTACGTAGCGGCACTGAACCCCGCCTTCTTGGAGTTAACTGTTAGGACGTACAGAAAAGTCGTCGCAGGCCTGTAGTCCAACCTCAAGTAAGTTCGGAATATCATCCAGTTCCTAAGTACCAGGTGAAATCACTATGGTATCCAGCCTTCCATCACGAATGTAAAGCTAAAGGATATTTGTTCCTTTTAGCTACGTTTCAAACTATGTTATACTTTCCACTATTATTGGTTAGTCCTCTTTTGTTCTGTACACCAATGTTTGGTAGAGATCGTAATTGATGATGATTCGAGCAGACGGAGATGTCGTCACACCACTGGGATTTATCGTTCTTGCCTTATTCACGCATGGGATCAAAGATTAGTAGTACTATAAAGTTTCTAGAGCAGAGTGGATCATCTTATTGGAGGCTTGCTTCTGTGTTCTCTGGTTCCAGCAAATGTTATTCTTTTACTGTTAAGAATAGTAAAATAATATTTGACAATTGTTATTCTTTTCATTCTTGAATTCAACTTTCTTAATTTTCTACTATTTCATCTTTGACACAACTTCCTTCTCGTCCATGGCATGGGTACTCGAATGATTCACATGCTGGTACAGAGGCAGATCTTCACCTCCATGCTTTCCATAAATGCATAATTTCATTTGTTTTAGATATATTTATTCCTGCCTACAGCTGTCAATCACGTACTTACACATTTGCATCATTTACTTACCCCCTTTAACTTGCAATATATTGTTCATGAGGAAAGAATGTGCTCAATCGATTGTACTAAGACAGTTGCTTACAGATGATGCCATATGTACCATCATTACAGGCTTCCTGGCAGTTTTCCTGACAGTGCTTCATTTCCTCCTGGGTGAGATTCGCCCAACAGGCGTTGTGGTTCTCGACCACGCTTCTAACCATTTCCTGTTCATCTTGGCGGCTCAGAGACGATTCCACTCGCACGGTTTCACGTACCGTGCTAGGAGTGGAGAGAATGGACCTGAACGTATACAGGGGGAAGTGACCTTGATACTCCTCGTGGTGTCATGTCCACCATACACCACATTCTCACATTTAGGTGTTTTTATAATCTCCAGTCCTTGCTTCCGTACAAACAGGGACACTCGAAATCATTTACGCAGTCTGGTCTATACCCAAGACAGATTCGCGGTTAATGTGATCCATGCCTTCGAGTGCCATTATAGCTTCTTGCAAGGACAATAATCGCTGGGGGTGCAGCTTCTTTGGTATACTACGCCTACTTTGTAAGTACCTGAATACAATTACGATGTCTCAGACTGCCTTATCTTCATATCCTATCTTTCTATTCGGAGCGAGTTTGCAGCGCATATGTGTGCGATCCGATCTCTTTTAGCTATTTTTCCTCTTCACGTGTAACTCAGCTACTTAACCTGAAACACAACTACGAGACTTGTGTTTTCGGAGATTCATACCCTAAGCATTTCAAGGGTTCCTTTCACTCGCCCCCCCCTATAAGACTACTTATTTTCTAATTTATATCGGGATTTAAATTGTTCCTCCCGGAAAAAACGCACACGCACATGCGCAGGAACATCTTATCCCTTACCCCTGCTATCATATAACCAACAAGGTTTTTTCACAACAAACATCTCACAATACAAAAAGAAACAACTGACCAACTCATTCAATAATACACATCCTTATGGATGTTCTTAATACGGCGGAACGACGTAAACATATCTTTTAGCACATAAAGGTTTCAAAAACAGAAATTGCACAGTTCTTACCACTGAGCCATTTAAAAAAACCTCGCAAATTTGGAAAAAAAGTTCCACGTAAAGGATGCTCTGAAATGGAGGATTTTCTTGAAAAACCTTGTGTAATGCTGATCTTAAATAGCAAGTTTGGTACTATTTAAACGGCTTTTATTTTTTGAGTTGTGCTGTTCACATATGCACACTCACAGACGGATCTTCAGCTAAAACCCTTTTTTAAATTAAATTCCACTTGACTTTCGGTGACACCTTTTTGTGTGGGATACAATACCTGTAGTAAAGAAAGTAAAAATTGCTCTAGAAACTTAGTACTTTCTAAGATTTTACCCAGATGTGATAAAGATATCTTCAAAAATTAGGTTTATACTCTGAATGTAGACTTTTTATAATTGTATTTTATATATTTATAATTTTTTTATGGTACTACGTAAGTCATCAGAAGGTATACGGGTGACTCAAAAATGGATGGGAAAATTGGTATTGGGGTTCGTGGGCCATGTTTCACCCTTTCTAAAGCCTGGGTACCAGCCCCTCTATCTTCCAAGCGGAAGTTTATGCTATAGAAATCAGTGACCACGAGAATGGCAGAAGAGGCATTCGTGGTGCTAATGTATATATTTTATCGGACAGTCAGACTGCGTTAAGGGCTCTTGAGTCAAAGCTTGTAAATGACTTTCTTCAGTTGGCAAAACACAATAAGGTTACCCTTGTTTTGGTGCTAAAACATGAAGGAATCGAAGGCAATGAAATTGCTGATCGCCTTGCCAAAGAAGGAGTGATTATCACTTTTATTGGCCCACAACCTTTATGTGGCTAAATCAGAGATAAGATAAACGCCTGGGAAATCAAGAAACTCATTTGCTATTGGGGATAAGTTCCAAAACAGGATCATGCACAAAACAGTTCATTGAACTCTCTGCAAAGAGATCCAAGAGGATCCTCGCTCTCAACAAACAGGAGTTAAGGCTAATAAATGGCCTTCTAACTGGACATTGCCCTTTAAGGGATCATCTCTATAAGTTGGGTAAGATTGGGACGAATATTTGTAGATTCTGTATAGAAGAAAAGGGACACATTCTTGATGAATATGAAGCTATTGCCCGGTAAAGATTAAGACACCTGGAGTCAGGTTTTCCAACTCCAGGACAGATTGCCTTACAAGCACTCCAAAAGCTTATAGACATTTTTAATATCCTTAAAATATGCTGGGACTTGTAGAGTAGGGTAATGCACAATAGATATATTAGGTTGCAATGCTGAGAAGTCGCAAGGGCTTTCACTACCCCTTTTCAATAATCATCATCATGGTACTATGTGCTCACTTTAAAGCGGAAAATAGGGGGAACTTATTTTTAAGAATTTGTAAAAATGGAATTCATGAAAAGCTCGTCTCTAAAGACAGTGTCTAATGACTACCTTTATGAAGGACAATGAGAGGCCAAGAACCGTTACTACATTCCATTGTCTATACTCAAGTCAGAAGCATTGCGAGAGTATACGCTAGCACTAATAAGAATACAGTGATTCTTTGCCTTTAATAATCATTCCTAATTAAGATCTACCTTACAAATGTTATATGCAGAAAAATTCAGCAGCGTAATTGTTATGAGAATATTAGAGGAACTGTATAATAAGCTAATAAAGAAATATCTTAGAATTACATTGCCACGGCTATCTCTGTCCTCTTCGTTTATAGGTACAAATTATTTTTACGAAAGTATTACTTTCTCTACTAAACACTTAGTAGGTACAGAAGTTTTGGACTACACCCAAAATTCTATACTAGTGGAAATACAAGTTTTGAAGTCCACTGAATCCAAAAGAAACATTTTTAGCAAAAAATCCATCCGTGTGTGTTGTGTATATATAAAACTCCCCTACTCCAGATTACCCTTTACTTGGGACGTTTTTTGAAAAGTTTAACTTTCTTAAAATTGGCTCTAACGATTTTTATTAAAATTCAGATATTTTTGTGGTAAATGAAACGTGTATATTCAATTTTATGGGAATGTCCTCAGAAGACTTCTTCTGGAAAATCTTTGTGCCATATCTTTGGTGTGGAGGGGGTATGAAATTTAAATACCAAGTTGGCATTTAAACAAATTAGTTTCGGCTTTTGATTTCTGCTGTTTATATACTCAGAGACATATACAATGGCCATTTTTATTTATTAGGTGGTCTGAAAACAAGTAATACCAATGAGATTTAGATAGCGTAATATCTCCTCTACCTATGTACTACGAATCACGAATCGAATGCCTTCCTGAACTACAGGGTCAACCTGCTCGGTCTAATAACATGCAACCAGTATGGAAAGAAAAACAAATGGAAGGACCACAAAGACAGAAAAATGTTTCTACACTTTTCTACACTCTCAAAACCGTTAGTTTGTAGTTCACAATCTTGACATATTCTTCCTAATACTACCTCATGAAAGCCTCCCAGAGTTGGATGCTGGCAGGCCAGTTTTTTGCCACATTGGACTGTTACGGTCGATGACTCTTCCTTCTGCTCTAGTTCTTTAGTGTAAGGAAGATCAGCAGCTCCTCTCAATAGCCGTGATCGTCTAGTGGTTAGGACATTGCGTTGTGGCCGCAATAACCCAGGTTCGAATCCTGGTCACGGCAGTGGTCAAACACTGTCACGGGAGAGGACATTTTTTGTCCTTTTAAACTAATCCATTTGTCTAAAATTTAATTTTCGTTTCATCTAGGAATATATTTTATATAAAATAAAGACAATAAAATATATTGATTTCTATTCAACGAAACTTGAGTATGCAGACAAAGCGTCTCACTGTAGAGTCCGATTGCATTGAAATGCAGCAGTGAACTGTTATTTATATACAACTTATTAACTAATTTCATATCTCCAGTTTAATAATTTTACTTTCACTATCATATATAAATCACGTAGAGAAGGTATTGCATTTCTACCAACAATTCTATACCGAGGTTTCAGTAAAAATACACGTTTTGATATACCATACACTTAGTATTTAATTTCGCCATACTTCAAGGAGAAATCGATTTTCAAGAACATCACCAGCACCAAACTACTCGTTATATGAAGAAATCTTCAAAAATGTATTTCTCAAAAATGGATCTAAGGTTGTTTATTACAATTTCATATGTTTAAGACATTTTATGTAACATAAAATGGTAACATGAATTTTCCGAAGTCCTCTTTATTCTTAAATAAGAGTAAAAGGTAACGATTTTCGAGATATTTCTAATCATAAATTTAACGTCCTTTTAACCGGTTAGGTCATATCGCAAGATGAATGACCGAGATTCGAGCTCGGGACCTTTTGAAAGTAAGACAGACACGCTACCAGCTACGCTACAGAGGAAGGCCAGGTGTAGTCATTGATTTAAGGTCTTAGATACTTATACTTTTGTTGACCAAGTAAACAGAATGGAATTGTCAAAGCCGACATATAGCGACCAGTTATTAAAATATTTGACTATCGCTTAAAACTTGCTGTATTCTCCTGTTTCCTTTATAATACAAAACATTATCACAAAAGTTTATATGGGTTTCTATAAAGTAGATAGTAAAATAAACGTTTTAAACAATAGTTTGTACAAAGGTGAGTAGGGAAAGTCGTGTAAGTAAAACAATATTTTTTACTGTTTCAGTGTATCTGTGATATATATAATCGCAAAGCCTTAACGGAGTGTAACATGTGCTTTAAACTGTATAAAGATTGATCTGTAAATGTCACAACACAAAAAGTGCCACCCAGGCAAGAAGTTAGACTAAACATGAGCTGAAAGGGCCGATAACAATTCGGCAGTGTGTCGCGTGTACATTTTAAGAAGGCGATAACGTCTGTGACCCGAATTTCTGAGGTCATGACTTTGATTCACGTGGTCGTGCTTTCTGGCCCAGATCGCTAGTCGAGTACAGGAAGTACATTACTTATCTCACCCTTCATCCGCTTGGTTGTCAACAGATGCTGCATGTCCTTCGACTTCCGAGTCTCTCAGAAGGATGTATCCATCTCCAGCGGCGTAAAGTGCCGGTTGTATACTTAGTTCAATCTGGACCCTGCCCTCGCTCCTGGACCAGCCTGCCCTTGTCTCCTCTTGGCTCAATCTTCAAGATATACACTTGATTCATAATGTAAATATCTTAAATATGGCGTATTTTAATAAAACTAATTACAGCTTTCTTAATAAAATAAATTTTGGAAAACCTTTCCATGCAATTAGAATTGTGGTCATTTTCGTTTCGTATCTTTGGAAAAAAATAAACTTAAATATCAAATTTGATCCTATGCATTTTTTGTTTCCACTTTGTGCTGTTTACACACATACACATACATACACACACACACACACACACACACACACACACACACACACACACAGCACACACAGGGATCTTTTTCTAAAACTGTTTTTTTTTTTCAGAGGTCTCAAAACACGTATTTCTCGATATAAACATTTTGGGTGAAATGCAATACCTCATCTACTTATTGATTATTTGACAAAAAAGTAAAAACATTATCGTCATTATGAGAGAAGCAATGAGAATCCTCTGTAAATTCAAAATGAGATGCAAGTGATGCATTACTGCCAAGAACAGACTTAAGCTATTGTCAAGAAGTTATGGAGAGGATAGTAGGAAGGAGCTGGTCGGAGACGTAGTAGTTACACAAAGAAGTGAAGTCGAAACTTGGTTGAGCCTTTGCGCTTTAGTTAATAGCTGTGAACGTGTTGAAACAGTGGGTTGGGTGGTCTACCGCCGGATCGCTGCAAGTCCATTGGATGTGCGAAAAGCTCAAAACAGTTAAAAATAAGAGTTGTACAACAACACTGCTATTAGGATTTGCAATGGCAAACATTGGCTATGATGTGTTTCATACGTTGACACTCTCCATACAGTAATAGCATGACATCTAATTTGTTATCCTTTTCGTAGCGGTTCCATGAAAATCGTCACAGTAGTCCACCAAACCTACTGCTCAGCATCTATCCGAGCCACCCAGTACATCCTCTTACTAGACTATTAGAGTTAATATGCTTATGTATCTTTGAGAGCTTGCTGTCACTGCTAATATCTTCCATTAAACCAAAAATCACTCTCTGGACCAGTGATTATCTCTTGCTTCCTAGGACCTCACACTTGGGATTATATTTGGAAGTTTGTTTCGCTTGAATATGTCTCTTTATTGGCCTCTAAGAGCTCTAGATACAAGTGATAGCTCTATATTCTACATCCACATGTATAATTGTTTTAGAAACATTGTTAGACTTATTTACTTTTCCTAATTTTTGTATAGGGATTTCAACAATCACTTATCCTGTAAATCCTGGCCCTAGATAGTAAGGGATCAGTGAAGTGTTTTACTTGGAGTAATATTGCGACGAATTCTGCGCCGTGGCGTAGTGCGCTAAGGCATCATGCTTTGGTTCCCTGCTACGGAATGCGGCCTGGGATCCATCAAGGGGGGGTGCGAATTTTAAGTCCCGGGTATAGGACCGGTGAGGAAAGTGAGGTAGCGAAGCCTGGTTGCGAAAGTCAACTTTCCGGCTGTGGTTGCTGAGATGCTGACCACATCTCCTCCCGGTATCGGTTAAATGATCGCCCACCTCTACCTCACGTAAGTGGGCGTGAGGACGGCAGTCGGGTTGGCAGGTCTTGGCCCATTAGGACTGTTGCGCCACGGGGTAAAAACAAATACTGCGACGAAGTGAGGAAAACACTTCCAAGCATTTGAACCGTGGATATAAAGAAGAATGAAGTGAGTGAAATAAACAGAAGAAAATGTTCTAGAACATGACAAGGGAAGAAGAATTCTAAAAATTATCAGGATGGGAAACAGAAATTGGTTGAGATATTGGATGAGAAACAACTGCTTGCTATGGAGTGATAGATGAAAAACGTTTTGATGCAGAATATAGCACAACTATAGATAATATATAGATAAATGTGGAGACAAAGAGCAAAGCGAATATTTTCTTGGGCAGAAAATTATGACTGACATTGATGAACTGATTTTGTAAAGCACGTGTTCTTAAGTTTTTCAATTTGGTGGAATCTTGAACTGGCCAGTTTTACTCTGAAATAAAGTTAAAATGTTAAAGCTTAATTAAGAATGCAACACACCGAGGAAGACCCTGCAGGAGGAGAATGGGAAGCGAACCAAAGACTGCAGTTGAGGGTTGCATTAAAGCGCTGTTAAGGCGTTTGGGAGGATGATCCCGGTGTGCTGACGAGAGGGTTGGTGGAGGGGGTGCTGACGTCACGGGGCTGCAATCAAGAGAGAGCCATGGTAGCGGCTGTTCGGCGAACCGGAAAACCCTGTGTGATGATCGCTTCAAAGAAACGAATCGAAATTCGAAACGGATATCGCTCACCCCTCTACCCTTCTCCTCTCGCTCCTCGTCTCTCTTTTTGTTTCCACGAGGCGTTCCTCACCCCGTGGCCCGTGACCCTCTTTTTGCTCCAATCAGAAACACAAAGCTAAAATTTGGAAAAATTATTAATTAACCTCGTGTAGCTATTAAATTATTTCAAAATAATTATTTTACTATTCATTTTTAAGTACATATATTATATCTTAGGCGCATGAGGAAAATAGTAATAAACCTAATGCCTGGTATTTTACAAACCAAGAACTGAAAATATAATATTGCTATATTACTAGCAGAATGGTAGTTGTACATATTTGCATTACTGCTCTGCCATTTACCTTCCCCTTTGCAAATTCTCACTTTTCTTCTTTCTGTAAGTATCAATTACGTGAAATGTTTTGACAACCGGGATAACAGCATTAAAATATCCTATAGAAGAAAGATTGCGAAGACTGTTATTTCGTTTGTCAGCTGTTATCTTGTTGAAATGAATAAACTTTATGAAGAAATTGCAACATCTGAACGTCAGAGTATCGATGTATCGATATTTAGTCTACTTCGGCTTATTTATTGTGCTTATACAAGGCTAGTACTATTTATACCAAATCATGTATACTATTGATGTTTTCATTAGGGTTTTTTCTGGGTCTATCAAGATAACAAATCTACTTTAGTATGACTGAATCAAAGTATTCCCGATCACTTCCGCAAATGTAAAAAGAATCATAATTTGCATTACTTAGCCACGATAGATTTTCGGAATTCACAAATTATATTATAGTTAGGAGCTTTCCAGCAAACCTTGTTTCAATAGACGATAAAGAAAAATAAGGTAAACTTCGAAATCTTTTCCGGGTTTCTTATTCGTGTATCTGTTACTTCGTCGAGCTTTCCGTTAGCCCATTCCCCCCCTCCCAATTAACGTCCTCCAAAGTAGCTTATATCGGACGATGCATGAAATGAATGAAATGAATGAGCCCGGGGTGCATAGAGCTTAAAGTTACCAGACAATCATCTTTCAGGGAAAGAGAAAACCATGAAAAATCTTATCCACATAACTCACCCTGGTCGAGATTCGAACTCTGGAGCTCTTGAACTTGAGAAAGACATGCTACTTACCTACGCTATAGAGGTGGGCTAGCTAATTCTTAATTTAAAAAGAGAAGAATTTGTGAGGGAGTTTATAAAAAAAGTTAGTTCTTTATTTCGTAAAAAACTGAAGCTAGTTACAGTGAAACAATACAATAAAATATACTAATTGTGACGGATTTATCTGTTTGAAACATTATAAATTCTTCAGAACTAGTTTCGCAAATATACCATTTGCTTCAAGTTAGTCTTTTTCTTCCTATTTTTTCCCACTTTGAAACCAGAGCTATTTTTGCTGCGCTAATTCAAAGTTCAAATCCCTGCTAAGGAATGGATTCCTCAAGCATCGCTTAAATATTCTATACGGAACTGAAGCTAGGAATTCATCTTTGTTTATAACTGAAGTTACATTTTTTACAGTGAATTTGTCACTGATATTTATATATGTTAGCAAGCACGAAGTATAATTGAGAATTACTTTCTGGCAATAACAATAGATTCGTAAAAGAAATATTTATAATACTAAATCTGATTGTTAATTATTTTCTTATACGAGGATTGTAAATTGATAGATTGTAGCTTTTAAGATTAAACGGTTGAAATGTTGTGGACATTAACTGCAAAATGTTTACTTCGACCTACTTCTTATATAACTGGATTAATATAAAGAATGGTGTTATATACTTACATATTGCCTTCCCCAGTTACTGCAGGTGTCTCGAAAATTCGAACTTACCTGGAATGTTAAAATATATATGCTTCATTAATTAAAACACATAAAATGATAAATTACGTAATAATCAATGAAACTGTATATAATAATATATAGTAATGCATTTTATTCATTTCGTTTTGTTAACAAGTTGATTAATGCTATTGCAATTTACTCTGGTGAACTTTACAAATAACTTTCTTCCAAATTTGAAATCCGACTGCTAAAAATTTCGTCCAATTAGGTATTTCTTATTCTGCAATGAAACTTTCATTTCCATGCCTACCATTACAAGGAATATCTCTATTCAGCTTGAGTTAGCATTTCTCTCCTTACTTCTTAAACATGCCCATCTTGGAATTGAAAAATATTTGCAGTTTCAGTTCAACTACTTTGAAATTTAAATATACCAGTGAGGGTTTAATGCATACTTTGCTAACGAATTTTGGTGTATATTTTAAGATGAGTTCCAGATATATTAATTTTGAAAAAAAAAAAGACATTTTATAAATAAGCTATTTAATAAAATATTAATAAATTATATAACTGAATCTTTAATTAATATAGTAGTTTGATAAAATGGATGCTAAACACTAAGGTTTAGTTCTTTATTTTTGCATAAATATTTACAAAATATGAATATTGTCGTTTAATAGAGTTACAATTAAGCAAGATAATAAAGTTTATCTAATCATTTTTCTGTCTTATTAATAACAGGGAAGTATAGAACATTTCGTTTACTTATACTGAAAGGAACATCGTGTGGAATATTTTGAAAATTATAATGTCCCGGCAATTAAAACCCGAGCAAAGAGAACTTAAAATACGTTAAAATAAAACCGTTTCTGACTTAATATTGTTTAAGAAGAATTACGTGCATGCACAGATCTTCCTTCGTCCCTTTCTGATCTTCTGCAGCTAATCTGATATTTTAAGGTCCCCGAAGTGTCTTTCAAATGATTTCATTTACTTTTATATTGACAGTATATACCTACCGCTTTTACTAGAATTTTATAGGAAGCTAAGCTTAGGCAGTCATTTAATTCACTGTATGGCATGTTTCAAAACTGCACATAATTGAAGTACAATGTGTCTGGTGTTCCTGAAGTCCATATTTGTAAATGTTGACAATTTTTAATCATTTTTATGGATAAGTTTCCTTCTCCCAGCTCATCTAGAAGTACTTGTTTTGCCAAGACTTTTATGGGTGGTCAAAAGCAATTCTAGGACATTCAGGGTACCCGATTGTTGACCTCACACAAAGGAGGGTTTTCACGTCCATTGTAACAGTAATTAGTGCTGCACTATATAATAAATATCAGTATGGACGTCTTTCAAATTCTATTGTGTAGTTTAAAGCTCGCAAAAGTATAGTTTTGGAGAATAATGTTCAGGTTAGTGGGAAAGCTACAGAGTGTAATGGAGTAATTTTTGTTCATGAACTCCGTAAAGCTTTGTCATGATAAAATCTGACCAATTAATTACTGTGCGATTATGACAGTAAGGTTAAACACATTAGGTATATACTTCTTGATAAGCTCAATAGCGTTTTAATTTAATGCATTCAATTTATGATGAGAGCAAAGGATATATTGCCCCAAGGGTTATACAACGGCAATGCTCAAATACAAATTATTCTATTTTGTAAATTTTAATTAATATATAATCACGGTTTGTATTTATTTAACAGGTATTTGCCATTATCTTTTTATTGGTATTTACATACTATATGTATATGTGTACACATTATTGTATAATTTATTACACACTTTTTAGATTTAGACTCCTGTAAAATTGGGCTAGTGCTCATATATGTTTAGTTTTGACAACACATGACATCCAAAAGTTGTAACTAATACAATTATGTTAGCTAAAATTGTGAGTTAATAAGAAAACCGTCTGTCAAAGACTGGAATTAGCTGGCAGCGTTTTCAGCTCTGTGTAACTAATGTTGAAATGTTGCTTAAATTTAACGTAGTAACAGTAAATTATCGAAATTCATAGGATCTCTAATTCTTAGAGTTATAATTATTAGAAGTGTTCAAAAATATATTTGTGTAGCTTGTTTGAACTTTTGTAATAGATTTTTTATTATGTACATTTGCATCCAACATTATATTTTTAAATATAAAGATTGCATGTAATTTGTGATGGACAAAGCGGCATACAGATGGCTTTTCTCTGGATTATCCGGTTTACCCCACCTTCATTCCAACAGCTGCTCCATAATCATCTTTCATATGATCCCTTTCAGCTCAATTTCATATCGTCAGCTTGCCAGTTATCGGACTGATTGTCCCTGAATATTTTCTCAAAGTTCATCGTTCAAAAACCCTAGACACTTTCTTGTAAGGATTACATACGAAGAAGAAGAAGAACAAAAATTACACTTTAGTTACACTTCATGTCTATTTTAATATTGTTTCTTTTCATCTACAAAGTTAACATACCTTCATGGTATAGGCTAGTTAGAATTTGTCTACCTCAGGTTTTGGTGTTAATGAAAATTGTAATGAGTGAAAGCAGGTACAGGTACACCTTACAGTGAAACTTTATATGAAACTGAAAGAGAGGCTTTATAACACAAATGCAAAATTACACATTCTAATTCATAGGTTACCGTATTCTAAACTGGAAAATTCGTTCACTGAAGCTGATGTATCGAATACTTGGTTGGTTTCGTAAGATACGTGTAATGGAAGAGACCATCGAATTTACAAAAACTGCCTTCAGTTTAATATCTGCTTCACCGTCATTATACTATACTCCAGATGAGAGAAAATCAAACAGGATCATCTTACAGAGATGGCTCCTGAGTAGCGTGCAAGCCTTCCGATCGACCAAACTAAACATGGTTTTTTTTGTGGTTTTCCCAGGTCAATAAGCGAATTCACTTAATTTTCATTTTATCCCAGTTCCTTCCATCTTTCAGGGCAAAAATATATATACAAATACATTTAAATTTATTATTAAAACCACTACTATAGGTTTCGCGGTGTAAGTCGATACCAAACAGATGGCGCGGATGCTTGCTCAAAGGAAAGAGTACTCCTTGTGGACACTAGAAGTCTTCTTGATCAATGAATGGAAGTCATGCTGGAAATTTACCATGCGATTCGATGTAATCTGAACTTAATAACATTGTTTGGGCTATCCGGTCGTTCACTTCCAACTCTGACAACATTGTTACAGAACTATTAGGGACTTTCGCGCGTCTTTGTGGCCTGTCCGATTGTACCTGTAGGCTTCTGTGGTTTCTTCACTTTATCTCCTCCTCCTGGGGCTTGTCGCAGTGCGTAAGTTGTTTTTCCCAAAGTTCAGAATTGGCTTTACTTTGTTTGAAGTTTCACCAAAGTGTTTTATATAATTTGAGTGCAAATTTAAGGCTTTAGAAAATATGTAAAATAAACAAATAGCTTTCAAAATTATGGGAATCGCATCTTATTAACTCTTAGCAAATGTCTCTGTTTCTTAATATTTGCCAGAGTACTCTAGGTAAGGCATAAAGTATTTTAGTAAAAATAAAACAGGGTAATGCACTTGTGTTTAAATGCAACGTTTAGATTTAAGATGGAAATATCAGTTTATCCAAATCCTATGGAATTAAAATGAACCTTTCTTCAGAATATACTTATATCTCGTGTCATTTGTTATTTGCGAGTTGTACGCGTCTGGATTAAATAGCAATTTTGGGTAGAGGAATTTATATAAACAGTTCTTCTAATATGTAATGTATACAGTTATTTGAATTCTCTATCAAACAAAACGGCAGACATCTCTTTAACTCGAGGTTATATAGCAGATTCATTGGTACTGGCAGACGCATGCGCATTTTATATCGCGAAGAGAGTAAGGTGGGATCATCACCTTGAGGTCTACCAAGACGGAGACGTGAGCGTACCCAACACTAATTGCCGCCATCATCTCCTGACAGTTGAATATTGTTTTAGCGCCCCCTCCCCTCCTTCCTTGGTTCCTCCCCGCCCGTCCGCCCGCGTGTCGCCCCCTAATTACGACTAACTCGGTTTGCCGGGAGCTCTAGAAGAGTTATAATAGCATTAAGCTGGCGTCTTGCTCTCGGTGCTGACGAGCTCCGGGCTTCAGGGACCGCCCTCTCTGTTATATACGGGAGATGCCGGTAAACACTGTCTCAGATACAGCGTGTATCCCAAGTTCAGGCCTACTGTACCGAGGTGTACAATATCTCAGATAGAGCGTGTATCCCAAGATCAGGCCTACTGTACCGTGGTGTACACTGTCTCAGATAAAGCGTGTATCCCAAGATCAGGCCTACTGTACCGTGGTGTACAATGTCTCAGATAGAGCGTGTAGCCCAAGATCAGGCCTACTGTACCGTGGTGTACACTGTCTCAGATAAAGTGTGTATCCCAAGATCAGGCCTACTGTACCGTGATGTACAATGTCTCAAATAGAGCGTGTAGCCCAAGATCAGGCCTACCGTACCCGGTGCACACTGTCTCAAATACAGCGTGTAGCCCAAGATCAGGCCTGTTGTGCCGTGGTGTACACTGTCTCAGATACAGCGTGTATCCCAAGATAAGGCCTACCGTACCCGGTGTACACTGTCTCAAATACAGCATGTGCCCCAAGATCGGACCCGTTGTAACGTGGTGTACACTGTCTCAGATAAAGCGTGTATCCCAAGATCAGGCCTACTGTACCGTGGTGTACACTGTCTCAGATAAAGCGTGTATCCCAAGATCAGGCCTACTGTACCGTGGTGTACAATGTCTCAGATAGAGCGTGTAGCCCAAGATCAGGCCTACTGTACCGTGGTGTACACTGTCTCAGATAAAGTGTGTATCCCAAGATCAGGCCTACTGTACCGTGATGTACAATGTCTCAAATAGAGCGTGTAGCCCAAGATCAGGCCTACCGTACCCGGTGCACACTGTCTCAAATACAGCGTGTAGCCCAAGATCAGGCCTGTTGTGCCGTGGTGTACACTGTCTCAGATACAGCGTGTATCCCAAGATAAGGCCTACCGTACCCGGTGTACACTGTCTCAAATACAGCATGTGCCCCAAGATCGGACCCGTTGTAACGTGGTATACACTGTCTCAGATATAGTGTGTATCCCAAGATCAGGCCTACTGTACCGTGGTGTACAATGTCTCAGATAAAGCATGTATCCCAAGATCAGGCCTACTGTACGCGGTGTACACTGTCTCAAATAGAGCGTGTAGCCCAAGATCAGGTCTACCGTACCCGGTGCACACTGTCTCAAATACAGCGTGTAGCCCAAGATCAGGCCTGTTGTGCCGTGGTGTACACTGTCTCAGATACAGCGTGTATCCCAAGATAAGGCCTACCGTACCCGGTGTACACTGTCTCAAAAACAGCAAGTGTCCCAAGATCGGACCCGTTGTACCGTGGTGTACACTGTCTCAGATATAGCAGGTATCCCAAGATCAGGCCTGTTGTACCGTGCTGTACACTGCCTTAGATAGAGCATGAATTGCAAGATCAGGCCTGTTGTACCGTGGTGTACAATATCTCAGATAGAGCGTGTATCCCAAGATCAGGCCTGTTGTACCGTGGTGTACACTGTCTCAGATAGAGCGTGTATCTCAAGATCAGGTATGTTGTACCGTGGTGTACACTGTCTCAGATATAGTGTGTAGCCCAAGATCAAGCCTGTTGTACCGTGGTGTACACTGTCTCAGATAGAGCGTGTATCTCAAGATCAGGCATGTTGTACCGTGGTGTACACTGCCTCAGGTATAGTGTGTATCCCAAGATCAGGACTGTTGGACCGTGGGTACACTGTCTCAGATATAGTGTGTATCCCAAGATCAGGCCTGTTGTACCGTGGTGTACACTATCTCAGATACAAAATGTATCCCAAGATCAGGCCTATTGTACTGTGGTGTACACTGTCTCAGATATAGTGTGTATCCCAAGATCAGGCCTGTTGTACCGTGGGTACACTGTCTCAGATATAGTGTGTATCCCAAGATCAGGCCTGTTTTACCGTGGTGTACACTATCTCAGATACAAAATGTATCCCAAGATCAGGCTTGTTGTACTGTGGTGTACACTGTCTCAGATATAGTGTGTATCCCAAGATCAGGCTTACTGTAATTCGGTATACAGTCTAGATACAGCGTGTATTCCAAGATAAGACCTGCTGTTCTACGTATACTGTCTCAGATACAGCGTGTACCCCATGATCAGGCCTACTGTACTTCGGTATACAGTCTCATATAAATCACGTGTCCCAAGATCAGGCCTGTTGTACTACGATATGCAATCTTACCTAGATATAGCACGTGTCACAAGATCAGGCGTTCTGTACAGGGGTATACAGTCTCAGATACAGCATGTGTCACAAGATCAGGCTTGCTGTACGGGGGTATACAGTCTCAGATACAGCATGTGTCACAAGATCAGGCTTGCTGTATAGGGGTATGGCATGTGTCACAATATCAGGCTTGCTGTACAGGGGTATAGCATGTGTCACAAGATCAGGCTTGCTGTACGGGGATATACACTCTCAGGTACAGCATATTTCACACGATCAGGCTTGCTGTACGGGTGTATATAGTCTTAGATACAGCATGTGTTACAAGATCAGGCGTGCTGTACAGGGGTGTAGCATGTGTCACAAGATCAGGCTTGCTGTACGCGGGTATACAGTCTCAGATACAGCATGTGTCACAAGATCAGGCGTGCTGTAAAGGTGTATAGCATGTGTCACAAGATCAGGCTTGCTGTACGGGGGTATACAGTCTCTGATACAGCATGTGTCACAAAACCAGGCTTGCTGTACGGGGGTATACAGTCTCAGATACAGCATGTGTCACAAGATCAGGCTTGCTGTATAGGGGTATGGCATGTGTCACAATATCAGGCTTGCTGTACAGGGGTATAGCATGTGTCACAAGATCAGGCTTGCTGTACGGGGATATACACTCTCAGGTACAGCATATTTCACACGATCAGGCTTGCTGTACGGGTGTATATAGTCTTAGATACAGCATGTGTTACAAGATCAGGCGTGCTGTACAGGGGTGTAGCATGTGTCACAAGATCAGGCTTGCTGTACGCGGGTATACAGTCTCAGATACAGCATGTGTCACAAGATCAGGCGTGCTGTAAAGGTGTATAGCATGTGTCACAAGATCAGGCTTGCTGTACGGGGGTATACAGTCTCTGATACAGCATGTGTCACAAAACCAGGCTTGCTGTACGGGGATATACACTCTCAGGTACAGCATATTTCACACGATCAGGCTTGCTGTACGGGTGTATATAGTCTTAGATACAGCATGTGTTACAAGATCAGGCGTGCTGTACAGGGGTGTAGCATGTGTCACAAGATCAGGCTTGCTGTACGCGGGTATACAGTCTCAGATACAGCATGTGTCACAAGATCAGGCGTGCTGTAAAGGTGTATAGCATGTGTCACAAGATCAGGCTTGCTGTACGGGGGTATACAGTCTCTGATACAGCATGTGTCACAAAACCAGGCTTGCTGTACGGGGGTATACAGTCTCAGATACAGCATGTGTCACAAGATCAGGCTTGCTGTACAGGGGTATAGCATGTGTCACAAGATCAGGCTTGCTGTACGGGGGTATAAAGTCTGAGGTACAGCATGTGTCACAAGATCAGGCTTGCTGTACTGGGTATACAGTCTCAGATACAGCATGTGTCACAAGATCAGGCGTGCTGTACAGGGGTATAGCATGTGTCACAAGATCAGGCTTGCTGTACGGGGGTATACAGTCTCAGATACAGCATGTGTCACAAGATCAGGCGTGCTGCACAGGGGTATAGCGTGTGTCACAAGATCAGGCTTGCTGTACGGGGGTATACAGTCTCAGATACAGCATGTGTCACAAGATCAGGCGTGCTGTACAGGGGTATAGCATGTGTCACAAGATCAGGCTTGCTGTACAGGGGTATAGCTTATGTCACAAGATCAGGCTTGCTGTACGGGGGTATACAGTCTCAGATACAGCATGTGTCACAAGAGCAGGCGTGCTGCACAGGGGTATAGCTTGTGTCACAAGATCAGGCGTGCTGCACAGGGGTATAGCATGTGTCACAAGATCAGGCTTGCTGTACGGGGGTATACAGTCTCAGATACAGCATGTGTCACAAGATCAGGCGTGCTGTACAGGGGTATAGCATGTGTCACAAGATCAGGCTTGCTGTACGGGGGTATACAGTCTCAGATACAGCATGTGTCACAAGATCAGGCTTGCTGTACAGGGGTATAGCATGTGTCACAAGATCAGGCTTGCTGTACGCGGGTATACAGTCTAAATACAGCATATGTCCCAAGATCAGGACTGCTGTACTACGGTATACAGTCTCAGATACAGCATGTGTCACAAGATCAGGCCTGCTGTACTACGGTATACAGTCTAAATACAGCATGTGTCCCAAGATCAGGACTGCTGTACTACGGTATACAGTCTAAATACAGCATGTGTCCCAAGATCAGGACTGCTGTACTACGGTATACAGTCTAAATACAGCATGTGTCACAAGATCAGGCCTGCTGTACTACGGTATACAGTCTAAATACAGCATGTGTCCCAAGATCAGGACTGCTGTACTACGGTGTACAGTCTAAATACAGCATGTGTCATAAGTTCAGGCCTGCTGTACTATGTTATACAGTCTCAGATACAGCATGTGTCCCAAGATAAGATCTGATCTACTGTGATAAACACTCGTGAAAGAGCGTGTCTCAAGATAAGATAAGGTATCAGACACAACGTTTTCCAAGATCAAAGAAGCCACGCATCGTATACATTGTCTCAGGTAATATGTGATACCAAGACCAGATCTAGAGTAATGTAGTTAATTAAAACTAGATTTTTCGCTCTCCCATGCCAGGGTAAACGACTGATACCACAATTCAAGTAGTCCCCTAAATGTACCTTTTTGTGATCCAGATTATAGATCTAAACAGGTTTAAGTCTCTCGTTAAATGTCTTCCTCCCCCTCTGGTTTCATTGCTAAGGCACTGTAGTCAGTGACTAAATATATGAAAAGTAAATACCCAGATACCTGGAGCTTTAAAGTTGACATTAGATTTTTCTTTTCAAGACTTGGAAAAGTTGTAGTCAAAAGGCGAGGAATAGTTTACCCAATCTGGGGGTTCAAGGCAAGCACGAGGACTCTATATTACCTGGAATACTCTAATCAACGGTGGAGGGCAAACAGGGAAAGAAACCCAAAATCAATTCTGTCGGTTTTTTACCATTCTAGTTGGTTAATTCTTGTGACAACTTTTAACATCCTGGTCATAATTAACAAATTAGAACAAAAAATAAAAGAGGAGAATAAAGATGTGGAATAGTTAAGCTTTTGGAGCGCAGCTAAAAAGTAGACATTTGCATGAAATGGTCTCCTTTCTGTACACAAGAGAGCACTGTTTCATTGCCTATGGGCAATTCAGTTACATGAGCATTATATATAATATTTATGAATGAATTATGCTTTAATTTAGAGCCGAATTTTCTAAACACTTTTAATTTTCTTCTAACGTTGTAAAACTATTTTGAATGCATTTCATGCAACATATTTTTCTACCACAGCAAAACTTTTATCATATATAAAGATACGATACTTTACGCACTGTCAAAAAATGCTGAATGGAAATGCAGGCAAAGATAATATAAAGAACAGAAGTCTACATAATTGGGTTTATCTGTATTAGAAGGAACTTTGATGAAAGCAGAATATCGTTTGGAATTCTATACAAGGGAAAACACGAGGGAATTTCCACTAATATTTATCGTATAAAGCTTCAGTTTATGGGTAACAGAGGCTTGGTGACATTATGCACCCCGAGGGGGGCAAAAATAAAAGGGAATGCTGAAGATCCTCTCTCTGGAGATGAAGAGTGACGCCATATGCCGTTACAACTAGAAGCTGTCAGCCCAATCGTAGGGTACGAAATAAAGTTCGCACACTCATTGTGTAAACAGCCCAAGGCTTACAACATTTCAGAATGTTACAGCAATTAGTAATGCAGTATCTAAACGTTATAAAAATTACATTAATACTTGACTGTAACTAGAATAGTGTTTTTTTTTTTTTTTAATTTTGGTTTCGAATTCTTGAGATGTTCGTTGAGATTAAAGCTTCATTTTGCAGATATTCGCTAGACTGTTTAACTAAATATATTGATGCACTGAAAAAAGGAACGAGAAGGATTCCACGGAGTCATTACAGATGTGGAAACAAAACACTAAGGCGCTTGTGACGATCCAGAAATCTCACAAAGCAGATAAATTGGATTCATCGTATTTTCTCCACAAACTATTATTAAAAATTATTATTCTACCTACTTCATGTTCACCGACTTAAATATTTATAGAAATGGATCAATTACACCTTCTGTTGTGGATATAAGGATAATACAAGGAGCTGCAGCGATAACTAGTAAAATGTTTAAAAAGTGGATCGCTTTATGTTGTTTATGGAATTCCACACCTTTTTGACAAGAAGAAAAATGACTTGATTATACAAAAAGTATGTGATAAAGTATTGCAAAATCTATATCTACAGCAATGCCGGGCCCAAGGGACCTTGCTGTCGACGTATTTAAACTCCACATGCTCACTCGCTCCATAGCAATGATAATGCCGTAAATTAAAAATGCTGCAAAAGTATATTTGACATAAATAAAATGGTGCTATAATATATTTACTCTTCACGAGGTAAACTTTGGTTTTTCTAGAGATGATGGGAGAAGTTAAATATGATTACAGAAATTGAGCAATACCAAACTGTTTGGTGTGTGTGTGTGTGTGTGTGTGTGTGTGTGTGTGTGTGTGTGTGTGTGTGTGTGTGTGTGTGTGTGTGTGTGTGTGTGTAACTCCCGCTCTTAGTATATATGGCACCACAGGCGGCGACACTGATGATGCATGAGGTGAAGGTAGAATGAGATCGCGGGGGAAACTGGAGAAAACCCACCCCAGCGCCGTGTTGTCTACCATAAATCTCACTTTGTGGTCATCTGGGAGCAAAGCCGGGCCGCCTTGGTGAGAGTCGAGGAGTCTAACCACTCAGCCACCACAAGGCCTAAAAAATTTTGGTCTATACCTTTTGGCTTAACAGTTTCGCAACATTATATAAATTTAATTCGAAACGAAAAGGACCTTACAGGCTAATCGAAGACAATTCGAGATATTAAGTTTATAAGTTTATTTCTTATGCATATAATTATGTAATCAAAATGGTTAACGAAATATCTGAGAAAAATAACGAAAAGTGTCCCATCACTTAATTCGGGGTGCGCTGCCATTAATGTACCAGCACACATGTATGCATAATATTTTTATTTTGTATCTTTAATTTGTGTAAGGATAATGGTCAGGGAAAACTACTAAAACCTTTTTCTTTTTAGTCCTGGGGATCTCAAACGATATACTTTTGATAAAATTTGACTATTGGAGTAGAATGCAATGTATTATATGGATAATTCATAGATTCACTGGATAAATGGTGCAACGCAATTTACTAAGCATAATACTATTTTCATAAAACTCACCTTTTTCAGTCACATTGTTAAATCTGTCAATGAATGCTACAGAAAATTAATATTTAAAGCCTTCACTTCTAGATTAATCAGTAAAAACCACACACAAGTTTAATACACGATTAAGGACTTTTTTGATAATTTTAACTTCAGAGTTCTGTAGAATTAAAAATAATCGGAATCAAGCCTTCCAGTACAATGGGGAAAACACATTGATTATAACAATGAAAGTTTGCTTTCTAAATTACTCTCTATAGAGATTAAAACACGCATTAGAAATAATCTTTTTACCATCACATTAATCTCATATAGGTCCTTTATACCAAATGCTGTGAATATAAAATAAAGTTTATTACTTATGGCTTATTGAACCCTAACCATTATCAAGCATCTCATAATATTGTATATTTTCTACAGATTTTGAACTGGGTTAGCTAATAAGAGTAATGAAAGTATAGAAGGTATAGTGTATGATTATTATATTTTATCGGTACTAGGAGTAAGTTGTGTTTTTATATTGCATATCCAAAGAGACAAGTTTCCGTTTTAAAATGCCAGTAGACTATTTAAAAATGGAAATAGTCCCAATAAATGGCAAATGAGAGAGAAACAGTAACATCCACGCCAATAACAATATGACATCCAAACAAGAACTCTAGGAAATAATTTAAATAATGAAACAAAATTAAAGTTGTACCATACTATGATAGTTCTTATGTTCATGTAAAGCAGCGAATCGTGGATAAAGGAAAAGGACAAAAATAAAATACAAAGAACAGAAATGAGATTTTTTACCTACATCTAAGGGATGCACTAGGCTAGACTTAGTAAGAAATTAACCAATTACAGAAGTTACATGAACTGCTTGAGTGAAGAATGACTCTAAATTAACAATGACAAACCTTTAAGAAAAAGATACAGATCCAAAGAAAAAATTGAAAAAAGTAGTAACTGAACAGATGGAATGGCTAACTTCTGAAACGAAGATGAAGAAGAAGAGGGCAAAAGAAACAAGTCTTGTTTTTTGTGCGTTTAATTGCTCTATTTTAACTTAAATAATAACATTCACTGCTGAAGAAGTGAAAGAAGACAAAAACAAGAACCCTACTTTCATCTATACCCATGTCCCACGCAACGGTAAACAAAGCGCATTCAGTGTCACACGCTACGCCTTGTTGATACAGAGTTAGGCAACTTCTTCACCACATCAGTGGTGCAGATTAATAAAGATACAGGCGTTACCATGTCTCATTGAAATCATCACATACTATTGTAATGTGTACTCTTTTCTCCCCTCAACCTCACATTTTGTTCATAGCACATTAAAAAGAAAAACGTTTTCCATTTATCAAAAGCATACGATATTTATTTTTATTGTACATAAAATGAAACTACGTATGCGTATAATAGTTGTAAAAGACTGTTGCTGCACCTGAAGCTGCCAGTCCTTCAGGTTAGAAGATTGAATTTCTAGTAATCTGTTTAAAAATATCGCGTGTATTCAGTAATGTTTCAAGAATACTTACTAAAAAGGTAAATCATATAAAGGAGTACCATTGTGTAGTAAACCAAAATTATTTTCTGAACTAGAACGCAGACTCTTCTATCATAATTAAGACTCCTGTTTTGGTGGTAAAGGTATTCGTTCAAGCAGAAACAGTTTACACATTGGGAGTGCTGAGGGAAATAAGTCTTTTAGAGAAAGCACCAAAATTAATAGTATGCTGGTCAAGCTGATTTAAAGGGTGTAAAGAAGACGTACTCAAGAATTTTTCGAGCTCCAATTAATATTTTAAATGGAAACTCCAATGGTCATATAAGCAGCCATTCTCTTTTGGAACATATCGAAGGTGTTAACTCGTATTAGTTGGTTGTATCTTAGATCACGTACACATTCATCCTCTCATTCATACTTCCAGACTCTGGAAAAGATGAGGAATCATCTTGGTGGGACGAAAATTCCCACCTCGAGCCGGGAATCAAACCCGGTATTCCTAGCACAGCAAGCAGGTGCTCTACTGACTGAGCTACGGGACCAGCCTAAAACAAACCTTTGCTGCAGTAAAAAAACCTGGAATTGACAATCAGCTGTCTTCAAGACTGACTCGGTATTTTGCTGAACGAAAACAAATGAAAGAAATCACTGCGGTGCACTTCAATCGTCGACTGTCACAATAACCAACAAACAACTTTTTCTTCTAACACCTCACCGGTGTTTATACCCTTAGCCATTGTTTCTAGAATGTCGCTGACGTTCCGAGCACAAAGCACAAAAGACATGGAAAGTACAATGACAAAAAAGTGGAGCTTTTAAGCACTAGAATTTGGAATGTTATTTCGGCAACCCCTTTTCTCCCATGCGCTTGAGGCTAACAGATGTGGAATTTGTACAGTTAGTTGTCGTCTCAGCTTCCTGCGTGTAACGTGGTATCAACAATATATTACCTCACTGAAAAAGTTTTATTGACAACATTTATCTAATGAACAAGAAGCTGGTAGGGGGAACCCTTTTGTATATGACATGGAAATGTTTAGAAAAATATTTATACAAATTTAAGGTTTGTATTTGGATAATTTGTAGGGAAAATAACAGTAAAAGTAAAAATTGTGTTAAGGAACAGATAATGAATGAAGAAAGAGCAATTTGAGTGTGTGAGAGAAATGCGGCCCAAACTGCGATTTGACAGATGATTTGGATTCTTTCATTGCCATGTATAATCGCAGACCTCTGATCTGTTATAAATTATTCATGGAAGAGAAAGAAGAAGTTTGAGCATGCCAGGTGTTTGCTAATGAGCAGTATTTGACGTTGTGATGAATACAATTAGCAGAGCGAGAGCGCGCGCGTGTTATTTATGTCCGCCATGTTGCCGGCTGCGGTCTGGCACGCTACAGCGCAGTTAATTAGTGCTAAGAACCACAAGTTTAATTCCGTCTTGCACAGCTATACACTGCCTTGCTACAGTTTTGTTGTGCCCCACTTCGTAGCGTCTCTCACAGCTTATGAAATCTGAGAAAACTTGGCAGATTGAACTGCGAAAGTACCTATAGGAAGATCCTATGTTCAGTTAACAGTATTTTAGTTCCTTGTTGAGGATTCCCTGACTTTTTAGAGGCTTATGCTTCGCAACTCGTCGAGTTTTCATTGGTTACAGCAAATGGTTATAACAGAGCCCCGTGGAATTGTCACCTGAAATCCACAATACTTATTGAATGATAACATACCTCCAAAGTAACTTTCTAAGTTTCGCACAGGGGTGGCTTGTCCTTGCGTGCTGCAGTGCTGCAGCACGCCATTTTATGTTTTATAAATCATAATTTATACATTTTGAAAGACCATGTAAATAACAGTGCCTTATTGTAGGTATAAGAAAACGAGCTCGACCAATAATGAACACTTTATGCATGGAAAACACCTGCGTAGCTAATAGAACGCATGCGACGTGCTGTGAGCAGGCAAGCTCGCTAATCAGTACTGCGCATGCGTGCAACCTTCCCCTCTTGCCTCTCAGATGGCCTAAGTTTCATAGATTTTCGCACAAATGCGTGCAGGGCACTGCGAATGATCTATGATACCGGACGTAGATTCCCGTCCCACATCCTTCACACCTACTCCGGAGTTCCGTACATTGTGGACGTGGTGCGGGAGAGATCCCGCACCATCTACAAAAAGCTAGACTCCCATCCTGATAACCTGGTGAACACCCTTGGCCGTTACGACCACAGGGTTCCTTGCCGCCGACCGAGCTACCCGTTGCCCAAAGATGCTTTGGGTAACCAGAACTAAACAGGGCCACTTTCCCCTGACTCCATATCCCCAAGCTCAGAAATGGGTTCGATAAGTCCTATCGCTGAACATTAGTTCCTTTCCTAGCCTGTCAAGCGGACTATCAGATGCCTCACAGGCAGGCGGAAGAGCGCAGCCAGCACTGGGCGCACACCTCTCACTGGGCAATAGCGCCCATTTAAGGCTAGACATAACACTGCCCAAGACAACCGCCTGTGACACACGACAATTCTGTTATACTGCCCAGATAAAGCCGCACTATGCGGCTAGGTGCTGGGCAGCAAGCACTCCGTCCAGGTAAAGCTGGACGACTCGTCTCTTCTGCTGGTCTGCTGGACAAATGCGTGCTGCATATCGACGTAGCACGGTGTCCGTTCGTTGCACTACTGCGCACGCTGGAGCTGGCGAAACAGGGCCACCAACATTCATAGTTATTGCTCTAGAAGTTGAATATGCATTGAAATTTATTAAGTAATTTGTCATTGCTTTATATTTTAGTTCTAGAAATAACCTAATGGTTATTAAATCGCAGGGCAGATTGCTTGTCAAGCAACATGTTGGCACGATTCCCGCGAACATGACAGCAATTCCCCATAACAAGTATTTATTTGTGTAACGTTATTTAGTGGCTGATATCAGTATATTTTGTGACTGAGTGTGAAACGTGTTATAAATTCACTTCATTCATTGTATGAGTACTTTAAAATTAAGAAAGCTTTAACCAATAAATAATGAATTCGATTAATGCACTTCTAAAAAACTCTTTTCAATGCGAGCATTAGAAGAAAAGATTTGTATAAAATGTTAGGGCGACCTACACCAAATCTAAAATTTGAGCAAAAAGTAAAAGGAAGTAGAAATTCGTAAGTGTGAAATTAGAAATGCCCTGTTTTGCTTTTCTTGCCTTCTGTACGAAGTACTGATTCACGGTCTAAGACGGATGTTAAAGATCTTGGTCACACTGAGTACATAAAAAAGAATTCAAATAGCAAGAAGCACATAAAAAATCCACATTCTTAGTATCCTTTTTAGAATATTGTTTACACATATTGGTTCCTTTTCAGAAATTGAAACAATTTATCAACTGATATATTCTTTCAATTTACTCTGTAAAATCTGCTCAATTTAATCCTGCAGTGAAACAGGTTTACTGAGAGCTATTGAGAAAACACTCATTTGAATTCTCAATGATTAGAGCTATTGCAACGCAACTATTATTTTCTCGGGTGATTCCTGAAACAGAACTGAGCATTGTCAGTGTATCGTTATAAGAACTTGATAAAAGCAAACTTGAACCGAACCCAACATTTTGTATCAACATTTGGAATTCAGGAAGATAGAAGGTGCCCTTCCGCTATCACAGTTAATACTGAAGAACAATCTGCAAAACACCTTTGGAGAAATGACCAAAGTTTCAAGAATTACTGTGACAATTCCCATGCCTCCTGCAGAACCAGAACGCTGTTTCTCGTCTTTGAAGAGGTTAAAGAACTTTCTGGCTCAGGATCGGCCTACCTCTATGGCTATGCTATCTATACAGAAGAAGCTTATTACAGGTATGCAGGACTTTAACGGCAGAGTGATCGACAAATTCTACATGAATAAACATCGACACATGGACTTCACTTTTCGAAACTAGGTTAGATACATGCCCATTTTCTCGTAGCACGCCATTATTTTTCGGTACGAGCCGTCCCCGGTTTCGCAAACGTTTGAAACTCCAATTAATTGAAATGTATTTGTTTCTTTTCCACTACGCTGCTACCACACTATACATATGCAACTCAAAGTCCACCAGTGACAAGACGGAAGAAACTTGAATTTTTGAGACCGGAATACTCTAGTATCAACAAAGGGCTTTTCACAGAACCCTTCGGTAGTGTAATTTATTGCACAATTATTTCAGAAATTTATTTATTATGAAAATTATTCATTTTAAATATTCGCAGTTTATTTACAACTCTCCAAAGCACTCACCATATTATGATATGAATATGTCATTAAAAGTAGATCAACTCGTAAATATGTAGCTCAGTTTTCTCTGTCTATACTACATATTATCCCTACTTCAAATCATCAGGTCTGTAGTTTTATATTATTAGAGAACGCAAGAAAATTAGGCAAATACCATTTTAGAGCTTCCAATGGATGGTTCGAGAATTTCAATTATCGCCATAACATTGGAAATTAATCGTTCTTGCACACTAGCCGTGTTTAGGCGATGATTTGGAAAGGTAGAGTCAGATTGAAAAATTCAGTACCATGGCAGGGATTTGAACCACAGATCTCCCGGTCTCCATCGGATAGTTCTTAACCATTGAGCTACTATAGCCAACATGCCGGCATGACACTGAATTCTCCAACCGACTCGTGTTTTCCTGGTAAACCACTAGGGGCTCTCATCGCACCTCTTTGTGGCGACTTACTAGCTCTGTAAGTACTTAAATCCCAGGCTTCACAAACACCACTATTAGGTACCTACTGCATAAACTCTACTACATTCTCGCAGACAATTGGATCACTCAAGGCTACTGAGAGATCAGTAGGAACACCACAATGAAGTCGATGCACATAGAAGAAAGGGCACTCTGTAACTCTATGATGAACTGATAGCATGGAATGACAGTGCTTGTATCCAGGCTGCGAGGTTTTTGCAAGGAGCTACGAATGGGTAGATGCTGTATCTCCAAAACGTAGTCCTGAGAGAAGTACCTGGTCTCGACGAATTAGGTGTTTTATAGGGTAATTAAAACCATGTTTGGAGATTATGGCATTTAATTTATTTTGAATGTGCAATTCCAGTGTAACTTCTACTGCTTAGGTATTTCATATTTGAGGAAACAAGGGAAGTCATGATGAGGAACCTTTATTGGAGAGCGGAATGCTGCTTCTTTAGCTGTTTCATAGCTTTCTCATTTCCGGATATGCCTACGTGAGATGGCATCCATACCAGCACCACACGTTTATTACATGTTCTTAGCTTATTATACAGTAATACAATTTTCTGTATTAAAGAATTTCTAGGAGACACTTGTTGAAGAGCGAGAATTGCGCTCATAGAATCAGCGAAGATAATGCAACAACGGTGTTCATTTCCCAAAAAGTGTTCCAGGACAAATCATATGACGGAAAGTCACAGGAGGTTACATGTTATGTCTATAATTTTAGAACTTGTAGTTCTACAAAAAGAGTACGAATTCAAGCATTTTATTTCAATTTCGTTTTCTGTGAACAAAATCCAAACAAAAGAAGCTCTATGTAATGAGGCTCCACATAAACACGTAGTAATGGAACTTGGTCATGGATAAGGGGACGCCATCTACCGAAGTCTGCAGAACTGGTTCAAGCATGAGGTGCAAGTTGATGGACTGGTTACGGCCGATGACCCCCTTAAACTGCTCTAGTAACTTTCTAAACCTTCTCCGCTCAACTCCTCTCAATAGCCGTGATCGTCTAGTGGTTAGGACATTGCGTTGTGGCCGCAATAACCCAGGTTCGAATCCTGGTCACGGCAGTGCTTAAACACTGTCACGGGAGAGGACATTTTTTTCCATGCCAAACGTTTTGTAATTGTCACTTGAAAGGTTATTTCTCAGTATTTGGTTTTTAGTAAGCCAAATGTTTGAATTTTAAGATTAATAGAGGTCTCTCTTATTTTAAGGTGCTTGCCCAGTTTCTCCGATATTCCTAGTCCTGAACTGAAGTTACTTCCGTAAATACTTCCTCAATGTTTATTATGCCTGTCATTTTGGAATTTAGCTAATTCTTGAAAGCTAAGAGGGTAGTTTTGAAAACAAAGTACGAAATCATAAGGGATATTTATACTATCTACATATAAATTAGCAGTGTTAGTCTTCTTTTTCATTTTATTGTTATTCTCCTTCTTCAACTTCTTCTTCTTCTTCTTCTTCTTCTTCTTCTTCTTCTTCTTCTTCTTCTTCTTCTTCTTCTTCTTCTTCTTCTTCTTCTTCTTCTTCTTCTTCTTCTTCTTCTTCTTCTTCTTCTTCTTCTTCTTCTTCTTCTTCTTCTTCTTCTTCTTCTTCTTCTTCTTCTTCTTCTTCTTCTTCTTCTTCTTCTTCTTCTTCTTCTTCTTCTTCTTCTTCTTCTTCTTCTTCTTCTTCTTCTTCTTCTTCTTCTTCTTCTTCTTCTTCTTCTTCTTCTTCTTCTTCTTCTTCTTCTTCTTCTTCTTCTTCTTCTTCTTCTTCTTCTTCTTCTTCTTCTTCTTCTTCTTCTTCTTCTTCTTCTTCTTCTTCTTCTTGTTCTTTTTCTTCTACTACTACAGCTACAACTTCTCTCTCTACATTAATTTAACCATGTGTTTATTTCATTCACATATTCACAGTACTTCTCTCTGTCCATTCCTCGTATATATGCATGCTGCAGTTCTATCTATTTAACTCACTCTTTCTCTCATCCCCCCCCCCCCTCTCTCTCTCTCTCTCTCTCTCTCTCCACAATTATTTGTTCAGAGTTGATTTCATTAAAACTGATTGTTACGGAGGGCAAACAAAACTTGAAACTTAAAAAAAAGGTTAGTCATATTTTTAATTTTACACATGCAACGTCTGTGATTAGTTCGAAAGTATACCGAGTAAATGGCTCCACGGTAACGTGAGAGATCAACATTCGGGAAGTCCGGGCTCTATTCCTGTCGACCCCACTCCAACCTTCGGTTTTTCGTGGCTTTTCCTAGCTGGAAGGCGAATGCTGAGTTGGTTTCTGATCTATCATGGTTTTATTTCCATCCGTTTTCCTCTTATATTTCAGGTACGATTCTAGGTATTATGTTGGACAAATGACAGGGATGCTTTCTCTAAGAGTGCTGCATGTTGACACTAGAGGGCTTCTTGGTTGACGGGTCGTTCAGTGGCCTTCAAACCTGGGACTTCCACTCGTTTCTGCGGCTTGTAGCCTCCTTCACTTCGTCTTTTCCTCTTGGGGATAGTAACGCTAGGTCTAACACTGCGCCTGTAATCCTAACCCAAGTTTGTAACCACGATGCATTGTTTTTCGTGATAATCAGGACAACTGACAGTGAAATTACTATGTAAGAAATACATGTTATTTGATGGATAGAGTCAACATGAAAAGTTCAATGCCATGGCCGGGATTTGAACCACGGATCTCCTGGTTTCCTTCCAGTCGCTCTTAACCTTTGAGCTACAATGGCCAACGTGCCATCCTGACATTAAATTCTCCATTTGACTCATATATTTCCCCGGTAGACTACTAGGGGCTCTCGCATCCGAGATACACCATTTGTGGCGACTTACTATCATAAGTACTTAAGTCCCAAGCTTCATCATTTAACTTTAATTATTTTAGTTAATTGATGGAAATTAATCATTTCTGGCTTTCACGGCCGGACCAGTGGATTACGACCTTTGAGCCCGGCGTCTTTTATTGAACAAGATCTTATTTAGTTCACATCTAAGGTACTTTTGTTGCCTTTCTTTGATCTTAGTCACTAACTCTTCTATATTTCAACATGTTTGCCTAATTTAGCAAAATTTATTTTAACAGAGAAAATTATTATTATTATTATTATTATTATTATTATTATTATTATTATTATTATTATTATTATTATTATTATTATTATTATTATTATTATTATTATTATTATTATTATTATTATTATTATTATTATTATTATTATTATTATTATTATTATTATTATTATTATTATTATTATTATTATTATTATTATTATTATTATTATTATTATTATTATTATTATTATTATTATTATTATTATTATTATTATTATTATTATTATTATTATTATTATTATTATTATTATTATTATTATTATTATTATTATTATTATTATTATTATTATTATTATTATTATTATTATTATTATTATTATTATTATTATTATTATTATTATTATTATTATTATTATTATTATTATTATTATTATTATTATTATTATTATTATTATTATTATTATTATTATTATTATTATTATTTATTATACCTTTCTACTGACAATAAGTAGAGGAAGTGATTTATTCCAATCAAAGATAGAATAGAATTTTACTAAGGGGATTCGCTAGGTCGACCAGACTTGAACTATTGTACCTGTGACCCAAATAGGGCATCCTCGGAAGGAAGTATGAGCTGAGAGAAGACAGAGGACGGCCATCCCAAGTAGCCACGACAGCACGGAGGGCAGGATACCTACAACTGACCAGTTGGAAACTTCCCGGCAGGCATCCCACCTAACGTGGTCCTGAAACGGTTCACCAGGCCAGCCCGGGGACCATAAATTGTTCTGCCGAAAAGGAACGTGTTTACCAGGAGCATATCATCCTGCCATACACCACCGAGACTCCCACCGACATTTCTATCCTGAAACAGACCACCAGATGAGAGATGATGTGAAATAATAATGGAGATGAAATGGAGGGACAGGAAATTCGGGGGATGTAATTAACTTACCCGACATTCGCCTGGCGACCTGGGAAAACCCCGAAAAACCCCATGGGTTAAGTAGGGCGGCCATGGGAATCGAACTCAGAGCTCCCGAATACGATCCACAGACGAAACCGTTGGTTATTCCAGCCAGAAAGTCGATATGTATATCTCATTAGGCATATTTTGAAGAGTGTGTATTGCATAACTCTATGATTAAAAGTTAGATACATACAAAACTTATTATTTATTTGTTATCCAAATGTGCAGAAAGCAGATTTTCAAGAGGATACCTCCATCAAAGGCTATCCCTTAAACCAACCTAAAGCTTTCTGAAGCCTTGCAATTATGATTTCGATTAAAGTATCGTGTATTTAAAATAATCACAACACTAATATGTATAACTGAATTTTTATGGATTGTAAGTGAAGTTGTCTTTATTGTGAATGAATTTTGTGTAATTTGTATAATTGCTAAACTATCAGAGATGGACGAGAACTTGTTACTCAAAATCTAAAATTCTGACACATTAAGTATCATTGTGTAACGTTTCTGTAATATTCACTATTATTTGTTGAGTTTTGAAATACCTTTATACATTTTTGAAGTGATAAATTACTATCCTTTTGCTTCTTTTGTAATTATTATTCGTAAACGATTATAAAAATAAACGTTACCTACTATAATAGAAATATGTTTTTCTTTAGTTGGAAGTTACCAAGTAACAAACCCTATATTAAATTAAACATAAATCACGCTATTAAAACATAAAATACAGGTTCAATAAAACGGAAAATACACTTTAATGATGATAATCTACGCATATTTTATTGTTTCCTCAGTAAATAAATGACATTAAATATATTAAAACACTCTGAATGCATATAAAATATTGTACACAAACAGTTACAAAATTAGGTTTACTAACTTACTGTTGCTCCCTTGGATCGTGTTACTAAACCTCTGCTTTTGAAACTAGTTCTCTAAATAACTAACAGTGAGTAAGAATGTACCTAACAGAAGTACCTATCTTAAAAATGGCAGTCAAAGAAAGACGTAAATATAATTTTTAATTTAATTTACTGATCAGAAGTGGAACACAATCAGTTTTCAAAACAATCTCCATGAGTTCAACACACGCAGATATGTAGGATTCCTCTGAAAACAATGAAAATATTATTGTGATCGTGTACGAACTGCATGTTGTCGTGGCCGCGTGCACTAAGTTCCTTACACTGTTTAAAACGTGGTATACCTACAGCTGAAATAATGAATTATCGAGAAATTGGAGGCATCTCACTTACTGTTACTATTCAACAGGATTCTTAATAGTAGTTATTACTTAAGTAGCTCATTGATATTATATTGATTAGCTTAAGCACTTAGAACATTCTACAGGCTGAAAATGAAGTACTAAATCAAACAGAACGGTTTGTTTTCTTTTGGAAAAAAAATCAACCTCTGCCGTGACCAGGATTCGAACCTGGGTTATTGCGGCCACAACGCAATGTCCTAACCACTAGACGATCACGGCTAATGAAAAGAGCTGGGCTGTGACGTGTTGGAGGATATCAAGTAAAATGAAACGTAATATTCCGTCTTGGTAGATCATTAAACTGTGCCTTTTCATATGTTCAGCTTCCGGAAAAAAAGAAGCTGAACAATTAAATATTTGGGGGGGGGGGCGTTTAAATTGTGGAATAGTAGCCCTATGGAAAATGTGTTAATAGCTGCAGTCGCAATTAACATGACATAAATTATCGCTGAATTCAAAGATGCTGCTAAAAAATGAGCACTAATTGATATTTGCACATGCACATGTCCTGAACTGTAATCTAAAGTGCAACTGGGTCTCAGAAGGCAGAGTCAGACTGAAAGATTAAATGCCATAGCCGGGATATGAACCACGGTCTCCCAATCTCCAATCGGTTGCTCTAACCATTGAGCTGACATGACAGCATGAAACTACAACACTAATTCTCCGGAAGATCCATGGTTCAAATTCCGGCTATGGCATTGGATTTTTCAGTCTGACTCTACTTTCAGAAACCTTGTCCAGCACAATTAATTTCCATTGGGAGAATCACTCTTGCAAAACTGCGCACGAGCATTCAGTCGTAATGAGTTCTCAAACTTAAATATATTGTGATTACCAATCAGTGGAGCGGTTTAGAACAAGAAGTATCCCTTCCACGTATACCCACAGATATTTTTCCTAGAAACGCTTTTTACCCAGGATGTCCAAGCATTTATTCCCGTTGAAAATCTGAAAAGGGATGCAATTCTTCCTCCACTTATTTCGTAAGTAATAGAAAAAGTGGAAACGCAAGATCAAGGGAAAAGGGGGGTATTAAGTGACATTTCATTTGGGCAAAAAATATTGTCTGCCGTGACCAGGATTCGAACCTAGGTTATTGCGGCCACAACGCAATGTCCTAACCACTAGACGATCACGGCTGTTAAGACGACCTGCCAGAAACTTTCTTCAGGCCGTTACTAGAGCATTTCATTTCAAGAGCAACATTCCGATGTAAACTGATATTATGTTCTTATTCAATATTCAAATGATGGACTTTCCAAATGCATTCAAACGTACCACTAAAATGTGCACATTTACGTGTTTAACACATAAAGAATAAGTAGAACGGGCAAAACTGGAGAAAATTCGTTTACATTTCCAATATCTCGAATATAAGGCTTATGGAAAATGTGTTCACAATTGTACTAACAAGAAACAGCATATAAATTAGTGGTGGGTGCAAACAACTGTTCAAAAAGAACTTACTAGAGCATTTCAAGCGAACATCTACCGTAACATTCCGTCCAGAAATGACGTACGTATGACGCTCTTATTCAAAAGTCTGGTGAACACAAGGTTTAAAATATATCCGAGTAGGTCATTAAACTGTACAACATCCGGAGAATAAGTAGAACAATACAATTACAGTAAAAATGTTTAGATTATGAATATACTAACTTAAAAAAAAAACTGTTGAAAATATGTTAATGAATTCAAAAATACCTTTAACATTAATTCGTTTTTAAATTCATTTATTCATTTGTATATTGTCGCCAAGGCATTGTTGTGCCGCAAGCTGCAGCCGGCGCGTGGGCGAGCGCTGAACGCTTGCCGAGAGAGAGAGAGACAGAAACAAAGAGAGAAAGAGACAGAAACAAAGAGAGAAAGAGACAGAGTGATGTTTGGATAGTTCCGTCTTTCTCTTGCCACTGCGAAAGGCCTTGAAACGTCGGCGGCTTTCTAGAACAATGACTGGAGATATAAAAGCCCGCAAA
Source organism: Mantis religiosa (assembly GCA_030765055.1). NCBI lineage: Eukaryota > Metazoa > Arthropoda > Insecta > Mantodea > Mantidae > Mantis > Mantis religiosa. Next base: position 143,813,177 of record CM060954.1, read on the forward strand.
GTGTTAGAGTTGTGGGTCATTTGCTAGTGGGTTGTTAATTGAGTGTGCAGCTGTGTAGTATTGTGAGTGTGTGGCCATTTGAAGTATACCGCAGTGATTTCTTTCGTTTGTTTACGTGCAATTGAGAACGAGACGACCTTAAAGACTGCGTTTGTGTATGCTACGTCATTCTGCTGCTGTAAGGGGTATACAAAGCGTCATTTTACTGAAATAAAGAGCATTTTAAATTTCTGAAAACAATCCTTTTAATTCTAGAACCCACAAAGTCACAATTTGTACATTGTACAGTAAGGAATGTAGTTTGACTGGACGTTTAGTTAGAGTAAACCAAACGTTTAGCTGCATGAGCCGTTTTAGTACTATGGTGTTCGTATACCTGAAGGTTGAGAAAAGGGAATGATTCTTAATTAAGCACAACGGTTTAAAGTTAAACTGGCAACGAAAAACAATAATGTTTGTAGCATCAAGTCCGGCCACTAATCGCCTTCTTACACTGCAACTAAATGCTGTTGGTAGACCTGCCTATTTAGAAAAACTTAATGTTCTCAAATAATGATCATTAAGAAACTTATGACAATTAAGCGCAAGAGTTCATCGTTAAACTCACGGACATGTTACCACTCACAATGACAAATAGTAACATTTGAAGTAAGAAAACTTGTAGCAATTTGTGTACGTTCACCAAGTTGGCTTCACCGTTTCTTCGTACTTAAAAAAGTGCACTGTCTTGGTTCTATTTTTTACTATTTATATTCATGACATTTTCGTCTATCCACTTACAGTTAATCATGGCTGAAATGTGACATATTTCCGTAGATACACAAAAGTCTGGGCGACATGGAGCTAACGTTTATAGAAGCTTGTACCATATGTATAGGCCCACACGTTGACCCATAACTTTTATGTTTACGGTTAATTTTCAAGCACGTATTTGTTATTTTAATCGCAATCCAATAATAAAATAGTATATGGCTTTGCGTTTATATCTTCTCGTCGCTTTTTATCTCCCTTCACCGTCATATCGGACGATGAATGTAATTATGCTCAACTAAGTACAGGGTACATAGAGCTTAGAGTTAGCAGACATTCATCTTTCAGGATAAGGGAAAATCTCCAACGTTAAGTCATATCGGACGATGAATGAAATGATCAAATGAGTACAGAGTACATAGAGCTTAGAGTTACCAGGCATTCATCTTTCAGGATAAGAGAAGACCTTCAACGTTAAGTCATATCGGACGATGAATAAAATGATCAAATGAGTACAGGGTACATAGAGCTTAGAGTTACCATGCATTCATCTTTTAGGATAAGAGAAAACCCTAAACGTTAAGTCATATCGGACGATGAATGAAATGATCAAATGAGTACAGGGTACATAGAGCTTAGAGTTACCAGGCATTCATCTTTTAGGATAAGGGAAAACCTCCAACGTTAAGTGTTATCGGACGATGAATGAAATGATCAAATGAGTATAGGGTACATAGAGCTTAGAGTTACCAGGCATTCATCTTTTAGGATAAGGGAAAACCTCCAACGTTAAGTGTTATCGGACGATGAATGAAATGATCAAATGAGTATAGGGTACATAGAGCTTAGAGTTACCAGGCATTCATCTTTTAGGATAAGGGAAAACCTCCAACGTTAAGTGTTATCGGACGATGAATGAAATGATCAAATGAGTATAGGGTACATAGAGCTTAGAGTTACCAGGCATTCATCTTTTAGGATAAGGGAAAACCTCCAACGTTAAGTCATATCGGACGATGAATGAAATGATGTTAAAATGAGTACAGGGTACATAGAGGTTAGTGTTACCAGACATTTATCTTTTAGGATAAGAGAAAACCTCCAACGTTAAGTCATATCGGACGATGAATGAAATGATGTTGAAATGAGTACAGGGTACATAGAGGTTAGTGTTACCAGACATTTATCTTTTAGGATAAGAGAAAACCTCCAACGTTAAGTCATATCGGACGATGAATGAAATGATGTTGAAATGAGTACAGGGTACATAGAGCTTAGAGTTACCAGACATTTATCTTTTAGGATAAGAGAAAACCTCCAACGTTAAGTCATATCGGACGATGAATGAAATGATGTTGAAATGAGTACAGGGTACATAGAGGTTAGTGTTACCAGACATTTATCTTTTAGGATAAGAGAAAACCTCCAACGTTAAGTCATATCGGACGATGAATGAAATGATGTTGAAATGAGTACAGGGTACATAGAGGTTAGTGTTACCAGACATTTATCTTTTAGGATAAGAGAAAACCTCCAACGTTAAGTCATATCGGACGATGAATGAAATGATGTTGAAATGAGTACAGGGTACATAGAGGTTAGTGTTACCAGACATTTATCTTTTAGGATAAGAGAAAACCTCCAACGTTAAGTCATATCGGACGATGAATGAAATTATGTTGAAATGAGTACAGGGTACATAGAGGTTAGTGTTACCAGACATTTATCTTTTAGGATAAGAGAAAACCTCCAACGTTAAGTCATATCGGACGATGAATGAAATGATGTTGAAATGAGTACAGGGTACATAGAGGTTAGTGTTACCAGACATTTATCTTTTAGGATAAGAGAAAACCTCCAACGTTAAGTCATATCGGACGATGTATGAAATGATGTTGAAATGAGTACAGGGTACATAGAGGTTAGTGTTACCAGACATTTATCTTTTAGGATAAGAGAAAACCTCCAACGTTAAGTCATATCGGACGATGAATGAAATGATGTTGAAATGAGTACAGGGTACATAGAGGTTAGTGTTACCAGACATTTATCTTTTAGGATAAGAGAAAACCTCCAACGTTAAGTCATATCGGACGATGAATGAAATGATGTTCAAATAAGTACAGGGTACATAGAGCTTAGTGTTACCAGACATTCATCTTTCAGGATAAGGAAAAACCCCGGAGAAACCTTATCCAGATTAATCAATCTGACTGAGATTTGAACTTAGGATCTCTTGAACTTAAGAAAAATACGCTACCATCTGCACTACAGAGACGGGTTAACTTCCCGTTGCATTCTATATCCGATTTTCAAATTGACCTATTAAGGTAATGACTGTTTTGTAAATGTGCAGTTTAAATAATTATGGTCATTCTAAATCCATTCCAAAAGTTCTGGAATTCCGATTTCTTTCACTTATCTGGTTAACTTGCTCATTTCTCATAAGTTCCTCAAAATCTTCTCGATGTTCACATGTCGAACAACCATCTAGTTAAAAGGAGGTATAAGAAAATTAAACTAAGTTCAACTGGAGACTTAAACCGGTAATTTAAACCTCTTTTTAATAATGTGGTATAATAACCGAGCGGAGATATAAAAATGAAAACTACAATGGTTCAAATTAATCCCCACACACACGACCTTGTCAAAACTCCATTTTCTTTTATTCACTGTATCTGAAAGCGTGTACTTGTGGTGAAAGTAGAGAAAGTAAAGATGTAGTACACAATAAGCTGTGTCAGCGTCCCCCCATGACTACCCCTTAGCGAGGAGCACGGTAATAAAACAAACTGGTCCTGACATAACATTCGCATTCCTGGTAAAGCGTGCACCTGAGACATCACGAGGGGAATCCCTGACTGCCACTTGGGCACGATCTGTAAACAGTGTCCACAACACTCCGATTCCAATTCCATTAACTGCTTCTGTTTTCGATATTAATATCTTGTACCCGGTGGATAATGCATCAAAACAAAGCCTTACGATCACTTGGTAAACAGCCTCAGGTTTTGTGCTGTGGTTCCCATAGAATGCCTAATGTGTACAGCACGATTGTGAAATAAGTTGATGTGTACTCACTCTTATGTTCATGTAAACTGACTCATTTATCTTAACAAAAATATCTCACTTAGTGTATTATATTATTATTATTATTATTATTATTATTATTATTATTATTATTATTATTATTATTATTATTATTATTATTATTATTATTATTATTATTATTATTATTATTATTATTATTATTATTATTATTATTATTATTATTATTATTATTATTATTATTATTATTATTATTATTATTATTATTATTATTATTATTATTATTATTATTATTATTATTATTATTATTATTATTATTATTATTATTATTATTATTATTATTATTATTATTATTATTATTATTATTATTACTATTACTATTACTATTACTATTATTATTATTATTATTATTATTATTATTATTATTATTATTATTATTATTATTATTATTATTATTATTATTATTATTATTATTATTATTATTATTATTATTATTATTATTATTATTATTATTATTATTATTATTATTATTATTATTATTATTATTATTATTATTATTATTATTATTATTATTATTATTATTATTATTATTATTATTATTATTATTATTATTATTGTTATCATTGTTATTATTATTCTCACCAAAAACTCTATACGTACACGTATCATAGCAATAAACTAATAAAATAATTTAATTAATATATGCATAACATTATTTTTATGATTAGTAATAAGAATGTTATTGCAATAAAAAGCCTATAATATTTGTGATAGACTTCACTTATCTGTTTAAAAAATTATAAATTCTTCAAAAAGAGATAGGGAACTTTGTCACAATTATTATATTTTATTGTAATATTTGTATTGCTTCATTGCAAGTAGCTTGAGCTTTTTTACGAAATAATAATTTTGCTTTATAAGTGTACTAAATGCTAACTAAATCACAATATCATCTTTAGCGTGTTTCAGTCCTGGCTCTACCCTAAGCCATAAACGGGTGTTGTTGAAGAGACTTGAGAAATACAATGCAGTTTCCCTTAACCTCGAAGATGAACGTCAGGTAACTCTAAGCTCTATGCAACCTGGGCTCATTTAGCATCATTTTTAACCAATTTCATTCATTATCAGATCTGACCTAAACGACATTAATGGACGTCAAGGCTTTAAAAAGAAATGTACGTAATGCAAAATGAAGTTGAATTGTTAATTTCTCTAAGAGCAATCTGTGACGAATATTGTATTTCTTTCAAAAATTTGACACCGATACTTCCCAGACATATATTTGAGGTTCCACGAATAAAATATTTTAAAAAATAGGTCCTAATTTGTGTATGTGTGTACAACATAGCTTAGAAACGATACACCACATCTGATATTTACGTTCAGCATCTTCCAAGGATGCCAGACGAAGGAAAACTAAACTAATGTTTACTTGGACTTATTTATATTATTTGTTATTTTCTCCAAAATTGCTCTAATCAGTTTTGTTAAAACACCAAAAGTTAAAGATATATGCTGAATAAATAAAACATTATTTTGATTTTGAAAAATTACCCGAAAATTATTCTTCAATCTGATTTTTAATTGAATGGTTAATATTTTTTTTTCTCGTGATCTTGTATGAAGTCTGATATTTCAAAGTTAGTTTAAATTACTGCATCGTAATGTCCACATGATGTTTATGCTCACCGTCTGGATATGTTATTTTTTTGTTGTTGTTGTAATTTACGTCCTCCAACGCTCCTCATGTGGACAGCAAATGTGATTACTTACACATTCCTCTGCCTTGCATTCTTGTGTTGGATGGACATTACGTCATATCGGACGGTGAATGAATTGGCTGAAATGATGCTCAAATGAGTCCAGGGTCCATGGAGCTTAGAGTTACCCGACATTTGTCTTAAAGGATAAGGGAAACTCCGGAAAAAACCTTATCCAGGTAACTAACCCTGACCGAGATTCGAACTCGGGACCTCTAGGATATGTTAATGATGTTGGGTACATGTAAAATACACAATGTTGTCACATAACTCACCCATGGATAATGGCTATCACTGCAGTTACTGAAACGAGCATTTAGGTGACTCATATGCCCTCTCATAAACTCATTTCGTAGTAAACCGATTCACTACCAGGACAGATAAACATTTCAATCCCTTCTCCCTCCTCAGGTCCCGCTTGCCTTCTTGTGGTGGGTAGACAGTACTTATATCTACGCGAGATGTCTCAGGCATTAACGTCTCCGGTCCATATTATGGAGGTCGTGGGTTCGATTCCCTAGGCCAAACTTCCTGGCTCACAATTTCTTCGACGGTTTCCTCAGATATTTTTTTTTTAATTTACATCCTCCGAAGTAAAGACAGGTAGGATTTAGTCATATAGGACGATGAATAAAATGGATGAAATGCTGCTTAAATGAGCCCAGAGTCCATAAAGCTTAGAGTTACCATGCATTCATCTTTCAGGATAAGGGAAAACCTCGGAAAAACCTTATCCAGTTAACTTACTCTGACTACGATTCAAACTCGGGACCTCTTGAACGTAAGGCAGACACGCTACCATCTACGCTACCGAGGCGGTCTGTCTTCGGATTGTTAGGCATGTTGGGAAGAATAGTTATATCCCCGAATTCCCTCTCTCTCCATTTTACCTTTCTCCTCTTACTCCTCTTCTTTGGCTGTTTCGCCGTAATAGCAGGGAATTTTTATCTAGGTAAATACTCATTCTCCGGATTAGGAGAGGTCCAGTGCTCCTCGGAGAATAGTAAGGCCGCAGGGAGAACCGGAGAGTTTCAATCTGTAGCTGTTAGAGACCCTACTCTTCAGTATCGTCTCTCCTGAGGTCCTGTCACCTCATCCACCCCTCCCCCCAGGGGAACATGACACCAAAGATCTTGTATAAGTCACGCCTCCGAATCCTGACACAGAGTGTAAATATAAAATAAAATGTATCTCGATTAATAAGAAGTAGAGTGAGAAGGTAATGTGATTTGATCATTTAAGGTTGCAACATACAGTCAACAAAATCTGTTAGTACTTCACATTTGTAATCTTGTACTAGGCGTTGTTTGTGTAGAATTTAATGAACATTTGTCTAAAGTGGAATATAAATCTGAGAACGTTAAGATAAGTGGCTTACTGATAAGAAATAAGAAAAGAGAGATTCATTGCTCGAGAGGTAGGTATATCTTATCAGCAACACAGGGATCCCCGAGCTTGCTGTTCTGATTTCATCTCAACATTCATTCCTTTACTCAAAATTCTTAAATTAAGCTATACTCCTGATGTCGTGTTTAACAAACTCTTAAAATGCCTAAGTTTCAGATACCTGCATTCGCCTCTTAGAACTCTTTTTCAACACTCCTAAAAGAATGTTCATAAAATGTTTAGAAAAATATAATATGGTTCAAAATTATTCTGTTTTGAAAAATAGTATGCTTGGATTAAGACTTTGTTAATTCTGTATTTACATATGTGATTTGTAACTGTTTTCCATTACAGATCCTACCTTCATTATGACGAATGTCATGGTGATTGTTGTCTATTTTGGCTTCTTCTTTATTCTCATCTCCATCAAGTTATCTTGCAGACAGCCCATTTTCTGACCATTGACCACATCTGGAAGTCGTCAAGAGTAAAATTAAAACTGAATAAATACAAAAATTATTTTTAAAATAATATAGGTAAGAAGATGTATATTTCAGCAATGTTAGGATACTTAAATCAATGATATCAGACAAACTACTTAAAAATCTTATTAATTTCACAAACTTTGCATTTAGCAAATAAACTTATTCTAGTACAAACTATCCTTACAATTGGATGGGTAAAGTCAGATTGAAAAATTTAATGTCACAAATTTAATGTCATGATGGCATGTTGGCCATAGTAGCTCAATGGTTAAGAGCAAACGGGAGATCCGTGGTTCAAATCCCGGCTATGGCATTGCAGTTAAAAATAATAATTCTTAAAAATGTTTATTTTTCCATCTACTTCATAGTAATGGAGATAATAGCAGACATGATTTCATTACCTACTTTTTCTCCTTGTAGGTACAATGGGGAAAGGGAAGAAAGCTATACTCAAATATTTTAAGAGCTGGTCGTTATGAGATTGCATTGAAAATTCATTCTCTTTACATGCATATAAGAGGGAGAAACAAAGAGGGAAAAGAAAGACATAAACAAAAAGGAAATAAGGAAAGAAATAATAAGAAAGACTTTAACATTTGAGAAAGGCACAGTATTTGAAAATTCAAACCAATAAAAAGAAATATGTCGAAAAAGGTTTTCTGTACGAAAAAAATGCGTACTTTAACGAGAACTATATTTTTGTGTAGTAATATTTGCGGCTATTCTTTACCAGTTATACACAAGTCATTCAGAATGAAGAGGACTCTGAGGCTATTCCAAGCAAATTCAGATATACCTACCTATATTTCATTTGTCATAAAATGTCTTAAACTTAGGATATTTAAATCAAAATCGCTGCACCATATTTGAAAAAATCAAATTTTTCGAAAATTGTTGTCTGTGAAGGGTAATTTGCAATGAGGGAAATCTTGGTGTCGTATCCGTGAAAGATGCTGAACCTGCATACTAAGTTTGGTATCTATATGCTTAACACTATCAATTATTTCTGACATAAGAGCTCCTGAGTTTACCAAAGAATTGAAGGAGCTCCACAAATATAACAAACTGACTTGTAGAACACTCAATGATTGTACATAAATTTGGTTCGGATATAAGCAGAATTATTAATGATGAAAAAACAAATAAACAATATTCAGTATTATTTGTATGAGCATTCAAATCTGTCATCCCAAACTGTTACTCCAAGGAGCTGTAGGGCAGATATGTTTAGTTCTTCAACTTTTTACGCCTAAATCACAGTTTTGTGACATCAGTCTTCGGGACACTCGTTGTTGTTGCCGACTTCATGCAAGTGCTAAGTCATTATTATTTTGCTACTCGCAATTTGACGCAAAGGTAGCGACCACTTTCTAATGATTTGTCACTTAATCTTCTGTATTTGCCTGTAGTACTTATATACCTAACATTCAAGATAAATCTATTTCTCCAAACATGCGTTCAAATAATATAAAGTGAATAGAAAAATAAGAGTCTGGAAGAGTAGGTAGCTTTTAGAAGATATATAAACATAAACAATCGTGAAGTCAAATGAATGTAATGCATTAACTTTATTTAATGTTTATAAGAGTGTATTACCGATAGCTACCACTTAAAAATTGCAAATATTCTTTCAGAGACTTGTAAAAGCAACATTATTTGAGAAGACATCGTAGAAAAGTCTCCATTTCTTCGGGAGCTTCAAACTATTTTTATAAAATCTTGTATTTTTGTCTATTTTATAAGGGGCCATATGCAGTTTTGAATACTAGTACCCAGGTGGAAGGAGTGAAGTGAAGCAACTGCAGGCCAGACAGGTCGAGGAAATTTCTAACAAATCCAGGCTCTAAGATGCTGAAGCTGCCTAGAGAAAGCAATGAAAGCAGAGACAGCAGATTCTGCTATCCATGGAAGTTTTGGATACCAGAATCACGCAATCATCCACGTCATCTATCCGGCATCGCATATACCAATAAACCTTGAAAGATGAAAAGGAAACGGAACGAAAGGTAAATGAAGAAGGAAATGTGGTTTATGAATAACTAACACAGCATTCCCTACCAGACAGGGAAAACTATGAAAAGAGTGACCAGTCAACGGTACCTCCCAAATGGACGTTTCCTCTCGCTTGCTTCTTTTACTATTTCCCATATACTTACTACATAAGTTACTCCAGAGAATGAATACTCCCAGGAAACTGAATATACCTATACATTTTTCTTGTTATTCAGATATTTAAAATATAGCATTTTAATTAAATTCGTTACTCCCATTTTTACGGGAATCACATTTAACAAAAAAGGTTCAATAAGAAGGATAAACTGGCATAGGATATTTACTCGAAAATCTTTGTTTCGCATAATTGGAGGTTGCTGAGCTTACCAAGTATGCATTTAACCAACTTTTGGTTTTTCAGTTACACTGTTCACACACACACACACACACACACACACACACACACACACACACACACACACACACACACACACACACACACACACAGACACACTCATTCACTCGAATTTTTGTGTACAATACAATAATTTGCCTATTTGCTATATTAACTAAAAGAAAAAGTAAAAATAAATAGCCCGTTTCTATAGTTTTTGACTAAACCTTCTGAGAAACATGGCAGTGTAGCTCCACAGTTGTTAAGTAGCCAATCATAGTAGAGAGTGCTTTGAGTCACCCTATAGCTGTTCCCTATCTGCTACACGTCTATTAGCAACATTACAAGCGTATCAGTGTAATTGATGAGTGCAATATCTGACTGGCCTGTTCCTGTCCATGTAATTGATGAATAAGTACCATCTTATCGGGCTATTATTCGACAACATTGCTAACCTGGACTCTGGGTCCAAGGATGGTGCACCACGTTACAGCTCTAACAGAAATATCTGCAGGAAATTGACCCGAGGAGGGACATAACAAACCTAAATAACAAACTTTAGGCCAAGAAAGATACTTTGGCATTTGTTTGGATGTCAGACTACTGTAAGGTAAATGTACATTAGAAGTACAATCGCTGCGGAATTGTTTAAAATGATCGGAAAATGTGAAATGCTTATAGATATTCATACTTTTTTATCTAATTTCCAATTTTTCTGCTACACATCCATAGGTTCTACCCAACACCTTTAAATCAAGATTTCATTGGAAATGCATATGTTCTCAAGACCCTGAGTAAATGATCGTGATGATGATGATAATAATAATAATAATAATAATAATAATAATAATAATAATAATAATAATAATAATAATAATAATAATAATAATAATAATAATAATAATAATAATAATAATAATAATAATAATAATAATAATAATAATAATAATAATAATAATAATAATAATAATAATAATAATAATAATAATAATAATAATAATAATAATAATAATAATAATAATAATAATAATAATAATAATAATAATAATAATAATAAATAATTGTCGGTAGCGTGTCTGTCTCACATTCAAGCAGCCCAAGTGTGAATGAGCCAGGACTAGTTATCTAAATTAGGATTTTTCCGGGTATTTTCCCTTATCCTGAAAGAAAAACGCCTGGTAGCTCTAAGCTCTATAAAACTTGGACTCATATCCACATTATTTCATTCATCGTCCGATATGACAACGTTGGAGTTTTTCCTTATCCTGAAAGATTGATGTCTGATAACTCTAAGCTCTATGGACCCTGTACTCATTTGAACATCATTTCATTCATCGTCCGATATGACAACGTTGGAGGTTTTCCAAGATTCTGAAAGACGAACGTCTGATAACTCTAAGCTCTATGAACCCTGGACTCATTTGAACATCATTTCATTCATCGTCCGATATGACAACGTTGGAGTTTTTCCTTATCCTGAAAGATAACTCTAACTCTAAGCTCTATGGACCCTGTACTCATTTGAATATCATTTCATTCATCGTCCGATTTGACAACGTTGGAGTTTTTCCTCATCCTGAAAGACGAATGTCTGATAACTCTAAGCTCTATAGACCCTGTACTCATTTGAACATCATTTCATTCATCGTCCGATATGACAACGTTGGAGTTTTTCCTTATCCTGAAAGATTAATGTCTGATAACTCTAAGCTCTATGGACCCTGTACTCATTTGAATATCATTTCACTCATCGTCCGATATGACTTAACGTTGGAGGTTTTCCCTTATCCTGAAAGATGAATGTCTGATAACTCTAAGCTCTATATACCCTGTACTCATTTGAACATAATTTCATTCATCGTCTGAAATGACTTATGGAGATTTCCTCTTATCCTGAAAGATGAATGTCGGGTAACTCTAAGATCTGTGGAGCCTGGACTCATTTGAACATCATTTCATTCATCGTCTGAAATGATTTAACCTTGGAGGTCGTTAACTAAAAAAAAAAAAAAAAAAAAAGTAAGAAGGATTTTTTTTTATTTTATCAAAAATAAATAACGATTTTAATACAATAATAATCATTTACTAGCTATGTCCAAATGAGAAATAAAATGTTATTAGTTACATCTTGAATTTTCTGCGAGTTTTTATATAATATTGCAGCTATAACAGATTAACGACGAAAGATAAACAAAAGGTTGCCACACAAAAAATGAAGATATCCATAAATTACTTACACAATTATTTCAGGTATTTCTTGTGACATCATCTGTTGCTATTGATTTTAAAATTTTCAATATCACATAAGATTATTTTAGTAGCCATCATTCACTTGTTTCTAGCGATGTCATGACAGCAGTGTGGAATTTCAAGGACAGTATATAAGACTCGCTTTTAAACATTTAGTAACTATTGGCTTAGTTTCTTGTATCGCTCATGAGGGATAAAAGAACAAGGAAATGTGTCATATATCTAATTTTTTAAAGGCTATCTCGATTAACATAAATTAAATAGAACAAATTATATGTAGCACTCACATTACTTTCTCTACTCAATCCTGTAAAACTATATTCTTACAAATATTTAGGTACGAGGGTTGTTTAATGAAGAATGATCACAATCTTTTTTGACAACGTATCTTCACTCATCCTCATAATTTTGAAGGTCCTTCTCAAAATAGTCTCCCCTGAATGCGATGCACTTGTCACAGCCTTTCTGTCAGTCTTCAAAGATATGCCGGAAAACCATCTTTAAGAGATCCTTCAAAACCGCCTCCGCAGCCTTCACCACTGCTTCTGATGATGGATAATGCCTCCCACAAAGTCGTTTCTTCAAGTTAGGGAATAGAAAAAAGTCACATGGAACTAAATCCGGACTATAGGGAGGGTGAGGGATGCACTTCACGTGGATTTATGCTAGGTATTCAGCAACAACATTGGCAATATGCGGCCGCGCATTATCGTGGTGCAGCATCCAGTCAGCTTCATGGAAATGTGGTCTTTTGCGCCTGATATGGACTTGCAATGTTTTCAGGACATCCCTGTAGTATTGTCCAGTTACTGATGTGTGTGTGCAGGTACAACATGCTGATAAACCATTCCATGAATATCAAAGAATGATATGACCATACATTTCCCAGCAGAAGCAACCACTTTTACTTTTTGGGGGGTTGGTGATGAAGGAGATTTCCACTTTGAGCTTTGCTGTTTGCTCTCAGAATCAAAATGATGTAGCCAAGTTTCATCAGCAATGATTACGTTTGAAAGAAACTCCGGGTCTTCCTCTAACGTCAACTTTAACTGCATGTTACCTCTATTGCAGCAGTAGGCGATACTGAACATGTCTGAACTTGCCTGGTTCTCACAGGCGGGAATAAATAGTCGTAGAAATGGCGTTACATATTAGATATCCATTTATTTGTAGGTGCATTCAGTGGGAATAAGGCAAATTAATTTTACGCAATGGTCAAATTTTTTTAAGAGCGAGCTGCTATGTCCCCCGTGTGGTGGCCGGGGGTAAAGAATAACCCCACTGCAGCTCATGCATGTCGTAAAAGGCGACTAAAATGAGTACCCAGTGCCTGGGGGTATAACTGGGCCACCCTGTCCCAGGGGATATAAATGTGGGACCTGGTCCTCCAGGTTGGGGGTTGGGCGTGGGGCTAACGACCCCACACCGTAAAACAAACCATGTTGAGAAGCCAACGGCGGAGCCTCGGATTGGACTGAATAAACGGAAACGACTGGCTAAGGAACTGGATTTGAATTTTGGTACGTGGAATGTTAGGACACTTCTCAAAAGTGGATATTGGGAATACGAGGGTGGAGGAAGAGAGCTGAAAATAGAGAGGAATGGAGGCACCTGCTGAAGGAGGCCAAGGCCCAGAAGGGGCTGTAGCGCCACTCGAGAAGAGAAGAGCTGCTATGTAATTCCTTTGAAATTCCGTTTCAATGATCAGGACACACACAAACAAAATTAAAAAAGTAACCTTCCATTTTAAAAAATATAAGCTTTTAGCAGTGCACGCAAATAACTAGCAATACCTCAAACATAAACAAAAATGTATTTATCATTCATTGTGTAGTATAAGGAAGTGTACTTTTAATAAAAACATTTTGTTTATCTCTTACGGCTTAGCAGTTATGAAAACCGTTGAGAATGAGGAGCATTTCAGAGGATTTTTCTCAGAATATTCAAGATATAAATTTTCTCGTGTCAATATCTTAAAATGTTGTAACATTAATCAAAATGGTTGGAACAAATAATGTTTTAAAAATGTTCTATGTAGGTAGAGGGTAGTGTGACTGCGTGGGTTACGTAGATACGGAAATCTGGTTTGCAGAAATTTAGAACAATTTTTGCTGTAATAAAAAGTTGTGAAATTGACAATCGCTGTCTTGAAGCTGACTCGGTGTTTCACTGAGGTTCACTTCAATCGTCGACTGTCGCAATAACCAACAAACGACTCCGCTTCTAACACTTCGCCGGTATATATACCCCCCAGCCATTGTTTCTAGAAAGCTGCAGACCTTTCGAGAACTTTCGCGGCAAAAATGGACCGAACGCTGTAGAGCCTCTCTCTGTCTCTTTCTCTCCTGCCCACGCACCCGGCTCCGGTTTGTGGCAGCCGCATAACAATGTCACACGGTGACAGTAGTCTAGAGTGGGGATTTTCTGGGTCGCGTCTTTAGAAAATGTTAAACTTAAATGCCTACCGCGTTTAATGTGTAACCCACTTTTCTTTAGTAATGCCGTTTGTAGAAGCACAGACAATGGGACACAGACACACACGTGGAGTTTATTTCTGAAAATGGTTTTTCTTTTTTTTTTTTCATATTTAAGGGACCTCCAGTAAAACCTGGATATCCAAATTTTTTATGCAATTCGGTAGGTATTGCAGTCGTATATCAACGACTTATTAAGTAGATATGTAGTAGAGAAAGTAAAGCTTTCCTAAGAATAGTTTAGTTGCTCCTGGATAGAGAACGTGAGGTGAGATTTTTGCTTTCTTCTCCAGATCAATGAGAACGGTGAAATGAAGTCAGCCAGCCAGTCAGCCAGTAGCACTTGAACCACTATTGCAGAGTCGCAATCAGCGAGATAAGGAAGTCAGGGATTTGTAAATTGATCAATTTACTTGATGGAGGATTATCGGCGATCTAATAAACCGGTGCACCTGACAGCCTGACGCTGCCGCTACTTCTGCCAACGTGGGAAAACAAAACATGTCATGCACCTACCTCTTTATCTTCCTGTACGAGTATAAATTCTACCATCGAGATCTCACCTAAAATAGTTATCTAATGTTTAGAGGTCTCAAAACTCGTGTTTTTATTGATATTCTTCACTAAAAAGCATTAGTTCGAAAGGCACATTTCATATACCTCCTGTTTATCACAAGTTTAATACGATACTCGAGGGATTTTCGAAATGTTCTGCCTGTTGATTAAATTTGATGATACTTTTAGGATATTTTAAACAGAGTTAATACGTCTCATGACTCTGGAGTAAATTTCAGTTTTGAAAATAAGATCCAAATGAAATACTTATATGTGCTTTGATTTCTTTTGTATGCTTTTGACATTTTGGTTTGGTTTGGAATGGCAATGTTGTTAGTTCGTTTATTATTTGTGTTAATCTTAGGATTGTTTTTACGTACACACATACACATACAGCCTGACTAAGGAAAAATTCCCATACTCCATCCGGAAATCGAAGCCGGAACCTACCGATTTGTTAACTAGTAGCTATTATACTTACTACAGATGCAGCCTGTTAGGATATAGGTATTGTGTAAATTTTATGGAAATAACTTAAAGATTATCATCCTGAAAATCACGTAGTTAACTATATGACAAGTTAGATTTTTACTTCATCAATTAAAGGTAGTGTAAAAATGGATAGTTTTAACTATTATAACATGCAAGGACAAAACTGCAGGAACACTTATAGATATTGTAGGTAAATGCCTTAAACAATATATCCAAAATATAAAAGGTCTAGGTCCCGTTATAAGACTAAAAGGTTGACGCTATTCTAAATAAAAAACGAAAAACCCACATTTTCTGCAGACAAAACCCACATTACCCACCTCGGTAGCGTAGATGGTAGCATGTCTGCCTCACGTTCAAGAAGTTCCGAGTTCGAATCTCGGTCAGGGCGAGTTACCGGGTTTTTCCCTTATCCTTACAAACGAATGTCGGGTAGCTCTAAGCTCCATGGATCCTGGACACTTTTGAGCATCATTTGACCCATTTCATTCACTGTCCGATATGACTTAACGTTGGAGGACGTAAAATTACAATAACAACAAAAAAATTGGTGATTATTCTATCCACGTGCCCCTTTTGAGTTTACACAGGTTGTAGCATATTTGGAAGCAGAATTTAGTCAAATCCTAGCCATACCGAAGTAACCAAATACAAGATGAAATGTTCTTGACAAACATTTCAATAATCAACTTTCCGAACTTCCGTAAGCACAACTTGTTTTTAAAATACAAAGGAAAGGTTTTCTGTAACTACTCCTGCTTCTAAAAATACTTGCTTTACACGGAAACTATCCCCCCGTTACTAGTTTATTTCTTTTTTTCCTTTTTAGTTTATTTCTTCCTTTCCTTATTTATTTGCTTCTTCCTTTCTCTCTCTCACTTTCTTTCCTTCTTTCTCTCTCTCTTTCTTTATTTTTTTTTCTCTCTCTCTTCCTTCCTTCCTTCCTTTCTTTCTTTCTTTCTTTCTTTATTTCTTTCTTTTTATCTTGTATACTTACGTATATGTGACATTTTGTGGAACACTGGATATTTCAGTTACTATTTACTTTGTCTGTCAGGCAACCTAGCATTGAACTTATCTAAATATTTAGTGCATTGGAACGACTTTGAAAAATAAATTGTTTTTAGAAAAAAAGGCTTTGTGTACGTCTCCATTGTTATTTACATTTATATGAATGAGTAAACATATGTCGTTACTTCAATGTTCTTTAAAATAAAATACAATATCTACATGAAACATAGAAAAGAAGAAATATAGCTGATTTTTAAATACGTTACATTGATAGCGCACCAAGGAAACGTACCTGTTTAGGAAATTTTCAACAATTAATATTACGACAGAGCAAAACGGCATATCACCTAAATTCCCTATTTTGTTGAGAACTTTCTCTTATAGCAACTTAAAGCAGGTAGATGAAGTATTACCTACTTGATATCGAGATTTTACCACAAATATACGTACGTACTACCTAAGCCTCTCATCTGAAAGAAACAGAATCCTTAGAAAAAAGAAACATTCGTTTGTTTCTTGTGCATATGCTTTTCTGCAGGAAGTGGATGTGACTAAAAAACGGAACGTCGTGATTTAAAATATTATTTAGTAATTTAAAAAACTGTTTAGTTTTAGTTACAGATATTTATTTCTTCAGATATTTTTGGGTTTCCAGTAGATAATACAACATTAAATCGATTTTTTACACTTTATTTCGTATTGTCCTTTATTGTTGTAGTTATAGTCACCAAAATTCGAACTTTGTGTTTAAGTTCAGCATCTTCTGAGAAAATCTCCAAACGAAACTGCCCTTTACGTGGAAGAACATAGTAATTTTTTGTTTCATAAAAATAGCTTTTTGATTAAATGTGAGCTGTATAAATGTAACGCGGATATCGGATGCTTGGCAAACAGGGTAAGAATCAGTGGTAAAAAGGCTATAGTTCTGGAGCAAGCGGCTGGACTGGCGGTCAAGGAAGGGGAACTTGTACATGTTGTTACACTTTTGTTAACGGACCAATAGGAGCGAGGGGGCGTGGCGAGCGGCAGTTGAGGGGCGGGCACAACCGGCAGAGCGCCCCGTTCCGCTAATTGCCCTCGGAGCGCTGACTGATAGACATCGATGTCGGGAGTGTTGTGTCCGTGTGATGGCTGCGACGACCGCGCTCGTGTGTAAAGAGGACAACACCACTACCAACAACAATGGTACAGCCGTGGCGGCTGCTGCCAAGAAGTCCTTCTGCATAGAGGCGCTGTTGGCACCGCGCGAGGAGGACTCACCGGGACGCGATTCCAGTACTCCACGCTCCGAGTCCATCAGTCCCCCGATATCTCCGGGCTGCGAGGTACCACCGGCCGTCGGCGATGGCGGCTTTCCCGTCCTGGGTTCGGGTCCAGGTCTCGTGCCCAGACCCGGACTGCTGTTCCATCCGCATCTGTACGCTGCGGGCTACCCACCGCCGCATCCTCACAACCCTCACACGCACCACCACCCTCTGTTGGCCGGCGGCTCGGCTTTCCACCCCCTGGATGCCTCTGGGGGCAAGGCGCCAGCCCCGGGTCCGGGCAACGGTAACCCCAACACTGGAGGCGGTGCAGTACAGCAACAACAGATCCAGCATATGCAACTGGAGTGGTTGGCCAGGACGGGCGCCGCCATGTTCTACCCCAGGCTTCCGGACCTCACAGGTATGTAATAAACTTATACGACTTCTTCACTTCAACGTATAGCCAATAACTTGCCTTGAAATATCTTCCTAGGTTTACCTACTGATCCGCTTTCACTAACTTTATATTCTAATATTATTTAGTCAGTATGCGGTAACCTTCTTTCCTCTGTTATTAGATATCGCATCTTTTAATTTGGCATTTCTCTCGTGTTTCATTTTTATTGCATACAGTTTAATGCACCATTTAATTCCTCTCAGAATTTTCATTTCGAGGCCTCTATCTTATCAAATAAAAAGGGTATTTATTATTATTATTATTATTATTATTATTATTATTATTATTATTATTATTATTATTATTATTATTATTATTATTATTATTATTATTATTATTATTATTATTATTATTATTATTATTATTATTATTATTATTATTATTATTATTATTATTATTATTATTATTATTATTATTATTATTATTATTATTATTATTATTATTATTATTATTATTATTATTATTATTATTATTATTATTATTATTATTATTATTATTATTATTATTATTATTATTATTATTATTATTATTATTATTATTATTATTATTATTATTATTATTATTATTATTATTATTATTATTATTATTATTATTATTATTATTATTATTATTATTATTATTATTATTATTATTATTATTATTATTATTATTATTATTATTATTATTATTATTATTATTATTATTATTATTATTATTATTATTATTATTATTATTATTATTATTATTATTATTATTATTATTATTATTATTATTATTACTATTATTACTATTATTATTATTATTATTATTATTATTATTATTATTATTATTATTATTATTATTATTATTATTATTATTATTATTATTATTATTATTATTATTATTATTATTATTATTAACATCATCATGATTATTACTTATTATTATTTGTAATTCAAGTATTTTACCTTCATCTTCAGAGTAGCATCTGAAAATTCTTGCAAGGAGCAGATATTTTTGAACTTTTGACATTTCGACAGAGTGCATTGTGTATATGTTACATATATTTTTAGTTAGGAAACGTCGTGATTATTATATAAGAGACTGTAATACCAAAACACGTGTTTACCACGTTAGTACATAGAGAACCTCCTACTCCATTCCACCCCAAAATTCGATACGCATGTGGATAACAGGAGTCCAAAGCTGGATAAATTCCAAACTTAGCATTTAAGCTTATCTTCCAAAGATGCGATGTAAGGACTTTCAAGAATTTCCAAACTACCATTTACATAGAAACTTTTTTTTAAACATAACTATTGATTTTAATTAAATTCTATATAATTATTAAATACATTTTTACTTGACAAATCAAGGTTATGTCTTGAACTTTTGTGAAGTGCTCTTCATTTGAAAGTGATTACGTACGTAGGTACAATCTCGTAATAACTCTAAACGTTAAACGATAGAAAAAACGTAAAACACAAAAAAAAAAAAAAAAATATATAAATCGCGACAAGTTTGGAATAACTTTTTCGTAGCATAAGCCATTTCCGAGATAACGTTTATTAAGTGTTCAATATTTTCGTCATTCTTTTCAAGTTCTGCAGATTTTCAGTTGTTTCTTGCGATTGTATGAAAAGAATGTGGAATTTTAAAGTCAGCATCTATTAACCAGTTGTTAAACTTATCTACGGTTTTTAGTTATTTTAAAATTGTTCAACCTTTGTATAGGTCAGAAAATGAACCAGATCATAAATTCTTTACTATTAAAAATCAAATTTAAATGTTTGGATTATTTATGAAATAGGTATGTCACCGTTGATTTTATTTATAACCGAATGTTTGGAGGGCGAAGGCTGTTTTTGTTTCAGTTAATGTAAACGGAGCGATTTAAGTGTTTAAATTGTGTTGTAAATATATCTTGCCATATATCATAGAGCATATTGTTCTCATGCTGTGAGGCTTTAAACTTGACTTACAGAGAGATTTAGTTAGTTATCTGGAGTTTACCTGAGCATTTGGGGTTACTACCATAAGAGGTTTAAGTTTCATTCCGTTGCTAATTTTATAAGGGACGAGATACTTCGATACCAGATCAATATTTTGCTCAGCTGGAACAGACAGTACAAGCTCGTATGGTTTAATGAAATTGTCACAAAACGAAGCAATACTTTATGAAACTGCTTCTTTGTGTATGTGTGAGCTATATTATTGTCTTCTAGATTTATCTATAAAATAAACATCTATTCAATTTTGATATATTTGAATAGGTACGCTAGTGTAGTTAGCCCAATCAGTAGGTACCCTTTCAATCTATGCAGTAATATTCAAGATTGAAAGGATATTAAATGTAATTATTATTATTATTATTATTATTATTATTATTATTATTATTATTATTATTATTATTATTATTATTATTATTATTATTATTATTATTATTATTATTATTATTATTATTATTATTATTATTATTATTATTATTATTATTATTATTATTATTATTATTATTATTATTATTATTATTATTATTATTATTATTATTATTATTATTATTATTATTATT
The DNA here is from genome assembly GCA_030765055.1 of Mantis religiosa. Classification (NCBI taxonomy): domain Eukaryota; kingdom Metazoa; phylum Arthropoda; class Insecta; order Mantodea; family Mantidae; genus Mantis; species Mantis religiosa. Next base: position 143,834,005 of record CM060954.1, read on the forward strand.
ATTATTATTATTATTATTATTATTATTATTATTATTATTATTATTATTATTATTATTATTATTATTATTATTATTATTATTATTATTATTATTATTATTATTATTATTATTATTATTATTATTATTATTATTATTATTATTATTATTATTATTATTATTATTATTATTATTATTATTATTATTATTATTATTATTATTATTATTATTATTATTATTATTATTATTATTATTATTATTATTATTATTATTATTATTATTATTATTATTATTAAATAATCACTTCCATTTAAGGAAGCTACATATATAATATGCTATAAAGCTTCAATTAATGGTTAAAATCTTTTCAAATAAGCCGAAAATACAGCATGTGGTTAAAATTCAGGAATGAGAAACATTTTGTGTAGATAATAACATTTGAAACGTTGACAAATTAGAGTGACCGCATGACAGAGAAGTAAGAGCTAACCTTCAGCTGGTTCGCCGTCATGGGTGCGAACATCAACAAGCGCCAGCCGCGACAGTGCGTAAATTCTTGTCTCGGTTTTTGTTACTTTCTTTACCGCAGTTAGAGTATGTTTCTATTACGTTTTATCAAAACATTCGATGTGGTGATTTCAACGAAGGTGCCTCCTCCCCAAGGATGTTTAATACCTATAGTGTGCGTGTGTGTGTGTGTGTGTGTGTGTGTGTGTGTGTGTGTGTGTGTGTGTGTGTGTGTGTGTGTGCACGTCTGTATCACTCGAAACAAGAACTCAAATAACCATATAATCATTTGTATTTATTAACTTCAGCATCCGATACGAAGTTCCCTTCATCACATACGAGTACTACACTGAAAATTAATTGAACTGATAATGGTTACTTGAATCCTGGACCTTACTTTATTGTAGGTCATTACTGAGGTGCTTTTTTGTGATTTACGACCTCCAACGTTGTCATATCGGACGGTGAATGAATTGGGTGAAATGATACTCAAATGAGTCCAGGGTCCATGGAGCTTGGAGTTACCAGACATTCGTCTTGAAGGATAAGGGAAAACCCCGGAAAAACCTTATCCAGGTAACTCACCCTGAGCGAGATTCGAACTCGGGACCTCTTGAAGCTCATGCTACCATCTACGCTACCGAGGCAGGCTTACTGAGGTGTGAATCTCAACATAAATTGGACAGTCATTTGGGTCTGCATGTGTACGTACCTACACTGGTTAGACCGTTAAAGCCACGCAAGGAACGCCGAAGGTCGCTGGTTTAAATCCTAGCTATGGCACTGAACTTTTCAGTTTGTTTCAATTCTATAATTTTTTCGTATTTATGCATTATCTCTAAAACATATCCAACGATTTTGTTTAAAGTCCCATATGTATAAGAAGTTTGCATGACTAATAAAATGTCGGTATACCTTCAATTTTCAGTAAATAGTCTTTGGAATCTTTTACTTTCTGAATGAATTGTGCATATCTAACTGGTAAACCGCAAGATATATATATATATATATATATATATATATATATATATATATATATAGAGAGAGAGAGAGAGAGAGAGAGAGAGAGAGAGAGAGAGAGAGAGAGAAAATTTTATCACAGATATGCAGATATCCAAACTATCTAGCGTTTACAAGGAAAATATTGATTTTCTGAAATATGACTTACAACGATTTTGATTAAACAATATATATTTAAGATATTTTTGTGACAAATTAAATTTATATATGAAATTTCCTGGAAATAATAATCTTTCAAATCTTCTTTATTCTGAATAACATTTATAAAACTGGTAAACGCAAGAAATGGAAACATTTTCACTTCACAAACAAGCACAAAAGTTATGTCAAATGCATATTGTTTTATAGAGTATCCATTTCTGAGATATTTCTGGATATTAGTTGGAATGTTCCAATATTTCGACTTTTCTCGAATGAGAAGTCGTTATTTAGTTTTTTCTCCTCGCCAGACAAAGAGAACGAAATTTCAAAGCGTTTACACAAAGAACAGCCCTTAGGATTTGGCTATCACTTGAGCCTGCTGTATTTCCCATATTTTTGTTGTTCCTACAATAAAACGTGCAACAAAAACCATTTCTACAAACTTTGCCTCTATTAATTTGATATATAAGGACAAGATTTTATAAGAATATTTGTCAAAGAAAGGTTAGAGACTTAGAGACTGTCTGCAGCAGTAGCTGTTTCCGAAATACTAGTATATTTAAGTTTTCTTCTGATCTTACGTGATCTATAAGTTAATTTGCAACAATTGTGTGTGTGTGTGTGTGTGTGTGTGTGTGTGTGTGTGTGTGTGTGTGTGTGTGTGTGTGTGTGTGTGTGTATCAGCATGCAGCCAAGACCTATATTAACGAGTTCTATGAAAATTTAATTGGTAGTAACATGGAGAAAGCCTTATGAGAGGAATATAAGTATTAGGCTTGTGTTATTATGCGCAGCATCAGGATTTGTTGTAAATAAACTCTCTCTGTGTAGGTTATTCCATAATCTACAGTACAAGAGTAGGCTGGTCCCGTAGCTCAGTCGGTAGAGCACCTACCTGCCGTGTTAGGGGTCCGGGTTCGATTACCAGCTGTTGGGGTGGGGATTTTTCTCCAACTAAAATAATTCCCGATCTTCCCCAGTCTGGAAGTATGAATGAGAGTGCGAATGTGTGCGTGATCTAATGATTAAAACCCAACGAATACGAGTTAACACCTTCGATATGTTCCAAAGGAGAACGGCCACCGACATAACAGAAAAGATGTTACACTACTTTCTTTACATATTATCGTTTCTCGGTAACGTTGTCTAGGGTTTATGTATTTAGTAAACAAATCTCCTTAATTTCCAACAAAATATATAAATATGTTTAAAATCCCGTTCAAGTTATAATTGATGCCAAAGGAGCAACTGCGAATTAAGTTTATGTGTTTGTTCGAGAGCTGTTCAATAAAGAATGATTACAATTTTATTTTGACAACGTACCTTTACTCATTCTCATAATTTTGATGGTCCTTCTCAAAATAGTCTCCCCTGAATGCGATGCACTTGTCCCAGCGTTCCTGTCAGTCTTCAAAGATATGCTGGAAACCATTTATTGAGAGATCCTTCAAAATCGCCACCGCAGCCTTCACCACTGCTTCTGATGATGGATAATGCCTCCCACAAAGGCGTTTCTTCAAGTTAGGGAATAGAAAAGAGTCATATGGGGCTAAATCCGGACTATAGGGAGGGTGAGGCATGCACTTCACGTTGATTTTTGCAAGATATTCAGCAACAACATTGGCAATATGCGACCGCGCATTTTCGTGGTGAAGTCCCCAGCCTGCTTCATGGAAATGTGGTCTTTTGCGCCTGATATGGACTTGCAATGTTTTCAGGACATCCCTGTAGTACTGTCCAGTTACTGATGTTTGTTTGTTTGTTTGTAATTTACGTCCTCCTACGTTGAGTCATACCGGACGATGAATGGAATGGATGAAATGATGCTCAAATGAGTCCGGGGCCCATAGAGCTTAGAGTTACCCGATATTCGTCGTACAGGATAAGGGAAACCCCGGAAAAACCTTACGCAGGTAACTCACCCTGACCGAGATTCGAACTCGGAACCTCTTGAACGTGAGGCAGACATGCTACCTCCACGCTACCAAGGCGGGCAGTTACTGATGTGTGTGCAGGTACAACATGCTGATAAACCATTCCATGAATATCAAAGAATGAGATAACCATAACTTTCCCAGCAGAAGCAACCACTTTTGCTTTTTGGGGAGTTGGTGATGAAGGAGATTTCCACACTGAGCTTTGCTGTTTGCTCTCAGGATCAAAATGATGTAGCCAAGTTTCATCAGCAGTGATTACCTTTGAAAGAAACTCCGGATCTTCCTCTAACATCAACTTTAACTGCATGTTACCTCCATTGCAGCGGTAGGCGATACTGAACATCTCTGAACTTGCCTGGTTCTCACAGGCGGGAACCAGGAGTACCAACAATGAAAGTACTACGGCATGTTTGTTTTATATTAAGCTAACAGAAAATAATAAGACTGAATTTTAGTGCGGAAAATTATGACCGTAACAAAGTTATGATCATTCTTTATGGAACAGCCCTCATACAATAAGGAGTGTACCTACTAGTTTTGGAAGATGGTTGAAAGAAACAACATTTCTGTCTTACTTCCGGAGACCAAGTTAAAGAAGATAATAGGGTTCACAGAAATGTAAACATTAGAATGTACAATGAGTTGTGTGAGGGTTTGAAGGGAAGTTCTAAAAGACGTGAAAGAGGAGGCATTTTCTTGGTAAACCTCCGAAACCAATATTTTGTTATCAAAGTTGCTCTACTTTTGCTATCTTTGGTAAGAACTTGTGAATATGCTATTCACTCGTGTATAAGATTGTGTATTTATCTGAAACGAGATACGTGAACAACCGAGATTTCTAATAATAGAAGAGAAATACATAAACAGCAATTTGTAGTTAATTGGATCGTATGTTTCGTTACGACTGCAAAGACTCCCGGAAGGTTTTTCGAGTATCACAAGGAAGGTGTTCTATTGCAGAGTCTGTTGGAAAAATTTCATTCTGGAAAATTGCAAGTATAATGGCAAAGTAAGACCTAGTCCTGGCTAATATAAATACTACTTTCAATACTTCTGCAGAGGCAAGTGTAACAGTTTTACGTAAAGTCTTATTTGGAATAGAGATGTACATTATTGTTGAAGCATTTCCAGGATATTTACTGGAACTTCTTTCTCTGTTAGTGATATGAAGTAAGTAAAGAATATCAGTCAATATTATCATTAAAAGTTCGTTTAATCAATGTAATTTTCTGTCTCAGCAGTAGATAACTAAATAATAATGTGTGAAGAGATTAATGAAGATGCATACATTGAGAGTAATGTGCTAATTTATATTATAGAGTCAACATGAAAAATTCAATGCCATGGCCGAGATTTCAACCACGGATCTTCTGGTTTCCGTCCAGTCGCTCTTACCCATTGAGCTACCATGACCAACTTGCCGTCATGACATTAAATTCTCCAATTTAATTATATATATAATGTCATGACGGCAAGTTGGTCATGGTAGCTCAATGGGTAAGAGCGACTGGACGGAAGCAAGGAGATCCGTGGTTCAAATGCCGGCCGTGACATTGAATTTTTAATGTTGACTCTATCTATCAAAAACCTTAGCCTATATATGGCTAGTATGAAGAAATGATTAATTTCCATCAATTAACTAAAGTGCATAATTTATGTTTAACACAAATTATTACACGAATTGAATACATTAAAATATTTTGATTATTCAACACATTACGCCGCTTAATTGAATAAGTTCAGTAGTAACTTGGATTTGATTAATCAAGGTCGTTTGTCTGCTTTTATGGAATAAAACTTAATCTCGTCACTTTATGTATGCAGTAATTAACGGCCTACTTCAAAGCAGTATCAGACACGATTCAGTTCGGAATACAGAAGCAAGAATTAGTTGAAATAACAAGTCACCTCAGTGCGTCGTCACTGAATGCAAACATATCTGCAAGTAAATCAATCATAAATTCTGGAGAGATTACAAAATCAATCTATCATAACATCACCGAGCGGGATGGCTGAGGCCGTCTGTAGCCCGTATTCGGGAGGACCGGGTTTGAGTTCCGTGGCTGACCTACCTGACCCATGGTTTTCTTCGTGGGTTTCCTGTGTCACTAGGCGAATGCTGGGTAGGTTAATTACATCCCCCAAATTTCCTCTCTCTCCATTTCATCTCCATTATCATTTCACATCATCTCTCATCTGGTGGTCTCTTTCAGGGTAGAAGTGCCGGTGGATGTCTCGGTGTTGCATGGCAGGATGATATATTCCTGATAAACATTTCCTCCTCCAGTAGGCCAATTCCCGGTCTCCGAGCTCGGTCTTGTAGGGCCGTTTCCAGGCCGCAGTCGGGTGATTTGGCGGTTTTGCAGGCCGGGGAGTTTTTCCAACTCGTTAAGTGTAGGGACCCTGCCCTCTGCACTGTCGTGGCTCCTTGAGAGGCCGCGCTTTGTGATTTGAACATAGCCCCCGGAAGATAAAGATTAGAGAGATAACCGAAGAGAGACTAGATCTGACAGAAGACGTACATGGACAGCATCCGCACCAGTTCCATATTAGATTGATACCGAAATTAAGAGATGCAATGAAAAAAGAATCGCAATGGATTTCAAAGGAACATTGTATAGTTGTTGAAACGCGTACAGTGCAGTTGGGTTGAATAGTTTTAACAAAAGAGACGGGAGAAAGCGGGTTCTTAGCAGGGATTCTAAGTGGGTAACACTTGACTCCGTTTGAAAAGGCATTGTTCGGACCCTTAATAATGGCACAACCGAGAGCAATAATCACAATGGACAAAATGGTTACAAAATGAATTTTGGTGTGAATAAAGACAGGCTTCGAGAGGTGAAAGTCACACGCAGCTGCAGTGTCCCTGCGAGGACACAACGGGGCTGGCGGTCCAGTAAGAAACAGAACTGGTTCTGTCTTGGGCGGAGGTAGACCACAGCTGGAGAGAAAAGATATCTGTCGGTTCGTACGTAAATAACGAATTAAGTGTTATCGAGTAATAAGCATTCTACATACGGTAACTCTAAACAGTGATATATCGGTAACCCTTGGTCGGCAACTTCGAGTTTGATGTGATGATAAAAAGAAGCAGTCATTAAACCAGTTTGAAACTTGCATTCCAGTGTCATTAGAATCATCCTTACTCACATACATAACCACGCATGTCCTTTGACGTAACTCTTTGCTCTACCCTGAGGATAGGCCACACTGCTTCAAAATTTACAACGTAAGAATAAGCTGCATCATACTAGCGACTAATGCGTTCAGCAACCTTTTCCAGTGTACCTATAAGTAATTGATGTGAAAAAGAACTTGCATCGCATGGCGGTGTAGTCGCTCACAGGGCGAGTCTGTCAGCAGATCAACCAACGCCAGGAAGAAACCTTCACAAAGAGCACCACCACCGTCCAGTCGCAACAAGCCGAACGCCGTCAACTGCCCTTCAACTCAGAAGTAGATGAAGGCGAAGGAAATTGAGGGTACAGCTAGTCGCGGTAGAAGACGAACCACTCGCCATTCACCTAGCGACCTGGGGAAACCATGGTCATCGAGACTCGAACCCGGAACCTCTCGAACACAAACCTTCCACTTTACCGCTGATCGATATCACTTGGTATCAGTTGAGAGTAGAAGATTCTAAAGACTGGGAATATATTAGCAATTTTATGCACATATAATACATGTATAAGCAATAAGTAAATAAATATGTGTATCTAAAATGTGTAGACAGTTGTTATAGATACGCAGTTTATGGACGAGCAGAGATTGTTGCACGTATAGGTAATGTTGGTAAACAGTAATTTACCTTTGATTTCAACTAATGGTCATTTACATAGTAACTAAGATCAATTCTGCAACATGTAGCCATGTATTTACCTTGTCTGGAAAGCAAACACAACAACATATTAACAACAAAGTGCTAAAGTCCACGACGTATCCATATTTATCCACACAGAAACGCTTTCCTGTCTCACTCACACCTGCACATGTGACAAACACCGCCATCTTTATTGTTCAAAGCTTCTAACAACACGCGAGAATAACGATTGGTTTAGGCTTCTAACTATAAACGTAGTCCAGGACTTAGCATCCTAAGTCACAAAACGTAGTCCAGGGTTTGATGGACCTAAGCAGCAAACCATAGTTCTAGGATCCAGGATTGCGGAGAAGTATAATAAAATAAGCATTTATGTTAACATTTATAATGAATTGAATTTCTTTGGTGGTAATCTTAGATTTTTGGACAGTCTTCAAACTTGAAACTCCGCTCTTTTGTCTTCGACAGATCTGTGCAATATATTCTATACATTCATAATTTGTCATAATTGTAGCCTGCGCAACTTTCCTATTGTTCTTTGTGTATAGTTTGTATCTTTCACCTCCATTTGTTCCGCATCCGTTTATACTTCACCTACGTCCCCTCTTTATTAATTTGCTTCTTCCTTTTCAACTCTTTGCGTTGTCTATCCTTTGCTACATTCACTCCTTAATTAAATTATTTGGTACCTTTCTCTTTTCCTTCTTCTCTATTTTCTCTTTTTCACAAACACTTTCTTATTTAAAATAAGACCTAAAGCCTTCTTGGTGGCAAATATTTTCAAGATCTTTTCGGGAAACGATTAGAAATCGACGTTTCTGGGACGTACATCTCTCCCATCATCAGGACTGGCAGAGCATTGCTTTGATATCGACCATAGAGCCAACTTTCGGAAGACGACCATCTTGCCAAAGTGCAACAGCTACTGGGAGCGGAGAGTTCAGTAGGCGTTGGCCGTTTCCTCCCCGAGGAGCACGCTTAGTCGTGATGCTGGATTCACAGTTCAGCTCCTTTTGGAAACCGGCCTTAAAATGGAAAACCGTTGGCTTAAGAAGCACAGATCTATAAGTACAGCTTGATCATCAAGTAAACCTAATTGATTTTCTATACTCACGCCATCTCCTGACCTGACATTTAATTTACTGAAAACAATCTTTTGTTCAGTGATGCGTGTATTGGCAGTGTTTTGTTTTTATTGATATTTTGTTATATCCAGTTGTACATTTTGTGGTTATAACATTTCTCAAAATATCCTGATGATGGGAGCGATGTATGTACGCTACCGAAACATCGATTTCGAATCGTCTTTTCACCTGGCTTGTTTCCCGAAAAGATCTTGAAAACCTTCTTACTCTTCTCTGACCTTTAAAGAACCTCGCATTAACTAAACTTGTCATATTATCTACTACTCTACGTCTCTGCTTCTATCTAAACACTTCAAATCCATACACTTTTCATCGTCACACTAAGAGATAAAGCTGGCGCTTTGTAAAAAGGCAAGAAGAGAAAAAAGGGAAAAATTACTTGAAATCTTTTGTTCCTGTGACATACAAGGGGCGTCTTGAAAGGGAGTGATGAGGTGAAGGAGACAGGGGCGGGTGGTCCAAGACAAGAGGCCAAAGTAACTGAAACTCTCCGGTAGCATTTAGTAAAAGGTGGACTCCCGCTCCTGGAAGACTCGCAACCTGTTGGACAGTGGTTTACAAAGAGCATCCATTTGTCTTGCCATGCAGCGCCTGTGGACTTGCGTCAACTCTGAAATAACCAAGTAAAGTGAAGTGATAAGTGAGATAAAATGAAGGGAGAGGACATGCCCAAAATTCGCCTAGCTACCTGAGTTGTTCCTGGAATCGAACCCACGAACTATCAAATGCGGGCCAGAGGCGTTATCGCTTGAGCCTTCGCGCTATTCCTTGTTATAGTATTTGATATTTGTTTATTTGTACAGTTTCTATTACAATTTCAGTACAATAAATTTAACATTGACCATGCTGTATTATACCTCCTCTACAAATACATGAAATTGCTGACCCTAAGATTTACTTGCTGACTCAGGTCCCCTGGCCATAAACCTTTGGTTTTCCTGAGCAGCTTGCATTTGTTATCGTCATATCTCCACTAAGGCACATTGTTTCGACCGAGGAGAGTATAACAAGAGATACGTCCGGTGCAAAACAAAATATAACTGCTCAATACCCTGGCCATGTTAAATAATTTGAGGGAAATTTAAAAATAATGTATTTGTTACTTTCTCTAAAATTTTGTTAAACATCGCACTCCAATCTAAATATCCTATATGGATATTTCAGGGAAACATATATATTTTAATGGACACTGAACACAAAAAAGCACTTCTACTAATATTTCAAGTCACAAACTGTTTAAGTATACCAGGCGAAGATGTGTATATACCTTGTAAATATAGGTATATCGTCCTCCATGGTCTACGAGTAGGGTAACACTCTAATCTAACCTGTGCTTCCCGCTTCGCGGGTTCAAACCCAACGGACGGCGATGGATTTTTTTAGGACATGCAGAATCCTTAGCACGGCTTCCTTCGGAAGGGAAGTAAAATCGGTGGTCTCATGTCACAGATTTACGGTACGTAAAATAACCTCAAACCTGATAAACAAATCTTTGTGCAAGATTTAAGTGTCTTGCATGTCTAATTTAGAATGGAATGCTGAGAACCAAAGCAGTTAAAGAACGTCTATCAATCTTAAAAAACGAAATGTAAATATATAAAGTGTTTTAATTAAAATCGTGAGAGCCACATATGAGAAAATTAGACCTTTTGAAAAATAGGCATGTAAAGGATAGTTTGGGAGGATTTTCCTAAAATTCTTCGTATTATATACTTGGAAGATGACCTAAAAACCAAATTTGGTATTTAACTAACTTTTCGTTTTTGAGTTTTGATGTTCACATACATACACAGGGAACGTTTTCTATTATTTTTAATTAGGGCACCTCAAAACTAATATTGTCATTGAAATATAATTTATAATTTCAGTATAAAAAGGGTAGGTACAAATGGATACCAGAAAATGTAATCTGCATGATTAAACATAGATGAGATAAGCAGGCGGCTATGGGAGGGAATAGACAAGAGTTTCAGGTCAAGTATGGATTTGATTTATATGGACGAGACTGGCACGCTATGAAATTAAAAAAAAAGTTTTATTAATGTTATCGCTGGTAATTCAATCATCTACAGCTGTTATTGCAGTGAAACTGACATTTCCTACTATTATCTAATCGATTTTCTATCTGTTATCAATGACTGAAGTGACAGCGTTTGTATTAACAGTTAATTACAACAAAGTAATTGGCCATACATTTGCAGTTGATCCATACCATCTGTGAATTACGTCATTACCTGGTTTTGAAACCTCATTGAGCTAATGAAACTCGAGTTAATGTAAAAGACAGAAATCAACTAGATTTATTCTGTGATTTTTTCCAGTCTTACAGATGAATGCCTGTTTGGGTTAACTTCTCTTGAAGCCCAAATGGCAGTGAAATATTTAAAACTAATATGAAAGGGAAATCTATTGTAAAACGTACATTAATATCAACAAAACCACAAGGATGGTACAGAGTGCAACTGTAAAGCTTTCTGGTTCTAACAATTCCACATTTAAGGATGACACACTTGATTTAACAAGTTAACCAGTTAACCAGTGCAAAGCAATTGGTTAATGAATAATATTGTATTACCTCGTCAAGTTATCGTGCTAGAAAATTATAAGTGTTACCTCAATGAAATTTGATATGCCGATTATTCTGAAAGGAGTGGAAATTATCTATGATAGCTTCAACAAGAGCTACGGACCTCTGAGTCACAGATGATGATCAATTCAAGTATTAAAATTAATTAATTGAAATGCATGAATGGCTATAACATTACTGCCGTTTTCAAAAGTTGTTAATTAAAAATTAAACGTAACTCATTAACAAGCCTAATCCAAAAGCACAAAATGTCTTTTATCACATGTAGAGCATAAATTATCATTTATTTTCAGGCTAGGCAACATACAAGATACGTTTTGTGAGACTGAATACTTAACTTGGAAAACATTAAATCAAAATAAGAATGAATCATTACGTATTTTAAGCAGTTAGTCTGTCGTGTACATAGTTATTCGTCTTAAATTCAGGGTGTCTTAAGTTTTGGGTAGTCCCAGTCTGCAACCCCCCAATGGTACCGTCACTGTTTCGCATCAGAGACCGTTACTCCTCCATCAAGCAATTCCTCAGCGTTTCCTATAGACCTCAAGAGACTAGAAACACGAGAATAATCCCCTATACCTCTACTGGGGATCAAACTCGATCCTCTGGTTGCAAAGCTACAGCGTCGCCATAGAGAATAGTCAGTATCTTACTAAATGCTGGTGTGTCACTTGTATTACAGAGTAGCTTAGATAAGCGCAATGTATAATTAAAACTTAAAAAGGAAGAGGAAGACAGAACATGAGCCTTGCTTCTTATGCAACCAGCGATACCTGCAAGTGGAGCGTGCAATTTACAATAGTCGAGTTTCTTATGTTCGTTGTTATAGTGGTAGTTCATGCGACGTTTACTCAATTTATTATTATTATTATTATTATTATTATTATTATTATTATTATTATTATTATTATTATTATTATTATTATTATTATTATTATTATTATTATTATTATTATTATTATTATTATTATTATTATTATTATTATTATTATTATTATTATTATTATTATTATTATTATTATTATTATTATTATTATTATTATTATTATTATTATTATTATTATTATTATTATTATTATTATTATTATTATTATTATTATTATTATTATTATTATTATTATTATTATTATTATTATTATTATTATTATTATTATTATTATTATTATTATTATTATTATTATTATTATTATTATTATTATTATTATTATTATTATTATTATTATTATTATTATTATTATTATTATTATTATTATTATTATTATTATTATTATTATTATTATTATTATTATTATTATTATTATTATTATTATTATTATTATTATTATTATTATTATTATTATTATTATTATTATTATTATTATTATTATTATTATTATTATTATTATTATTATTATTATTATTATTATTATTATTATTATTATTACTATTACTATTATTATTATTATTATTATTATTATTATTATTATTATTATTATTATTATTAGTAGTATTATCATCATCATCATCATCATCATCATCATCATCATCATCATCATCATCATCATTATTATTATTATTATTATTATTATTATTATTATTATTATTATTATTATTGCCACTACTACTACATTAGTAACACTAACTCCGCAGTGATCAGCGTTGCAATATTATATTATCTGAGACTATAGGGCAACAGTAATTTATATTCCCTTTCATAAGAAAGTGATAACACTGCTATCTTCAGCATCCAACAAGGAACGAAGTTATCTTTCTTGATGCAGGGTTCATTAAGCAACGTTAATTGTTCCTCTCCATAAATGAGACACTAAAAGAAGCAGTAGTGCCTTCTTCCGCGCACTGCCACGGCTTTGGTGTTGGTATGAGGAGCAGGTTAATCTCTCACCTAGGGTACCATGGAGGATATCACTCGTATGGAGTGTTGATTGTCTATTATAATACTAAGGCTATTCTCAAAAACGAGATTATCGTCTATAGTCACTATACGTTTTACATTTTCTATCGGTGTAGACTTTTAAAGCAATATCCTGAAGTAGTACCATGACTGATTTGCGCTTCATTTCGTTAGCTAGTGGACAAATAAGGTTTTAAAGGTTAAAAGTGCGGATTAACGGAAGAGGCTCCTGCAGCTGAATGATCACACGGCCTCTTTTGCTTCTTCGGTGACCATCTGAAGGGAGGGATGAGGGAAGAGACCTGAAGGGCGTTGCGTTTCGCAGTTCGAGGCCATCTGACGGGCTACTTACCCCCGGCAGTCCCCCTAGAGGGAAGTTCCTGGATGATGCCAGGGAACAACTCTCCACAAAGTACATGTTCCTGCATGCAGCTGCATCCTACCGAACATCACTGTCTGGTCCTGCAACTCTGCTATGGAGGAAAATAATGGGTATAGGAAATGAGAGATAAGTAAGTCTTGATAGAAGAGGACCTCTTCAACATTGTCTACCGACTCCAAGGAACCAGAGTGGATAGTTGGTGGGTATCGAACCCAGAATGCCACCTGAGACTATCCATAAAGTGACACAATAATAATAATGCATTAGATAAAACAATGATGTTAGCGATGGGCGTGAATAGTGCGGTTGTGAGTATTCCACGGCACGTCGCCATTATCCCCTCATCATGGACTGTTTGTAAGACAAACACTCGTGTACTAAGGTCTGAGCCATAATATTTGTACAGCAGTCCTGCGCTCAACGACCGACTCCCTGAATTACAAACACACATACATTCGCCTCTTCTCTCTCTCCTTTTTTTAAAAAAAATGTTTTAATTGCCTGGTGGCTTGCATATTAACACGTACCTTGTGATTACATGTCCACCAATTAGCCGCGCGCGAGCGTGTGCTTGTTTCGAAACAAGTACATCGGGACCCAACACAAGAATCCGTCGATATATCGTAGCATGTCTACTGCTCACTGCTATCTCGCCTTAATTAGAGTAGTTAAGTCGACGAGAACTTTTGCAGATTGTGTGTCTTCTTGTCCTGAAGCACAACATCGCGACGTCCCGAAGTTAGGGGCCTCAAACCGAGCAAGTGGGCGAGAGTTTTCGATCCTTGAGGCTTCCTGACTCATGGTTTTTACGAGGGTTTTACGATAAAAACGACTGACGATCACTGAGAAATTTAATTACATCTTCGGAATATCTATCTCTCCATTTCCCTTCAGTTCTCATTTTCATCATGCTTGGCTGTTCCAGGGCTCTAAGTGTCGGCGAGGATCTTGGCGTTGCATGGCTATGAACATGGTCTCCGTAAATCCGTGTCCTCCGGATCCCGGGTGGTCTCCGGTTCCCAAGCTTCCCGAGTGAGATGTCAAAATCTATAGAAGGACGGGGATCGAACCGAGACCAAGAAGTCTTACACTGTAAACTCTAAGGTTCTACCCTCTGTTGTCGTGCCTTCTAGATATGACACCCTTTTTCTCTCCTCACCTCACTCTTCCCTCCAGGGTATGTCCCATCAGGATCATAGGAACAAAAGATCTTTAGTAGGTCGAAGTTATATGCCCCCCCCCCCCTAGCGAACCTTGCATACCTCATATCCTATAGGAGTTCCAAATGAAGATCCCCCAATAAAGATGGCATGTCTTTCAAAAAGATTTTAATGTTATCTCGTATCAAGTGCTTGATCCCTTTACCCATATACAATCAAAGAAGAAATGGTCCAAATATTAAGCTTAACAATGTTTTTATATTTGGCTAAATAAGCAAATTTGTAGCTCAACCTTTGTTTTCCACTTTCTTTGCTACGTATTTACTGCAAGTAGAGGAAGTAAGTATTTCACCCAGAATTTCAGTACCAAGATTTCATCGAACTGCATGTTTCGAGACTCCCTGAGACAAAATGAATTTTTAGAAAAAAGTGTGTGTGTTTGTGTGTGTATGTGCACACATGCGAGTATGAGCACACGTATACTTCTCTGTGTATGTATTATATCTGTGCCCTGAACTGAAAGACGTGAAGTTGGTGAAGTATTGTATTTAGGCTTAGCGCCTTCCAAGAATGAGTCAAGAAAGTTTTCAAAAATTCTCCCTATCTCAAACTACCCGTTTAGAAATTTTTTGGAAAAGGTTGATTGTTTTTTTCTTCTTCTAATGATTGTGATTAAAATTCTCTGTATGTATGAGATTTTCATGATACCTATATATCTTGAGCTTGCTGGAACTAATCTGTGAAGACCTCTTTATTCCGAATGACTTTTGCATAAATGGTAAACTAAAGAAGAAAGACAAATTCTTACTGGACAAAGTCGTCATTTTGTTTCTTTCTTTCCCGTTGCTGGTGATGCAAAGAGACAGTAATTCAAATACATCACATAGTGAATATCTCTTAAAATGTAACTATCACTTAAGCTTACTGTATCTCCCTATTTCCATTGTACTTATAAAGAAGTACGCAATACAAGCATTTGTTTAAATGTTTATCCCGATTAACTTAAATAGAAAAATAAGAATAATTTATTTAAGGAATGGGTGGGGAAGTCGTATGATGGATACATCATTGAATCAAGATGGCCAGTGTCTACATATCTGTAAAGAACGAATACGTGAATAAAGCTATGAAAAATATGAATGAAATCTCAATCAGAAGTTTATTTCCAAAGCTTTCGTGTATGACTAATCATTTCTTAAAACTGAAGAAGCCATATTTGTGGTTTCCAGGATAAACAGAGCAATGCAGGATACATTTAGACCACATCCTATGAGGAAATGCAGGGGCGGTTATTAGAACGTCACATTGAGCTCGTATATTGTATGCCTTGTTATGATCCAGATAAACATTAGCGAACCACAACTCTTTTGTTTAGTAACTCATTCATTTATTGCGTATCTTCTGCAGCATGAATGTGATCCGTCAGTTACTTATTTAAAACCAACAGAACCAGCAGCGTTACCTGGGATTTCATTAAATGCGGACCTTCCTCTCTTCTTTCTCTTTCACTCTCTCTTTCTCAGTGTCCCACTCTCTATTTGTGTATTTTTCTACCGCTCTTCCCGTTCCCAATCCCTCCTCTCTGTGCAACATACATGTTATAGGAAGTTTTGAAAACCGGCAAAAATGTATTTTTATTTGTCAGTTAGTACTTTAACCAAGCAAACCAATTTATTACACACTAGCCCTGCCTCTTCCTAAACTTGTAATGGTATCCTGATAATCAGTAGGCATATGTAGGAGCATATTACTTTTTTTTAATTTAACATACCTACCAAATTATAATATGTCCAATAATTTTACAATGCCAAATTGTTATTAACTATGGCATATTTGCTTATATACCTACATATGTTATTTTATTCATTCTTTATCTGTAAGGCAGTTCCAAAGGCTAGTTCGGCTAGTTATGTTGGTACTGTTGTCTGGCAGATTTATCATTGAGACGTTTCTAGGAGGAGAGAATGTATGCTGTGATTTCCTGTTCGACTATTGGAAGCTATAAACCATGGTAGATGTATTTATTACTAAGGTACCTAGGGATGTTAACAATGCTCGGAGTGTTTGGGACTCAAAGGGCCCTAGTATTTCGCTGTATAAGTTGCCTGAAGTACCACAAAACTGAATTCCACATGTCCATATTGGTTTAATAAGTCTGTAGATGGTTTTTTTACTTCCTTCGATTTAGATCCAAGAATCAATCATTTTCCTGTATTTTAAATAAAAATTGTATATATTTTGTTTTTAGTGAAGTCGTCAATTGAAGGTGTTTCACGTCTTGCTTTTCTGGACTGGTCTAATTACATATTCAAAGTAAGAAGCGGATATGAGGTTTTTCTAAGTCTTAACATTGTACGGCTACTTTTACTACCATTTACTTTACCTTTCTACATTTTAAGGCAAAGTTCCGATGCTAAAGGTAACACAACGATATCATACTCAGTCTATAGACATGTACAGTTCCTAAAGTGACCAAACGTTAGTATAATATCTAGAAAGCTTATCCACCAACACTTTGTACATAAAAAACTTTTCAAAAGCATTATGCTCATAAAACTTGAGTTAAGTTAAATATTTCTGTTGTTTGTTTTTATTATTATTTTGAACCCCCTGCGGAAGTAATTAGACTTCATACAGCTTATTTTCAAAGTGGGACCTAAAGTAAGTTATGCATTAGGTTTCGGAAATCTCAAACATCTATAGATAATACTGCACTTCAGAACTGATGAATGAATGAAATTACAGAAATAATGCTCAAATGAGCCCAGGATCCATAGAGCTTACGTTACCAGACATTGATCCTTCAGGTTAAAGGAAAACCCCGAACTCGGGACCTCTTGAACGTGAGACAGACACGCTACCACTACGCTACATAGGCGGGTATTTGCCACCATTTGGTAACCTAAATGAATGTTTATGTATAGGGCAATGCATCTGTGAAATTATATTAATCCTAAAATTAAATAAAATAATACAATAATTTACGTTCCTTAATGGCTAATCATTTATCCTTAATATGTACTTTTCAATATGTTGCAATATAAAACAAACGTGTCTCGCGATATAATTTTGATGAGCAGCAATTCTGGAGTTCTTGTCACTGAAATGTTAATGATGAATTAAAAAGCAAATGTTTTATGTAAACTGATAGCTGAGTAACTAATTAATATTTTGTACGTAAATTAAGTTGAATGGTGTAAAATTGGTTTTACTACAAATAAAATTACTTATATTGTTCTTTAAAAGCCTAACGTTAAATTTTGGATCAAAAATGTCTAACAACGCAGTGCAACAATCATTTTGATAATAGTCAAATTAATATCTATAAAATTAATAAAAGTTTGATTTATAAAAAATCGATGCTAGAATTATTTATTTTGCGTACTCTTGGGTAGGTAAAGATTTGAAGTTGGTTGTACATTTTAGGACTTCACAGATGTATGCATTAGTGCTTTACGAAGACCAAGGCTACGTCTTTTCCTGAAATATGAAACTGTAATTTGATGAAGATAATAGGTTCTGCAAATTGTTCAACACACCATGAAAAACTGGTATAAAAAGGATTATTAAGGGCAGAATTGACAATGATATACGCCTCTAAACCAACCTCGCGTTCAGAAAAATAAGGATGACTGGTTCTAGACCATTTTAACTTGTGTATGCATAATGCATGCAGTAAACAATTGTATTTAAAACTGAGTATACATAAATAGAACAGGATAGATTTATGTATGAATATATCTTAAGTTTTATATGTGATACTGCAATTTTAGTTGAATTTAAATCAATACTCCTTTCCATTCATATGTTTTTGCTGTGATCAAACGATCAGTGATAAATCTCTGTTGGACGTGATGATGATGATGACGATGTGTATAAGGGCGCTCAACTACAGCGGTAATCAGCGCCCTTTAAAAAACTAGTCATAGCAAAAGCCAGATATAATTCTTTCTAAAATTCTATACTAGTGTAAATAAAAATACGAAAGATACATGCACATAACCACAAACAAACAAAAGTAAAATAAATAAAAAGAAATATAAATCCAAAAATTCCGTTCACTAAATCCTAAAGTCTAACCTAGAAAAGAATCTAAAAACCTTCTCCACTACTTTATCATCCGCTAGCATTTCTGCAAAGCTGGCCGGCAGCTGCAGAGACGTCCTAAGGTGTGCTAGGTAAAAACACTCTAGCAGCACGTCTGTTAGAGGTGATAAACTGTGCTAAAAATAAAGAATAATAAATAAGGTCAAAGGTAGAGTAAAATAAAAAGAAGGTTCAGAAATTTCTCTGATGAATTTTTAGTAAAATATATTTTTTAAAAAAGGGAACATTGGATTGGAATTCATATTAACGTTGCTTGGTCCTGAGCCCAAGTTATGCCTGTACTAAGTATCTTAGTTACTGCCTGCGCCTGGCTTGAGAACACCAGGGTATTTGTACTTGTACTGAAATAATTAGTACTCGTACCTCCAAGTATTTCAAAAGTTTATTACTGCGAATTTCAAATCTAATGCGTGATAATTCCTGTTTTAAAAAGCACAAACGAAAAAAGAATGAAGAAGCAAAATAAAATAAAAAATAAAACTGAATATTTTCATATGTTACCAGCAATCTGCATATAGTTCACTATCAAAGGTGGCACAAAATCCGGAGCATAAATCAAAAGTCCTTGTTACGTTGTATGACCTATCAAAATTTCTATAATATCCACATTCGCCAAAAAAAAAACGCAACAGTCCAGTCACATTGTACCACCAAAACGAGGAAAACAAAGCTTATGGGCATTTTCTTCAAATTTTGAAACAACTTATCCTCGTCTAAATTAGATTATTTTTATCATAAATTAAATAGCTTTATTAAAGCTACGTTTAAGCAAAAATATTCAATAGGATTACGCTGATGTACGAGGGTGGTCGAAAAGTTTCCAACCTCAACCTGAAGATGGCAACACTCGTAAATAAAAGCTAGTAAATTTCGTTGTTCATCTGTTGACACTCACCAAAGTTTCAGCCATTTTGAACGTTGAGTGGTCATATCGGCGGCCGTTCTCCTTTGGAACATACTGAAGTTGTTAACTCGTTATCTTTGGCTTTTAATCATTAGATCACACTCTCATTCATACTTCCAGACTCTGGGGAAGATGGGGAATTATCTTGGTCGGAGAAAAATTCCCACCCCCACCGCCGGGAATCGAACCCGGGACCCCTAGCACGGCAGGCAGGTGCTCTACCGACTGAGCTACGGTGAAAATGTACAAAGTCGAGTATTGAGCTGTCATTAAATATTTGCTTATGAAAGGCAATACGCCTTCGCAAATCAAAGATGAGTTGGATTCTGTGTATGGGGACTCTGCACCATCATTTGCCACAGTGAAATTTTGGGCAGCTGAATTTAAACGTTGCCGTAAGAGCTTGGGAGACGATGAACGTTCGGGACGTCCAAAAACTGCATTGCCGACGAAAACATCGCCAAAATGGTGCTAGACGACCGCCGAATTAAAGTGAGAAAGATAGCAGAGGCTATGAACATATCAAAAGAACGAGCTTGTCACATATTAAATCAACATTTAGACTTGAGAAAGCTGTTCGCGCGTTGGGTGTCGCGTTTGATTACGTTAGATCAAAAACGTGTTCGAATGAACATTTTCAACGCTCTGTTGGCGCAGTTTATGCGCAATAAATCCGAGTTTTGGCGTCGATTAATTACTGTAGATAAAACTTGGATACACCATTATACGCCCGAAACAAAAATACAGTCCAAACAGTGGACTACAAAGGGGGAACTGGCTCCAAAAAAGCAAAAACTATATTTTTTTCGGCTGGAAAAGTGATGGCGACTGTTCTTAGGGACATTCTTGGAGTTATTTTAATCGATTATCTTCAAAAAGGAAAAACCATTACAGGAGCGTACCACGCATCATTACTTGACAAGCTGAAGGTATAACTTGCGGAAAAACGGTCACATTTGCAGAAAAATAAAACCCTGTTTCACCAAGACAACGCACCGTCTCACACCTCAGCGGCTGCAATGGCGAAAATCCACGAATTACGGTTTGAACTGCTTGACCATCCGCCTTACTCACCAGATCTAGCCCCAAGCGACTTCTTTTTGTTCCCCCGTCTGAAAATTGCGCTCGGAGGACAGAGATTTTCGGCAAATGAAGAGGCAATCACCTTCGTGAACAATTATTTTGCAGAGAAAAACGCCGAGTACTATTTGAACGGGTTACAGAGATGGGAGCATCGCTGGGTGAAGTGTGTAGAGTTACGAGGAGACTGTTGAAAAATAGAAAAAATAAAAAATAAAAATAAAATTCTGAAAAAGTATCTTGTATCTTTATTAGGTCGGAAACTTTTCAGACTACGCTCGTATTTTACTATAAAACAATTGAACACAGTATTGACATTGAAACATCTTGGAGCTGACAACACTGGTGGTGCTAAGCCACGGAAGAAAGTGTTATGTGTTGTTCTCTTCACGACAATGAAGTTAGACGAGGTACAAGCCAGGAAGTTAGTGCTTCATCAAGACATTTCAGCAAACTAATGTTACGTATTTCTTCGCTAATGTATTTGCATCTTCAGTGGATTCAAGCTTTGCATATTATCAGCAGCACAGG
The DNA here is from genome assembly GCA_030765055.1 of Mantis religiosa. Lineage (NCBI taxonomy): Eukaryota > Metazoa > Arthropoda > Insecta > Mantodea > Mantidae > Mantis > Mantis religiosa. The sequence goes on from CM060954.1 coordinate 143,855,193, forward strand.
AAAGCAGTTGGTGTAGTCAAATTGAATGTTTTGTTTTGAAGTTTTAACATCATATTTATAGACAAATAAAAGTTGTATTAAATAAGATTTAGTACTAAAATAATTCACGGAAATTTGCAAGTTAGGAGTAATTTTAGATGTCAAATATCAGGGCATTCAGAGTGACTCAGTTGGCTAGGCATGGGTCCACTGATTGTAAGGTCAAGCGTTCAAATCCAACCCAGACCGATGGTTATAAGTGTGCTTAAAACAGACAGCCTCGTGTCAGTAGATTTACTGGCCGTGATGAAATTCCGGCACACCAGCGGCGTCGACATTATCCTAGTATTTGACAAACATGTATTTTTCATTGCATTCAGAAGGTATTTTACTGTCATATGTAAAGTAACTTTCTAGACTATAAAGGTTATGCTTGAATTCCTGTACTGCAATAAATAAACAAATAAAACAAAATAAAGAAGGTAAGCATTTGATAACTTTATAAAATTTACTTAAGCACAGGCCTTTCTTTGTTTTTAAGGGTTGTTACTTGAATTCTTCTAATAATAAATAAAACAAAAATAACGAAACTAAGGATTTGATTACTGACTTATTGAGAAAGCTGATGAACGTGACAGAATTCTTTTTAACGTCATCGTCTAATTTGTACATTTACTGTTTTGTTTACTTACGTTGGTAGGACTTAACTTGTGACACTAATGACTTCTAAAAGCTCACTAATTGATCACATGACGTATTTGCTTATTGCTTAGCTCACTAATGTATTTGCTTCCTCGAGTACCTACTTAATTATCAGAACCGTTATTTTTGCCACGGTAGGCAAATATTAGATCAAAACTTTGTAAACACAACGTAAAAATAAGAGAGAGGGCACATCCGTCAGAACAGGCAGAAGTAATCTCTTTGGATTGTCTTTATCATGACAACAAAGACCAACAGTCGTACAGCAGTAGTATTACTATTAAAATAATATTTTGGGTAATGTGTTGTCATACGGGCTTCCTACTGATATCCCCAAGTTACGTAAGTAATAAATAATTCACCATCTATTTTATATCACAATAGTGCACAGTACGTCACAACCTTAAACTTTTAATATTTTTATTGTATAGGGCGATCCATATAAACCTGAACCACTTCAAAGGGCCATAATTTTTAACCAATAATAGGACACACGTGCAACTTTGGGCGAATATAATACACAATTGGGAGATTACATTACATTATTTACATCTCAGAGAAAATGTTGGAAGTGTCCTCCACCAGCATCTATACCTGTTTGTACTCGTCTCACCATATTCTCTGAAGTTTTACGGAGATGATATCGAATTGAGAGAAGGTTATTTCCAGCAAGATGGAGCAACGTGTCATGCATCTAATGACACCATGGAACTTGTAACCAGTTTCTTTGATAATCGAATAATCTCAAAAGTTCTGCGGCCTCCAGATTGCCTGACCTAACCTCACCGGACTTTTTCTTGTGGGGGTATCTAAAAAATAGAGTGTACAAGAATAGGCCACGGACAATTGATGTTCTCAAGGAATCCATTCGAACCGAAATAAGTAACATTGTCGAGGATAATCTCCGTAAAACTTCAGAGAATATGGTGAGACGAGTACAAACATGTATAGATGCTGGTGGAGGAAACTTCCAACATTTTCTCTGAGATGTAAATAATGTAATGTAATCTCCCAATTGTGTATTATATTCTCCCAAAGTTGCATGTGTGTCCTATTATTGGTTCAAAAGTTATGGTCTATTGAGATGGTTGAGCTTTATATGGATCGCACAAACTTCTCACGTCTGTCAATATCTATCAGTGTTTTGTCATTTAATATTTACTTAATTTTCAATTTGTAATCCAGTTTGATTCATCCATAATAGAGATTACCATTACGGAGTTAGATGAGTTATTTACTTGTCACTCTCATACAATCACTAGAAATTATTTATTTTTAGTCTCTGATGGAAAAAGACGGTCAAAATGAGCCTCGAACGTATTTTTTTTTTTTTTTTTTTTTTTTTTTTTTTTTTTTTTTTTTTTTTTTCCCTAGAACCACCACCATTGCGTACTTAATGTTAACTTGTGCAGTGCTGCCGGTTATACTGCCTCATTCTGTCCATTGCACATACGATGTGAATAAGTGAACCAATCATATTTCATTTAGTATAAAGAATACATTTCTCCTATACGTTCAAAACACCATGCAGATGAAAGGACGCATGGATGAGTTCCTCATGGAATTTCAGACAAAAAGTATTTTAATGCCGATTTAAGTCTTTTATATAATTAGTGGAAATACCAAACCTAAGTAAAACTATCTACACGATTGCTTTAAGCTGAACCTTTGCTTTAACATTATAAGTTGATAATGTCTTCAGGATCTTGATAATAATGGTATACATGTTCTCTAGTATCAATGAATAAACAAACAAATCTGAAAATTTTATATTTAATTTATTATTGTGAAGTAATTATTCCCCCTATAATCCCTATAATCTATGCACAAGCTGCTGCGTCCTTCCACACCACGGAGGAATGCATGATGGGGGTGGCACGCATCAGCGTGGGATACCATCTCTCCATCAGGATTTTTAAAATTTATTTATTATTCTGCATTACTATTAGCCATGCTTCTTGAGACCATACCTGACTACAATTTTCTGATTTCGTTTTTCCCCCTTTTATATGTCTACAAATTATTTTACACGATATATTATAACTTTATCTGTACAGATTAACTAAACTACACTACCGTTTGTGAAAATTGCAATACCAAGAAGGAAACGTATAAATTCAATGAATTTAATACCACAGATTAGGTACATAACAAATAGCAAATGATAAACTTTTCAAATCTCTACATGACCTTCGAGCACTAATATTCAGTATTTTGTGTAGCCTCCATACGCTGTAATTAGAGCTGCTATACGCCGTGGCATTGCATGTAAAAGGTTCTGAATACGTTCCTGAGAGATTTCCCTCCACGCAATTTGTATTTGAGCCCACAGCTCTATGGCACTAGTTACTGGAGGACCATGACGCACAAGGTGCCGACCAACCATATCCCAGACATATTCGATGGGCGAATGTCAGGCGAGCGTGCAGGCCAGAGAAGCAATGGTATCTGATGCTCTTCGAAGGCAATATGTGACTGGGCATTTTCTTGATGAAATATGGCCTGAAGATATGCCTGCAGCAGGGGGAATACCTCAGGCTCTATAACCCCCATTAGGTACCGTTTGCTGTTCAAAGTGTCCTTAATTCGTAGGAGGCGAGATCGGTTGTTGTAACCAATGGCGCCACAAACCATCACACCTGAAATTTGTCCGCTATGCCGCTGAACAATGCAACCCTCCAGATTGCGTTCACCACGGTACCGTCGGACATGTATGCGGCCATCACTGTAGGACACGTTAAAAAGGGATTCATCCGGAAAGACTAAATTTTGCCACTCAGCACCCCAGTGACGGCGTTCACGTGCCCATTGCAGTCGGAGGAGCTTTGGTTTCTGGACAATGGACGCCGAAGTAATGGCATGCGTGCAACCAGTCCTACCTGCAGAAGACGGCGACGAACCGATGATGCAGACAAGTTCACACCTGTTAAAGTGCTCCAGCGTCGAGCCAACAATGTGGATCAACCTGTACGGTCCGTTATAGCCATACGAACAAAGATGACGGTCATCCCGCACTGTGGTCAATTTTCCGTAGTCCAGTTTCCACTCTTCGCTACGTACGACCTTCATCTATCCACTGCGTCCACACATGTATTGCTGCCGTAGCAGCATGCCCTCTACGAGAGGAAATGTCACGGTATGACAAACCTGCTTCCTGGAGGCCGATAATTCTGCTCCCTTCGAACTCGGTCGCATGCCGATACGGCTCCCTTTGACGTCGACGAGGCATACTGACGCTCATTTTGTTTCCATCTTGTTTGACAGCTCTGTACTAACTACAATGGGCGCAACATTGACCTCGTTGGCCTGACACGAAAGGACTTTGCTCGACCTACGTGTACCCCATCTCTCTGCAAACCTAACAACTTATTGCTTGCACACTCTTCTATACTTCCACCAAGTTTGGAGTTATTTGGATATATATTTGAATTGGTGTTGCAATTTTCACAAACAGCAGTGTATTTATTTACTAACCTTAACTATGACAGCTTGGATTCAGAAGCAGCCTTACAATTGAAAACATTTTATATAAAAGACTAATAACAGTCTCACATTTACATTTATAATATAAATGTTTTATACGTAATAGTCATTGAAATTTTATTTTTATTAAAGAAAGAAAATTGTCTTTGAGACGGTTACCTATTCTTCCGTGTATAACTCTATTCTCAAAACTTAAGTTTCACCTCAGTCATTTCTTGGATTTTCTTTGTTAAGATCGATAGTTATATTAGTTTCATTAAATGCTACTAATTACTTGCTCCTAACTTCAAAGAAGAAATTTTATTTGTAGAGGTGAATTATTTCTATTTAATAGTTTCTTACTTCCAGACACGTTTCGTATACTTAAATTATTTCAATGGAAATATTCTTTAATGATAAAACAAATGAAGGACGTTAGAAAGACTTATTGCCCGCCTCGGTAGCGTAAGATGGTAGCGTGCCTGCCTCACGTTCAAGAGGTCCCGAGTTCGAATCTCGGTCAGGGTGATTTACCTGGATAAGGTTTTCCCTTATCCTAAAAGACGAATGTCGGGTAACTCTAAGCTCCATGGACCCTGGGTCCATTTGAGCCCATTTCACACGTTCCATTCATCGTCCGATATGACTTAAAAAATTAAAGAACGTAAATTTAAAAAAAAAAAAAAAAAAACCTTATTAAGCGGTTTCGACGTTAAACACTTCACTGTGTACTTCTGTGGTAGATATTAACATAAATATCATTCAAACACATGCATTTCCTATTGTAAACAGGGCACCCATTTTAATCTCATGCTTTTATTTGCCTTGCTTACATTATTACCGTTTACATTTTTTGGGGTGCAGTATTGAGGGTTTTTATTTTATTTTCATGAATCTTGTTATTTCATCAACGTGCTCTGTGCCTTGGAACTAAAACTAGATATTTTAGCCAAGACACACGAATTAAAAGTTCTAATTTATCGCACTCCTGCATTGTTATCAACTTAGGTTTCAAGTCCAATGATATCGTAATCGCTCTTTCTATTAATACATGTTTCATCAATCGACTTTTTTTATTCAGTTTACGTCCTCCAATGTTAAGTCATATCGGACGATGAATGAAATGGATGAAATGATACACAAGCGAACCCAGGTTTCATGGAGCTTAGAGTTATCCGACATTCATCTTTCAGGATAAAGGAAAACTCCGGAAATCCCTTATCCACATAACTCACTCTGACCGAGAGTCAAACTCGGAACCTTTCGAATATGAGGCAGACACGCTACCACCTATAGTACCGAGGCGGGCTCGACTTCGTGTGGTTAACAGTATGTCTTTAAACATAATTAATATCTCATGGGAGTCGCATTATTAAATTCAAATCGACACACTTCAATTTATCGCATATATATTCATCTTTTAGTAAATCTATTGAATTGGGGCTGTCGCTTTTAAGTACACTTAAAATCTAAGAGCCGGGTTTGAACCCGCGATGCTGGGATCTATAGGCCAGCACCTAACCAACTGGTACACCCACTCCGACATTCTAAGAATCGGAGGAAATGCTGGAAGCTGCCAAAATGTTATAATTTGAAAGCTAAAAGAAGTTTTAGAATACAGTACAATATAGCGTAAAATCAGTTCATTTGACTGTTGAAATGCAAGCACTGCTAATGGATGATCAAAACAACAGAACATCTACATTCTCACTGATCTCACTCGAGGTGTCATTTCTCTTAAGTAACATACTGTCCTGGAATCATATGGTATTAGTTAATTATTTTGCAAAGTTGATTAAAAATGGCGTACATATGACACACCTGATAAAATTGAAGGTAATTAGCATTTGCAATTGCTAAATAAAAAAATTTATGATAAGTATTACGTAGCACTCATTAATGCCGCTTTTTCCGTCCACATTCATGAAACAGCTCGCCAATTCCTGTGAGTAGGAAATTCTTACACAGTTTAGACATTTTCGGCGCCGCCCAAAGTTTATTAAAATCGACACAACATTAGAGGTAGATAAAGAACCTTTGAATCGAGGTGGTGCAGATTACCTACTTCCGAACCGATGGTTTGAAACTTTGCTGGCTGAAAGAAACCCTGCAGACAAGTATATACATAATATCTACAAATCAGCAAGAGGAAATAAGTACCTACATGTTATTTGTATTTAATTGTTATTGCCGTTAGAATTAGAAAACAGTTAACCAGGGGAGAGGCCAAAGACTACCTTCCGAGCAATTGCCGTACGATGTAGCGGTTTGTGCTCTAGCTTGTCTTGTGATTATCGGGCTTCAAATTCCATACCGAATATTAAAATAGCAATACACCTTATAAGTTCTAAATGGTTTAAGTATCTTTTAGTTATCTGCAATTAAATTATCTCGGTTGAATGACACAGCTACACTTTATTTTAAGTTATACTAAGTTGTACTTAGGGGATATCAGATTACAAAACACCCTATCACAATGATAATAATGACACCCCATCCATGTAATTACGTATGTAGGCTTCCAGCTGCACAGTAATGTATGTACCGACACGACATTATATTGATTATGTTGGTATTTTGCAAATTATGAGAAAACAGCTGCAGGTGTTAAATAACAAATACTAAACGAGTTTCATGGATGTAATTTACCTGAAATTGATAGAAAAGTAAAAGTAATTACATATATGGGGAACCTGCTAAAATGTCGTGAGTTTATTTCTCTAATACGTAAACGGTAAGAGAGACAAAATCTTGCGCGACAAAAACTGCAGATCTTCTTAACATACGATTTAAATGAACTATACTGGTTTTTTACACATAGTTATTTTTGAGATATTCGTCTTTATTGATTGTAATGTCCAAATATATGTGTTTTTTTTTCTCTAATAGGAGCTCATTTGTTTATGCCCTAGGAAAGCAAAGAGATTGAAATGTCAAGACATCACATAGCGACCAGCCCTTAAAACATTAACTGTCGCTTAAAATGTACTGCATTCTTCTATTCTCTTTCTGTACAAGAATAGTTTGTAAAATAGTGGATAAAGTCATTAGTGTACAACAGATCAACTTTTTCGTTATGATTTATTACTATAAAAGTAATTCATTGCAATCTAAAAATGCCAAACAGATTGATAAATTAGATTTCTTAAATCAATTACGCAAATATCTACTCACAAAATTAGAGGATCTAGATAAGTTCAGCCATCTGGGTTAGGATTAGGATTTCATTACGGATAGGATTCGGTACGTAGGCCGTTATGAAAGGGCCCATTGTTCCTATGCCCCCAAGTGGGGCACCCCGGGAGGAAGGATGAGGCGAAGGAGACAGAGGGCGGCCGACCCAAGGAGCCACGACAGTGCAGAGGGCAGAGTCCCTACGGTTTACTTGGATAGAGACTTCCCCCGACAGGCCAGGACAACGAGCAACGAGCCCAGCAGCCGAGCCCCAAAGGTCCCAGGCAGGTGATCCGAGACCCAAAAGTCCCTGGCTGGCCGTCCCTGGCTGGCCCCAGTAGAGGAGCGGAGACCGGCAACCGACCTACCGGAAGAGGAAGTAGTTTACCTCAGAGCATATCATTCCACCATGCACCGCCGAGACACCCGCCGACACTTCTACCCTGAAAGAGACCACCAGATGAGAGATGATGTGAAACGATAATGGAGATGAAATAGAGGGACAGGCAATTCGGATGATGTAATTAACCTACCCAGCAGTCGCTAACGACCCGGGAAACCCCCGAAGAAACCCATGGATCAGGTAGGTCTGCCACGGGAATCGAATCCGGGCCTCCCTAGTGTGGGGCCATCTGGGTTATTATTTCATTAATTAGGTGCCCGATAGAGTGTTAGTGTTGTATGAAATGTGACACAGGTTGTGTATCCCTGTTTAGCATGTTTAATCACCTGTTTACTTAGTCATTCACGTCACACGTAGAAATGCAAGGACTTCGCTTAGCCGAAAATGACTTTGAAAAACTGTGTAGGGTCACTTTAAGGTTCGCATCATTTAAAGCTTTTAAACTGCCAGTTCAAACAGAAACACGAAACTTTTGCTTTGCTGTGCCCACCTCATGTAAATACACAACTAACTGCTTCTTCTAATGTACTAATGCCTCCATCTTCCCTTTCGATTGTGTTGTATTATTATTTCTACGGCATCGTCTTTGCATTTTCACATTTCCTTTATTTAAGGTTTCTTTTATACTCGTTCCAAAATCTTATAATACTCCTATAAACTATTATAGGTATTTAAACTTGCATAATATTGGACAAATTTATTTTATTTTCGCGATTCAGTGAGTGAGAGGACTTATTTTTTTAATGACAATCTCGTCACGAATTACTCTCTCTTTATACGCCCATTTTCACGTAAGATGTGAACAGTTGTATTCTTGCTCGAGCACCTTCTAAACAAAACGGGTGATTAGAGAAAGAAAGAGAACAGACAGAAATTATTTGTTTCAGAAACAAAATACGAATTATTCCTATTCAACATCGTTCATTGTTATACAAACTGAATCACTCGCTCCTTCCGTTTCTGGAAGGTAACCCTTCAAGTTAAAATAGCCCTTTAAGTCCATTTTCTTTGCTTAACAGCAGCTATTCCTTGACTTTTAAGTAGACGAAAGCTAAAAATTAGGAGTAAAAGCGGTTTAGTACTCCGAACTAAAGTAAAAAATAAAAGATAATAAAAAATAATGACTCGTTTAGTAAACTTGAATTCCGGTTTTCCAGATGAAAGAAAGGAGTGAATCGAGAAAGTACGACCCAATGGCGGCAGGTGCACGTCAATGATTTTTGTAATTTCTCCATAGCGTGCATTCGATGTCTCTCTTATCCTGACGTACAGTTTAGGACAGAAGGTAAAAATACTTCTCGTCACAAAACACATCCACGCGTATGCTGCAGACCACAGTCCATCACGCCTAACCCTGCGATCCTTTAAGATGGAAATAAAGTTGAAAAATTAATGATGATGATGATGATGATGATGATGATGATGATGATGATGATGATAGTTGGCATTAAAGGCCATGTAGGCCCTTGAGCACTCTCTTCCATTCTACTCGGTCCTCTGCTTTTCTTCTCCAGCCTTTAACCCCCAACTTTCTCAAGTCATCTTCTACATCATCTACCCATCTTTTTCTTGGTCTTCCTCTTCTCCTTCTGCCATCCAGCTTTCCTATGAATATCTTCTTAACTACACTGGTTTCCGGCATTCTCTGCACATGGCCAATCCACGTTATTCTTCCTTGTTTAATTTTCACTACTATATTTAGTTGTCCAAATAGGCACTGTAACTCCAAGTTAGTCCGCATTCTCCAACCCTCCAAGTCCCTTACCACTCCAAATATATTTACCAAAATATTCCTTTCCCACCGTAATAACCATTGTTCCTCTCTGGTTGACAACACTCACCTTTCTGAACCATACATTATTATTGGTCTCAGTACAGTTGTGTATATTTTAACTTTAGTATTGCTACTGACGTTCCTTGATTTAAACATATTCTGCAAGGCATACAAACAGCTTCATGGTAATGGATAATCCATTGCATGATTTACCTACCACGAAAAATTGCGACATTTAGGTAATTTTAAAATGAGTAGTTGGGTCGTGTGATATCTGATATTTGTAGCAAGGAGTGTTGGGTAAGCTGGCAATCCACTTGAGTCTAATGGCTGAGCCGGTTGTTATCGTACGCTAATAACAAACAGAAAGAGTGTAGCCGGTAGTGTGAACACGTGTCTTGCAAGCTGCTGTCCATTAACAGTCTCTGTTGACACAAATAATGAGCTGCGGCTCCTTTCGAGCTGTCGACAAATATCCCCTCCCGCAAAAACGACCTGCAAATTGTGCACCAAGTGCACTACAAACACTAATGATATCATCCTGCATTACCTCATCTAGATGACGCTTCCATTTGTCTCATTACTTTACAGATATGATTCCATCATTATTTACTAATTTAGAATTAACCGAAGGGAAGCTGAAATCAAAGCTTGTGATTAGATCGTGGCTTTGGAACTCCGTGCTCTTCTGAAAAAGGAACAAAAGAGCACTGAATTAGGGCTACAAAATTTATAATAAAAAGTACTGGAAGATTCACACCAAAAGTAAGTAATATACTATATTTGATAAAATTAATAGGATTTCGAACTCTCAGATGATTATGTTAACCTCTTTGGAAAATACATGTAGTGAACTCTGAGAAAAGTAGGCAATCTTCTGAGTTATACCTAAAACATCGGCTCATTGATTTCTAATATTAGTAGTTTCCTATATTTGTGAAATTGTTTACTTTTTAACGAACCTGTTTACAACATACTTAAATATAAACGAAATAAGACATAAGAGTTATTTTGGCATCTACAAACTTCAGCACATAGATCTATAGAATTAGAATAAACGTTATTCGGAGGTTTAGACACGTTTCGTTACATGCACATCTGCAGTATTTAATAAATGACAAAGAAACAAACATATCATGGATCGATTGTTGCTTTTTAAATTCTGTCTTGTTTATTGAAGTATTACATCACGGCCATCTATATCTTTTTGTTCCATTTATACACCGCCTTTAATTGTAGTGGTCACATCGGCGGCCGTTCTCCTTTGGTACATACGTCCATTGGCGATGGTGTTAACTTGTAGATGTTGAATTGCTGGTACTTTGAATATTTAATCATTAGATCACGCACACATTCGCACTCTCATTCATGCTTCCAGACTCTTGGTTGGAGAAAAATTCCTACCCCCAACATGGAATCGAAGCTGGGACTCCTCGCACATTTAAATGTTACGAGTTTCTTTGTACGCATATTCTTTTTTATCTCCAGTATGTTCGTATTCAAGTGCACGGGCTTTGTAAATACTCTTAAAATATTTTAGTGATTTATGGAATGAAATTACAAGCTACTTTTATAGCTCATATCCATCAGAACGAACTGGGATTTTCAATGAAATATGAATATCATTTGAGTGTTTGTTTAGATTTCATACATTATAATACTAAGCATAAATAAAGTGTGCATTTTAATGAGCCCTGTCTCCTTTCTTGTAATGTAATTTACATCCTCCAACTTTTAAGTCATATCGGATGATGAATGAAATGGGTAAAATGATGCTCAAACGAGTCCGGGGTCCATGGAGCTTAGAGTTACCCGACATTCGTCTATCAGGATAAGGGAAAACCCCGGAAAAAGCTAATCTAGGTAACTCATCCTAACTGAGATTAGAGCTCGGGACCTCTTGAAGGTGAGGCAGACACGCTACCATCTACGCTACCGAGGCGGGCACTTTTATAGGTCATATCCATCAGAACGAACTGTGTTTTTCAGTGAAACATTATAAAAATCATTTGAGTGCTTTTTTAATATTACGCACATTATAATATTAAGCATAAAGAAAGGTGCGTTTTAATGAGTTCTATGTCTTTCTTAGAGTGTTTCTTTAGCTCTTAAGGACTTAAGGTAAAATGAATTGTGTTAACAGCTTCTTGGCAAAAGCTTCAAGATGTTCATTTTATTTATGTCAATGTTCTAAATATACTGATTGTTAATCGTGTATATTTTTATTTTATAAAATTAACAATAACTCTCTTTAAAATAGTGAGTAAAGAAAGTTTATGTGACTAACATCAAAATGTGGACCAATATAATTTTTTTTATTTAAGTCTGATTATATGGTCCGAAATATTCAAGTTTAGAAACCAAAGTGGTCCACCAATCTTTTGGTTACTTTTAGTGGTTACTCCAAGTTGCTTTACTCTGAGAAAATAGTTGTAGACAGCATCTTTGCCAGATGTTGTCATGGTAGCTCAGAGATAGTGCACTGGTTCATATTCCGGCTATGGTGTTACATTTTAGTCTGATTCTAACTTTCTAAATGAAAACATCTATTTACCATGCTCAGAATTTCAGCTCTTTTAAATGAGTGGAATTCCTTGTTCTGTGCAAATGTTTAGCCCAAAATTAGTCTTGGTCTTATGTTTTCCTTATACAGAACTTATAAAAAATAAAACTTGAGATAATATTTGAATAATTATGCTCACAGGATCCGTGGCTCTCATAATAAAGTATGTTTACAACAAAAGTAGTACTAGTATATTAAGAAAGCGACAACATTTCAGAATTTTTGTTTATTTACGCAGTGTGTGGGGCAATACATTCCAGACAAGTAAAAGTGTAAGTTTAATTAAGTTGAAGGTTAGGGATTACGGATTACAAACTGTTACCAAGACTAGACCTATTAATCTAGTGAACCTTCAGAAGGAAGGGATAAAGAATAGAGGATGAAAAAGCGAAGAGGTATAATGGTGGCAAGCGCAGCGTAGCGGGGTTCCTAACGTTCCCAAAGATTCGCTCCTATCCTCTCGGACAGGTTCAAGAAGAAAGTTATATACAAGATAAAGTAGACCCACTGCAAACCTCAGAGCACACTACCCAATCTACTGTCCTGCAACATGGAAGAAAACCACGTAAGAAAGTGTGGGTGACACGCAAATGTATGATAGTGTATATAACCTACTTCGAAATTTGCTTATTGATCTGGGAAAACCACAAACCTCAAAGGTAGAAAGACCAAAGAAAACTAAGTTCGGACGCTATTTTGTTGTTCTATTCAAGGTTCTGTCAACTGAAAGAATAGTAAAAAAAGTACCAAAAAGGAAATGACACAACATTTTGTAGTAGGATAACGTTAGTGTCCAGTACTGTACTACTTCTCCCAAAAGGATTTTCTTTTTCTGTTATTTTTAAACAGTTTCCCCGCTCTCATCCTGTTAAAAACTCTTTATTGGTAAGGTGGTGGTCGAGGTTTTTCTACGGAACGTGCAATATTATGGGAGCGGGGAGACGTAAAATGGAGATTAAATGTTGGGATGTTTGAGCGGAGGGGGGGGGGATGTTTCTCGTGCCACTAAGTGGTTCCCATCTACCAGCAAAACACTCGACGCTCCATCCACACTCTCACCTACCTACCGTCGCTTGTCCTCACAAGACAAACCAGTCCGCATTACAAGCCTTCTTTCAAACATACGTATTTAGCTTGGAACTTTGAATTATATTTGAAAACGTCAGTAATCATTAATCCTTGGTCTTTAGTGCTGACGTTCAAGCAGAATATCCAAGGATTATAAGCTTTGTTTGAATTTTCTGAAACCCGTCTAGTGTCATGTTCTACCTTTAGGAACATACAAATGTCTTAATAACATAATGAAAGAAAAAAGATTAGAGATAAAACAAAACCTAAAATGAATATCTATTTTCAGTGGGATCTTCATTAAGCAAAAACGTGATTCAAACACAAATTTTAAAAATCCTAAATGTAACCACTTTGGACAAAACACACTTTATTTTTGTAACTTCTAGTATGGGCCAAAGGTTAAAAGGCTAAGGAGAGAGAGAAGAACAAGGAAAGTGTATACTGTGTAATACGAAACTAAATAGTTTTTGTTATTTATTTATAGAATGTGAGGAAACAAAGAATTGGAGAGGAAAAGTTCTCAAAAAGAATTGGACTGTGTTTCCTAGTAAATTTTTAATTTAAAAGTTATTGAGCGTTAAAGTTTTAATAACTTCTAGTAAAACTGTCTTTTGTTCTTTCAAAACATTCCTCGTGATAATATGTAGCGATCAGTAGAATCAGCGTGTAAAAGAAAGAGGAATGAAATTAATCCCAATAAAAGTAAATTATTACATGTAGGAAGAGAGGAATGGATATTAAAAGAAATAGAAACACACAGAAACGTTAGAATATATAACAGAGTATAAATATTTAGAAACAATATTTAACAATGTATAAGGAAATACAAAATAGAATAAAGTAAGCAAATAATATGTATTATCACATTAAAATAAAGATAAATTAGACATTTATAAAAGATATATTTTCCCATCTTAACAAATGGTTCAGACAACTGACGTATTGCAGTAAAACAGACAGTAAAATAATTACAGCAAAAACTGGGTTTCTTAGGAAAATAACAAAACAAGAAAATATCAAGAAGGGAGTACAAAAATAAGAAAATATTTAAAACAGGAGCCATTAATGAGAGAAGTAGAAAGAAACTACCTAAAATATTACGAACATGTCGACAGGATGGATGAAAGTAGATAAATACCTAGGAAAAGTTAGAAGTAAGGGCATAAGTGAGAAAGAAAAACAGGAGATAGAGACAATAGGAAGAAAGAGAGGAAAAACGGAAGAGAATTAGAAAACTAGCAGTAGGTATTTATGAAAGCTCCGACATCATTGATTAAAGACGAAAAAGAAGAATAAAGCATTCCACATAAACAAAATAAACAAAACAATGTACTTTGAGTACAAAAACTATGATAGGCACAGTGTCTAATTAACTATTCTTACAATTCAAGATGTTTTGAACCGGAACACATCTTCAAGCTCGTTCACAAATTCCTTCAGATTTTCAGAGAAACTAACTTAAGAACTTGTGTGACTACCTTTTACTTAGCTATAAAATGTTCAAGTGATTAGACCGAAAAGTTCTGGTCTCTACCAGCGAAAATAAATGGAATAGAATCAGTGTTTGATATCCACTGAAATGTGAATTTTTGTTTCAATTGTCAAATAAAGTAGCTTGAATTTCTAAAACATTTAGCCAAGAATATGAAAACCAACGTTTCATGCACATAGAAACATTTTATTTCTTAAAAACGTTTAGTCAATTTTATAAATACCTTCTCTAAAGCCTAAAACGCTGGTAACGAAATTTATACTTAAGGAAAACAAAGAAGAAGTAGAGGAAAAATTACAGGAAAACCCGAATGACGTGAAGAAAGTTGGGAAGGAGAACAGGAGAAATATTTCTGGAAATACAAAAAATATTTCGAAGTTTATTACTTTCTCGTATTTGTTCAACAATGTTGAATTGAAGGTTTTTAACACCTGAAACCAAGAGTAAAACAGTTTTTATAATATAAATGGAAGGAATCAATCTAAATATATAGTTTATTTATATTTTTTGTAAGAGACACTTTGCATATACTGTGCCCCTATTTTGCTTCCTTTGTAAATATTGTCGCCAAGGCATTGTTGAATCGCCGCGACAAGCCAGTGCCGAGCGCGTGCGAAAGAAAGAGACAGAGAGCTAAGCGTGAGTTTAAGAGAAAGAGACAGATAGTGAGGGGCGCCAGTGCTGAATACTTGTCGAGAGAGAAAGAGACAGAGAAAGTCTGGAATTTCCCGCTGCATCGTGATTGTTATCCAGCGTTCCACTGATTTCTAGAAACTGACTAGAGGTACAAAAGCCTGCAAGAGTCAATTGCAGTGGCAGTTGTTAACTGAATATGCAGCTGTGTGGACCTTAGAAGTGCACCGCAGTGAATTCTAATGTTTATGTGGCAGACAACCTTGAGAACTGCGATTATGTGTGTTACGTCATTTCGCTGCTTTAATGGGTGTACAAAGCGTCTTTCTACTGAAATAAAGAACATTTTGAATTTCTGCAAAGTGGACTTTTAATTCGACGAAGCCACAAAGTCACAATACTTATTTCTGATAGTAGTTAATCAGGACGAATTTTATCCAGGAGTGGAAGTTTCTTTAATTTCCACGAATGTATACATAAGTCTTAATTCACTAGTAACATACAATGTTTTATCAAACACTTATCCTAATCATTAAAAAGGCTTACTACTTTTTAACTAAACTATAATAAAATAAGTAAATTATTTGTAATTTTATTTTCTGGAATATAGGGCTATTTAGACCAAGGCTGGCTGGATGTGTGTCGTTGGCTAATACCTACCTAACAAAAGAGAATGGATGTTGGCTAGTCATTTGTTTTAATTGTTGGTATAGCTTGAATAAAAAACTTACGGCAATTGATTCACTGACTGATTCATACTGATTAAGAAAAATTATGTTTAATAGAACTTTATTGAAAGAGGTGGAGGTATCTGTACCAGAAAAAGTTTTGGAGGAAGCCAAGAGTGTTTTATCAGGTTTGTTACCAAGCAAATATAAATGTACATAAAAGGGAATATGTTGTGTTCTGTGAGTGGAAAATATGTAATGGTATGAAAGATGTTTTTTTTTTTTTTTTTTTTTTTTTTTTTGTAATTTACGTCCTACAACGTTGTCATATCGGACGATGAATGGAATGGGTGAAATGATGCTCAAATGAGCCCAGGGTCCATAGAGCTTAATTTACCCGACTTTCGTCTTTCAGGATAAGGGAAACCCCGGAAAAAGCCTTATCCAGGTAACTCACCCTGACCGAGATTCGAACTCGGGACCTCTTGAACGTGAGGCAGACACGCTACCACCACGCTACCGAGTGTGAATGAAGATATTGTCTTGGCTATTTTAATAAAAAATGTCAGAAAGTAAACCTTTCAAGCTTATGGTCTTATTATTCCATAATGAAAAATACATAATCATAAATAATATATTTGAAATGTAGACTCAGTGATTGTATTTTATTCATAAAGTAGTTAAAGTGGAAATTTACTCATCATTAATATTAAACTCTTACTTTAGTAGGTTAATTTCTATTATTGAAGTACAACTTTACAAGTAAGTTTAGGATAAAAGTTCTTTAACATTCTTTTACTTCTAAATCAGGTTTTTAAGTGGCCAGCAAATTTCAGCCAACAAAGATAAAACACGTGTAATATAACTTATGTAAATAGTAAGTATTATAAAGTCAAACATGTGGTAGCCGCCAGTCACAAACGTTGATGCCTGTATTCAACTGTCAATTTGTATATTTTTGTAATGTCGTTATTTGGTTATTCAGCGTTTACCAAAAGCGTGGTTTTGCCGCTATGCACAAAGCACGTTTACAAATATCAATATAAACCACAATAATGCACACAAACACGAGCTACAATAGTGACCAACACATAAATTATATTTATGCAAACCGGAGAAACAACGAAACTCGAAAATTTTGTTTAACAAGCAAAAACGCAAGTAAATATTATAATTTTCCAATGAGATACATTTAACAAACGTTTATAAAATCCCTGCAAATAACATGTTTGTTGATCTCTTGTTTATATATGTTCTACAGAAGAAATATCATACAAAACATTTACATGAGTTCATACGAAAAAGTTGAAACAATGATTGTAATCTCGTATTTTTACTTTATTACTTTCTCTTCTTCCCTCCACACAAATGTTGCATTACATCCAAAAATTCGATATCGAGGTTTCATGGGAAAGAATTGAAATCGCCCACGCGCAGGCGTCTGTTTGTCTGTCTGCCTTTGCTTGTAAATCACATAACTGAAACATCTGAGTGT
The DNA here is from genome assembly GCA_030765055.1 of Mantis religiosa. Lineage (NCBI taxonomy): Eukaryota > Metazoa > Arthropoda > Insecta > Mantodea > Mantidae > Mantis > Mantis religiosa. The sequence goes on from CM060954.1 coordinate 143,872,609, forward strand.
GCACTCACAGCACTCTTTCTTCTCACTTGTATAAACTATTCTTTAAAACGCCTATTCTGCTATTTACTAATGTTAATAGAAATAAACACGTGTCTAAATGCTTTTACTGTATATTAATTTCTTGAAGGTAAGGTGACAAATAAATAAATAAATAAATAAATAAATAAATAAATAAATAAATAAATAAATAAATAAATAAATAAATAAATAAATAAATAAATAAATAAATAAATAAATAAATAAATAAATAAATAAATAAATAAATAAATAAATAAATAAATAAATAAATAAATAAATAAATAAATAAATAAATAAATAAATAAATAAATAAATAAATAAATAAATAAATAAATAAATAAATAAATAAATAAATAAATAAATAAATAAAATCTGAATATTCTACCCCGGCACCTAGACAACTATACCGGGGCATATATCCAAATTTTCTCTTTATTTTTCCAAAAAAATCCTTACAAATGTTATAATTATACAAATCTCTCAGAAAACTACTCTACAAAAATAAAATGAAATAAAATAACAGAAATAAACACAAAAAAGCAAAAAAAAAAAAAAAAAGAAAAAAAGAAAACAACTATAAAAATTACTATAAAAATTACAAAATCCTTATTTCCTAAATCTATATCTAAATCTACTAATTCTGTAGTCGACCATGGCCTCTGCCATCACTCTCTCCCTCCGCCGCCCATGCAGTCAACTCCATTGTTAGATTATTCAATAATTCTTCCCGTCTTATCCTATTTTGTATTCTAGAACTCCTTCTTGGATCTTGTACTATTCTTCGCCTATTATCAACTCTTTCTCCTTTGAATATTTTTACCTCCCATGCTTTCTTACTTACAAAGTTAGTCAAAACTTGTAATTTATTTACCAATTGTTGATCTCGAATTATGTCATATACGATATATCCTGCTAGCGCATGCCTCTCTTCTTGTTGGTGAATTGCATATCTTCCACATTCAAATACTACATGTTCAGGATTATCTTGTTTGTTACATAATTCACATATATCATTTTCAGTTTTATTGATTTTTTTCCAATAGGTCTTATAAGGTCCGTGTCCTGTTATATAATGTATAAATCCCTTTGTTGGTTGAATAAAATTCAATTTTAGTCTCTCTTTGACGTTCTGAAAAATTTCAAACACTCTTCTACCTTCTAGACTTTCTGTCCATTCATTTTGCCATTTATCTTTTAAACTATTTTTAATCACCCAAGATTTGTTTGTTCTGACTCCAGTTATATTATAAACTTTTTCTAAGTTTCCTTTTTTCGCCCAAAATTTTGCGCCCTTCAATCTTATTAATAAATCAATCGGCCAAATGGCCGTTGTTACTAGCAATGCCATAGTTGGTGTTGTTTTTACAGCTCCTGTCAGACGTAATAATACTTTTCTTTGCGTTCTTCTCAACAATCTTAAGGTAAGGTAAGGTGACAGACAATAACAGCACACTTTAAAGCTAGACAAGTCTAAATGACTGCTTACCACGTGATGTCTTTGAAACTCCATTCATTTTGTATGGCCAGAATATAATAAAAGAGAGTAAAGTAAAAGTATTTGGAAATTCCGACCAATAACAACGAATTTCCTGGAAATGGTTATCCCCAAAAGATATCATTTTACATAAATTGTGTGCTTTAGCAACATCTACATACTTTGTGCAGTAAGATTTTGATTTTCTTGTGGTTTACCAGTTGTTTAGAGGATCTCTGAGGCTATTTGAGAAAATTTAAATTAACATATCATTTGTCATAAAAATATCTTAAAGATTTTGCCAAATTGTCAGGGTTCTTTCGATAAAATAAAAATGTTCGAGGCTGGCCCCGTAGCTCAGTCAGTAGACCATCTGCCTACCGTGCTAGGAGTCCCGAGTTCGATTCCCGGTAGTGGGAGTGGGGATTTTTCTCGACCAAGATAATTCCTCATCTTCCCCCGAGTCTGGAAGTATGAATGAGAGTGCGAATGTGTGCGTGATGTAATGATTAAAACCCAACGAATACGAGTTAACACCTTCGATATGTTCCAAGAGAGAACGGCCGCCGGTCCGGGTTCAATCCCAGTAGCGCGCCAAGTGAGATATGTGGTGGACAACACGGCGGAGGAGCGGTTTTCCTCCGGGACCTCCAGTTACCCCGCCGTCACTCCAGCAATTGCTCCATCATCATCTTTCCTTTCACCCACTTCGTCCTTATTCCGTTCATTTCCTTCCTTCACTCTCATTTTGGGGACCGGGCTGATCACCCATCCTTGTATTTTTGTCTCTGACCCATAGTTATGGCTCCCTCACCCGAAGAACATAAATGAGCAGGACCGTGTGTTCTATATCAAGAGAAGAAGAAGAATTTTTGTGTGAAATGCATCTCATAACTAGTGGAAAAAGTACAAATCATAAATTGGTTCACATAAAACAACATACATGTTGTACTTTTAATCAAAAGCTTTAAATATCTGGTCGAATATCTACATAACATTATAATTGAGTGTATGCAATGTCATCCCCTAAATTTGTAATTGTTTTCGGTCGCTCCCAAGTTTACATATTTTATAAATATAATAAAGTACCAAGATTGGGTTTGAAAATATAACTACTGCTAATGCCTATAGTAGAAGAAAAGTCTCATCGATTGTAAATCCCTATATATAATAGCACAAAATCAAAATTATAATGCTCTACTTATTACTGGTTCTTTTAAAAAATGTTTACAATTAATAAAATATGATAAGTAAGTTTCTCATACGTTTTGTTACTTAGAACATTTCAGAAGGAGAATAAAAGCTTGTAGCGAATTTTCACTAAATTGGCATATCTACATAGGTTGCTATCCCAAAATAAGCATAAAGATTTGATTTATATTTGGAGATTATTTAATTTTTTACTATATTTTAAATTTTACCAACATGATAAGGTTTTATTGCCAGTTTCCAAACCATCCAAGCGTATTACTGTGGCACAGTGTGCCAAAGAAGAGGCAATAGTGCAAGTAAAAGCGTAGACTAAAAAGTGAGAGAGTGAAAGGAGAAAGAAAGGAATCGCTGTAGTAAATTGGGGTTCTGCAAGTTTCTCTATGAAACCTTGAATCATTGTTATTAAGCCTCTCTAGTCCCTTAGATGTGCTAAGAATTTGAAATGCATGTAAACAGAAGATGCCCAAAATGAAGCGGTGCACGGTCATGGGTCCCCCTTGAGCTTGTCGCCGAGGAATCCATATTTTCTGTGACGTCATGCCTAATGACTCTGTTTACTTTGTAAATTTTCCTGCTCGCGCATCTTGACATCAGGGGCGGACAGTCGTTCGTCCCTAGGAGCAGCAAAAAAAGTCGAGTAGCACGAAAATCTCTCTCTATTTTCTTTGTTTTGTACCCATTGTGAGGGTAATCGGAGAACATTACAACAAATTATTAGCTATCTGGAATCAACGACTTGAGACTCCTTTAGTACCGAGGATTTGAATTGGAAATCCTGTTTGATTGTAGTAATGGAATTCTTCATAGGTTGCAACTCTTCCTAGAATTTCGAAAAGGACCAAAGAGTACTTAAACATTCGTCTTAAATAATCTCATATTGTTTGCTGTGTACATTAATCACACGTTGGTGGTACGATGCGTTAACTGCCGCCACCTGACTCAAACTTCAACAGTTCAGAACCCCAATAGCAGGCCAGGATGACCTTTTAGAATGTGTAACTATTCTTCATAAGCACTCAGTGCCTCCCCTTTATGAGTTAAAATAGTTACCTGGATAAGATGTTTCCGGGAATTCCCCTTATCCTTCAAGACAAATGTCGGGTGACTCTAAGCTCCATGGACCCTGGGCTCATTTGAGCATAATTTCACCCATGTAATTCATCGTCCGATATGACTTAACATTGGAGGACGTAAAGTACAAAAAAAGGGCTAAATGTGGCTCATTGTTCAGCGAGATGTTAGGGATTGTATGAAATGAGCCATAAGTGTCTACCTGTTGCAAAAGCGAAATGTAAAGCAGATCCAAATAACACCCATGTTTACTGCGGTGTACTTGGTGACATTTCTAGGAACGCACAAGAGAAAAACACTGGGTCTTATGGACTGCATCATGAAATGATAGAGAACATAAACAAAGAAACATGTAATTGTCAGTAAACTTTAAAAATTAGCTAGTAACGGAATTTTTGCCAAACTCCACATTTTATCACTAGAAGCACGTACGAAGTATCGCACTGCAAGTTGTTTGAGGCACATTGGTTATGATTTGGTGGAATGTTCATGATATGACGTGGCAATAGCAATTACCATAGATAAGCTTTCTTTGGCTCTCTTTCTGAATACTTACTTCAATTTAGTCACAGAGAAATATGAGAAACCTTATCCACTTAAGTTTTACGAAAACTTTCGCAGGCAGCAGCGGAAAGTAATGAAGTCTGTGATTTGTGATTATATAAAGTAGTTTTGCAAATGCCACTATTCAAAATGGGTAGAGGATTGTTATTTACATGTTAAAGGCCCTAACAAGAAAACTGTCGCTGACAGTTATTATATATATGCTTGTTATACCAAAAGAAATAGAGACGTGGCCCAACGAAATTTTGCAGAAACTATGAAGAAAATTGTTGCAGAATTCTCTTCGCAAATCTCTAGAAAAAAGGCAGATTCTCGTTCTAGTACATGTTTTGTGGAAACACTTCTGGGATTGATGAAGGAAAACGTTGATTTTCCGAAATTTGTTTTAAAAAATTGTGGAGATTTGTCCAAATGAATTTTTCCGGATGCTGTCAGAAGAATCCTTACTAAAGAATGGGACTGTAGATCCTAGTTATATTAAATTTGTGGCCAAAAACATTCCAGTAATGATATAATATTCTACCAATTGTATTGAGGAAATTATTAATGAATTCTGTTAGACAAAAGCAATAATATTTTGGGTGATATCAAGAGACCTCTTATGAAACTGTATTCCAGTAACCCCTGAGAAAAGAAAACAATGCACGCTGTACATGTTTAGGCTTTCACGGCCGGCGTTAATCCAGTATAACGTTGATTCCGGGCTTGAAGATCGTGGTCCAGAAACTGCATAATAATGCACATTGATACTGTGTGCACAGTACCAAGGAGTTTTCTGGAAAAGAGCAAGCGAATCTGTAAGTGGTTTGGGAGACTTCTTCAAAAAATGGTTTGACTTAACTCTGGACAAAAATATGCGTGGAACTTGCTCAAACGACGTAGTCAAGAGAATTCATTTGCTCAAATAAATGGAATTGGAATGAAAGTTATACAAATGATTCGAGGACATACTTGATAACATTTAGAGGAAATGAACGAAATGGACAAAGAATGTTGCGAGTTTTACGGACTGTATAAAAGTCATTGAGGAGAAAATGCACAAATTTGTTCAATGATGTTCTTGGACACTGTTATCAGGATCACTATAGAGTTGTGGAATCTCCCATGAAGAAACAGAACCGCTACAGGTCCTACTTCTACGATGTTATGCGACATTTCTTGAAAAGAGCAAAGGGTTAGCTGAGGTTTTATGAACTGTAACAAGAAACAATCGTAGACAAAGAGTAATGTGTGGATTTTTTGTCTAATAAAGTTCCGCGGATATTCTTCGGAGAATCGTTACAAAGTTCTAGACCTTAGAGAGAGAGAGAGAGAGAGAGAGAGAGAGAGAGAGAGAGAGAGAGAGAGAGAGAGAGAGAGAGAGAGAGAGAGAGAGAGAGAGAGAGAGAGAGAGAGAGAGAGAGAGAGAGAGAGAGAGAGAGAGAGAGAGAGAGAGAGAGAGAGAGAGAGAGAGATGGCGGAACTGCGGATCCTCCATGTACGATGTTTTGCGAACTATACCAGGGATCATTTCCGAAAAAGGGCAAGAGAATACTATGAGGTTTTACGGACTGTACTCGGCGGCGAATTTGTAGCAGAGTGTATCAATTTGCTTCTTTTTCCCCCCCATGGCAGGGAAGCAGAGAGCTGGTCCAGCCTGGTAGTGGTGGGGGCGAACAACAAAGTCAGACAGAGATGGTGATGCGGTAATTGTCGAGCGAGAGAGATGGAGAACTGCCTACGGGCACTTGACAGTTGTAGCGGGGCTCCGGGAGAGGGGAGCCAAATCAAATTAGTTGATTGCTGGTATTGAGAAGCTCCCAGCTAGGCCCTCTCCTCGCCTAATCTGCGCATGATAATACTGTGATGATTGTTTACTCTTGCGATCAGCAGCGGCTGCCTGCAGACTTCGCCCTGCTAATAAAAACAGTCCTCTACCCTTACCTAACGTATGCACAAATTCCCGTTTTTAATAGCGCTTTTACATTTTTATGAGTAGTGTTTATGGACACAGTGGTCGTTTCCGCGGTTAGAATAAAAAACAAGGGCTCCCGGCCTGAAAATCATACTTTCTAATGCTCGCATGCAAATCGTGCCATGTTTTCTGAGACGAATTAGTACCGAAAAAGCACAGTGAGTTAAAATCTTGCAAGCGGGCGCCGTGAAGGTAAACAAATTACATTACTAGGGGCGTTAACGTTATGCATGGACCTAACTTCATTTTGTTATAGCTCGGACTTCCATACATTTGCTAAGGTCATCCAGAAAATTCGGGCATTTTGAATCTTCTTGATAGTACATTGGCATACAAATTAAATATATATTGTCCAGTAGGATAAAATTAAATTCTTTATGGGTTCATGGAAATATAATAAGGACAATTTTGACATTTATAAATAAGTGTAAACCGTATCTTTTACCCTTCACGAGAAAGTAACTTTCAACATTCTGGCGTCTATTTTTGCTCACATAGGCAGCTAAATTTCCTGCTAATGTACTAGGATTAGACAATTAAAATGAACAAATAGATAAAAGCATATAGATTTCAATAAAATTGCTAAATATGTTTATTTATTTCGATTTTTTTGTTCTCTAGACACAAAAATTTGTAACTCCAAAACTCTTGCAGTTTAACGCCTCAGTCAAATTACTTTTATACGAAGTATAAATACAGTTTAATAACCAATCTGCATGTAATTTTTAAATTGTAATAAAGAGAAATGTAACTACCACGTCAGTCACATCCAATTGGACACATCTATTTTCATATGAAAATGGTTTGCTATAGCTATGTTAAACATTCAACATTTTTTATTAATGCTTTACTCTTTTATTATTCGTTGTATCTATAACTTAATCACTTTACGACCTAGTTGGAGTATTCTTTGAATAAATGATTGAATTTTTATTGTCTTTTTCTTTTGATTGTTTTTGTATTGCTGTTTTCTTATCTGGTTAACTTCACGGTATTGGAAACCGTAAACCAACCGACAGATGTGCCAATTGCTAATCAGTTATAGGGAACTAGAATTTAACAGTTCCTACAAGTTTGCAGAAAAAATAATATATAGCTACTTTCTAAATACATAAGGCTGAAATCAATAAACACACAGCACAATAAAACTGCATTCTAATAATTAACTGCATTCTAATAATTTGTAATTTTTATCGAATAGTTTATAAAATATATAGTAAATTTAGCAAGATAACTTTTTTTTTTACATTTATCGTAAATATGTTATCACTGGCCCAACATACTTTAATATTTTGTCCTTAAAGTCTTGTTGAATTGATCTGGCCATTTTATAACTCCTTAGCACAGACAAGTCAAAGAACATTTAAATAAACTTAGTGATACAGAAGACACAGTTATTCGCTTTTGATTAATAAATTAAATCTTCAGTTTTAGAGGGGTATTTAATCTGAACTTTCATACTTTTATTCAAAATACACAAATAAGAAAGTAGAAATGTCTCTTCTTTGATGTATAATTGTTTGTGGTTGTTAAAAGCGCATCATGGCAACCATGACTTTAAGCCTAATTTTTGACCATTTAATTTTCCTTTCAGTGTTTTTCCTCTCCAAGTACTGGAAAAAGTCGAATCTTACAAATACTATGCTTTTCAATAAAACGAATATATTGGACTGTGTGGGTTAGGTAGATTCAGAAATCTGGTTTGCAGAAATCTAGAATAGCTTTTGCTGTAGTAAAAAGACGTGAAATTGACAATCAGCTGTCTTGAAGGCTGACTCGGTGGTTTGCTGCACGAAAACAAATGAAAGAAATCACTGCTGTACACTTCAATCGTCGACTGTCACAATAATCAACTAACAACTGCCGCTCCGACAGACCTACCGAAGTGCTGGCTGGCTATATGAAGCCAGAAGGTTTTGCTGCGTGCCCCCCGAAAAATGAAATGTGTAGTGTTTAACGCCCGCTTTTACTACATACGGCACCGCAGGCGGTGACACTGATGATACATGAGATGAAAATGGAGCACCGGTGGAATGAAATGGCGGGGGAAACCGGAGGTCCCGGAGAAAACCCGCCCCAGCGCCATGTTGTCCACCACAAATCTCACTTTGCGGTCGCCTGGGATCGAACCCGGGCCGCCTTGGTGAGAGCCAAGCGGACTAACCACTGAGCCATGGCGCGGCCTGCGTGCCCCCCGTTAGGGCTTTGCCGCAGGTAAGGTTTTTCTTTTCGGAATGTTGTAGGATGGCTTGTGGGTTTTAGAATGACTTTTTTTTTTCAAGGTAACAAATGATCTGTACCTCAGGCTGGAGGAATGGATGGAAAATATTGCACCCTGGTGTTCTATATATATTAGCTGCTGTTAGGATTAGCTCCTGGGTTATCTTGGGTGCCCGCAAGCCATGTGGGGTACCCGGAACAACCTGGAACAGCGTCTAATGGGGTCATAATCTCCCAATGATCTAACAAGGGCGCTTCTATGGTTAGGTAAAGTTGCGAACTGCCGCTCTAACACCTTGCGGGGTATATATCTCCCCAGCAATTGTTTCTAGAAAGCCGCAGACCTTCTGAGAAATTTCTCGGCAATAACAATAGACCGAACATTCTGGAGCCTCTCTCTGTCTCTTTCTCTCCTACCCACGCGCCCGGCTCCGCCTTGTGGCAGCAGCACAACAATGTCACACGGTGACAGTACTGCTCGAAAACAAACTCCAAAAATACGAAGTATACCCCCAGTGCGCACTCCTGTGTTACTGGCAATGACACGAAACTGTAAACATATATCGTATCTACTTCATTGTCAAAACTAATCAGGTGGTTAGCTAATGTTTGTAGATACTTTAGTTCTTTTAGGAAGTGCACTTTAAAAAATATGACAAGTACAGGAAGTCATAATAAATAAGGTATTATCAGTCGTATCGGTTTCATATTTGTTGTAATCTGTATTTGCACTGTGCAGTTTTAAGTAAGCCAAGAATAATTTAATTTAGGGAATATTTTATTATTATTATTATTATTATTATTATTATTATTATTATTATTATTATTATTATTATTATTATTATTATTATTATTATTATTATTATTATTATTATTATTATTATTATTATTATTATTATTATTATTATTATTATTATTATTATTATTATTATTATTATTATTATTATTATTATTATTATTATTATTATTATTATTATTATTATTATTATTATTATTATTATTATTATTATTATTATTATTATTATTATTATTATTATTATTATTATTATTATTATTATTATTATTATTATTATTATTATTATTATTATTATTATTATTATTATTATTATTATTATTATTATTATTATTATTATTATTATTATTATTATTATTATTATTATTATTATTATTATTATTATTATTATTATTATTATTATTATTATTATTATTATTATTATTATTATTATTATTATTATTATTATTATTATTATTATTATTATTATTATTATTATTATTATTATTATTATTGCTTATCCTTGAAGTAGGCGGGCATTATTCAATTTTTGTTCAATAGATTTTGGCTAATCTTGGGGAATTCACTATGAATATATATTAAAACGACCCTCCAACAACCAGTGTAATAAGTCGTCAATAATTTGACTAATTGATAACCCCAAGTTACTTTATCTGTTACCAAAACCGCATAGCGCCAATTAACGCTTGTTTTTACTTTTACAAAACACGTTAGTGCTAATGTTTCTTTAAGTCACTGTTGCACGCATCAATTCGCGCTGCTCGAAACTTCTCGACGCCCACTGCTCGCTGACATTATCACTCAGTTTAAATGCTTACGGACTCTGACATCTGACTGTATGGCCTGCTCACTCACAACTGACAGGGCTGATTTTTGCGCTCCCTTTTATATCCTCTATTTTGGAGGAGTTGTTTCTGGAAACTGAGTACTCTGGAGGTGCCTGAATGGATCATTGTCGAAGTCGATTCTTTTAGATTTACCAAAATAAAAGATCTGGAACATCAGCGCGATTCAGCGAAGAGACACGTACTTCCGACTTATAACGTCAACATTAATTTAGGTAGGTATTCTCTGTCGCGTAGCAACATTGCCGAAAGGAACGTAATCACCGAGAGGAAAAAGTTTACTCAAGAAAAAGAATAAAGGGAACAATTATAAAATAATTATAAAATTCAGATAAAAATCTTGAAAGACCTAGAAGACTATTTTTTCCACACATTAAACATACTTTTCTTCAATTAATTTATCCGTTAGAATTGTTCAAAATGAAATAAATTTACAATCTCAATCTGACATAGATAAACTAGCAACAACATCAGTTTTTGTTCCTGCATCATATCGGTCGACATACTTTTATAAATAAAAACCTGCTACAGGTGTTGTACCTCTCGATCCTATTTGTTTGAAGTTATACCTAATATGAACTAGCTGTTCCTAGTATTTTGGCCATACAGGCCTCTAAAACGCTTCATCCTTAAAAATTTAGTTAATTTCCTTTTAACATGTGTATCTGTATCTATGCCCAACCATTTAATGTTGAAAGAATGTCAGCAGAAAGACGGTGTAAAGTTGAGGTTAGGATGACACAGGAATGTCTCACCAGTAATCGAATCAGAGCCGCCGTGTGCTTCAGCCGCCAGCTCTCGGGAAAAAACTGATGATTGATGCTACAAAGTAATACACAGAATATTCATTCATTCATTCATCCATCCATCCATTTATTATTTCCAAACGCTACTCCAATCCTCGCTATCAGTTCTTTAGTACATTGCATTTTTGACCCCTTAGATATGAGTGCAAGCTATTGAAAATGTAGGGGCACCTCGACCATACGTGAATCTTAGCTACGTATGTGAAAAAATGAAAAACCACAGGAGGCTGTACACCGCAGCCAGGTCAGCTGGCAGAGAGTCACGCGGAAGTCCCTGACGATTCGCAACCTGATGACCTAGTCACATCGGTGGATCCGGGGAGAACTTCATACAGTTAAGGAGGATCAGAGAAGGGCAGGATCGAGTTTTTTAAAGCAAGTAAGCAACTGCTCCACCACCTCCAGAGCCATCTTACTCGGGAGCCCTTCATCGTAAAATTGCCGCACTTGACCAACCAAAATAGAACCTTATACACTAACACCACAGGACTCAGTGAAAGTTTATTAACTCGATTGACATATTCAGTTACAAGCCAATTTGTACTTGACCAATGTTTACAACACGCAGAACGAAGATAATAGGCCACACAATACTGTTTAAACCGTCTACCTAGAACATATATCCGGGTAAAACAGCATAAGATGTAAATGTTTATCAGATGAAAATATATGGGTTTATTTGTCATTAAATAATTTAAATATGCCAAATACGTGCTACAAAAATATTATAGCCATTATTTTGTTCAGAAAACTAAAATAACAAAAGCTTTTTCCACATAACACAGAATTTGGAATGGAAAGGCACATTTCTCCAAATCTTTGGTTTTATCTTAATATGCAATGTCTAATTTGATTTTTATATATAGAACCTACTTCTGATTTTGAGTTATGAAGTTCACACATACACAGACATGTGCGCGAGGTTGCTGTTGTTTTTTTTTTTTCTTTCTAAAACAAATCCTTTCTCTACATCTACCCACATACAACAAGCGGAGAAGACATTGTACCCCATGCAGAGATTTGATATTGACATCCCACCGGAAATACACACCTTTAGAGACCAACTGAAGCAAAAGAGAGAAAGGGAGAGGAAGGAAGGAAGTAAAGAAGGAAGGAAAAAAGAGCATTTTTATAAAAAGTTGCGTATTTGCATGTGAACACCATGAACAGCATCAACGATTTTGAAGAATATTTTCCACCCCCAGCTACCCTTCCTTATTTTTTGCTTTCTGCAAATTTTACTATCAATTTTATTTACATATCATATGCTCAACACCTTGAGTTGAAGTAAAACCGTATATCTTGAATTTTTCTGAAAAAACCTAAAATATCTTAACTGTTACATTCACTTGTTTCCCTAGCCACCATTTATTTTCTATAGCTTTCTTGCGATACTTTTGTAAAATATTACTTTTTATGTCTAATTCATGTCAATCTAGTGAAACTTTAGCAGAAATACAACACATTTGCCTCACATTGTGGCCATTGCTCGGCGGTTCGACCGCCAGCGGCCTCAGCTTAGATTCCCGACCAAAGACATACAATATTTCCGAGATAATAATTAATTTTAATATTGGACTTTATCGTGAGTGAAATCAAGGTTCGCTTGAACAAGCTTCCTAATTCTAATTATAGGGTTTTGGTTAAATATAATATTATTTGATTTGCAGTCGAAAAGTATTGATTCATCCATAAGGTTCTTACAGTTATAGTTACAATTACAAATACATACCTTATCATAAGGTATGATAAAGGTGTCCTTTTATCTGGCATCAGAAAATTTGTGGCCGCGCCGTGGCCGAGTGGTTAGACCATTCGACTCTCATGAAAGTGGCCCAGGTTCATCCCAGGGACCGCATGTGAGATTGTGGTGGACAAAGCGGCTTAGGAGTGGGTTTCCTCCGGGTGCTCCGGTTTCCCCCGCCATCTCATTCCACCGATGTATCATCACTGTCACCACCCGCGATGCCGCATGCAGTAAAAGCGGGCGTTAAACACTACAAAAGGAAAAATTAGCAAATTTGCATTCAGACTCTAATGCCCGATTTCACCAACAGATGTTAAAATCGACGTTAACAAATGTAACGTAACAATTGTCACAGCGCTAACACTAATGTTAAATTTCTTGCATTTCACCAACCTGTTTTCTGAAAATGTTAACAAACCTGTGTTAACGCCAAGAAACTTGTAAATATCACAGTTATAGAAGGCTATGGATCAGTCGTATTATTTTCTGAATGTACTGCGATGCGCTTTTGTTTTCATTTTCGTCTGCACAAGCTGAAAAATGGCGGATGAACAACATCATAAATAAAGCCGTGAGACAAATTTCTCATCCATGGAGAAAGAATTGTTAATTGAATTGGAGACGAAGTGTAAGGATATCGTGGAAAATAAGAGGACGGATGCTGTGAATGTACAAGAGAAAGATATCACGGGGAAAATATTGGAAACGAATTTAATTCAAATGTGTCACTACCACAAGCACCAAACAACTTGTCACTATTAATACGTAAATTTAAAACGAGTTGCGAAGGACAAGTGACTTGAAAGTTTCAAGAGGGCAGGTGGACAGTGTATTATCCACATAATTCAGTGAATTTTAAAATCGCAAAGTTATTAATGCCTGAAGCAAAGGCGAGATCGCCATATTCCTTTCGATGCATGTTCTAACTCATTATTACGTTAATTTAAAACGAGGTACGAAGGACAAGTGACTTGAAAGTTTCAAGACGGCAGGTGGACAGTGTATTATCCACATAATTAGTGAATTATAAAATTGCGAAGTTATTAATACTTGAAACTAAGGCGAGATCGTCATATTCCTTTCGATGCATGTTCTAACTCAGTATTACGTAAATTTAAAATGAAGAGCGATGAAGGGCAAGTGACTTGAACGTTTCAAGACGGCAGGTGGACAGTGTATTATCCACACAATTCAGTGAATTTTAAAATCGCAAAGTTATTAATACCTGAAGCAAAGGCGAGATCGCCATATTCCTTTCGATGCATGTTCTAACTCATTATTACGATAATTTAAAACGAGGTACGAAGGACAAGTGACTTGAAAGTTTCCAGACGGCAGGTGGACAGTGTATTATCCACATAATTCAGTAAATTATAAAATTGCGAAGTTATTAATACTTGAAGCTAAGGCGAGATCGGCATATTCCTTTCGATGCATCTTCTAACCCATTATTACGTAAATTTAAAACGAGGTGCGGAGAATGACAAGTGACTTGAACGTTTCAAGACGGGAGGTGGACAGTGTATTATCCACATAATTCAGTGAATTATAAAATCGCAAAGTTATTAATACTTGAAGCTAAGGCGAGATCGGCATATTCCTTTCGATGCATGTTCTAACCTCTCTTGTACTTACGCAGTAACCGTCATAGCAACTTGTTTCGACAGTCTATACACCCGTAAAAATTTTTCTTTGGATAGTTCCTCAAAATCAGTTCTCCTCATAGGCCGTACTCTATTACGAATGTCATTTAGACGGTCTTAAATATAGCAAATCGACATCAACAGCTGAGTTCATGCTCGCCATCTTGACTATTTACAATTGTTAAGTACTTAACATTTTTAATTTCGCTTGTTAGTTTAACAAGATATTTAACACGAGTGTTACGCTAACACTTGTTGGTGAAATACAATGTTCGTTTTAACTATTACTAAACTCGTGTTAAGTCTTAACAGCTGTTGGTGAAATCGGGTATAAGAGTTCAATATCCGAAATTAATTGATTTTTTGCCTGATATTTTCTTTTAGTTCTTTCAGGTATGGAAATTTGTTGCACACGCTTTATTTTCCAAGTTACTCTGTAGATAAAAATCGCACATAATTAAATCAAGTAATCAGGAGGGTCATTATCCTCTACTGATTATTCTAACTTTAAACATTTTCTGAGTCAAACTGAAAGATAAGCAGCGGTATGCGCAGTAGCAGAATCTTTTTGCAAAATCCAGAGTGGCATTCGTCTTTCTATGCAGAATGTATCCTAAATTTGTGTACAAATCCGTCCTCCAACGGTGTTATATTGGACGATGAATTAAATGATGTTCAAATGAGTACAGGATACATAAAGCTTAGTATTACCGAACATTCATCTTTCAGGATAAGGGAAACCTTGGTAAAAACCATATTCAGGTAACTCACCCTGACCGAGATTTGAGCTCGTAATCTCTTGAACATGAGGCAGACACTGTACCATTTACGCTACCGAATCGGGCACATATATGTATCCTAAATAAACGTCTATTGTGGTAACGTGTAATCGTTTCAAGATTTGTAAACTGCGCAGTCACCAGTAACACTCTAACTGAATGATTACTTAAAACTTGTAAATGTACCATATGCATAGAAACAAAACAAACTGAGCACTGATAACTCTCGCAACTTACTAGCACTTTTCAAAACGAGTAAATTTATAAGTATGGAGTAGAAACGAAACAAACTAGACAATGGCTTCAGTAAAAGTACTGTTACAAGATACCAACAAGCGCAGTGCGGGACACGAGGATCTGCCAACGTGCATTCTGTCGTGCCTTGGCCGTATCATGGGATGAAATCATTGTATAGCTACATTACACATTTCGTTGTAGGGAGACAAGATACTGAACTATAGTGAACTCTTTAAAATGGCAGACACTGCATGCTAGCTTTGAAATTCCACATTCTTTAATGACATCTCGATAAGTAACTGAGATAACAAAGGTATTACAAATTCAAACCAATATCTACTAATATCTGGATAATTATTGATGCCACAATAATGTTATTTGAAATAAATTATGTGTCAAAGAGATATATATATATATATTTTTATGCAATAAGTTTTTGAGTAGCTAACATGTAATAGTTACACAAAGTTATATCAAATTAATTCCAAATTATAAAGATTTCACTATCTTCATCATTATATATAATTATGTTTTTGAAATTGCAATTAACGTCTATTTTTAAGAGACTCCAATATGTCTTCTTATAGGTTTATAGTAATTTATAATTTAAGGATGCGATTGGGACCCATTCCGTTTACATGCTAATTCCATTCTAATATGTATTTGTCAATTTTTACTTCCTCTGCTATATTCTTACAATAATATAAGAGAAAGATTTGTATTTCGTACAAAATCATCAGAGATAGATAATTTATGTCTTGTCCCCCCGGACTACAAAAGAATATTTCTAGAAAAAGATCCTTATGTGTGTATGTATGTATGTATGTATGTATGTATGTATGTATGTATGTATGTATGTATGTATGTATGTATGTATGTATGTATGTATGTATGTATGTATGTATGTATGTATGTATGTATGTATGTATGTATGTATGTATGTATGTATGTATGTATGTATGTATGTATGTATGTATGTATGTATGTATGTATGTATGTATGTATGTATGTATGTATGTATGTATGTATGTATGTATGTATGTATGTATGTATGTATGTATGTATGTATGTATGTATGTATGTATGTATGTATGTATGTATGTATGTATGTATGTATGTATGTATGTATGTATGTATGTATGTATGTATGTATGTATGTATGTATGTATGTATGTATGTATTTTTTTTTTTTTTTATTTTATTGAACTTTAACAGCATGCCCCGTTACGGAGTAACATTACATGCATTTAATTACATAGATACATTATAAATAGTAATCACATTTTGATATTATTTTACAATAGTTTTTTAAATATTAGAATTTAAATGTTCAATTCACGTATTGTTTTAAAATAAAAATTGTTTACAAGTCGATTGAATTAACATATATACAAAAAGCTTTCAAATGTTTATTTATAAGGTTTTGGTTTGACACTGGCCAATTTCCTCCATTCTTGTGTACTTCTTCAATCAACTTGTCCCTCTGATGTTTTGTGTCTCTACATTATGTATGTATGTATGTATGTATGTATGTATGTATGTATGTATGTATGTATGTATGTATGTATGTATGTATGTATGTATGTATGTATGTATGTATGTATGTATGTATGTATGTATGTATGTATGTATGTATGTATGTATGTATGTATGTATGTATGTATGTATGTATGTATGTATGTATGTATGTATGTATGTATGTATGTATGTATGTATGTATGTATGTATGTATGTATGTATGTATGTATGTATGTATGTATGTATGTATGTATGTATGTATGTATGTATGTATGTATGTATGTATGTATGTATGTATGTATGTATGTATGTATGTATGTATGTATGTATGTATGTATGTATGTATGTATGTATGTATGTATGTGTGTGTCTATAAACAGCATTAACTCAAAAATATCAAAACTTAATCTTTATATGGAAACATTTTTGTTATTTATTGTTTATTTTCTCAAAAATGTCTCTACAATTTTTATTGAAAGACTATGTCTTTCAAATAAATTCATGACAAAATATGCGACATCCTCTTCATTCTGTTTTATTTCTATAATTGGTATATCATAACAGATATACAAAAATATTAGTGCACAAAAGCGCATCTGGTTAAAACACAAATAGGTATCAAATAAAATATTTTGCTGCGTTTACCATTTCCGAAATACTCTTTGGTATTGGTTTGAAATTTCAGAAACATATTTACCTCAAGAGATACGTACCCAAATTTCTACTGCGTTAGACATTTTCTTTCTTTATTTTTGTTCCTTTGTGTCCTCGCAAAACGAACGGTATTTCAAAGTCCTCACATAACGACCATTCTAAAGAATTAGACTATCGCCTAAAACTGTTCTCCCTGTACCTTCAAGCAAAAACGTATATAATAAAACTTCTGGAATTGTTTAAATAGACGAATAAGCTTTTGTGATGTTTTGTTGAAGACTGGGCTGAAATATAGCGAATCCGAATTTCTTGTATAATACTTGTGGTTTCACATTCTTAAAGATATAGTTTATATACTATCTTTAACATTATAGGGTAAGAGGGCGCCGGGATAGCGTAGTGGTTTCGTGAAGTCGGCCTTCAGCACTGTCTAGCACATGTGAAGTGTCCCCTATGCCTAACGTGGTTTGGAGTCCACGGTATAAACTGTAGGTCCTCTCGCCTCACCGCCATCTTCAGTATCACCCTAACATCGGAGGTAATGGACACCGCCCTCTGTGTGCTTGCACCTGAGAAATGGGTCCGGTCATCACGTGGTGGGGTGAGGTTACCCCGAAGGCCAAGGTTGCCATGGGGGCAGTGTTGGTAACCAGCCACATTATCAGGTAATTCGGCGGTTTTGATCATCGGTGATGATGTTTACACATTTTACTATTCTTTAAATATTTGGGTTTACGTTCGGTTTGTACAAACGTTTCATTCAGGCACATTTACAATGTCACTCATATATCCAGACTGTAAGGAGAAAGGGAAATAACCCTAGCTGTAAAAGCTACCACTCACCAGCCGAGAATCAAATCCGGGACCTCTGGATTTAGAAATCCAAATGTTGTTTATGTTCTAACCTTTTATATCGAGCTAATGATCTTAATATTCTCATGTCTGCTGCCTCTGTTCTCTGTTGAAGAATAGATATAAAGTAAATGAAGGTAAGCAGAGAAATCCGTGTGATTTAACACATAAGAAGTTTTATTCAGTGCCTTCAAAATGGTTTATTTTCAATGAAAGTTGTATACAAAAATGCCAATCTTCCTCTAGGTAGACAAAGTGAAAAGTTAACATATGCATCAGTCATACTACAAGGGTAAAAGAACATGTATTTCTGTACAAATGTCGGCTACATAGAAACGTGTTAGACAACGCTACTGTAGCTCTGGCTAACGAGCTGAAGGGAGTTTGCTACAACAAAACGCATTATTACGACTTTTAGATGAAGCTCGTTGCAAATTCGGTTTGTCCCGGGCAAGACAAAAGCGCGCAGCTGTAATGATGACAGATTTAACTAACGAGATGCAGTACAGGGAAACTCGTTTCCAGCACCACCTGACCGGCCAACCCTCTTCCCCTAATAACTCAGCTGATATCACTGCACCACTTCATTTCAAACATCCGACTGCAGCTAAAGTCTGACCAGAGAGAAACAAACGACTGTGAACCTTTGTCGATTATAGAACGGTTACAGTGTCCGGTGCTATCGTACTTGGACCTTTTAACACCGTACCAAAGTGCAATATTATACCAATATTTTAAAAAGAGGATAGCATAGGAACAACCAGAAACTACCATATTCGTTCAGTTTACATACTATCCTATAAAAATTGTAAACAATAGATATAAAAAATAGCAGGAAGATTACATCGAGTTAGGCGGTCGATTTCCAGTGACCGCACCCTCTGACCCATGGGTTTTTCGTGATTTCTCTGGGTCGAATATATTTTTATTTCTTAATCTACGTCCACCAATTTTAAGTCATATCGGAAAATGAATGAAATGATGCTCAAATGAGTCCAAGGTTCACAAAGTTTAGAGTTACCAGACATTCATATTTTAAGATATAGAAAAACTCCGGAGAAACCTTATCCAGGTAACTCACCCTGACAAAGATCCGAACTCGCGAGAGGCAGACACGCTACCAGCTACGCTACAGAGGGAGACTGGTCAATATCCTCTCCCATATAAGG
This sequence comes from Mantis religiosa, assembly GCA_030765055.1. Lineage (NCBI taxonomy): Eukaryota > Metazoa > Arthropoda > Insecta > Mantodea > Mantidae > Mantis > Mantis religiosa. Next base: position 143,892,165 of record CM060954.1, read on the forward strand.
GCTCCCTCCATTTATCCTACTTTAACCTTAACTACTAATAGAAGAATAGGATATAGCAAAGTTTTCTATTTAAAAACAATAGAAAAACGTAAAGAATTCAATTTGGCGACATGCATATAAACTGTCCTAATCAAACTTACGTATGCAATTTTATTAGAAAATTAAGGAATACGGCGCATTTAATCAGTGTGATAAGAAACATATATTGACAAACCAAAATTAAGATAAATCAGCGAGAAACAATATAGATTTCAAAAGGGGCTAGACAAGGTTCCTCAATGTTAACCACTCTTTCTAGTTTAGTGATGCAGCAGGTATTTGGCGCCGTACAGTCGGAACCGTAAACAGATAAACTGCGCATCGTAAACAGGGTAAGTGCCAGGTAACTTTGTGGCTTCTATATGTTTCGCCATCTCGAACGTTCTGGAAGCTTCCAACAAACTGTACAAGCGAGCTCAATATTTTATTATTATTATTATTATTATTATTATTATTATTATTATTATTATTATTATTATTATTATTATTATTATTATTATTATTATTATTATTATTATTATTATTATTATTATTATTATTATTATTATTATTATTATTATTATTATTATTATTATTATTATTATTATTATTATTATTATTATTATTAGTTTATTGTGAACTGTTTACCCGACAAGCTTTTATTTTAAGGTATACCATTCAAGAAAGAAAAGAACAAAATATAATTCCTTACAGTCACACGATTTTCCTACCTATTGTCTTTGTTTTATACATCTAAGTTCTATCTATTCTTGTGAAAGCTAATTTTTCTATCTAGTTTATGTTAGTCAAAGATATAGCTACATCTCGTATATTCAATGGGACATTTTACAAAGAAACTTCTATAGAAAACGTACTTTAACTAGAGAAAAGTAATTCTATTCCATATATATCTAGAGTATAGAATTACTTACACATATTATATATTAGTAAATATATAATATATATATATATATATTATACTGAGAACTCTATAACATGAGATGTCAAAATTAATCAGTTTACATTTTTGGTTTTAAATTGTATATTAGCATTTTTTTGTGCAAAAACATTTTAATTTCATATGTATTGTTTTTTTTTTCTTCATAAAATTAAACATATAAATTGTATTTGTCATTTAAATGTGTTAGGTGTAGCTTTAGGAATTTAATCCAAATTATTATTAGTATCTTCGAGAAAATATGAACTTCACAAGCTATAAAAAGTTTCATGTAAGTTGTACAAAAAACAGCAGTCCTATTGCAGCTGAAATAAAGAGTCAATTATTATGTAGTTCTCATCTGTGTATTAAATGGGTTAGAGGACACGTGGGGATTGCCGGAAATGAACGTGCAGATGAGCTTGCAAAGAGAGCTGCGACTTCAGATCTTCCAGAGACTTACACTCTATGCCCCATTTCTTATGTGAGGCAAACATTAAAGGAGATTATCATCAACGACTGGAATGAATATTGGTTGAAAAGTGATTGTGGTGCTTTGACTAAGGATTTATAGTTCCCAACAGTTTCTGACGGACATAAATGTAAATTCGTTAATCCTAACTATGTTCTCACTCAATTCTTAACTGGACATGGCAAATTTTCAGCTTACTTATTTCGATTCAAAATCAAATCCACATCTGATTGTATTTCTGGAAATCATCTTCAAGATGTCCCTCACATTTTATTTGATTGCCCGTTTTTCTGTTTGGAAAGATGCGAACTTGAATTATTGCCTCAATCCTTAGGTTATACTTTCTCAAAACCACTTACACATATTTTGATGAATTAAAAAACTTATCAATATTTCATGACTTTCTTAAACAAAATATTTCTTAAGCTAAAGGATTCATCTTGATGTTTACTGTTTGTCAGCTTCATATTGAATTTTGTTATGTTTATGTAAATTGCATTATATTCATAAATTTGTAAACTATATTCCTAATATACCTTTGGGTAAAATAGGAATCAACAAATTTAATAATAAAATAAATAAAGTGTACTTTGGTGGTACGAGAAGTTTACCCTCACTAACCTTCGTGTTGCATCTTTGGAGGATACTGAATTCTTATATTAAGTTTGATATTTATAGGACTTTTAGATTCTATTTATGCCAGTTACAGACATGTGCTTTACTAAAACTGTCTTTTTGGGTTCGAGGGAGGACCTCAAAACACTTGAAATCTCAATACCGAACTTTTGGGTGGCATAGATATAAGAACTTCTCAGTCCACCTTCGTGGTAGGGGGTAGCTTTCCGTCTTATTGCAAGAGGTCCTGAGTTCGAATTTCGGTTAGACCGGTTAACCAGGATTTTCTGTTATACTGTGAAGATTAATATCGGGTAAGGTTAATGTCTAGGGATTCGAGACCATTTAATCATTATTTCAATAATTTTCTTTCTATGTTCACCGTCTGATTTGACTTACCTGGTTAAAGGATCGGTCTCCCCTTCACTCTACCCCCAAGGGGGGGGGGGCACTTCTCAATGGAGGCTAATAAATGAACTATTTAAAGTGAGCTGTCAACAATTTCTGAACTTTAACAGGATAAATAATAATTATTGAAGTATGAAATCTTCTAAATTGCGAGGTTTCAATACAATTACTGTTTCAAATAACTACGTTACGCTAACAGTGAGAAGTATGAGTTGCCGCGAGTCATTAAAATGTTGAACGGAAAATCCTCTCGCAACTACGGCCAAGCATGCGCTAATCCTAGCGTGGGCTAAAGACGCTACGAACTGCCGATTATCGTGCACAGTAAAACACTTCTGTAAAATGTTATACGTTGCTATCTCTTCAGCTTCTTATTCGCAACACAACATTTAGTCTGTGACTTGCTAAATTCTCAGAATTTTACTTTCTCCTAATTTTCAGAACTAGTATACGTGTGTAATGATGCCATTCTCTGATTTCTGAAAGTGCTGATTTCTAATTATTTACCTAAACCTTGGATCGCCCGCCTCGGTAGCGCAGATGGTAGCGTGTCTGCCTCACGTTCAAGAGGTCCCGTGTTCGAAACACGGCCAAGGTGATAAGGTTCTTCCCGGGGTTTTCCCTTGTCCTTCCAGATCAATGTCGGGTAACTCTAAGCTCCATGGACACTGGACTCATTTGAGCATCATTTCACCCAATTCATTCACCGTCCGATATGACTTAACGCTGGAGGACGTAAATTGGATGGATGGATGGACGGACGGACGGACGGACGGACGGACGGATGGATGGATGGATGGATGGATGGATGGATGGATGGATGGATGGATGGATGGATGGATGGATGGATGGATGGATGGATGGATGGATGGATGGATGGATGGATGGATGGATGGATGGATGGATGGATGGATGGATGGATGGATGGATGGATGGATGGATGGATGGATGGATGGATGGATGGATGGATGGATGGATGGATGGATGGATGGATGGATGGATGGATGGATGGATGGATGGATGGATGGATGGATGGATGGATGGATGGATGGATGGATGGATGGATGGATGGATGGATGGATGGATGGATGGATGGATGGATGGATGGATGGATGGATGGATGGATTTCTTGTTGACCAACTTCGCCGGAACGCCTAATTGACTGTCTCTTAATTAATTGCAAATTGCTTGGCTAAGTGTAATCGTTTCTTACATTATGTGTTGATTTTAATGTGCATATTTAAATTATTTATTGCATTATCTCTTTAAAATTTATTTTAAAGGTATTAACCAAATCAATTATTCCATGTCAATTCTAAACAGATTAATGTATGTTACATACGCCAATCCATCTGCGCATTAAAAGTTATTTGATACACTGATTAGCTAGGTAAAGCATTTTATGTACCTAGATATTGGTAGGATCCAGTTAAAGTTGATAAAATGGAAATATGAAATACCCACATAGGAGATTATTATGAAATAGTAGAAATCAAAGAAACACTTTGAATATTATACGCCGAGTTTTTAAAATAGATGAGATCATTTACCTTTTATCAATTGTTTTTCATGTGTAGTATTCACTTAATCTTCGACATGAGTTTTGTATCTAAAGATTAATTTTTCAGTGCAGCATAACGCAGAGAGCGTGTTCAGGTGTGTAAATTCAGACAAATGAACTTGATATTGAGAGGTTTATGTAGGATAACGGTGTACAAATAATTGGCGGTTACTTTCACCTGCGACTTGCAAGGTGTAGGCGCCCGCCCGGGCCGGCGGTGAGGAGGAGGGGGTGATTTAAAACCGAGACTAGGGAATTGGTCATGAATCAAACCACTCCGTGTAATCTCGCACGTATGTTAAAGGAAGGCGCCCAAGGGAGCCCTAAAACAGGAGCTGTATACCGAAACCCCCACACCAATCACAGCCCCTACTTGGCTATTACATCGCTTGATCAGACAAACGGTTCTAATTGCCATGGGTGCAATATACCGTACACGACGTAGACATTGTACTGACAACATACAACTGTCAAGAAACCATTATTACAAACTTGCCATGTACTTGCCACTTCTGAGAAGTACTGCCACTTGAACAGAAGAATCTAACCCTACATAACATTCACGAAAATGTCTCCATCCATTATATATGCACATTTGTTCCTTATTTATTACCTGTTCGTGTACACCTTACGTTAATTGTGATAAATGTTTGCCTTGGTAACCGTTAACAACCAAAAAAATCAAGAAATAAATACATTTACCAAATTTCCCATCTCTCTTTATTAATATAACACATTCTTAGTATATAACACATAGAGAAGAAAAAAACACACAAAATCAATAGCATCATGACAACTGAGTGCCGCAAATGGGCGTTGTCCCTAAACAAAATTACTAACAGTACCAATCCAACACTCTACACCTTTCGATTGAGAGTTCCTTACACGCTCAACCCTATATTTTCTCAAATTTATCTAACCTTTTATAAGAAAGAATTTGAATTTATATTTATAGAATTGTGCTCAATGTCATAAATTCTATAAAAATGGAATTCAAATGGGATGCTCCAGTTTATAGATACACCATTACGAACGTCGTTGCATCATTTCAGAATTACTTGTGCGCAGTTAAGAAAGATTTGCTAAATGATGTTTTTTACATTCAGGTGAGGACTCCTTTACGAGATCAACATAACTGTGAGAATGAATATCTGAATATTGGCGGATGTCTTTTGGTATAAAAATTCATGGAATGATATCTCTGTTTTTTCTCTTCTCTCTTCATTTTGGATAGCCGAAGAGTGGGAAAAGGATGTGCACTGTCTCTCTCAAAGAGAAAAACAGCTTTCTATAGATTTTCTATAAGAATAATAGCAATGGAATAACCAGCTAATTTTAGTTCTGAGTTCTTGAGCTTAACCCCCAAACTATCCATCACTCATAAATGTGTATAAATCCCGATTTTTTCCAATTTTTTCCTCGGTCATCATAACTGAAAAACGCGAAGTTTCCGTCCCAAATCTTCTTTCTCAATGTTATCATCCTTTAATTTTGTGTAACATCAACGTCCACCGCTTGTGGTAACTCTGAGTAAGACCAGAAACAATATATTATTTTTAAAAAAGCCAACCAAAACTCGTTACAATATTATAAAAAGGTTTCGTAAATAAAAAGTTCATGTCAAAGAAAAAGCAGAAAAGTTGCATTTTCGGAAATGTTACTGCAAACTGCATTTCAACCTGATAAAAGTTAAACTATAAAAACAAATATTTTGGAATGAGTGCGTTATTCCTGTCTAGCTTGATTTCCCCATCTAAAGAGCACTCTTAATCTAATATAAAATATGAATTTTATACCTCAAACAACATCTTAAACCTATGACTTTTAAACAAACTCGTTAGTAACTTTTGTGAAAATAAAAAGTTAATTTGTTTCTATTTAGAGAAAAATGCAAACATTTTCATTGTAAAAACTTGAAGGATGCGAGACTTAAATCACAAGTTTGATATTTATCCGCTTAATTGAGATATACAGAGTCACATGTGCCCGCCTCGGTGGCGTGCTGGTAGCGTGTCTGCCTCACGTTCAAGAGGTCCCGAGCTCGAATCTCGGTCGGGGTGGGTTACCTGGATAAGTTTTTTTCGGGGTTTTCCCTTATTCCTGAAAGATGAATGGCGAGTTATTCTAAGCTTTATAGACCCTGGGCTCATATGAGCATCATTTCACCCATTGCATTCATATGAATATGACTTAACGTTCGAGGACGTAAATTACAGAAAAAGAGTCATGTGTGGACTCTTTAGTAAAAACAATATGATTCTTTTTGTCTTCATGGATACTTGATACAACAATTTGATAAAGCCAAAAGTACAGTGTTAAAGTGTTTTATAATTATCAGGTACGAAAGAGGTCCAGGAGCTTATCGCAGTATTAACTGACAGAAAGAAATTACGTAAAATGCATGATGTTATTACTTATTTATGTAAAGCCAGTAAAACAATGCAAATAATTGTATTTCAACAAGTGATAAGGAGACTAACACTAAATTTACCTTACTAAATTTCATAAGAGAAAATAAATATAATGTAAAATGTCAGTAACGACCTCCATAACGATGACGTGAATCTATGATGTCCGCCACTACAGTGTGAGGATAGCCTATGTGCCTGACGTTCAAGAGGTCCCAAGTTCAAATATCGGTCACGGTGAGTTACCCAGATAATTTTTCCGGGGTTTTCCCTTATCCTGAGAGATGAATGTCTGGTAACTCTAAGCTCAATGTACCCTGTACTCATTTGAACATATTTCATTCATCGTCCGATATGACTTAACGTTGAAGGTTTTCCCTTATCTTGAAAGATGAATGTCTGGTAACTCTAAGCTCAATGTACCTTGTACTCATTTGAACATATTTCATTCATCGTCCGATATGACTTAACGTTGAAGGTTTTCCCTTATCTTGAAAGATGAATGTCTGGTAACTCTAAGCTCTATGTACCCTGTACTAATTTGAACATCATTTCATTCATCGTCCGATATGACTTAACGTTGAAGGTTTTCCCTTATCTTGAAAGATGAATGTCTGGTAACTCTAAGCTCTATGTACCCTGTACTAATTTGAACATCATTTCATTCATCGTCCGATATGACTTAACGTTGAAGGTTTTCCCTTATCTTGAAAGATGAATGTCTGGTAACTCTAAGCTCTATGTACCCTGTACTCATTTGAACATCATTTCATTCATCGTCGAAATAACAACGTTGGAGAACGTAAATAAATAAATAAATTATAAAAACTAACCGACCGCTCTGTAGTTCCACGTGCATTACGTACATATGAAACCAATTTCAAATACCTACTTGTATCAAAATCAAGCATTTACATGATGTTTTAACAGAACAGATTTAACGTGACGATTTAACAGATTTAAGAAACATAATGAGAGAACCGAGAACTTATTTTAACTAAAATTAAAAGATACAACATTTTTATGACATACCTAGAGCAAGTTAAACATATACCTACATTATGCATACCTAGACACAATAACTAGTTATTTTAAGCCGTTACAATAATGCTACAGTTACGAAGGAAGTGTTTTGCTTTTTGGCAAAGAAACAGAAAGAGGGGGAAGTTATACACACAGCCAATAAGCAAGAACTTCCATTTATGAAAGAGGTCAATCTATTAGCATAGAAGTAAAGAACAGGATAGAGTAATGAAACGATAAAAGTAGGTACACAAAGAAAAGAAAACCTAGAACAGACAGAGTACTCGTATTAACAAAAGTAGATATAAAAATGGAAATATGAGATGCAAATGTGATGAAAGTACTGACGGACAGAGAGGAAGGGAGCAATGATACCCACTCCGCCCGAGCGATTAGACAGAGCCCGTGACGCTTGCGGTCGCCATTTTGCTAAATCCGACACAAGATTACGTCTTGACACTTAGCTGGGGGATTACAGTAGAGCAAGAAGAATTCGTGAGAGGGAGGAAATTGCTCCTTCTTTTGGGGGATGGAGGAGGCGCAGAATTTACGACCGACTTTTAGTAGGAAAAGTGCAGACATGGTGTGGGGGAGCGAATGTGAAGAAAAGTTTTGCAGGGTCCGCAGTACACTCTGAGGGACAACGTATCTCTCATGCAAACCCTCTCGTGCTGAGGCTGCAGATATGCGTGCGCACGTCACACAATTATGCCGGTAAACGTTGTATACAGTGTTTTATAAAGAGCACAATTATCTCAACAAGAGCTGCGTCAAACCGCGCCGAACCGCAACGCACCGCACCGCCCTCTCGGTAATGGACAACTGTATGTAGAAACCGTGTGCTGCGGTTGCAGATATTAAAGAAAATATAACGCAAGTCACATAATTATGCTGGTAAGCAATACTATACAGAGCTTGATAAGATCCATAGCTATCTCAATAAGAGCTGCGTTCAGCCGCGCCAAACCGCACCGTACCGCGCCAAACCGTGCCACCCGCTCGGTGTTTCAATTACCCGTGTGACGAATGAGTACAGTTGTTATGGGAGGTCGCTGGTTTAGAAAGATTAGAGAAGACGGAAATATAGTACAGTACAGTCTGACCATCAAAACATAAGAACATCGTACGTAACACGACGTATTACCTGTCTGACGAATGAGTACAGTTGTTATGGGAGGTCGCTGGTTTAGAGAGATCAGAGAAGACGGGAATATAGTACAGTACAGTCTGACCATCAAAACATCAGAACATCTTACGTGACACGACGTATTACCTGTCTAACGAATGAGTACAGTTGTTATGGGAGGACGCTGGTTTAGAGAGATCAGAGAAGACGGGAATATAGTACAGTACACTCTGACCATCAAAACATCAGAACATCGTACGTGACACGACCTATTACCTGTCTAACGAATGAGTACAGTTGTTATGGGAGGACGCTGGTTTAGAGAGATCAGAGAAGACGGGAATATAGTACAGTACAGTCTGACCATCAAAACATCAGAACATCTTACGTGACACGACGTATTACCTGTCTAACGAATGAGTACAGTTGTTATGGGAGGTCGCTTGGTTTAGAGAGATCAGAGAAGGCGGGAATATAGTACAGTACAGTCTGACCATCAAAACATCAGAACATCGTACGTAACACGACGTATTACCTGTCTGACGAATGAGTACAGTTGTTATGGGAGGTCGCTTGGTTTAGAGAGATCAGAGAAGGCGGGAATATAGTACAGTACAGTCTGACCATCAAAACATTAGAACATCGTACGTAATACGACATATTACCTGTCTGACGAATGAGTACAGTTGTTATGGGAGGTCGCTTGGTTTAGAGAGATCAGAGAAGGCGGGAATATAGTACAGTACACTCTGACCATCAAAACATCAGAACATCGTACGTAACACGACGTATTACCTGTCTGACGAATGAGTACAGTTGTTATGGGAGGTCGCTTGGTTTAGAGAGATCAGAGAAGGCGGGAATATAGTACAGTACAGTCTGACCATCAAAACATCAGAACATCGTACGTAACACGACGTATTACCTGTCTGACGAATGAGTACAGTTGTTATGGGAGGTCGCTTGGTTTAGAGAGATCAGAGAAGGCGGGAATATAGTACAGTACAGTCTGACCATCAAAACATTAGAACATCGTACGTAACACGACATATTACCTGTCTGACGAATGAGTACAGTTGTTATGGGAGGTCGCTTGGTTTAGAGAGATCAGAGAAGGCGGGAATATAGTACAGTACACTCTGACCATCAAAACATCAGAACATCGTACGTAACACGACGTATTACCTGTCTGACGAATGAGTACAGTTGTTATGGGAGGTCGCTTGGTTTAGAGAGATCAGAGAAGGCGGGAATATAGTACAGTACAGTCTGACCATCAAAACATCAGAACATCTTACGTGACACGACGTATTACCTGTCTGACGAATGAGTACAGTTGTTATGGGAGGTCGCTTGGTTTAGAGAGATCAGAGAAGGCGGGAATATAGTACAGTACAAGTACAGTCTGACCATCAAAACATTAGAACATCGTACGTAACACGACATATTACCTGTCTGACGAATGAGTACAGTTGTTATGGGAGGTCGCTGGTTTAGAGAGATCAGAGAAGACGGGAATATACTGCAGTACAGTCTGACCATCAAAACATCAGAACATCTTACGTGACACGACGTATTACCTGTCTAACGAATGAGTACAGTTGTTATGGGAGGACGCTGGTTTAGAGAGATCAGAGAAGACGGGAATATAGTACAGTACACTCTGACCATCAAAACTTCAGAACATCGTACGTAACACGACGCATTACCTGTCTGACGAATGAGTACAGTTGTTATGGGAAGTCGCTCGGTTTAGAGAGATCAGAGAAGACGGGGATATAGTACAGTACAGTCTGACCATCAAAACTTCAGAACATCGTACGTAACACGACGTATTACCTGTCTGACGAATGAGTACAGTTGTTATGAGAAGTCGCTCGGTTTAGAGAGATCAGAGAAGACGGGGATATAGTACAGTACAGTCTGACCATCAAAACTTCAGAACATCGCACGTAACACGACGTATTACCTGTATGACGAATGAGTACAGTTGTTATGGGAAGTCGCTCGGTTTAGAGAGATCAGAGAAGACGGGGATATAGTACAGTACAGTCTGACCATCAAAACTTCAGAACATCGCACGTAACACGACGTATTACCTGTATGACGAATGAGTACAGTTGTTATGGGAAGTCGCTCGGTTTAGAGAGATCAGAAAAGACGGGGATATAGTACAGTACAGTCTGACCATCAAAACTTCAGAACATCGTACGTAACACGACGTATATTTTTGTACTTGCTAAATCGATATCCCATGTTTTTAAGTATTCTCCAGAATGGTCTTTCTACCTTCAAAAGGGATCCTTTCTTTAACAACATTCATGAGTTCACGTACTCTAGGAATTTCGCTTCTCTCTTCGTAAAACTCGAAAACATTTCTGAACACAACACATTTTTCACTCATCCAGCTCGAGCCTTTCTAGATGTTACCGATGTTGTAAGTTTTTTCTCACGCACACTTTGAATTTTGAATCTTTTTCGCTATATTATGTACAGTTTGTTGCTGTAGCATTATTTAGCGTAATAAATACGACATTTACGTTCCTCATCTTTATAAAAGTGTAATACATTGGATATTAATTGTCTACTTAGAGAGCGTATGATGGTCTTTACATTTTGACTTGATTCGAACCCGTGCGCTGTAAGAGACTCAACTCCTGTACAGGGATGGTGACGTAATACGGCTTATATGTTTGTTTTTTTCATAAACTTGCACTGTTGGCCGTCTGCGTTCATTCCTCAGACAGGTTGTACATGCGCACGGGTAACGTGCAATTCTCTTCATTAACGTATACTACAGCTACAGATATCAAAGGAAATAGAGCTCATATCACATAATTATATTAGAAAAGCTTTCTATAATAGACACAAGGTGTTTTTTGTGTAATTTTACGTCCTCCAACGTTGTCATATTGGACGATAAATGGAATGGGCGAAATGATGCTCAAATGAGCCCAGGGTCAATATAGCTTAGAGTTACCTGACATTCGTCTTTCAGGAGAAGGTAAACCCCCGGAAGAAAACATCCATTTAATGCACCCTGGTGTTCCAAATCTCTTGGATCGACTTAACGAGTATCTATTCTGCACACAGTTTTCTGCTGTATAACAGATTCTTTATTGCCGACCTAAGCTGCTCCACAAGAAGGAGGCTTCTTTATCTCTTCTGCAACCTTTTTTTACTTTTAGTTCATCTATCTGTTTCTTGTTATGTACTGTTCCACTCAGTTCATTCTTCTCTAATTAGTCGCTTTCAGCATTGCTTTTCTTTATCGCCTTTTCTAAAACAACTTCATAATTTTCTGTTTCCTCTACCAATCACCTATAATAGGTAGAGGAAGTGCTATAACTCCGCAAACAGTTTGGTCTAGAAGTCATCGAAACTATATGTTTTAAAGTTCCATGAAGCTCTTCCAAAGATATACTATGCGTATGCGTCTATGCGTACATAGACAGGAGGAAGGGAGGGGCAGAGAGGACGGGATGTGTGAAAAGCAAACGCTAAGATGAATGTCAAATTTTGCGTTTAAAACTTGCAACGTTGGAGGATGTAACACTAAGAAGATTAGTACTGTTCATTACTTTCGTCATTATTTGAAGAGGTTGCCATTCAGATATTTCTCGAGATGTCATGAAAAGAGTATGAAATTTCAGCATATAAGATTTGGTGGCGCTTCAGCTACTTGTATGTCACTTGTGTTGATCTAACTGCAACAAACAGCATAAAGAGGGTATATAAATAGTAAAATGATTTGTGCCAAAGTTATGGTCCAAAAGCGATGAAATACGTGAAACATCCAAGACCGAAACTATAGAAGAAACGATAAAAAAGTTACACTATAACGCCAGTGAACGCCCACAGAGACAACAGCTAATAAATAAAGCCAAAGAATACAAAAAACCTCAAATACACTTAAAGAAGAGACCAGCGGTCCACCATACTCACCATTATAAAACATTACCAAGAAACTAAAGAAGAAGACAGCTACAAGATCACTTACGACTCATAAAATGAACTAGATAAAACTGACGCCCTAAGAAAAGAAGACAAACACAACCATAACATTGAAACAGATATAACACTGTAAACATATGATTTCACAAATGTATCACTATACTTACATAATAAACAAATAATGCAATGTAATAAAATAAATAAAAAGATTTATCTCCCTGTCTCCCTGTCTAATTAAAACAAAATATCATGCCAAATGAAGAGAGCGAAATAAACTCTGAAACAGCCATGGGTGAGACAAACCCAAAATTCCCATAGTAGTAGTAGTAGTAGTAGTAGTAGTAGTAGTAGTAGTAGTAGTAGTAGTAGTAGTAGTAGTAGTAGTAGCAGTAGTAGTAGTAGCCAAAGTTAATACGAAACATTGTAAGAAGGGTTAGCGAAAGAAATACAACTGTAGTTCGAAAAGGTTATAAATATAACAGGCCATATTCTGTATTTGTTGAAAGTTGAACATCAAAAAACCATCTCCTATAAATTGGCCTGTATTTGTTTTACCTAAGGTCATAGTGATCACTCTTAACTGGGTTAATAGTTATAATTATTTTTAAATTCACACATATATTCAGTTTCTTTCATACTTATAGACTCTAAGGGGACAGAAATAATAATAATAATAATAATAATAATAATAATAATAATAATAATAATAATAATAATAATAATAATAATAATAATAATAATAATAATAATAATAATAATAATAATAATAATAATAATAATAATAATAATAATAATAATAATAATAATAATAATAATAATAATAATAATAATAATAATAATAATAATAATAATAATAATAATAATAATAATAATAATAATAATAATAATAATAATAATAATAATAATAATAATAATAATAATAATAATAATAATAATAATAATAATAATAATAATAATAATAATAATAATAATAATAATAATAATAATAATAATAATAATAATAATAATAATAATAATAATAATAATAATAATAATAATAATAGTAATAATAATAATAATAATAATAATAATAATAATAATAATAATAATAATAATAATAATAATAATAATAATAATAATAATAATAATAATAATAATAATAATAATAATAATAATAATAATAATAATAATAATAATAATAATAATAATAATAATAATAATAATAATAATAATAATAATAATAATAATAATAATAATAATAATAATAATAATAATAATAATAATAATAATAATAATAATAATAATAATAATAATAATAATAATAATAATAATAATAATAATAATAATAATAATAATAATAATAATAATAATAATAATAATAATATATTCCACCGTCCAGTTCTGAGTAATATCATGGGGTCTGGATACTAACCACCGGACCACAGTCAGTACGATTCGCTTTTGTTATTAGAAACAATGAAATAATTGTTCAATTGAAGCAAACTCAGTAGATAAATGCATGAGATTTATCGCAACTTGCCTATAATCTGCCTATTTACAGTTTTTAGACACTTTATCCGTAAGGAATAAATCCGTCAATTTGTATTACATTGCTGTTTTGAGCAAGGATTTCGAGCTCCTCTGTTTTGGATAAACGGCATTATAACGAAATACCAGTACATGAACAAGCATTACTGCCGTCAATATTTGGGCTTACTTGAGCGTTTTTAAACAAAAAATAATAACGCGGACAGATAGATATTTGGCATTAACAGGCTTGATGATAAGCCTCTTACGTTTTTGCCGAAAGTTGCAGGAAAGATTAGAACTGTCCCCTAATATTAAACAGCTCCCAGGTTGGTTACCTGCACGGTCGGTTTTAATAAGAGCGAGGTGTAAAGCTGCGATCACATAGGAGGAATTAGCAAGCCCAGAGCTGTAATTGTCACAGATGGTTCCCCTTATCGACTGCACATCTGCTCTCTTGCCTGTCGCCTCCTGCACGCAAGAGGGGCTTTCGTTGGCTCCTGGTGATACTTAACCAGATTGGGCTTATGATTACGCCTTTCTTGTAGATGTTCATACACCGAGAGCAAAGTGATCAAAATGTACAGCTACCTACAAACAATCCTGCCGCTTCATGCTTGCATGAGCGGCTTTCGTTTGACGCTGAACGTGATTGATCTTGTGGTCAGGGCTTTCTTGTAAGTACTGTGCGATAGCGAGAGTAGTATGACAAAACGTACAGTTAACTGCAAACAATCCTGTGGCCTCACTGCGCGCAGAGCTAGCTCTCATTCAATGTTAACGTTTGTTTTTCAAGTGCTTTACCCCACATTTTACCGACCCAATGTTTCCGCGGTTACGCGTGAAGCTTGAATTCCGAAGGCCGTGGGTTCGATCGCCGCCGACCATGTACTCTGACTTGGAGTTTTCGGTGTTTCCCCCTTGTCACTTCCACGAATGTTGAGGTGCTCATGTACATGCCACCGTCTACCTGTCTGCCATTTGCTGTTCCCATCAACCCTTTCTCCCCTACATTAGGTTGAAGGATCAGGCGACGACGTTCGGTGTGTTGCGGCTGGGCGGTAGAGATGTGCTTTGTAAAGGTTTCTCCCTAATGAACTACTGACGGACACTCCTAATTAAGCGACATTCCTGAGCTTTAGGGGAATGGGGTGGAGAATCGGGACTTGTGGGCAGAGCTGGCGTCGAATGCATTAAATTTAGAATTGCTAAGAGCCTCGTCTAATTTTCTGCCCTATGAACTTCCAACTTCCCCTCATCCCTTCCTCTCAGGGATCAATTTGGAAGCTCAAAGAGCCCTAACGGGGGTACTCCTAGCCTAGATTTTGAGAATCCTCCGTAATTTCTGATGCACTTTCGGTCCCAGGAAATGTTCATAGACAAGCTGAGAATTTGGTACTTAACTCTTGCTACCCAGACCATAACATTGATGTTTCTTGACTAAACTCATACAGTTACCTAACTAAGAATTTGCTTCTGTCCAGATGTCATACTATTTTATCTATGTAAATTAAGTTAATATTTTAAACGTAGAGTCAGACTGAAAAATTCAATGCCATAGCCGGGATTTGAACCACGGATCTTCTGGTTTCCGTCCAGCCGCACTACCATTGTGCTACTATGGCCAACGTACCGATATGACATTAAATTCTCCAACTGACTCGTATTTTCCCGGTAAACCACTTAGGAGTTCTCATAAACACATGAGACAACTACCTTAATGGCGACTTACTACATGTAAGTACTTTAAGGCCCGGGCTTTATAGTTAACCACTATTAAGTTAATTAATCGAAATTAATTATTCTTTCACACTGGCCATGTGTAGGCTAAATTGTGGAAACGTAGCACAATGGCTATAGTAGCACAATGGTAGTGCGGCTGGACGGAAACCAGAAGATCCGTGGTTCAAATCCCGGCTATGGCATTGAATTTTTCAGTCTGACTCTACGTTTCCACAATTTAGCCTACACACGGCCAGTGTGAAAGAATAATTAATTTCGATTAATTAATATTTTAAGTTTTGTATCACCATTTACAGGCAAATGTCTGTTATTTTAGTTTTTAGGTTCACATGGTAATAAAGTCCAAGGTCAAAGATATATCACGAAGCTCCAAATTGGTCACCAAGAACATAACCAAACAAGTGGTGCAGAAAGCATTTCTAAAGCCATCTCTCTGGCATAACCAAACTGCCTACCGTACACTTAAATAAGTTCCTGAGAACCAACACACACACCGACTCGCTTGGTTTGTTGAGCATTATCTACTGTGGGTAACAGACAAGGATTGCGAATTGACATTATTGAGGAGTTTACTCAGATTACTGCCCATTTCCACTACTACTGCAAGAGTTATGCTGAGCCCTCAAAACGTCGCCTCGGTGGGACAGCGTTGCCAAATATTGCATTGCAAATCACTTATTTTCAAGTTTGGAAATAGATCAAAGGTTGCTAAGCATTATTTGTTTCGACGACCTCTCTCAGGGATTTAAAGGTGTGTTTCTATATTGTAACCAACAACAAAGGAACAAACAGATGTATATTTATGTTTTATCATTTTTATGGTAATAGTAAAACTGCTGCAGACGAGGCTTCCGTGAAAGAAGACACTGAAGGTACAGGATTTTCACCCGTCCGTTGTTATTGGATACTGGGCGCACTCTGTTTTGAGATCTAGTATCACCCTCCAATAAACAATTGAGCGTGTGTTTTAGCGTATTCCCTTGTCGCATAGTGAAGTCTTGGTGCAAAATTCACTGTAACCTTTGGAGTCGTGTGAGTGAGTGAGTGAGTGAATGAATAAAGGATGACATACAAGATAAAGTTATCTACGCTATTAATTATTTTTAGGGATGGGTCGATATCAGTTTTCCTCGATAATCGATACTGATAGACGATATTTTCTGCGATACCGATACTTTGATACCGTCATTTCTACTTCTAATTTCAATACAACATAGACTTTTGGGAGAACTGTGCAATGCCAATGACATTAATTAGCTGCACATACATATTTAATGAGACAAAACTCAACACCATCAGTTTGCACTAGTTTAAACTGTACGTTAGAAATTAAAAGGCACAGCAGTCCACTTTTATAAGTTTTTGTTTATAAATACTATCATTTTTCACTCTTTCGGGTTAAGTCTACTTCTTTTTTCTTGCATACGGTCCTGCTGTGCTATATGGTATTTCAGAGAAAACTGTTGCAGGTTGGAATACCTAAATATTTAGTGGCCTTTTTTTCTTTCTTTTTTTACGTGTGGAAACTTTGAATTTGTTTTACAGTAAACCAGTGCTCTAGAAAGAGGGGGGTGACAAATCGTCGTTAAGATATGTAGTGATTTCTTATTGGGAAATGGTAACTGGCAGTGAATCTGACAAACTATTGTCGTCGAGGCATTGTTATACCGCTAGCGCAAGCTGCAACCAACGCGTAGGCGAGAGACACACAAGCGGGGAGGGAAAGAGACAGAGTGATGTCTGGATAGTTCTTTCCTTCTCTTGCTGGCGTGAAAGGCCTCGAAACGTCGGCGGCTTTTTAGACACAATGACTAGAGCTATAAAAGCCGCAAGAGTTTAGTGCGAGTCATTTGCGAATTCCAGTTGTTAATTATGTGTGTGCAGCTGTGTAGTAATTTGAAGTATGCCGCAGTGAATTCTTTCGTTTGTTTACGTGTGGCGAGAGTAATCAGATGACCTTGAGGACTGCATTTGTGTATGTTACGTCATTTAGGTGCTATGAGGAGTGTACAAAGCGTCTTTTTACTGAAATAAAGAGCACTTTAAATTTCTGCAAACAAGACTTTTAAATCTGTGAACCCACAAAGTCACATCATTATTCCTTTGCATAATATTTCTGTGCAGGTACCACATTCCTTGCAATTTCTCGGGCTTTTGCAGTGTTTTACTTGCAGCAGATTTTAAAATAAAAGAGAAATTGCAGAATCCCCACTGCAGTATCGAAAAAGTACCAACCGAATTTTCTAAGGTATCGTTCGATGTCGATACCACGCACGGATTGTGAGTATCCAGATATCACAAACATTGAGGACCCATTTCTAATACTTACCCATGTTTTAAGTCCGCCTCGGTAGCGTAGATAGAAGAAGCATGTCTGCCTCACTTTCAAGAGGTCCCGAGGGTGAGTTGCCTGGATACGGGTTTTTTCGGGGGTTTCCCTTATCCTAAAAGACGAATGTCGTATACCTCTAAGCTCCATTGACCCTAGGCCCATTTGAGCATCATTTCACCGATTCATTCATCCTCCGATATGACATATTAAAGAACGAAAATTAAAAAAAAGAGTAATCGCTATTACAACTTAGGGAAATACTCGCACTTTTGTGAATAATCTAAGCCGAGGTTTGCAACATTGGCAGTTGTTTGTTTATCTTAAGTTCATGGCTAAACAGCTTCCTGTACGTAACAAAGTGTAACATTCCGAGGTAAATCCTATGTGGCTTTAATACTCCTAAGTAGAGAATGTGCTTTTGCCGCTGAGGATCAGATGTTTTATTTACTATGCTAAAACAACTTGAAAACGTGCTTAACTTGAAAACTTATTTCTTAGAATTTATGAGCTAATACTTCGCTGATTTGTTAGTACTGAGATAATTTATGTTTATCCTGTCTATGCAACCAAAGGCTGCAGCTCATGAAAAGATAGTAATGTGGCAAATTTAATCAACTGTGCAGAAGAAAATGTGTAAAGGCAAATATTTACTTATCTCATGAAATGGGTAGTTTGTGATTTGTGTGTCCTATCTCTTTGCTGTCTGTCACGGCACTGCTTACTTGATGATATGCTTGATTAGCATTTCTCTTATCTACTCGCTTATCTGAAGCTCAATTTTCTGGTATTGTTTCGTCCTTTTTCAATTATTTACTCTCCCATGTTTTTATTCCTGTTAATATTTATGACGATTCCGCAGTGTGTCGCTGTTTCATTGTTACATCACCATAATGGCGGACACAGTATAACAAAGAGGCCGTAAATATTGCAAAACAGTTTGGGTTTGTTAAGTGACGTGCCCTTGATTGCTATAAAACGGTTAAATTACTAAAAACATACGTTACAGAAAAAAGGGAGTTGTTCAAATATGCAGAATACACGTATTAACTGCCAAATATGCAAATAGCTGCTGTAAATTTTGGACAGCGATTAATTAAACCGCTGCAGTTTTGTCACTTACGTAACGTCAAACAGAATAACAATGTATACATAGGTTCATGAATCCATAGCATTATACATTCTCAATCATTATTGTGATAATGAAATGAAAGCCAATTGATAACGATGATGAAGATGACAGAGCCGTGTCATACCTAGACCACATCTTGTTGACTCGACCTAACGTGGTAAATCTAGGCAGAGTGCGCATGCGTGACTAGGTTTACGCATATTACATAATAGAAGGCGAAATTCCCTTTTTAAAATTAATAATATGACTTACCAGAAAAGCTACTATGAGAAATATATCCTAAATGTTGTATAACTAGATGATTATTATACAATAATAATTGTATATAACCTAAAATATAGAAATTATAGCTGTTCCGAAATTTTGTAGATAAAATACTTTCAGAAGTACCTTTTGGCAAAATAAGAGAACGTCAGCAAAAGTTTCAAGAAGAGAAAGACTAAATAATGATATTAGACTGAGATTGGAAATAAAAGTATTACCTACACTGTAGAAGATAGCTATAAAGAAGAGAATATTGTGATTTTTTACCTTTCACAGAAATTCAAAATTCTCTTTATTTCCGTAGAAAGACAGTTTATACAGCCCTTTGCAGCAGGATGACGTAAAATATACCAACACGATCTCTCGTTGCTTCACCACACGTAAACAAACAAAAGAACTCACTTTCAAATTACGTCACGATATCAGTTCTCAACTTGCAACTCGGTACAGTTAAAATGTCCACACAACTGACAAGCACCTTCATTCATTCACTCACTAGCAGCCCTGCTGCACGACTCACTGGCAAGAGCTCCCACCGCCGCATTCATACACGAGCCGCTGTTTCTCGAAAGTTGCCGAAGCCACACAATCTTTCGTGATGTAGCGAGAACACCATAAAACTGTCTCTGTCTCTTTCTCCCTCTGTTGCTGTCTCTCTCGGCATGTGCCAAGTGCTTGGGCGCTATCTGTCTCTTTCACTCCCCGCTTCTATCTCACTCGGCGCTCGTCTACGCAGCAGCAACACAATGCCTCGTGACAATATTAATATGGCATGAGTATGTAGGAATGAGATTATGAAGGTTGGCATGCGAGTGGTAAGAAGATAAACAAATGGAAACCAATGTAGACATGGAGTCGATTGAGAAAAAACATGAGAAGATCAATGGTTGAACAAAGAAGAGTGGTTTTCTGCAATTAGATACATTTTAGAGTATAGATGATTGTGAATTCAAATTTGGCTGCCACAAGATGTGAATAGCAAAGTGAAATGACTGAATAATAAATAAAACTTGCAGTTTTGGTATTGTAAGTATACTTCACATCAAAATTTAAGCATTAAGCGTTGCTAACTTACGCTTACTTAAGGCTCCTACATACACAATTGTTGTAATTAATGAAATGGATATAAATAGTCCGTTTTTCTATTTTGCCTTTCCTTGGTCTTAGCACGATTGAATTCAAATTCTGTTGAAAACTTAAGTATGCCAACTTACACATTGATGTTAGGGCGCATGGATGTGCCCATTTCTGTTCTAGGACAGTCTCCCAGACATCACAGAAAAATACATTAAAAAATACAGGAGTAACCGATATAAAGTTGATTCTTGTAATCAATATTAGTATCTAGGCACCATTCTGGAAACATTTAGTCGGTAAGGTCTGAAGCTCGCCTCCCAGGTTCAATTGACCACCCACCTAGACCACAGAGTTTCGTCCTTTTCCTCTATCGGTAGGGATCTGTAACTATGGTTGTAGGTGTCCGCGCCTCCGCTAAAGTACCTATACTCTCAACGCTCCAATAATATGTCCGCATTGTATAATGTGATGCACATTAACAAAAGCTCGTGTTTTCAGGTTGAATAGCAGACTGACACAAACCGTTCTAGAGCTAGCATTATCTCCCGGGTGCTACTTTGATTTAGGTTATCATGCAAACAAACATGCACAGTCTTTATATCACTCAGCGTCTTCGGCGTTTTGTGTGGCTAAAGGTTGTAACTTTTTTAGTAGATTTCCTGTAAGTCAGCTTTTATTCTGATTTCAGCTAAACTTTATGTGTGTTGTCAAACTCTTCCTATATAGCTGCACATAACATTTCATATTTATAGATATAGCTGTACTATATTTAGAAACAACGGTGCATAAAAGTTGTTATTAACCGCTAAAGGAAACTATGCCGTACCGGATGCATTTAAATTCCAGACGCCTTTAGAATTAAATATTTTGTTTACTGCAGGAAAAAAATGAGCAAGTGATTGACGCACAAGATAGCTTTCTAGGAATTGGGTTTAAGAAGCGTAGGCAACTGAAGGAAAAACTTCTGTTTGTACATTTTTCTTTGTCATCAGTTATTTAAGTAAAAGTGAGATATTCTAGTGCTATACAATATGCAATAAATATAATTCTATAATGTTTATTTTAGTAGGACAAATCAGAAATTGCATCTTTTCTGGAGTATGGTGGTAAATATACAGCGCGGAGATAGTTTGTAAAACGTAAAGTGAAAGCTATAAGTTTAGGATTAGAGTCTTGATCTATTGTACCTATGTCCCTAAGTGGGTTATCCTCGGGAGGAAGGATGAGGCGAAAGGAGACACTGGCAGCCATCACAAGGAGCCACGACAGTGCAGAGGGCAGGGTCCCTAAATTTTACTTAGATGGAAAGCGCCCCCTAGGCCAGGACAACGGACATTACCCTCTACTGTGGTAGGAAACTGGTCCCAGCAGATGATTTGGAGACTGGTAACCCGACCTACCAGAGGAGGGAGTAATTTCCTCAGAGCATATCATCCTGCCATGCAACTCCGAGACACCCGCCAAAACTTCTACCCTGAAAGAGACCACCAGATGAGATATGATGTTAAATGATAATGGAGATGAAATAGATAGACAGGAAATTTGGGAGATGTGATTAACCTACACAGCATTCGCCATGGGTCAGGTAGGTCAGCCACAGGAATCGAACCCAGGCCTCCCCAAATGCGGGTCACAGATGAAACCGTCTGAGCCATTCCGCTCGATGAATGATGCTGAATAAGCCCATAAAGCTTAGTTACTCGACATTCATTGTTCAGAATAAGAGAAATTTCCGGAGAAAACCTTACACAATTAACTCACCCTGTCCGAGCTCTTGAATGTGAGACACGCTACAAGGCGGGCGGACCGACATTACAAGAGGCTGCTTCATTTCTGTAGTGTATCCGTGTACTTTTAGCTTGTTTCAGCCACGCATTAGCGTAGTCAGTAATCTATATTTACTTTACTATTCTCGGACATAGTTATGTGTTTATAAGAAAGTAATTGTGTGTTAAACTTAAGAGTACACGGGAACTTTAAGTCTTGTAAAGGGGCACATCAACTGCTAACATTTGGAAATCATTATTTACACTGTTAACTTGGAATGCGAGTTTTGCAAACTCGTGGGAGAGGAAAAGCTTATTGATAAACAAGCGCAAGAAGGGGAAAAAACGACGAAGATAAACAATATTATTTATTTAGACGTATGATTGACTGTAAAGAATGATTTTTCAACGTAAACCGATAGGAAAAGTAACAATATTTACACATTATAAACCACCTCCATGACGTAGGGATATCTGCTTCACATTCAAAGGATCTAGAATTCTAACCTCAGATTTAGCCAGTTTTCTGAATAGGCTGCTTTTTTGGGGAGTTTTCTTTTATCCTCAGAAGATGAATATCAGAAAATTTGAAACAGTTATTTTATGTTGTCCCCAAAGAGTTTCAAATATTGTATTATGTGAGGTTATGTAGAGTGAGTCACGCACAGAGAAGCTATGTAAGTGGAAATGACGTCACAAAAGTGTGGAATAACAAACTTATTTGTGATTGGTGTGACGCGTATATCGTAAAACGTGGACCAATCAGATATAGAAGATTTTACGTTGCCATGGAGGATATTCAATATTCCTCTAGAGGGATTGAACTATTAGCGAAATGCTAATGTGTAGAAGAAGCGGAACCGGTCATTCTTCTCCTAACAGTCGCCGTGAACGGATGTAAGGTTCTCTTCTTAAACGCCGTTGTGTGCGGAAGAGTATAAGTTTATTCTCGTAACCATCATCGATTATAACTAGGTAATCTTTACATTAAATATCATCGCTAGAAGACACACAATTTAATTATTATACACGGTAGTAAAAAAAAAACGTATAAAACTTTTGATTCTTGCACGCATCCAGATAAACGCGTCACATCAAGTGAATCTTGTGTAAGAATAGTGTTATAAATGTTGTATCATACATCTTGTTCGAACTGGTGTTAATTGAAGTAAGGAAATAAAAGTTTCTACATTATTTAATACAGAGGAAAATGATTACTCATTTTACGTAAAATTTCCTTCCGCCGTACCACCCCTGTAAAAAGAAGATATCTAGCTCAACCGACTGAAGCCACGCCGAGGTAAGCTGGGACTTCAAGAATCATCAATTCCAACCCTGTTCCAAATGATCACCTCAACGAGGGGCATAATTCGCCATCCTTCTATACGATTCGACATAAATCCAGTTCCAAAATGGCGCCCAACTGTATGGCTCGAATAGGCAGAAGGAGGATTACACCACAGGAGAATAAATAGTGTAATGGACAGGTAACTTCGAATCAAGAAAGAAGAAAGAAGAAAAGTGAGTACGGAAAATCTTAATAGATAATTAATAGAAAAAGTGACAAAATTATAATTTTCATTTTTTTTATGTTATTAAGAAAGGGAAAAATATTACCTAAAATGGAAGGTAAAAAATTAACAGACAATAAGAATAAAAATGTTGGGGAAGGAGTGGAAAGACTAGTTAGTGATAAGAGAGCAGAAATACAAGAAGTCAGGGAAGTAGTGGAAGGAATGAGTAGTGATGATGCAGGAACAAGTAGAACAGAAATTATGCAGAGTAAAGGTAATGAAATGATAATAGACAGGTTAGAGAAAATGATGAGTAATTTTGATGCTAAAATGGATAGTTTTAGACAGGAAATAAGGCAGGAAATGAGTAATTTAAATGCTAAGGTAGATCAAAATTCAGAAAAGGCAGATCAAAATTTAAGGCAGGAAATGAGTAATTTAAATGCTAAGGTAGATCAAAATTCAGAAAAGGTAGATCAAAATTCAGAGAAGTTAGAAGCTAGGATAGATCAAGGTTTAGGTAACCTAAGAAATGAAATTGAGAAAGGAAGAGAAGAGTGTAGAGAAGGCATAAAATCTTTAAAACAGAAAATAGAATCTCATGATGGAGAAATGTCTAAGTTAAAAGAGATGTTTCAGGAAATGAAAATAAGTCAGGAAAATGTAGTAAAAGATATAAGAAGTGAATTGGCTAAGGAGTCAGAAATCCTTAAGCAACAACAAGTAGAATTTGTAGAAAAACAAAAAGTAGAAATAGGGGAATTAGAGAATAGAATAAGACAAGAAATAGATGTAGTCTTATTAGATAATTCACGGAAATACCATGAGGAAAATATTGAAATACAGAATAATTTTGTAAGAGAGGTAAATAGTATCAGAAATGATGTTAAACTAATTGCTACTGAGGTGCAAACACAACAAGATGAACTAAAAGTTAAATATGATGAAGTCAGTAAGTTGAATAGTGAAATGATTACAAGAATAGATTTGGCACAGGAAAGTTTTGAGAGAGAGAAAGAAAACATTAGCAAGCTGAATCAAGTTGTGATTGCATTACAGGCAAGCAAAATTTCTGAGAACCAGAGGGTAATAAAATCTAAGAATATTACATGTATTGACTCACCTGGTAATTCAGGTAATATTGTACAAAACTTAGAGAATTATTTGGAGAGTGACGATACAGAATCTTTGTCACCTGATTGTGAAGTAAATGGTAATGGACAAATACAAAACATGCACACACATACACAGTTACACAGTCAAGGTAACACAAATTGTACAAATTATTTGTTGCATGACATAAGTCCACCTACTTTCGAAGAAGAATCGGGAGACAATCCCAAAATATTTCTAAAGGAATTAGAAGAATATTTTAAAATTAAAAAGATTCCAAATGAATTTAGGATGATGATTGTTAAAAGGTGTTTGAAGAAAAATGCTTTAGAATGGCTGAGGTTAACACTAGCATCACATGAAACGTATAGTATGTTTAGGAATGTGTTTGTAAATAGGTTCTGGGGTCCAGAAAGACAGAGAAGAATTAAAGTCGAACTGGCCACTGGTAAATTCGAGTTCAAGAAGGGTGTGTCCATGACAGAATATTTCCTAAAACTTGCTAACAAAAGTAAACTTGTGAATCCAGATATGTCAGAAACCGAGATCGTGAATATGCTAATACGACATTATCCACCGCACATTAGAAACCACCTAATTGTGGCTAAGCCCGTCGACTTTACTGATATGATTGAGTTATTATCAGAATTTGAGGCTCATAACCTTAATTCTGATTCTACTCATAGTCAAGTTGATCCTGACAAGACTCATATAGAACAAAAGCAAGTAAATAGACAGGAAGTAAGACCAACATTCAGGGAAAATCACAACCATACTAACCAAAACCAAAATAGTTTTAACCAAAATTGGGGCGGGGCACGTTCAAGAGACAACTATGAACGAAGAGAGTACAACCCCAGAAAGACATATGAATCGGTAGTGCCAGGTATAGGAAGGAGAATTCCAAATACTCCTAGGAGGAATTATAATAATGACCAACCTGTGGGAAATGTGAGGAGTAATCAGGTGAATCAACTGAGGTTTTACAGGGGAAATAACTTAAGAACGGGTTATCAAAGTAGAGGAAGGGGAACTAGCATCGAAGACTCTTCATTAAGAGATTTTGGGGGTCCTAGGTTTGAAAGGGCAGACAATAACCTAGAAAGGACACGGACTCAGGGAATAGAAGGAGAAATAAATAACGGTAGTACCAACCCAACTGCTAGTGTAACTACCGACCGCACTAATGCGGAAAACTGAGTACCAAATCATTTTGTGCCTTGGAAAGTGGTTCGGTAAAAATGACACAGGGCAAAATCAAAATTCAAAATTTACCAGAAGATAAGCTCACTCTCTCCAGAAGTAAAGATCGGGAATTAGTAAATCCACCTCAGATTAACCTTCGTATAGGCGATAGCGAATATAAAGTATTGATAGACACAGGAGCTAGTTCATCAGTAATAAGTGAGAACTTATTCAAGGAATTACTATCCAAGTTTAGGATTGAATATTTAAACGTGTGTAATGTATACTGTAGCACAGCTATTGGGAAAAAGAAAGATAAAGTTAAATATCAAGCGTTAATTCCTGCGCGAATAGATGATTTGAATTTCAATTTTATCGTATTGGTAATACCAAACTTAGCTCGTGATATTATTATTGGCAATGATGTATTGTATGGTTGGCAAAGTGTGATAGATTTCGAAAAACATGAAATGAAGGTCAAAGGAGATAATGAAGTAATCAAAATAAATTTGTTAGAAGAAATTATATTAAAAGAAGATGAGAAGGATAGTATAAATAATGATAGGTTTTTTGTAGAAAATATAATATTATACGAAGAAGATATAATAAATAATGAAGATGATAGTGGTAAAGAAAATTTACTTTTAAATAATAAAGAAAATGAGACGTTTGACCTTGGAGATCATTGTTGCCAAATAAACACATTAAATACCGACACCGAGCGAAAACAAGAAGAGGAAGAAATGATATTCCAAAGAACTTTGAAAGAAAAGTTAGGGAAAACATACAATTTAAATCACGCGCAAAGAGAACAATTGAGGTTATGTATACTAAAGAACAGGAACGTTTTTAGTACGAAACCTGGATGGTGTAATAAGTACATACATACATTTAAGGTGAACGACATTGCTCCTTATACTCATAAAAGTAGACCTGTGCCTATCACTATTAGACAACAAGCATCTGAAGTAATAAACGATATGCTAGAAAATGGAAATAAAATTTTAAAAGATTGGATACCAAAGTATGGGCCAATAAAGGCAATATTATCAGACAACGCAACGGTTCACCGGAGTAAATTGTTTACTTCAGAGATGAAGAACAATAATATTAAGATGTATTACTCTTCAGCATATTTTCCCCAAGGAAATCCTTGCGAGAGAGTGATGCGTGATTTAGGCTTGTATTTCAGAATTCTGTGTCATTCAAACCACCGAGGCTGGTACAAATACTGCCATATTATTGAGAAAATCATTAACAATACCCCAAACTCTACTACCAAATTTTCACCAATCGAATTAATGACTGGACTACAACCTGAACCTCTAGTAATAAAAGCACCAACAACCTTAAAAGTAGATGAAATGGAATTGAATGAAGAAGAAAAGTGTGCTGAAGCATTTCGAAGAATAAAAGAAAAAGCAGAGAAAAGATTATCAAAGATACAAAGAAAAGGAGCGAAATGGAATCCTGAAATAAATGATAAAGTTCTCGTAAAGACATTTAATATCTCCAGTTCTAAAATCAAATCCTATTGGAGAATGAATTTGTTATATAAAGGTCCATATAAAATAGTAAGAAAATTTGGGGATCATACGTACGAATTAAGAGACGATGATAATAAAATGATAGGAAAATATCACAAAACACTTTTAAAACCATTCAAAAGCCTTGACACTCACAAGAATAAATGATTTAAAAAAAAAAAAATAATAATATGTTTATGAATTACTGAAAAATGTTTTGTTTATTATTATTGTGTTCGAATAATTTCTGATTTTATATTGTTATTTTAAATTGTATTGATTGTTCATTGTTGTAATAATGTTTAATATTGGGGCATTCTTCAGAATATATGGAACAATATTATTGGGAGATTTAAGTTAATTTTCCATATATTCTGAAGAGGGGCATCTGAAACAGTTATTTTATGTTGTCCCCAAAGAGTTTCAAATATTGTATTATGTGAGGTTATGTAGAGTGAGTCACGCACAGAGAAGCTATGTAAGTGGAAATGACGTCACAAAAGTGTGGAATAACAAACTTATTTGTGATTGGTGTGACGCGTATATCGTAAAACGTGGACCAATCAGATATAGAAGATTTTACGTTGCCATGGAGGATATTCAATATTCCTCTAGAGGGATTGAACTATTAGCGAAATGCTAATGTGTAGAAGAAGCGGAACCGGTCATTCTTCTCCTAACAGTCGCCGTGAACGGATGTAAGGTTCTCTTCTTAAACGCCGTTGTGTGCGGAAGAGTATAAGTTTATTCTCGTAACCATCATCGATTATAACTAGGTAATCTTTACATTAAATATCATCGCTAGAAGACACACAATTTAATTATTATACACGGTAGTAAAAAAAACGTATAAAACTTTTGATTCTTGCACGCATCCAGATAAACGCGTCACATCAAGTGAATCTTGTGTAAGAATAGTGTTATAAATGTTGTATCATACATCTTGTTCGAACTGGTGTTAATTGAAGTAAGGAAATAAAAGTTTCTACATTATTTAATACAGAGGAAAATGATTACTCATTTTACGTAAAATTTCCTTCCGCCGTACCACCCCTGTAAAAAGAAGATATCTAGCTCAACCGACTGAAGCCACGCCGAGGTAAGCTGGGACTTCAAGAATCATCAATTCCAACCCTGTTCCAAATGATCACCTCAACGAGGGGCATAATTCGCCATCCTTCTATACGATTCGACATAAATCCAGTTCCAAATTATAAGTTGTGGATCCCAGGCTAACTTGAACATAGCCATTCATCACCCAATATTAGCCATCCAGTTACACGGCAATGCGTAAATATGATATAAATATTGTGTTTTAAAGATATCCACCATTTTTATAAGCAATGACAATCTCTTTCGATTTACAAATTACACAAAATATAAAAAAATGCATTAAAAATGCGAAAGACTTCATAGACTATTTGCAGAAATTTTAGATATACTTTTTTATTTCTCAAGGGAATGTCTTAAAAATTAGGGCACGTAAATACTCAGAGCCATGTTTGTGAACACAGAAAATGACGAATATTTGGCCATGTAAGGGATAATTTGAAGTGGAAATAATATTCTTAAAATTCTGTTTAAAAAGTCTTCTATCGCATCCATGGAAGATATCACCTTTTTGAATTCAGCTGTTTATAGACGTACACACTGGATCATTTACTAAGCTTGCTTCCTTTGGGGGGGGGGGGGGGTCAGGCAACTTCAAAACGCGTATTCCGTTACATATATTAATTTACGTCATCCAATGTTAACTCATATCGGACGATGAATGAAATGATGTTCAAATGAGTACAGGGTCCATAGAGCTTAGAGCTACCAGGCATTCATCTTTCAGGATAACGGAAAACCTCCACGTAAATAATATCGGGCGTTGAATGGAATGAAGTTCAAATGAGTCCAGGGTCCATAGAGCTTAGAATTATCACACATTCATCTTTCAGGATAAGGGAAAAGCTCCAACGTTAAGTCATATCGGACGATGAATGAAATGAAGTTTAAATGAGTCCAGGCTACATAAAGCTTAGAGTTATCGCATATTCATCTTTCAGGATAAGGGAAAACTCCAACGTTAAGTCATATCTGGCGAGTGAGTGAGTGTGTGGTGTTTTAGGGCCCGTCGACAGCAAGGTCATTTGGACCCGAAGTCAAGACTAAAACCTAAAAGCCACACAAATTAGGATAAAAAGGTAAAATAAAATAAAATCACTCAACTACTAAAAGTACATAAAAAAAGCCCATCCCAAGACTAACAATTTAAAATCTCTAAAATTAACAAATTTAAAATGGAATGAAGTGTGTAACGATATGTTTTAGTTAGAACTTTTTATATGACTATTGTTTTCTGATATGACCAAGCAGGCCATGTAATGACAATATTAAAAACAAAATTAATAGAGGAGTAACGATAGTTACGGAAAATAAATAATCTTGAGATAAGATATATGTTCTTCAATCTGGTTTCATGACGATGAAAAAATGTCACGGTGAATATAAAAGTTTTGTAACGGAAAATGAATAATCTTAAAAAAGGAGTTATTCGGTATTCGTAATAGTGACGAGTGGACGTTAGATTATACAATCAAATTATATAGTTAATCAAACTCAATCATCAAGAAGTGCAATTTAACATCCAATGATTAAGATGGATGGTCATAAAGATGGCTCCCAACTTTGGGGCTGATTAATGATCGAGAAATGAGACGACCTGTTATATCGCCACAAATATTTCGCCCGAGCATGCTTCCTATCTGCTGCGAGTGGAGGAATAACGTCACAAATTTGGCGTCCCAACTACAGGGTTTCGAATTGGTGGCAAGTTTATTTACACAACGGTCAAAGGAAACTTTGAAGAATCAAGACGACCAACTGCAAGTTAAACTATTTCAATATATGAGACTCCGAAGCGGACGTAAATTGCCAGAGAGGATGGATCATCGCCAGCAATTTTGTGAGTGAACAGTTACATGAAGCAAACGAGCTTGCACAGGGTGAGGGACATATTAGCGAATCACCAGATGTAAGTACTTTAGACCAGATAGTGATGATAGTAGAATTCAGTAGCAAGTTAGATGAATTAAATAATAAGATAGAAAGTCAATATGCAGATTTGAGAAGGAAAATAGAAAGTGAAAATGCAGATTTTAGCAGGAAGATAGAAAATCAAAATGCAGAACTCAGTAGCAAATTAGATGCTAAGATAGATAATGTGAATAAATTAGGCTCACAAGGGAAAGATATAACTAACCTAAGTGAACAACAAGAGAGATTAGAATTTGTACAGAATAGCCAATCTAATGAACTAAGGGAACTAGTTAACCAAGAAATAAGAAATTTACAGAAAAATGTTGACTTACCAAACAATGAATGTTATAATACAGATGGTTATCAGAAGATGTATGTTGTAAATTCAAACAATAAGTATTTTGATGTGAACTGTAATGTATATGTGCACGAAATATTCCCACAAACACAAATACACAATGAAGGTCATAGAGGTCACATGTATGACACACCACACGAAATAATGTTGCTAGAGTTTTGTCAAGGATTTGAACACAAAACCAACCTAACCTTCAAACAGCGTTATGATATACATAGAAACAAAAGATGGATTTACCAAGTTCTGGATGCTTGCAAAGATCAGGTTAGCCAACTAAGAAAAATTTATCACCATAACGGTTCAAAAGTTACGAGTATGAACTTTGTCATAGATACAGGACAACTAGAAAGATTTAATTATGTGGGTAAATCACCCAACACGAATAACAAAACAGAGAATTCTTTTGTATATAAATTGTATATATAATTTATTTTGTTTCAGTTATTTCGTTTTAATTATATATATTCGATTTACAAATTGTTATGTTAAAATATTCTTTATATTGTTGTATTATGTTTTGTTCACTGTAAATAATTTAAAACTGTTAATTATAAAAATACTTTAACGCAAATTTGGGGCGGGGCACACACCCTCATAAAGACAAAGATATATATTTAAAAAGAAACGTGTTACAGTAATGCTAAGTTGTTGTTAAATGCTCATTTATTACTATATTTCATTTAATTTATGTTTATTGTTATATGTTATGTATGTTATATTTATGTTATAGTTCATTGTTGTAAACAAAATTGTTAAATTTGGGGCATTCCTCAAAATATATGGAAACATATTATTGAAGTATTTAAGATAAAATTATTTTCCATATATTTTGAAGAGGGCATTTGTAACGATATGTTTTAGTTAGAACTTTTTATATGAATATTGTTTTCTGATATGACTTAGTAGGCCATGTAATGACAATATTAAAAACAAAATTAATAGAGGAGTAATGATAGTTACGGAAAATCAACAATCTTGAGATAGATATATGTTCTTTAATCTGGTTTCATGACGATGGAAAAATGTCACGGTGAATATAAAGTTTTGTAGCGGAAAATGAATAATCTTAAAAAAGGAGTTATTTGGTAGTCGTAATAGTGACGAGTGGACGTTCAAAAGTGATGAATATGAAGTAACTAACTGAAATGATATAGGATTTATCGATGCGTTGGAGGTAACCTACAGTGATTGATTAAGAAGGAAAGTTCAAGTGAATTGTAATCCAGATTATATAATTAAATAATATATTACGAAATCGCAGTCATATAAAATTTTATTTCTGTCACCAAAAATAAACATCTGAGAACATATCTCATGACTCTTATTTAATCAAATCTCGACCTGGATCTTCCAAACAGTCTGCGTGCTTCCTATCTGCTGCGAGTGGAGGAAAATCGCCACAGGCTACCTAGAGCTTAGAGTTAGCAGACATTCATCTTTCAGGATAAGGGAAAACCTCCAACGTTAAGTCATATCGGACGATGAATGAAATGAAGCTAAATGAGTCCAGGCTACATAGAGCTTAGAGTTCTCAAACATTCATCTATCAGGATAAGGGAAAACCTCCAACATTAAGTCATATTGGACGATGAATGAAATGATGTTCAAATGAGTACAGGGTACATAGAGCTTAGAGTTACTAGACATTGATCTTTCAGGATAAGGGAAAACTTCCAACGTTAAGTCATATGGGACGATGAATGAAATGATGTTCAAATGAGTACAGGGTACATAGAGCTTAGAGTTACTAGACATTGATCTTTCAGGATAAGAGAAAACCTCCAACGTTAAGTCATATCGGACGATGAATGAAATGATGTTCAAATGAGTACAGGGTACATAGAGCTTAGAGTTACTAGACATTGATCTTTCAGGATAAGGGAAAACCTCCAACATTAAGTCATATGGGACGATGAATGAAATGATATTCAAATGAGTACAGGGTATATAGAGCTTAGAGTTACTAGACATTGATCTTTCAGGATAAGAGAAAACCTCCAACGTTAAGTCATATCGGACGATGAATGAAATGATGTTCAAATGAGTACAGGGCACATAGAGCTTAGAGTTACCAGACATTCATCTTTCAGGATAAGGGAAAACCTCCAACATTAAGTCATATCGGACGATGAATGAAATGATGTTCAAATAAGTCCAGGGTCCATGGAACTTAGAGTTACCAGACATTCATCTTTGCGCATAAGAGAAGCCCCGGGAAAACCTTATTACCTTGACCGAGATTCGTAGTGGGGATCTCTTGAAGTTGAGGCAGTATCTGAGTTAGCACCAACGCTACAGAGCAGGGCAGGCTTTTCCTCTCTCCATTCTAGTTAAGTACTAAAGAAAGTAATAAGATATGATATGCATTTTCTGAATCAAACAAATATCAGGTCAACTGTAATTCTGATAATATGCATGACATTTAAAATAATGTACGTTTAATAGATTACTCATGATTATATTATATTCTGCTTAATCTTTAAGGTAGCATATGAAGTTCACATAAGCCTATTTCCCATTAAGGCTAACAAAGAATGTGAAGCTGTCAATGCAGCGTGATTTGGAATTTATCTTTTGGATTGTATTTGCTCTGAGATAGGCGATATAAGAGGAGCTCTGTTTGGTGACCTGATACTGTGTTGCTCGAAAGGGTGCGGGGTTGGTGACAACTGACAAACTACTGCCGATAGGATTAACAGCGCTCTTCCCTCCCCTCCGTACTTTTTTGTTTTGTGTGGAGGGGGTGCAAAGTTGCAATATATCCGAGTGTCGGCCAATTACATTAATGGAAAACAGGTTTTGTACTGACAATAATAATACATAAAGATTTAGTGCTGTAGCAGACATGTCTTTCCTGCTGGCTTCTTTGCTCGATCCAATTTTCTCATTTTATCCAACTTCGCCTCCTTCCGATGTTTGCTTTTTTGCTCCTTATTCCTTTAGCTGATGGCGCTATTTACAGTTTCCCTGCCTCTTCTTTCAGATATATTACCTATATCCACTTTCCAAGTTGCTAAACTTCTATTTTCCTCTAGCACATCACACGCTTGAAATATAAGATTGCCGTGTTTTGGAACACAGGGATGACCAAATCCCTGCGCTCTTTTAATACCCTTATACATGTAACTGTTACATTTGAAGAAAACCAGCATGAAATTATAGTTGAATGCTCATTTGTTTCGTCTCCTTTCATCAAAAATTCATTTTTACTTATTCTACCGTTGTGAATTTTCAAAATAAAACTTGTTTCAAACATCACAAACGAGTATTTTGCATTTTTAGAGCTCTGGAATAACTTAGTGGTTTCGTTCGTGGGTCCGTGGTTCAATTCCCGATTCTGGGATGGCGATTTTAAGTCAACCCTACCTAAGTCTTCACTTCTGACTAATTCATGTGAACTGTTACTATGATCCAAAATGTTTTGCAGCCCACGTAAAAAGCTATAGATCCTCTCATCCCATCGTCGTTCTCATTACCATAGCCTTCAGATAATAAATGGGCCCAGCTATCACTTGGTGGAACGAGGTTTCCTCAAATGTCATCATTGATCATATGGGAAATGTGGAATCACTACATCCACGTTTTATCGCTAAGTAAGGATGGAATTTAGATATAAATTTTGATTTAACATAATCTAAATCTCAAAGCTACTCCTCTGACACCGTTTACAATACTTGAATAACCAATTTCTTTATTTTGAGGAACATGATGTATTGCGGAACTAGATATTAAGGAAGTTTCAATTTATTACTCTTTTAGAAAACCCAGTCTCGGTACACCTCATTCCCAAGGTAAAGCACCATTTTCTCCAGAATTTGCGTAAATAACTATTTTATAGATCTATTGTGCAAGATCTGCATTACGAATTATGAACAAAAAGTGACTATGCACGTAACTTTCGTGTAAGGTAAGTAACAGCTCCACTACAGTATCAGTAGTCTGTTCAAGACACTCACAAATTATTGTCAAACTCATGAAAAGCAGTGGAATACCTCGTGACCCCACGAGTAATCGATCCCCGTTCCGCTCTATACTCTACCAGAGAGAGCTCTCTATTCACGCTATATCCATGAATTTGAGGTTTTACACCCCATTCTGAACTATGATTGGTTTTGCTGACAAAGTTTATTTTTACAAATTCAAAGAGAAACGCCAATAAAATACAGCCAAGCATCTACCAGAAGCATTGAAAATCCATCGTGAAACGTTGAATTTCAACCAACAACGATTCTTTTGCTTAAAGATGAGCTTAGCTAATTCTGTTTTTAGTGTCGTATTTAATAACCTTGCATGCAAAAGGAGGTATTGATTTGAGGTTATTTCTCTTGTACCTAATAACATTAGAAAATCGCAGCACGTTCAATTACGAGAGTTAAATTTGAACTTTGCTATTTTTCTATTAGCATTATTGACAGGAGTTAGGTGCAGCCAGGGACGTCGGCCATAGTAGCCATTTGTGTTTGTAACGTGACTGCCGGAAAGAAGCAGAAACTCGAACAGCGACCAGATTCGGACAACGGACCTGCCACAGCACACCAACCACCTCCGTTTGGCCCTTCAATCCTGAAACACATCAAGGGAAATGATGGACATAGAAAATGCATGGTAGAAAGGGGACAAGCCCAGCATCCGCCTATTGACCCGGAGAACCACGAAGAAACCTATGCGCGAGTGCCTGACGAAATGGGAATCGAACCCAGTACCTCTCGAATGCAGGCCTTAGGCGTTATCGTGGAGCTATCTCGCGAGGTATTGTTGTCTATTGCTACCTCAAGTTGATTGAATGGGTAAAGCATTTAGAAGTTATGTCAGCGAATTTTAGAGGATTTTTACTTACATTCTTGCGTGAATAATGAACTAATCCTATTAAATATTGCTCTAAATTTTGGGCTTTCCAGAGATCTGCACTCTACATCCTTTAGTGACACATCTTATAACTAGGAGATGATTCGTCTTGCAAGGAGAATAAACATAATTACTCAGTTGTATCTATCCTGTTATTATAAATAGTGAAAATTTGTTTATATATGAAGGTTAAACTTGAAAACCACTCAAACAATTTTGGTCGTTCTTTGACTATTGAAAAGCCCAGTTCGTTCTGGCAGACAGGGGCTTTAAAAAAACTTCTAATTACATTTCATAAATTACAAAGCATTTTTACTTGAATAACAAACATTAGATTTATAACGTACTTGCGAAGAAGCTGCTGCACTTCACAGAGAATAAAACAAAATCTGGATATAGTATCCTATTGCAAGTAACATATATACATAGCTGACGACGATGTGACTAACAAACCGAAGGTGGAGTAAAAAAAAGGGCTAACGATTATGTGACAAATTGTTTATTTAATTGCGATTTATCAAATACAGTCGATGTGTAGCTAATGAATCAGTGCCAAAACATCTGAATACTGTTGTAATTGTACAGATTTATGTTCTCATTTCATGTATGGTAAATCTTTCCCTATTTCTTTATATTTATGTTTAAATTACGTTTGTTGGTTTGACATTCTAAATAAGTGTATATTGCCAACAGTAGAAGTTACAAAATTGATATTTTATATTAAATGAGTAGAATTATTTATCTCGATTGTCGCAGAATGTCTGATTTCCTGAGAGTGCGGAATATTATTTCGTTGTATATATATTAAGAATTTAGTGAAGATTATGCAATTTTTGTATAATAAATAACTATGGTGCCAGAGAGAAGGTGCAAAAATTTAAAATTAAAACTACTATAATTATCTAAAAATTACGCGACAGTTCAACCAAGGATTCCTGCACCGCCAAAGGGTTTTTATGCGTAGCAATGGTCCGAGAATTTGGAGGTTTGTCAGGGAGAAGTTAAGAAGACCAGACTTTCGCCGATATTTCATATTCATTATTTGAAACGGTTGGGACTGTCTCAATTTAGGAGTTGTAAAGAAAATAGGTAATTCAGAATAAAACTCCTTTAGATAGACAATTATTTCACAAAGAACATGAGGTAAATGAAATGAATTCGTCATTATTTAAACAACAATGGGTAAGCCAGCTAGTGACAAAGAACTATTTGGGGGAGGGTGTATTTAAGCATAAGTTTATATTATGTTTGTTGTTCGATTCCCCAAAATTAAAAAAAGACATTTTGTATGCAAGTGGAGTTTGCACTGCCCTTGTGAGCCCGAGTAACAAACGTCGAGGAGAGCAGGTAATTCAAAACAAAAGAAATGGAAACTGTACTTCCACCTTGTCGATGTGGAAGGGTCGCAGGTTCAACCCGAAGCGATGCTGACATTTGGTATTGTTTGCTCTCTCCCCCTCCCGTTACGTACCATTGCCCCAGAGGGAGGCGACATTTTATTTATTTATTTACCAATAAACTGCTCCAATTTCACGCTCATCAGGCTACGGTTTGGGTGGAGGCTCCATCTGTCGCTCTACAGGGTGTGCCCTACAATCGTTTGCCGAACTGTTTACAGACACTACTACAGATATCAGTGCACCCCAATGAATTAATAACTGATAAACTTGCTTTAAACACTTTAAACCCTGAGCTACTCCAAGGCTTAATACCATAAAGCTATCAACGTTAAATGTGTATGGATAAAAACATCAAACATATTTATATACGCAAACCACTCAGGTTTAATGAAATGAATTTTTAAAAAATACAAATGAAACTTATACTTTCCGAGAAATTATGAAATGTTGTTTGATATTTGAGAACACGTATAAATAAACGAGTGTAAATAAACATTAAAATATAAACAAAATATTTAATAGAACCCAAGTTTTGCCTCTTCCTTGTGCTTACAGTGCCGTGCTGTTTCTCGAAGTAACCGAAACAATGCCCACGTCTAAGGTAAAAGTATAAATTTACGAGATAAAACCAACAGAGAAATAAACAATAAAAAATACAGATCATAGACAGCGCTGAACCGTTAGATATAACAATATACGGTGTAACTATTAATTTTATAATCTTTTAGCTTGAGTTGTTACAGTAGAATTTGCTGAGTGGATTTAAGTTTTGGTAAGCAAAGAGATTTACGATCTATAAATTTTAAAACGTAATTGTAAAAATTGTCTAAAGTACCTATAACCCGATGCAATGTTCAAATTTTGTTACGAATTGTAATGATTAAACGATTACGAAATGTACTAAAGATATCTACATGTTAAGCAAGAAACATTGTTGGGTGGAGGACATGTCTCCCAGCTCAGTGAATGATGGCATTTCTTTAACTGTTACAACAAATATTGCAAATGATTTATATTGAGAGCTGCATGTAAGATTTCGTAGTAATAACATAAAGACTGTGTTGTAAAATGCATCTGAATGTTGGCAAAAATAGAATAAATTAACTCTGAGAAAAATAAATTTAAGTTTACAAGACAAAATGCTAACTCATATAAGAAGTAGGTATTTACTGTATTAAATTCTTACATGGCAGATCGAATTTCACAATACAATATGTGTATATATATTCTGCCAAGAATATGCAGAAAAGTCCAAGTTTGATTTTGTCCACCATCTATTGCCATCTTCAACTTGTCTTAAAACAGCAATTAGTTTTCTATAAAAACTGATACACTTCTAAAGACGATATATTAGTTTGTGTATAAATTGTGGTTCCATCTGAAACAGTCCCTGATTTCGATGGGGAGAAAATTCCAAACTCGGGAAGCAATAAGACCGAATAGAGGTGGGTTTGGTAGTCAGGGATAAACTACTGAGACATTGCCAGGTTTGCAAATCGAAAGGTGATTTATTTATTTTTTAAAGTAATCTCTTCCAACGTTAAGTCATATCAGACGATTAATGAAAGAATGTTCAAATGAGCCCAAGATTCATAGAGCTTAGAGATACCAGACATTCATCTCAGGATAAGTGAAAACTCCGGAAAAATCCTTATCGAGATAACTCACCCTGGCCGGGATTCAAACTCGGGATCTCTTGAACTTTAGGGAGACACGCTGCCACCTACGCTACAGAGGCGGGCTCGAGAGCTGATTGAGGAATACTCAATTTTCATAAGGTGGAAAATCCTTTAAAGAATGCCTTGACTTCATCTAGAAATTGAGGGCCATGCGGAACTTGGACATCTTATTCACGTTTTGTAATTTGTAGTCTGCTGACCATTCGTTATATGCGCGTTTCGAAAATTTCTCTTGTGGTGTTCTATTTAAAACCTCGCCAGTTCTAAATTGGTTTGCACAAGGAAGCCTGAGAACATTACTACTACTACTACTACTACTACTACTACTACTACTACTACTACTACTACTACTACTACTACTACTACTACTACTACTACTACTACTACTACTACTACTACTACTACTACTACTACTACTACTACTACTACTACTACTACTACTACTACTACTACTACTACTACTACTACTACTACTACTACTACTACTACTACTACTACTACTACTACTACTACTACTACTACTACTACTACTACTACTACTACTACTACTACTACTACTACTACTACTACTACTACTACTACTACTACTACTACTACTACTACTACTACTACTACTACTACTACTACTACTACTACTACTACTACTACTACTACTACTACTACTACTACTACTACTACTACTACTACTACTACTACTACTACTACTACTACTACTACTACTACTACTACTACTACTACTACTACTACTACTACTACTACTACTACTACTACTACTACTACTACTACTACTACTACTACTACTACTACTACTACTACTACTACTACTACTACTACTACTACTACTACTACTACTACTACTACTACTACTACTACTACTACTACTACTACTACTACTACTACTACTACTACTACTACTACTACTACTACTACTACTACTACTACTACTACTACTACTACTACTACTACTACTACTACTACTACTACTACTACTACTACTACTACTACTACTACTACTACTACTACTACTACTACTACTACTACTACTACTACTACTACTACTACTACTACTACTACTACTACTACTACTACTACTACTACTACTACTACTACTACTACTACTACTACTACTACTACTACTACTACTACTACTACTACTACTACTACTACTACTACTACTACTACTACTACTACTACTACTACTACTACTACTACTACTACTACTACTACTACTACTACTACTACTACTACTACTACTACTACTACTACTACTACTACTACTACTACTACTACTACTACTACTACTACTACTACTACTACTACTACTACTACTACTACTACTACTACTACTACTACTACTACTACTACTACTACTACTACTACTACTACTACTACTACTACTACTACTACTACTACTACTACTACTACTACTACTACTACTACTACTACTACTACTACTACTACTACTACTACTACTACTACTACTACTACTACTACTACTACTACTACTACTACTACTACTACTACTACTACTACTACTACTACTACTACTACTACTACTACTACTACTACTACTACTACTACTACTACTACTACTACTACTACTACTACTACTACTACTACTACTACTACTACTACTACTACTACTACTACTACTACTACTACTACTACTACTACTACTACTACTACTACTACTACTACTACTACTACTACTACTACTACTACTACTACTACTACTACTACTACTACTACTACTACTACTACTACTACTACTACTACTACTACTACTACTACTACTACTACTACTACTACTACTACTACTACTACTACTACTACTACTACTACTACTACTACTACTACTACTACTACTACTACTACTACTACTACTACTACTACTACTACTACTACTACTACTACTACTACTACTACTACTACTACTACTACTACTACTACTACTACTACTACTACTACTACTACTACTACTACTACTACTACTACTACTACTACTACTACTACTACTACTACTACTACTACTACTACTACTACTACTACTACTACTACTACTACTACTACTACTACTACTACTACTACTACTACTACTACTACTACTACTACTACTACTACTACTACTACTACTACTACTACTACTACTACTACTACTACTACTACTACTACTACTACTACTACTACTACTACTACTACTACTACTACTACTACTACTACTACTACTACTACTACTACTACTACTACTACTACTACTACTACTACTACTACTACTACTACTACTACTACTACTACTACTACTACTACTACTACTACTACTACTACTACTACTACTACTACTACTACTACTACTACTACTACTACTACTACTACTACTACTACTACTACTACTACTACTACTACTACTACTACTACTACTACTACTACTACTACTACTACTACTACTACTACTACTACTACTACTACTACTACTACTACTACTACTACTACTACTACTACTACTACTACTACTACTACTACTACTACTACTACTACTACTACTACTACTACTACTACTACTACTACTACTACTACTACTACTACTACTACTACTACTACTACTACTACTACTACTACTACTACTACTACTACTACTACTACTACTACTACTACTACTACTACTACTACTACTACTACTACTACTACTACTACTACTACTACTACTACTACTACTACTACTACTACTACTACTACTACTACTACTACTACTACTACTACTACTACTACTACTACTACTACTACTACTACTACTACTACTACTACTACTACTACTACTACTACTACTACTACTACTACTACTACTACTACTACTACTACTACTACTACTACTACTACTACTACTACTACTACTACTACTACTACTACTACTACTACTACTACTACTACTACTACTACTACTACTACTACTACTACTACTACTACTACTACTACTACTACTACTACTACTACTACTACTACTACTACTACTACTACTACTACTACTACTACTACTACTACTACTACTACTACTACTACTACTACTACTACTACTACTACTACTACTACTACTACTACTACTACTACTACTACTACTACTACTACTACTACTACTACTACTACTACTACTACTACTACTACTACTACTACTACTACTACTACTACTACTACTACTACTACTACTACTACTACTACTACTACTACTACTACTACTACTACTACTACTACTACTACTACTACTACTACTACTACTACTACTACTACTACTACTACTACTACTACTACTACTACTACTACTACTACTACTACTACTACTACTACTACTACTACTACTACTACTACTACTACTACTACTACTACTACTACTACTACTACTACTACTACTACTACTACTACTACTACTACTACTACTACTACTACTACTACTACTACTACTACTACTACTACTACTACTACTACTACTACTACTACTACTACTACTACTACTACTACTACTACTACTACTACTACTACTACTACTACTACTACTACTACTACTACTACTACTACTACTACTACTACTACTACTACTACTACTACTACTACTACTACTACTACTACTACTACTACTACTACTACTACTACTACTACTACTACTACTACTACTACTACTACTACTACTACTACTACTACTACTACTACTACTACTACTACTACTACTACTACTACTACTACTACTACTACTACTACTACTACTACTACTACTACTACTACTACTACTACTACTACTACTACTACTACTACTACTACTACTACTACTACTACTACTACTACTACTACTACTACTACTACTACTACTACTACTACTACTACTACTACTACTACTACTACTACTACTACTACTACTACTACTACTACTACTACTACTACTACTACTACTACTACTACTACTACTACTACTACTACTACTACTACTACTACTACTACTACTACTACTACTACTACTACTACTACTACTACTACTACTACTACTACTACTACTACTACTACTACTACTACTACTACTACTACTACTACTACTACTACTACTACTACTACTACTACTACTACTACTACTACTACTACTACTACTACTACTACTACTACTACTACTACTACTACTACTACTACTACTACTACTACTACTACTACTACTACTACTACTACTACTACTACTACTACTACTACTACTACTACTACTACTACTACTACTACTACTACTACTACTACTACTACTACTACTACTACTACTACTACTACTACTACTACTACTACTACTACTACTACTACTACTACTACTACTACTACTACTACTACTACTACTACTACTACTACTACTACTACTACTACTACTACTACTACTACTACTACTACTACTACTACTACTACTACTACTACTACTACTACTACTACTACTACTACTACTACTACTACTACTACTACTACTACTACTACTACTACTACTACTACTACTACTACTACTACTACTACTACTACTACTACTACTACTACTACTACTACTACTACTACTACTACTACTACTACTACTACTACTACTACTACTACTACTACTACTACTACTACTACTACTACTACTACTACTACTACTACTACTACTACTACTACTACTACTACTACTACTACTACTACTACTACTACTACTACTACTACTACTACTACTACTACTACTACTACTACTACTACTACTACTACTACTACTACTACTACTACTACTACTACTACTACTACTACTACTACTACTACTACTACTACTACTACTACTACTACTACTACTACTACTACTACTACTACTACTACTACTACTACTACTACTACTACTACTACTACTACTACTACTACTACTACTACTACTACTACTACTACTACTACTACTACTACTACTACTACTACTACTACTACTACTACTACTACTACTACTACTACTACTACTACTACTACTACTACTACTACTACTACTACTACTACTACTACTACTACTACTACTACTACTACTACTACTACTACTACTACTACTACTACTACTACTACTACTACTACTACTACTACTACTACTACTACTACTACTACTACTACTACTACTACTACTACTACTACTACTACTACTACTACTACTACTACTACTACTACTACTACTACTACTACTACTACTACTACTACTACTACTACTACTACTACTACTACTACTACTACTACTACTACTACTACTACTACTACTACTACTACTACTACTACTACTACTACTACTACTACTACTACTACTACTACTACTACTACTACTACTACTACTACTACTACTACTACTACTACTACTACTACTACTACTACTACTACTACTACTACTACTACTACTACTACTACTACTACTACTACTACTACTACTACTACTACTACTACTATTATTATTATTATTATTATTATTATTATTATTATTATTATTATTATTATATATGGTTTTTGTTTTGCGAGTTGGGTGGATGTTGGAGCCAAAAGCGTTGAGTATGACGGTACCGGCAAGCAATAACAACATTTGGCCGTCACTTAACACCCCCTCCCGAACCCTCGACATTGATAGCACTG
Organism: Mantis religiosa; assembly: GCA_030765055.1. Taxonomy (NCBI): domain Eukaryota; kingdom Metazoa; phylum Arthropoda; class Insecta; order Mantodea; family Mantidae; genus Mantis; species Mantis religiosa. The sequence goes on from CM060954.1 coordinate 143,936,779, forward strand.
GCACACCGCAGGGGGCATGCCCTCCCCCTTGCCGGGAGAAGTGCAGTCCAAACACAATGAGGCAGAGTTTTTCGGGGCCCATTCTCACGGCCTACTGCTGTGTTCGCAACAAAACATCCGAATGTGTTACAGTTTTCATTCGGATTTGCATTTTACAAACAAACAGGAAAAAAGTGGGAGGGGGAGGAACGGGTAGAGAGACAGAGAGGAAAAAAGTAGCAACATTGCCCTCTTCCCGCTACTCTGTAAATTTGTTCGCTACTGGTTTTGAAAACAGCAAACACGGTAATATTATATTGAAGCGCTACCAAACTGTTTGCGCGAATATTAGCAATAAGCAAATAACCCACAACCAAGCCACCGCTCGCTCTGCGGTACCCCCCAAACTAATAACGGCTATACGGGGGCTATACGTTACGTGCGGGGTAATTAACCACCCCCGCCCGCCGTCAACCCTTTGCGATCACGTGACAGCCGAGGTGAGGGAATTATACACCGCACAAGCGACAACAGCAAACCGCTCACTAATTTACCATCGCCGATAATTACGTAGCTGTTGCGGGCTTATATCAGCCAGCCCACACAAAGGGGGTAGCACCCAACCCGGACGGACGAGTCAAGATTTCCCATTCACTTCTAATTATTGTTCGACGCCACCTCTCAGCGTGTTTAGTAAAACTCTACCACTGGAATATTTTCTCTAAGTTGGTACTTGCATTTTGTCATTCTTAATCCCTGATATCTCACAGTTTAAAATGTAAAAATACCTTAAAAGTATGACTTTCTCTACTCTTGTATAAGCCGTTCTTACTTACACTTCTTATTTTCACTAATACGTCTTTATAACAGGTAATATTACGTCATTTCAGACTTCCTGGGTCCCCGATCAAAAACAGAAAGTGTAAACAACTGCAAAACGAAAAGTCGCGTAGACACCAAACTTGCAAGGATGCAACACAAACATCCCTCCCCCTCCCCCAATAAAGCACCTCTATATCCCTACACACTTCGTTTTACACGTATTTTAAAAGAAGTGATTTAATTAAAATACCTATGTTTAACATGCCGAGATGCTGACCACATCTCCTCCCCGTATCGGTTGGATGATCGCCCACCTCTGCCGTGGGCGTGAGGCCGGCAGTCGGGTTGGTAGGCCTTGGCCCTCGTGGGGCTGTCGCGCCAGTGGTTAACTTTTAATCTATGTTTAACATATTTTAATAACAAATTAAGTGTATATATTGCATTTTCTGAGAATAGCTTCTAAAGTCCTCTTCTTTCTCAATGGCCTATGCATAACTGATCATACCTATAGACAACATTTTAATAAACAAAATATTACCGAGCCGCGATAAGGTGTTCGATTCGAATTCAGGAGGTCGTGGGTTCTATTCTTATCTACCAAACCATTCTGACTTGTAGCTGCGGTGGCTACTCTACGAGTAATCCACGGATTCCTTTCCTTCCCTTCCTTATTTCATTCCACTGTCATATTTCAGGTTTGGTGATCGGACAGATGTTACGGATGCTTGCTCTGTAAAAGCCCTCTTCCCTGCCCCACTTAAAGTCGTTAGCTAGGGTAACCTCTCTCTGGGGATGGCTAAATGTAAAACAGTTTGGGACCTGGACACGTCTCTGTGGCTCTGTTCCCTGTCAACCTAAGGGTGGTAGTCCATTGAGCGAAGTGTTCCCCTCCCTTACATTCACGTCATATCACACATTAAGGCAGATATCCATAAGGGAAGCGAGATGTGTGGACCTGGGTCAAGTACATTCTGCACAACGTATTCCTCTGTGTCTCAAATATTACTATGTGAATTCCTTTGAAAACAATAAGACACATATATCTGGTTATGATAAATATGTATGGCACATTTCATTATCCTAACTTTTATACGTTCTGTTTAAAAAAGTAGGATATATTGCTGCCCAAAATTAGAATAACTCTGAAAATCACAGCACTAAAACCTTTTACACGTGAGCCTCGTATCTCTGTTATGATACTGACCTAGAATTATATAAATATCTCTCATGGTTTTGATAAAATAAGTTTTTTCAATATTAAGAAAAATGAAAATGTAAAATTTACGCATTTTTTTTCAAAAAGATAGTGCTACCACATTCAAATGCTGGGTTATTTCATCATTCAAATAACTCACCACTTCTTATTCTATATAAAAAAGAAGTGTGCAAAATTTCGAAACTCTCGCCCGAATGATTGCAGAGAGAAAACTCCTGAAATATGCCGTGTTACATTTAAATGGAATGCAGCCATATCTTTAAAGCGTATTTAAATACATAAGCATTGTATATAAAACCTAAAACTATACATATTTATTCTTGTTCAGAAACTATCAGAGAATTTGACTGAAATGAAAATGAAGCATGTCATTTTTGACCATTTCACACTTCTCGCTTCCCTTAAAACACATATATGTCAAATAACACTATTTCTGATAAATTCTTTGATATTACTTTAAATTTTTCAATATTTATGTCTTTCTCGAATGTGAAGTATCTACTTGTTTATTTATAAACGTTTATATAGATAAAAATAAAGAGGGTAGAAGAAACAAGAGTAGTTTGCACAGCTGTGAACTGAACAACCATGTGAGTGCACATATCGTATTTTGTTTTTCCTGTGTGTGGTTTGATAACGTAATATTTTGTAAACGTTACACGGTGTCTGTCTGCTATGACAGAAATCTCAAGAAGTTTGTACTGAATACTTTGACCGTGCTTAAGTAGATTGAAACCTTGAGCATTGCACGAGTAACTCCTCCCCACGGCGGAAATCAGCAGATCTCAGTCAATCAACGACCCTCAGAGGCAATCAAATCTGCGCTTCTATTTCATTACCACCCTTTCTCGGGTTGCAATCATTTCGTGCAGGATCTGTTCTCTGGTTAGCCGAAGACATCCTGTTACAGATTACGCTTCTCTGAAAGGAGCAGCTGCAACTTAATTCCTTACAACAAAAAACAGAGAAAACGGATAAATTTTAATAGCTAATTCCTTGTATTTATCTTTGCAATGACAAAATCATCACAACAGGGTCTGAAATAGTTGATAAATTCAAGAACATAATGAGTAATCTTTAGAAAGAAATAAGAAACCAAAAAAATTTCTCTAAAAATTGATGACAAATAGTTTGTAATTGCATATTTATGAACTACTATTTATTCCCCCTGAGGCTGTAACAGACGAATATCTGTGATTATTGTAATCTTGAATAAATTTATAATTTGGAAAATCAGATAGAACTCACATTATTATAGCTATATATTAATTAGAATAAGAACATAGGGAATTTCATAATTTATTTAGCACCACCAACATACAGGAAAACTGTTGCCAACATCGAGGAAACTAAAGAAGCAATCTGCCATACTCTTAAAACAAATTTAAAACCGCTGGTGTCTGTAGCGCAGGTGGTAGTGTTTGCCTCACGTTCAAGAGGTCCCTAGTTCAAATCTCGGTCAGGATAAGTTAACTAAATAAGGGGTTTTCCGGGATTTTCCATGTGTTGAAAATGAATGCCCGGTAACTCTAAGCTCTATGTACCCTGTACTTATTTGAACATCATTTCATTCTTCGTCCGATATGACTTATCGTTGAAGGTATTCGCCCGCCTCGGTAGCGTAGATGGTAGCGCGTCTGCCTCACATTCAAGAGGTCCCGAGTTCGAATCTCGGTTAGGGTGAGTTACCTGGGTAAGGCTTTTTCCGGGGTTTTCCCTTATCCTGAAATACGAATGTTGGGTAGCTCAAAGCTCCATGGACCCCGGATTCATTTGAGCATCATTTCACCCATTTCATTCATCGTCCGATAGGTATGACGTAAAGTTGGAGGACGTAAATTACAAAAAAAAAAAAAAAAAAAAAAAATGAAGGTATTCCCTTATCCTGAAAGCTGAATGTCTGGTAACTCTAAGCTCTACGTGCCCCGTACTCCTTTGAACATCATTTCATTCATCGTTCGATGACAACTTTCGAGGTTTTCCCTTATCTTGAAAGATGAATGTCTCGTAACTCTAAGCTCTATGTACCTTGTATTCATTTGAACACCATTTCATTTATCATCCGATATGACTTAACGTTGGAGGTTTCCCCTTATCCTGAAACATGAATTTCTGGTAACTCTATGTACTCTGTACTCATTTGAACATCATTTCACCCGTTTCATTCATTGTCCGATATGACTTAATGCAATTAAATGTTAATTTAATATAGAATATGTCTTAATTAAATTATAAAAAAGTTTTATGAAGGCTAGAAAGGCACTTTGACTTTGAAAATGCTACTAGTTTTTTCTTCTCCTGTTTATTATATATGCTGCAACTGTTTTCAAAGTGAGTGACTTTTAAATCAGTCTGGATTCCATTATGATCAGATTCATTTATCTTCTAATAGTTATAAAAACTATAATTTAAAAAGAGAGAATTTTAAGCTTAAATCTAGATTCAAATGTTCCTTATCTTAACTACCCTTAATTTGGTACCCATTTAATCAAAATTGGAATATGTATAACAGTAGAAAGAAAAGTGAGAGTAGATTTGTGCTTTAACCTTGAAATAGATCGAAGGAAATAAGAACAGAAATGACAGGAAAAATTAAACTAGCCCAGCTTTCGCCTTCCGACTTTGGTAAATAATGAAATAAAACCATAGACAGGGTGGTCGACCAAAAGGGAATCAAACCCGGGATTTCCGAATGCGATCGTCACACGTTACCTCATTCGATGTATAACACTACTGTATCGATTTCAGCTAAAGTTGGAAGAAGTCAATAAATACTTCTGTACAGGTGTATTAACAATCGCAACTATTGACATAACGACAGCAGTAAGTGCTCCGCATTAGCGCGTGCGCGGGCACACACACACACACACACACACACACACACACACACACACACACACACACACACACACATACACACACACACACACACTACAACCAGGTCTAATACCTACACGCGATATAACAGTGGACTAAACAAAATCCAAAATTGTCTAACAAACTTATTTGTTTTTATGCTATACTATGTGGCACAAAGGATATAGGTACACGAGCTGTAGGTAAGGCTTAATGCAATACTAGTATTATGAATTAAGTAACTGACTCACATTTTTGTGTTTTTGCTATCATAAACAATTTTAAGTTTTAATGGTACACGATAGAGAGAGAAGCTCGACTAGCTGTTAAACCGCCTTTAAATAAATACGATTACATTGAATTCTTTATAAATTACTATAAGTATACAGAAAATCAAGAACTTTGACGATTTATCTTTAATTCCTGTTAGTAATTCCACTTTGCAACTTTTTGACTCGTTTTCATTGATTCAGCCAATAACGAAATGTTTAAGAGAAATCCGTAAGCAACTAACATAACAGTCGGATAGGGGTGAATGTTAGACTCACAGTAACTAATGCTGGTACATTAATGAAGATTTTGACTGTTCCATTATATAGATGGATACGATAGTGTAAGTTAATGTTTGGTCTTTGTGACATAGCAGTGTATGTGTGTGCGTGGGTGTGGTGTGTAGTTTACGTCCTCCAACGTTAAGTCATATCGGACGATGAGTGGAATGGATGAAACGATGCTCAAATGAGACCAGGGTCCATAGAGCTTAGAGCTACCCGACATTCGTCTTTCAGGATAAGGAAAACCCCGGAAAAACCACATACAGGTACCTCATCCTGATCGAGATTCGAACTCGGGACCTCTTGAACGTGAGGCAGACACGTTACCATCCACGCTACCGAGGCGGGGAAATTGTGTGACATAACTGGTCTATTCTATTACAAACTCATATAAAAAGGAATCAAAAGGGTGAGGTCCCAGAACACTTTAAAATTAGAACGGAATATATTACAAATGCATGCTATAGTTTGTTTACAAGGTGAATAAAGCAGACACAAACAGATCACCAGTTGTATCACTTCGCAGCCGTTCCAATGACACAGCACAGTTACCGTTATCTTTAATAAGAGCTTTTTTCCGCCATTAAAAGAACATATTTATTGGAAATAAATACAAATAACACGGAGCACAATAGGCACGAGAAATTGGCTGCTCTTTGCGCCATCTGCGTCACTCGAATCCCAATGGGAAATTGGTATCTTCTTGTAGGAGTTCTAACCTCAGTAACTGTGGATTTTTCTTTGTAAATGCTTGAAACTGACACACTGGCAAACTCTGGATGTTAATTTTACTATTTCAGTGAGAGCAAGTTCTGAATATTTCTTCCAGAACTACTTCAACAAGTTCAATATATTTCAAGTTCAATATGTAATTTACGTCCTCTAACATTAAAGTCATATCGGATGATAAATGCAATGGGTGAAATGATGCTCAAATGAGTCCAGGATCCATAGAGCTTAGAGTTACCTGACATTCGTCTTTCAGGATAAGGGAAAACCCCGGAAAAAACTTATCCAGGTAACTCACCCTGACCGAGATTCGAACTCGGGACCTATTGAACGTGAGGCAGACACGCTACCACCATGCCACTGAGGCGGGCCTCAATATTGCTTTTTTCACCACTTCGTGCTATGTAAATAGTATATAACATATATTTAACAACACTCGCTCGTTCCGATAGTGTTTTGTTTGTTCCCCCTTTCCCAGTTACGCCGTATAGGTTAGGCTAGTTACAAATTTATTTAGTGTATATTTTTATAATTTAACTCTACTTAGTACAGAATAGAATGTGCTTTAGAATAAATGAAATGAACTTTCAAACTTTAGTAGTACTTCTTTCTCAAGGGACAATGAAGTGTCAGCAAATTGTGAAGAAGGAGCGCTGAGGTCAAACCGCACGTGGTTTTGTTTATATCTATTTTCACCTCTTGATGAACTCCTATGTAGTATACGTTTCCCACGGATTTATTACGTCACTGTTGCAAAGCAACCGTTCTGCACCCAATACTAGACGATTTTAAAGCACCATAAACTTCGTTTACACATATTAATATTCGTTTTTAGGTCAGTAAACCTCATTTACCTACTAGGTTTTTGCACGGTAAAATATAACTCTTATTGTCTGTCACAGACAACTTCCAAATGAAGGAAGTTTAATGATGCACTTGTTATGAATAAATAATTAACAGAAGATTTCAATTTGTACTTTATTCGAGTTCGTTGAGGCGTATAATTGAATACAGCACCTGCCACACAAGCAAAGTGATGATTGTTGTGATTAAGCTAGTCAAAAAGAGCGCCGTATGTGCTTGTGGACATAGTGGGGTGGGAATTTATTCATTAGGGGAATTCCAAGACAACCCTCCTCCTCTGTCAACACACCACCTCCATTATCCTTACACCATAACAGATGCGTTGCTCTGCCACCCCGTAAATAGCCCTAAGCCATCCGAGTGATTATCCCATTACACGGCCCACTTGGCATTCATCGCCGTCCCGCTCCTCAATACGCGATATTAAATTATCATGACAATTGCAGCTAAACTCCCCCCGCTTGTGCGAGGCCACGGACAAATCCAATAAGTTGGTACACCCTGTCCAACTGCTACTGCTCCTAACTTCACCCCCAGAAATGTTTTAAAAACCACAGAACGCACTGGAAAGTAGACAGATTGAATCTTGTGTCGATGTTGACATAACCAGTACGACCAGTGCGTATCCAAGTGACTCTAGAAAGTGTTTCAAACACTTGGTAGGTTATATAAGTATAATCGTCAGAAAACACAATACTGTGGGTATTATATATTTGAGAAAGTGTTCCCTGTTTCTCTTTTTAAATTTGAAATTTAAATGCATTGTCAGAGTAATTGTGTAGTGCCATTTCTTCAATTCAGACAAAGCTTTATATGTGTGTAATCATATTGTTATATCGTTTATTACATTAAAACTGTAATGTTTTTTTTTAAAAAATGCGAAGAGAAATTTATTACAAATGAGCTGAAAAATAACTGTTGAAAATGCAACAGTGGTTAAAAAAGTGAGTAGTACAGTAATATATTACGAAAATGTATAAAACAGTTCTCATATAGGGCACTTCACATCATCATCTAGCTGTGCCATGCCACCGATTATTTAACCTGGGATTATCCCATCCTAATGCACAGACTAGATAGACCACCCAGGTTAGCAACAAACATAACATTAACCATTCAAGTTATTTATTGCTATTGTTTGAAGGGCATGTGAATGTAACACATTATAACGCACTCATCATTCAGTACGCTGTGGAAAATAGTAACACACACACACACACACACACACACACACACACACACACACACACACACACACACACACACACACACACACACACACACACAGCAGTTGGCAGGCTGAGGAACAGCCCGAAGGGGGTTAAGTCGCGTACCTGCTCTGGAAAGAGCTTAACCACGTAGTGACGGGATGTGGATGTTGCAGGATGTCGGGTGAAAATTATGTAAGTGGAAAGAAAGAAGGTAGCATGTTGCTCCTCGACCACTGAAGATTCGGGTGCTACGGCCGTCGTGCACCGCTGGTGGATAAGTTAATCAACTAGGAAAGGCAGAAATTTAAGTATCCAGACAAAAAGTCTTGGGTAATTGTAATTTTTTTTAGGCAGGAATGGGTGTCTTATGGTTACCGGTAGTGTCCGCAAGCCATGCGGGGTAGCCGGTATCGCTTTAAGCGACGCTCGCGTGGTAAATAGTCCCCAATAGATCTAACTAGGGCGCTCTGGTGTTGAGGTAAACTCTCGTAAAATTTGGAGGCCCGGCGCCTAATTTCATCCTCCAGATAACGGAGGGAAATAGTAATACGATGAAGATGTATGAATAAATGTCATTTCTGGTTGAATGCGAAAATTTTCAGTTTCTGTGTTGGGACAACCGAGAGTTTTGATTAACGGATGCATTTCAAGATGTTGGAAAATCGTGCATTTTCTTTCTTATATGTATAAAATGGCTTCTCTGCTCGAAATACTTTAAGAACCATTGCTCCTTTCTTAGTATGATAGTTTATTTTAGTAATGAAAATGTATTTCGTGTCCTTAACTGTTTCCAAAGTATATTTGGTATTGTATATGTGTAAACTTTCACACATCTGAGCTTTAAAAGTGAACAAAAAGAGCAAAAGGTGGCTTGCAAGTCCGAAAATTTATGAAAATGAGAAGTGAGGTTTTTACAGTTCTTAAATTCTGAATTTCCAGTTACTTGACAAGTGATAGATATTACAATGCAATTGTTCTAATTTAAATCCTTTAACAAGTCATATCGGACGATGAATTAAATTGTGCTCAAATGAGTAGGTATAGGGTCCATAGAAGAGTTACCTAAAATTCATCTTTCAGGATAAGGAAAAATCCCGGAAGAAACTTATTCAGATAACTCACTCTGGCCGAGATTCGAACTAGAGACCCCTTGAACGTAAGGCAGACACGCTACCGTCTACGGTAACGAAGTGGACAAACAATTTAATGTGCTGCATACTCACTGTACAACTACAAAATGTTCAACGTGAAATAAAAATTAGAAAATGAATGAAAATATTGAAGTATACTGTAAAGTACGAGTAGGTATATTGCAGCTTTAAATAGTCGGTTAATGTAGTTACTAACCAAGATAAGTGCAAAAAGGTGAATATTTACACCACATTTCCACAGGAAACGTATTGATTTAGAATGAAGAGCAAGTTTTTCATCCGATATTGTGAAAGATTAGAAGTTCAACTGCCATTACCACTAACCGCTAGAGAAAGCGTTATCGGCCACTACAACGCACATGTATCACAACGATTAGATGGGGAAAAGCATGAGAGGGGGATAATGTTGTTACCTGCTACAGCAAATTCCTACATTTTAAGAGATAGACCTATTTCGCACATATCAATTACATCGTAGTAATTATCTATTAGTCCACTTGCCTTTAACTACATAAATGATGAAACTTGCATGTCAAATTTTGTAGGTATAGCATTTCAGTTGCTTACAATGATTAACATTACATGTCAATAATTTCAGTATATCTAGAACATATACCGACATTATGTTGGCAGAGAAAGTTATGTGACAGTATTATTTTAGATTTAAAAGTGATATTGATATGAGTAGTCATGTTTATCAAGCAGCGAGTGTATGTGGATCGTTTTAATGGACTCGTTTCAATTAGCCGTCCATATTGCAGGGTGCGGACCCCAGCACGCGCTGCTTGGGAAGACCAGGAGACCCAGAACGGCGTTCACCAGTCAACAACTGCTCGAGCTGGAGAAGCAGTTCCGGCAGAACAAGTACCTGTCACGACCCAAACGTTTCGAGGTGGCTACCAGTCTCATGCTCACGGAGACGCAGGTGAGACAAACTACCAAAGTAATCTGGAGCAGGTTCACTTCATTATATTAAAACGTAGGATTTGTAAAATTTTGTCCCCATTTAATAGTGCAAAATCAACTTAAAATACTACAAACTACTTGAAATAGTGGGATGTGGAATCCCAAAATTTAGGGGGAAAATTGAAGTTACTGGTTGCTGGGATATTAACTGCAATGTGCTACTGTAAGTGTAGGTTCACATAAATAAAAACTCTTTGAAAATGTAGGTAATTTTAATTTCACACATCACGTTCACGCAGAGCAAATACTGCATTTCTAAATGCTTTTTGTTTTCACAGAAAACATCCCAAACAAATATCTGGAAAGCCAGTTCATTGCTAATAGAAATTAAAAAAAGTAGTTAATCATACAAAATATGAAGATTTTAATAAAATATTAATGTATTAGAGCGGAAAAGTTAGCATCTGTCTGGCTAAGTATTACAACGTGGGCAATTCCGACCTTCAAGAGATTCACTTTACGCATTGGGAGGCGTGTTAAACTCAGATACACCATCAACCTGACGAAGTACTAGGAATTGCAAAGTCGTCCGGGTAATACGAGTAAGTAACATGCAATTTACTTCACTGCTAACTGAAGTTAGCCTTCTGCGCCGTGGCGTAGCGGGCTAAGGCAGCTTGCCTTGGTCCCTGGCCACGTAAAGCGGCCCGTGTTCGATCCCACCCATGTGGTGGGTATTTTAGGTTCCGGGTATAGGACCAGTGCCCACTCAGCATCATGAGGAAAGTGAGGAGCTTATGATAGGTAAGCGGCCCTGGTCACGAAAATCAACTTTCTGGCTGGGGGATGCCGAGGTGCTGACCACATCTCCTCCCCGTATCGGTTGGATGATCGCCCACCTCTGCCGTGCGTGAGTGGGCGTGAGGCCGGCAGTCGGGTTGGTAGGCCTTGGTCCTCTTAGGGCTGTCGCATCAGGGATTTGTTATTTTATTTTAACTGAAGTTAACAAGCAGTTAACTGGATTTATTTAACTATCATTACCCGACCACAGATGACAGTTGCTAAGCAAATACACACAACTTAGAGCCACAACAATTAACTTGAAGGCAGAATCTCGGACTTTGGGATATCAGTAAAACATTTCTTGAAATCTGGGATAGAACCCATCACCTATTTCCTGAAAATTTGACGGCTTGGATGAGAGGAAATTTTATACTTAAGAAAAGGCGAACCGTATGCAAATTATCTTCTGGCTATTAAGAATTCGATATATTTTATATTTTGCAGTTCACTTTCTTTATAAGATGTGTCCACGAGGGATTTTAACGTTAGAAAAAACCAACTCACTGGCTCTAGATTTTATTATTGGTCACTTCATTACAAAACACATTCGCATTCACCATTGCCCCAGCTGGAAATTCGACTGAGACCAATGGGTTGAAAGGCCAGACCGCCTGACTACAGAAAAAGTAAAAAAAAGTAAAAAAAAAAAAACATTGTAGCATAACATACAGTCTGTTTCACTTTATGTAGAAACAAATGCTTCCAGTGATCGCGTGTGTGAAAAAAAAAAACTTTTATGATTATTAATTTTCCATTAACTGACCTCAGGATATGGAACACATAAGCAAATTTAAAGTATCAACTAGTACGAAGTTTAATGCAAATGTATCTGTTTAGTTCCCTTATTTAGTTACATGTGACTGGATTGGTGGATTGTTACAGGTGAAGATTTGGTTCCAGAACAGACGTATGAAGTGGAAACGCAGCAAGAAAGCCCAGCAGGAAGCGAAGGCCAAGGACGAGGCTGAGAAACGTCAACAGAACGTTGGGGGAAGTAGTAAGCAACCTACGTCACAGCCCGCCCAGGTGGTAGTACCCCCTTCTCAACCACCCTGTGACAAGGAAGACGATCAGCGGCCCCCCAGTAGGGGAGGCTCCAGTCCCCCAGGTCCAGCGGGTCTCGATGCGGAACCTCGACACCTACTGCACCACCACCTTCCACACCTTCCACCACATCGGCGTCTCAGCCTCCAGGACGGCACGGCTGAAGCCCTTTATAGACCCTATGTCGTGTGACTTTCCTTGCGAAATGAACAAGCAGTGCCACATTTGAACAAGTTCCACGTGGTGTTGTTGCCGATAACTTTCCAGCTACAGCAAATAAATTTGCTCTCAAAGCACTGTATTCCGTCATGTCACCGAAACTGTGCATAATTATCGTCTTCTTTCATTAACACAGTAAACAAAACAAAGCGCATCTCTGCTATCAATCAGCAAACTCTGATTAGTTATGGAGCCTGATGCGCAATACATCGGAAACGGTAACCAGAACGTGACAGAAAATGCGGTAAGGACACGCGTTTGAACAACTCTGTGTCACTTTCTGACACATATTCTTACACATATTTTTCAAAGTAAAATTACAGAATGTACGTGGATATACTACGGTTCCAAAAGTTATCCTAACGTACTCTGGTATCACTGCATTCCTGTCTGTAAGAATACGTAAATAAAATTACGATAGCTGATAACTTTCTTTATTCTTGCTACTTCACTTTAAAGTCCCCTTAATCATAAACGTCCATCCGAATGCGACAAATCGCCTTGTCAAATTATTTGTTCATATGTAATGCATTGTCGTTTGTTGGTTTATTGTAAACCAAAATAAATCATGTTCTCGCTTACCGTTGTTCTGTTTATTGTGTGTCAGGCTTTAAAACAAAGACATTCAGGTTGAAAAAGTTATTATCAGTTATGTGCGAGGATAAAGAATCGGATCTGGTAAAAGTGGAGTTTCCGTCTAGTATCTATCACCACAATCGCTTCCAGAAATTCAAAGAAAACCACAAAAGATGTACTTAAAACAGTTATTTTTCCCATCGCTTATCGGTATGGACTAAAATACGTCAACAGTTGGTTTCAAGGTTCGCATGTTTTCATCTCTCTGAAACTAAAACTGGTAACCGGTATTTTGACTAAGCAATTATTGAAATACAAACCACGGATTAAATTTAGGAGACTGTGAGTTAGTAAGCATGTCCTTCGTTAAACTGCAAGAAAAAGGACTTATAGTCTTCAGCTGGTGAACTAAGTAAATGTTTTGTAGTAGCGCAGATGTCCTTCAAATCCTTGGGAATCATTTTAATTAAGGGTACTTAGTACTAAAGTTTGGACAAAGCTTTGGAAAAATAAATATATTCTTGAATTTTCTTTATTTTAAATACATATAAAACATCGAAAATGACTTAACAGGTATGACTTATTTCTTGTTGTCGATTTGTCAAACGTACTTCTTGCCATTTACTGTAAGTTTCTAAACATTTACCTTATTTAATCTATTTGTTCGTTTACTATTGGACAAGTTAGAAAAACGAGTGCTTATGTGTCCCACAGGTTATAAATTTGATATGGCAATTGTCTCAGTCTATACATTTCAAAATGTTAGCTCCCCTTGAAAACATGTCTCTGGGTGTATACTTTAAATCTGGCAGTTGATCGAGATTTACCTACATGGAATAGCGGTGATTTCCCTATAACTAGCAAGTACAACAATGAGGGAATAGTCAATGCACAAATGCATTGTTTTCTAACTTGTTCAGCTACAAACACCACAGCAGAAGGATATACCATATTTCGCCCATTTTTCATTTCAATACTTTTAGTGTTGTATTACAATTTAAGAGAGTTGTATACAATCGATGGTACATCCATAATATCGTCAATTTTAATTTCTGGTCTCGCTCTTTAGAGAGCTGTTCGTTTTTGACAAAATTTGTTCAAAAGTTCCTACACCTGTAATTTTGTAAGGAGCTGTATTTATATCCCTAAAGCAACAATAGGTTCTCTAGTATGGCTGACTGAAGCACTAGAATCAAAAGTAATAATAACAATATTGCAGTTGTGTCTTAATTAGATGAAAATTCAGAATACAATCTAGCAAGTCTACTCAGTGGTACTAAACACAAACATCCACGGTTCAAATCCTTTCACGGATAATGTAACTCAACCTTTCAATTATCAGATAGAAAAACCAAATACTATATACAAGCCTTTTAGCTTACATTAAATTCAAATTTCTCAAAGCCACTTTTTTATAATCCATGACGCAGTTTCTTGCAAACTAGAAGCTATTGAATCTATCAAAAGTTATTAATTTTCAAATAATGAAAAAAGAATTTAAATAAAGTATGTGAAATATTTGTAAATTTCGAAATAAAAAAACGCTGATGCAGTTTTCTAATTAATACATTTAAGTGGGTCGGAATCAAAGCGTTCAAATACATATTTTTACAGTTATAAATGTTTGAAAATTGCTAAGATACGACTTTTTAACTTCTCTTAATTTTTTAGATTTATTTGAAGTTGCTAAAATCGAAATTCTGAAAAGCTAGATAAACGTACGTAAATGAAAATAGATTTCCAACAGCAAGCTTCTATGCAACACTGATTGCTGCTGCCATCTATGTCTGCGCATTTAATAACATTGTAGAACTTCAGAAAAAATAGAGATATGGACGAAATGAAAACAGGGAAATATGGAATCCTTCCTCTATTTATGTTATTTTTGCAATTGTAATTTGATTTCCTATTATTCATACTATTGTATACTTGTGTATATAACATAGAAGTCTGATAAATCTGTCTGCGCTAATGTAAAGAGAAACATCCAAAGGAAAGAAAAGACGTATTTCTATTGTTGAGAACTTTACAAGGAACAGTGCAATGTGTGTGTGTGGAAAGAATTGTGCATAAAGAGAAGTATAGATAAACTAAAAGTGCTTGATGACCTTATTGTGAGTTCACAATACAGAAACTCACATTCGCAGTGATAATATTGTTTGTGAATTCTATTTATCTGGAAGCTCTACAACTGTGTTGATTTACTTGTGACCGTTATAGCTTAAAAGAAATAAACAGAATATGTTTAAGTGATTTATTAAGCAGACACTTCGACAGTTTTGGATGTAATATTGGAAGCCAGGTACATACATTTCGAGAACTGGCTTCAGATGAAGCAGGCAGTGTTTTTGTTAGTGTGGATTTTCTAGTCGCAATGTCATGTACAATGTACCAGAGCTCTGCACTAGATCTAGGTTTTTGTAACCTTGTACATATTTGAGGCAATTTTCATTTTGCATGCTGTGATGCGGAAATACCACTGTCTTGTTTGCTGATAGTAAAACCACATCCATAAACCATGCAAAGTTGTGCCATAAATACTTCTAAAGAGGAATATCAGTTCCAAAGAACATCACAAGACTTTTGCTAAACAGTCTTTATGCAATCCGACGTAATGTTGCTTAAAGTCTGATTAGAAAACACAAACAACATAGGTGTAATACAATTACAGCATATGCTCAGTGAGGCTAGCCACTTCAAACAGTGGTGGAAATATCACTGCTTAATTCCAAGTGGCTACAACATTTTGGAAATAGCTTCTACAAATTATTGTACATATTATAACTGGGAAATCCATATTAAGTAATAAATTGTTGGAGCTAAGGAAAGCTTTGGATTACAAATCTGGGCCAGGTCGCTTAAGAAGCAAGAAAGAAAAACATTATTCCTATACCAACTTACTTTGCTTATCTTTGCCCATATTTAATAATAAAAGTGCAAAATGAAATGCACAAATCGCATGGAGTCCATAGATTTTAACCATTGTGAAACCCTTAACTCAGAAAAGGGTTGGAAAAGAAAATAAAAGAAAAGAAAGAAGATATTCTTATTACAATTTAGCAATACGAGTAAAAACATCGGTTCACAAAAATTAAATTTTCTCAGCGTGTGTGACTTGTTAGAACGGTTGGTGTGGGTTTTAGCAGGCATATTTCGTTGTAAGATTAACTTGGATTTTATAATTCGTTCTTACACCTAATTTTCCTTTCAAAATATCTGGAAAGCCGGATTTATTGCTGAGGTAAATTATTTTAGAAGCTTTCTAAATAAGAAAAATTAATATTTTAATAGAAGATGGAGATTATCAACATTACATAAGGCACTTGTCTGTTATGTGTATTGTAAGAACAGCTATGTCCACAATGACACTAAGCAGTTTCTTTTATCAGTGTTGGGTCCAAAGCTGTTTTTCACAACTTTGTAATGAATTGCATTTGAAAGAAGAATCAATCATTTATGAACGTGTGTGTGTGAGAACAGATTGGTTTTATAAAAAAAAAAAATGAGAGTAAGGTGTTAAGACGTTCGTTAATACTCAAAACCTGCGAGATCAATGCAAAACATCAACAAACAGAAATAGCTCCTTTATTTGTTTGTCAAACAAATCCCTACTCTGTTCGTCCACTTTCAACAATTTCATTACTCCAAATTTTGTATAGGAGCGTATTCAATGTGTCATTCAGTCCAGACCCTCGCCAAAAGTAAAACTATCCAGTTTTTAATTATGCTTTAGAATACATATATGCGATATGAGATATGTGCATACCATTTATGAATATTCATACTACTCCGTTATCGTCCTTCCCTGCTTCTGCTTATGACACGGCTCCTTTATATAAAATATTTGTGACGTTTTAAACGATTTAGTGTCACGTAATGTACATACATCTTTTCTTTCACTGCTCGTGGCCTTTGAATGACAGCGCAACTGCCCTTATGCAGTCGCGCGATTGACAAAGTACAAACAACACATTTAAATGAAAGTATTCCCTATTTGCCACAAGGTAGTCCTGCTCTATAAATACACGTTTAAACGAGGTCTACTCGGAAGCCTATAGACTTCCCCTCTAGAAACCCGGGAGCGCCGAAGCAACTCCGTGGATGTTTCCTTGGGCTAAAACCTGGAATCTAAAAAACACCTCCCCCAGTTACAGGGTGGAAGTGGATACGCCACTTACGTGCGTCAACCCATCTAGGAAGACTACCAAAGAACCTCAGTGGGGTCGCTGATGATCTGTCTCACCGTGCTACTAGCTATTTCGGATAGTACTGGGATTCTTTTAGGCATTTCTCAACCCCGCCTGGACGGTCAAGCCAGCCTGACGTACCCAATAACTCCTTGGAGGTGGGTACCGCTGCTCCGTCGAGTCCAACCTAATCCACACAACACCCATACGGGAGGGGCTCGAATGTTTGGCCCGGCATACTTCTGGTAATGTCAGAATTACCACGAGTGCTAGGGGTCCGCAGCTATCGCACCACAGCAGCTGAAGGAGTCGGAACCCCTCCCCTACGGGAAGTCTATAAATACATTCCGATAACTCAGTTTCCAAAATGTTACGTATTCCTTTTGGTATGTTTTCTACGGTTCATGGATTTGGTTTATATGTCATGTAATTTAATCTGCTTAAAAACAGATACATCAACTTCAGGAAATATCTAAGACGCAGAGGCGGTGATTAGTTTTAAAAAGTTTACACCAAAAAGAAAATTGTTTCTTACTATTAAAGCTTTGTACCATACTCAAACAGCAGATTCCGACAGAGAAAGCATTATCTACATAATATTTGCTGTTCTGAAAAATCAAATGTATTGTCTTAGCAAGCGAGGTAGGAGACTTCAATGACGACCATGCAGCAGGCCCTGTACACGAATGTGAAAAGATAAAATATATGCAATATATATAATAATTTGGGTAAAACATTTTAGTAGTCACTTGGATTATTAGCGAGCAAACTATATTACAAAAGGTTAGAGATATAATAAAGACATGTTTTTTCTAGCTTCTAAGTAATTAAATAGAACTCAGATGTTTACTTGCTGCAGAGATAGAGAGTGATATTTCCGCAAACACTGAACAAACATGTGGGGCAGAGCTCTGTAGTTGCTCCAAGAAATGTCTTGTTAAAGGCTTGCGTGTTTCTGATTCATAATACATTTCTGTTACATTCTCTGATAAAAGCAGATGGATATTCCATTTCTCCCTGCTAAAATTTGTTGGCTATCCCAACACTTTGTGCACTACCTCACAATGCAATTCTAGCCCCGAGCAAAGAGCCATAATTGTCATGCCAGTATAATATAATTTTCTAGAGTTATTTTCTAGGTATTTGTAGAAGTCCTTCTCGCTAAATGGTATATCCAGGATTCTTCGTGCAACATTTTAGACAACTAAAATAACAAAAGATGTGGTTCGGTTAGTTCAGGTTAGGTTGGCTGCAACCAAAGTGGAAAAACCAATTTGTCATGATGGACAGTAAGTTCAACAAAAGAAAGAGGGGACTGTTAGGAAACATTATTATGAGTGAAACCTATGTACGTAGCTTTTATTTTTAACTACCAGTTACAATTAAATTCAGGTCTCATATTCCTACAAATCTTAGAAAATTCACTTCAGATTTTCAATTCAATGTGCAATAGTTTTTGAAGATGAGAATATCTCATATCTCATTTATTTTGTAAAACTGTCATGTTGGTTTCAGGCAGCATTCACATCTCAAGTGCCAAAAGCTTCAATGAATATTTATTGCAGCAAAAGTTTTCCCGATAACTGCGCACACGTTTATTCCAGAAACAGATTGAAATAGATACACTTTTCAAAAGCATGCAGGATTTTCATAAAGCCAAAGTCCCTGTCATTTCCCATGATTCGATCACGCTGATGTTTATGAATTGCTCTTCTCATGTCTTTACATCTAAAATCTTCAACGAAAGCCATTAGTGGTAACTACATAAATTATTTCCCAGAAAAGTGAATCTAAAACCTGACGAATCATTTCCTTCGAACTTACATGCATTAGTCTCTCCTAAAGAGTGAAGACTGGTTCGCAATAATCGAGAGCAAAAGCTAGAACGAGAGCTACAGAGTTAAAATCAATGCATTATAATATCAGCGTTTACAATTGACATGGATATACCAGTAGATATGTGTTTTGAACCTGTTTATTCAATCAAAATTTGACGCTGAATAACTTGAATTAGATTGGCTGAATTGTAAGCAGGTGACAAATATTGGTCACTGAATGACATGACAACAAATGACATACCAATCAGCAAAATCGATTTTGCCCTTTGCTACCGATGTGGTTTCCGGTCCTGTTTTGGAGCATATCAGTTAGTTTCCCATTCTCGTTTCCAATTTCGGGTTATTCTAATGTTTCCCACGTGTGATTTTCTAATAAAGAGAGACTTTATGCGGGCATTTATTTGAACCGGTTAGGATATAGGTAACCGTACGAAGGTGATTCGGCACTGCGACCAGTCTTGGTCTATTGTACCTATGCGCCCAAATGGGGCATCCCGGGAGGAAGGGTGAGGTGAGAGGAGACAGGGCGACTGATCCAAGGAGTCACGACAGTGCAAAGGGCAGGTTTTCTACAATTTATCAGTTGCAAACTCCCCGGTAGGCCAGTACAACCGGTATTCCACCCACCGTGGTCCTGAAACGGCCCACTAAGCCGGCCCGGAGACCGTCCTAACGGAGGAGGAAGTGTTTACCAGGGGCATATCATCCTGCCATGCAACGCCAAGACACCTGCCGACACTTGCACCCTGAAAGAGACCATCAGATGAGAGATGATGAGAAATGATAATGGAGATGAAATGGAGGGACAATAAACTCGGGGGATTTTTTAACCTACCAGCATTCGCCTGGCGACCCGAGAAACCCCCCGAAGAATCCCATGGATCTGGTAGGCCGGTCACGGAATCGAACCCGCACCTCCCGAATGCAGGCCACAGACAAAATCGTATTTGGACCGGACACGAGGATGTATGTACGTGACTGGGATAGGCGGTAACTGCCTGAAGACTTCTACAAGAATGGGACTACATTGTTGTCATGTTTATAAGTTCCGAACATTTCTTTTCAGATAACAAATATTGAATAACACTTTTTAGCGACTGCTTGTTTTTATTTAACTGCCTCAATGACCACCTCTAATACTCCCATCAGCTGTCTTCCAAAAACAAATTATGTAGTCAACTTTTTCTAACATTCAGTCTCAATGACTTGAACCAACTTCCTCTTAGAACAAACATTTCTTTACTGACATCCTTAAGATTATTTAACATTTGAATGTATTTTGTTATAACAGAGTTATAACACGTTTCTTTTGTTGTCACCAAAGCTGTGTCATGTTACTTCTCGATCGTTACGTAGCAGGTTTTTAATTATTTCCTTCAGTATATTGTTGACAAAGAACACATTCTGACAATCATGTAATTAAAATCAATATCGACTTTTAATTTCCTCCCGAAGATAACTAATAAACAAATAAATTAGCAAGAAAACAGTCTGGAACACTTTTGTGATACATAAGAGGCATTTTGAGGTTATGGCTCTTTGCTCCAGTGGCGGACTTCATGTTACTCAGCTGTTCTGTCTTGAGAAGTGCGCTGTATCTACTGCTACAGTTCCTAACCACGGAAAACATTGTTGCTCCAGCTAATAAACGCTCTGCAACTTCTCATACTTATGTAAACGCCTTTTAATGAATCCATTTCCAAAATTCCTCTCATGAGATCCTTTTTCTGGCATGTTCTACTAAATATTTGGCTTAGTATTAATGACAAAAGAAGATATTTTCACTTAAATTTGTATATACTGCATTAAAATATCCAATACATACTATGCTGAACACAATTTTTAAATAACCATTGTATTTTTGTTCTAAGAGGAGAAAAGAGAAACTTTATGTTCATATTTATATGAATTTCTCAATACATAATCATTTATTTTTAAATTCTTTATACAAATTATTCCTACCCATATTGAATTAAATATTTACATAAATGTTTCACTACACATGTAGGTCACGTGGCTTACAGGAAGCTGAAGCTTTGGCCCATGTGTCTATTGCGATATGCTTGCTTTGAAAGTCCACACCTTTTCCATGAAATTACAACAAATGAAATCGTAAATTGTTAGAAAATGGAAAACAATATCTAATGCTAATGGTTAATGTGTGTATTTTTTTTTTCTAGATAGTTAAAAACGAAAAAGTAGGTATCTAATTTCAGCATATTCCAGCGATGGTACACAGAGATTTTCAAGAAATTGAAAGAAATTGAGTGAGTATGCCCGGCAGACGTTTTTGTGATAATACTTTACTTATTTCTTATGGTTCAACAATTACGCACATTTGTACAAAATTCATTCAGAATGAAGTGCAGTTAACAGGCTACTCGCAGAACATTCATGACATATATTTTATTTTCCTTGATAAATACCTTAAACATATAACATTTAATAAAAATTCTGAGAAAATTTAAAATACTGAAGAATTACGTATTTCTGCAATGGATAAACACCAAGATCGGTAGTTATCCTATATTTACTTTTAAGTTAATTGCTCTCTCTCTCTCTCTCTCTCTCTCTCTCTCTCTCTCTCTCTCTCTCTCTCTCTTTCTCTGTCCAATACACACATTGCTCTTTTTGTAAAATAGTTTGTGCCTTCCGAAGACTTCAAACAGCAGATTTCGAATGAAATAGAAATATATTAGAGTGTGTAGATGGCAGAAAAATAAAAGATAAACTATTTGATAAACTACTAAACACTGGTTTAAGAGATTGCTTTATTTGGTACTCTAATGTCTACGTTTCATTAAACCCTGCATATCGCTTTACCTACATTTATTTATTATCGCTTTCTCTTTAGTTTACCGGCGATAAATGAGGTATTCCGCACTTCATGAACACTAAAACCCAATAATAATAAGTTGGATAATCCTGCTGTCACGAATCTTCGACTCTACGTGCTGATGCTCCATTCCTTGAGTTACCAACATGAAACATCTGATATACATAGGATAGGACAGGATAAGATAGGATAGGTTAGGATAAGATAAGATAGGATAGGTTAGGATAAGATAGGGTAGGATAGGATAAAATACGATAAGATAAGATAGGATAGGTTAGGATAAGATAGGGTAAGATAAGATAGAATAAGATATGATAATATAGGTAAGATAGGATAGGATCAAATAGGATAGGATATGATAGGTAAGATAGGATAAGATAGGTAAGATAGGATAGGATAAGATAGGTAAGATAGGATAGGATAAGATAGGATAGGATAGGTTAGGATAAGGTAGGATAGGATAGGTTAGGATAAGGTAGGATAAGATAAGATAGAATAAGAGATAAGATAGGATAATATCTGATAAGATAGGATTGGATAATATAGGGTAGCATAAGATACGATAGGATAAGATAAGATAGAATAGGATAGGATAGGGTAAGATAGGGCAGGATAGGATTAGATAGGATAGGATAAGATAAGATAGGGTAAGATAGGATAGAATAGGATAGGATAGGGTAAGATAGGATAAGATAAGATAGGATAAGATAGGATAGGGTAAGATAGGGTAGGATAGGGTAAGATAGGATAAGATAAGATAAAATAGGACAAGATAAGATAGTGTAAGATAGGATAGGATAAGATAGGATAGGATAAGACAGGATAGGATAAGATAGGATAGGATAAGACAGGGTAGGATAAGATAAGACAGGAGATAGGATAGGATAAGATGGGATAGGGTAAGATAGGATAGGATAGGATAAGATAAGATAAAATAGGACAAGATAAGATAGTGTAAGATAGGATAGGATAAGATAGGATAGGATAAGACAGGATAGGATAAGATAGGATAGGATAAGACAGGATAGGATAAGATAGGTAGGATAAGATAGGATAGGATAAGATAAGACAGGAGATAGGATAGGATAAGATGGGATAGGGTAAGATAGGATAGGATAAGATAAGATAGTGTAAGATAGGATAGGATAAGACAAGGTAGGATAAGATAGGATAAGATAGGATAGGATAAGATAAGACAGGAGATAGGATAGGATAAGATGGGATAGAAATTTACGGAGGAGATTCGACACGTCGATCAGACTGATCCTTTGTACCCAAGCCCCAAGTGGGACATCCCCGCGAGGAAGGATAAGGCCAGAGGAGACAGGTGACCGACCACAAGGAGTCACAACAGTACAGAGGGCAATATACCTACCCTTCACCAGTTCCAAACTCCCCGGAGTCCAGTACAATCGGCATTCCTCCTACCGTGGTCCCGAGAAAGGCCACCATGCTAGAGCTCGGAAAACACCTTCCAGACTTACATAATCGCGTTCCTGAAACGCCCCATTAGGCCGCCTTGGAGACAGGAGACGGTGTTTACTAATATAGGAGCATATCATCCTGCCATGCAGCGCCGATATTCCCGCTAAGACTTCTACCCTGAAAGAGACCGCCAGATGTGAGATGACGTGGCATAGTAATGGAGCCCAGGATTCACCTGACGATACGGGGAAACCTCTGGTAGGCCGGACGCGGGCCACGGACGAAACCGCCTGAATCATTCCGCTCGGTACGTCTAGCATATCTACTTCCTCCAACTCTCACACGTTACGTGGGCCAATCACAAAAGTACAACAGTTCAACTCTACGAATTTTGTACTTTTTCTTTTTCTACAGAATTCTAAGCCTGAGTCAGCCTTCCACGAAACATGCTTACAACCCTTAAACTCGTTCAACAGCCTATGCGTTAGCTTCCTTAGTTACATATTGATTTCACATGCAGAATATTTATTACAATTATTTATATTTCACAATAACTTCTTAATTTAATTATGTATTCCTTAATAAATACGGTATCAGTAACAAATCTGGTATTTGAGTTCAAACTTCCAAGGCAATATAACCTCCTCTCCTAAAACATGTGAATAAAATAGAAGTCTCTTCATTCTGAATGATTTTTGTATGACTTCGTATAACTATTAAAGCTTAAGTGATAGGCTGAAACTTACAAAATAGGTAGGTATATAGATTGTTTAAACATAACATTTATTTTAAATGCAGTTTTGGTAGAATCAATGATTTCCAGACACTTTTTTTATTGGTTTGAATTTTCCAATACTTTATAGTGTATGTTTAAAGTGCTTAACTACCAATCTTTTGTTTCACTATGTTACGCAAAGAATACAAAATTTGAAATTTAACATAAAGCTACAAGGATTTTAAAACTATGGCGATCACTTCAGCCTTGTACATTACCCTTTCATCCATGTTTGTAGATACTATTTCTGCAAACGTTTACCTCGATAAGGTTAAATTGAGTACTTTATTTTATAGGCACTCTTTAACTGCTCAGTATTTCATTCTATAGTGGACGTGAAATACCCTTATATTTTGCTCAGATGCCTCTTCTATCAGGCTTTAGTTCTTTTACGTGCTGAATATCTACGACACTGCACCACCGGCTTTACTTCCCTTCCGAAGGTAAGTTCGAAAAAAGAATTCACCAACCTCCGGCGTGTTTGAGCTCTGACATCTGGTTTAACATGTCGATACAGAAATAAGGTTTTGTTGATTGGGTCGAGAAAGGTTAAAGCACCGCGTGGTGATACAGGAAAGCGGTACGAGACTGTACTCTCCTCTCGTAGGTTGGTGAATCAGTGATGAGGATGTTGTTATATATGAGCGGGTAGCGCTGGAAAACATTCAGCGATCGCCAAATAACGAAATGGTAATTAACACAAAATGGCTGCAGTTTCCTCCCCCAGTACCGGCACTGAGGGTGCCACCCACTCGCATAAATCTCCCTCCCTAGCAGCCAGCCATCTTTCTTCCGTCCTGACGGCCGGCGCGCAATTGAGGATTTGCCAGCGCAGCAAGAACAGCGGAGCCTTGCGTCCTACAGGTGTGAACTTCTTGTATCTTATGTCTCCAAAGTGTTTGCTAAACAAAATACATTAGTTTAATAATATATGAATTAAAGTATGATGCATTATATTCACGTAACTTTCTTCTGTCTGTGTTGTGTATTTTTATATAATTTCTATAAAATGTCCATAGAAAACTTTATGTTAATCGAGATAAACATTTGGGTAGCATTTTATTACGTACTTCGTTATAGATACAAAGGTGACACACGAAAATGAAGCGAAAATCAAAATTTAAAAGCGAGTCATTTAAAGTGGCCATCCTTGAAATGCCATTCATTCATTGCCTTTACGTGCTGTTGCGAAAACACAGAATGGTGATTGTACTTCAAAACAAACTTATGTGTATTATTAACATAGTATTTTCTACCCATTATCGTTTATTTTTACATGTCTTCTACTATTACAAAAGATTTATTTTGTATCGAAAAAAAATCTTGTAGTTATACTCAGTGACCTTTGCAGATATGACACAAACATTTTGAAGAAAATACATATTCAAAACATTCTGGAAACCAGCTTTACTTTGATCAAATTTTATATTTGACAAATAGATACGAGAAATTAGGATATATGTCTTCAATTTTCTGTCAAATCTTCTTTATTTGGTGGAATTTTGTGTACGTTTGTAAAACAATAAAATTAAGTACACCAGACTGATAAAAGCTTACTGCAGTAAAGTTAAAATATGCAATTTATGTTAAATATTGTTTTTCTTAGGGTTAATCTTTTTCGAAATTAAGTTTGAATTCTTTTTTCTTTCTTTCTTTATTTTCTTGTTCCCGTTGATTTTTACTTGTTCCACCATAGTAGACAGGCACGTATTTAGAAGTCAATTTCCGGGGGGGGGGGGGGTCGTGTCCAAAAAATCTATGTTGAATTATTTGCTTTTAATAAATAGGTAATCAGAGATGTGCTTTTATCATGTTAGTAAAAAATAAAAACACGTGTAATATATTATATTCACCTGACTTTCTCCACCCAAGCTTCTACAAATTGTTCTTAGAAAAGTTTGTTTTTGTCTTTTTTCTCTGGACAAAGCCTGTAGAAAGGCCTTGTACATTGCAAATTTTTTGTTCTTATACCTGGGATAAAGTGATAGATGCAGTAATCAGACATTTAAAAGGCGAACCACTGATTGATGCATTTGAAGTATTAGTTCTGCTTGAATAAAAAAGGGAATAGGAACTTAGAATTTAAAAATTACATACCTTTAAGTAAGTATCTGGGAATTCTAATCAAATTATAATATATCGGAACTGGGTAACTTTGCAATACATTATTGTAACTGACATTATTTTTGTATTTTAATGAGTTCTACAGCTGCTGTGCAGTAACTTTTCATTTATCTCTTAAATATCTTCATGTCTGCCTGACAGTGAATAGAGACGTTAAGATGAGAAGCTTGAATAAACTTTACCGATTTGTTTTAAACTAAGTTTTATTTCAAATATTTATTAAAAGTTTGAAATGATAATTCATTTGGGGGGGCCGGATCCCCTGGATCCCTCCCTTAAATACGTCCCTGATAGTAGACTATATAATACATAGTATATACCTAGAGAAGGTACTGCTTTCCATCAAAAAATTCCATGAGATTTCACTGGAAATATCGTTTTCGATCCCCCAAATCGAAGGGAAAAAAGATTAAAAGTTCTGTGTATGGCGGGGGGCACATGTGTGTTGTTTATGCGAACAGCATAAGTCAGTACGAAAGGGCTGTTAAATATCATACTTGGTATTCAACATTTTCCAAATATACAACACGAATAAATCCTCCCGACCCAAAATTACTTTCTATATGAAATATTTTTTTAAAATTTCAATTTCCTAAAAATTAGATATAACGATTTTTATTAAAATGTCTTGTATTTAAGATATTTTCATGACAAACAAAATGTAGGATATCAGAGTATGAACTTTGAAGTAAGCTTCATTCTGAATGACTTTTGTATAGCCGGTAAACGATAGACAAAACCTTATTATCAACACAAAGTTTAGATCTTACTAAAGCACACAATGTACATTTGTAATATGTACACACATATTTTATGGAGCTAAGCATTTCCGAGATATTCTTTATTATGTTCTTACATTTTCAAAATACTTAGTTTTCTTAAATAGGAAGTCGTTACTTGATTGTTTTAACACTTGGCCATGCAAAGAGAATAGAATTAAAATCCATCAAATAGTGACTATAGCTTAAAGCCTAATGTATTCTCATATTCTCCTTGAACATTCGAATATAACTAAATAATACAATTTTTACAAAACTTTTCTATTAAAAAGAATTAGAAGAATAAGCATTTGTAGGAACAGTCAATTGGTAAAGAGAGCCATGTGAATGTACCACATTCGATATTTTTGAATACATGTATGCTTTAATGAGGAAGTTTAGAAGCGTTACATGAGTAAATATATGCTGGTGTTTGAGAAGAATAAAGGTTGGTAATACTCTCAGATATACGACTGCTCGGATAGAGCAGTGCGTTAGGTGGTCTACCTGTGTAGGGGCTTCATGCTCTCGAGGGTGCCAACGTAACTCCATGGTGGACATATGCTGAAGTTTGGACTCGTGTCCCTTTATGGTGATTAGTTTGTCACTCTTGTTGTCATGGAGAGACCACGGGAAAAAAGCGATTATAGCCAAAAGTTTCCAATTAGATGACGCGGAATCATGTTCGGCAATCTGTAGTTGTAAATTGCATAAGAGAAGCTGTTGCCAGAAAAGCTTATTTAAGCTGCGTTATTGTTGTGTACCTATGATGAGCATAACGGATATCATTTTTGAACACTTTTTAGGTTTCAGTATGTCCAATAGAAGCAAGTTCCTGTTTCGCCTGGGGAGTAGGCCTCCCAACTTACTGCTCAATGTCTATGCTGTCAGTACATGTTTAGTTCATTCTCGTTTACCATTGCGCCTGGTTAAAATCATATTAGTTCAGATAATATATGCCAAAGAATGAAAAATATCAAGATAAAACTGTTCACCAGCAAGGAGATTCAAGAAAACTTTCGTGAAGTATAATCTACAGATAACCTGTTATTTACAGCTAGTCTGCAGCTGGCCTACTAATCCCAAAGTCGTGGGGTCAAATCTGGCCCAAACTCATGGTTCTTAAGTATGTTTAAAAGTAACGACTCATGTCAGTAGATTTACTGGCATGCTAAAGAACTCCAGAGGGACTAAATTTCGGCTCATCGGCGGCGCCGATAATGATTCTGGCAATTGACAGCATTGTTAACAAACAAAATATTTACAGTTTGCTATGTAAAATGTTAACTGAAATACAGGTTGTTTCAAAACGACACCGTTGCCTAGTTTATAACCTAACTAGTCAGAATTTTGGTGTCGCAGCTTCGAAGTTCTGTTAGGTATAATTTTATGCAGCATTAAATATTATATTATTTTGTGATTAGGCAGCGCAGGAACCACTGATGTGCAAACCTCAGAAGTTGTTAATGGAGACGCACCGGCCACGAAAACAAAAACATTACTCTTTGCTCTTTATCAGTGACCCTAGCCTCGCTTTCATGTAATGGGACAAAGGGCAGTTACTTGTGGAAAAAGTCGATAATGACTCGGACAGTTCCAAGGTTGCTCATTTTGTTATGATCTTAATTGTACAGTGCTTTCATCCAGTTACTGTAAAATTAACAGCTTCCTTTTCAGTTACAAATGCTTTACTTAGTATTATTAAACACAGTGAAATAAAATGCTTGTCTCATTGTATACCTAAAGCATTTAGTTTTGGTTAACTTTATCTACAATTCTTTGATGTTGTTCTCTGTTCTGTTTATCATTCAATGCTTCCATCCTGAACCTCACTAACATTAACTTCCCCCTAAAAGGTTTAAGTTGCATATGTCCACCAGCTTATTTGCTGTCATTGACTGTTATAACGGAATGCTGGAACACGTTAAACACTCATAAACAAATTACTAAGTATAGCTTCTTTATTGCGGTTTCATAAGCCATAGAAAATCTTAATAGCAGCAAGCTACCCTAGAGTATGTCGGTATGCTTACAAACAGCTACAGCAGGCGGCACGGTGTGTTGCCTACCCGCCAAATTCGATACCGTGAGGCACGCGGCGTTGTTTCTGTAACTGCCTAATCCACACTCATTCTGGAGCATTTTTATTCGGCTATATTGGCGGTAAAACTATGTATATGTGTCGCATAAGCTGAACAACTACTTCTATATACCTATTCATACAGTGTCCTTTCGAAACATCCTGTATATGCCAGTGCCATTCATAACAGATGGATGAGTCCGAGTATTTACACAATCAACATTAAAGCACTTTTAATAATATTGCATTTATGTTGAAAAGAGAAGAATATGTTATTTTAATAATAAAAAGAAACATGCACGCCCGACTCGGTAGCGTAGATGGTAGCGTGTCTGCCTCAGGTTCAAGAGGTCCCGAGTTCGAGTCTCAGTCAGGGAAGTTACCTGGATACGGGTTTTTCCGGGGTTTTCCCTTATCCTGAAAGAAGAATGTCGGGTAACTCTAAAGCTCTATGGACTCTGGACTAATTTGAACATCATTTCACCCATTCCATTCATCGTCCTATATGACTTAACGTTGGAGACGTAAAAAAATGTACATCAAGGATTCGAACTCATGTTGGTCCACTTACTTGACAGACGCGTTTTACCACTCGGCTACCATGCATATGGCCAAGCCACAAGACATCTCGCTATCTATCGCATAGCTTTGAAACGAAGTCAGAGCGGCATTCAAGCGTACATTGCGAATGGTGCGTCATCGAATGCCTCCGATGTTTTCCGAATCAAACTATTTTTCTGGTAGCTGCTCCTCACCCCTCTAAAACTGTATAGCTATCAAGAGTTCCTGCATTAAGCGAAAATTACGTTGCTTTTATTTTATTAACTTTAGAAATCAAAAACAAGATCCAATGATTTAAATGTGTAAAGTCTATTTGACAGTTTCGATCGAGGATTGATTCACCGCTATGCAACATTTCCACAACTTAAACGACTGTCGGTTATGGAAGGTAGACGTTCAACATTTATAACATCTTGTATGAATATCGAGTAATTTTTCATCCGTTGTTTGGATTGGTTGGCATTGTAGAAATTACAATAATAAGGAGTTAAAGGGAAGATTCAGCAAAAAATCCTGTAGATCAATGTTCATCAATTTTATAAAATAAATGAAATTAATGCTTCTCTGCAGTTTAGAAAGCTAACCATGTGGCGTAATCATAAAATGTTAAAAATAGTTTGTCACGCCTTGAACTGCCTACTTGAGAACAGTGTGAACAGTTGAGGGGCTGAAAGCTAAATAAACATTGCAGTGAAGTCTTGAGTCTCGAATTGCGGCACGGTCTATAGACAGCGGGAGCAAATGGGACAAGAAAATGGGAGGAAGCGAGCAATTCCCATTTTTGAAAATG
Source organism: Mantis religiosa (assembly GCA_030765055.1). NCBI lineage: Eukaryota > Metazoa > Arthropoda > Insecta > Mantodea > Mantidae > Mantis > Mantis religiosa. The sequence goes on from CM060954.1 coordinate 143,967,123, forward strand.
AAACGGAGCACGATAGTTAGGGGAGACAAGCGGACCAATGAGGGTGGACAACATGGAGCATGCCTAATGGCGCCCACTTGCACTGCTTTCTTCTTACTCCTTCACGAAATGGATACACAATCCATTAAACCAGCAATTTCAATAAAACTCCCACCTATTTTAGGCGAGTTCGCTATTGCGGGAGGAAACCTATGAAGCAACTCACGCACTGTTCCTAATCCGGGGCTAAAATGTCGCAGAAAGCGTTGGCTTAAATCGCAACTTCCTTCCCCAAAATATGAAGAGAAGATTAAAATAAAACGAGCAAAGCTTACAAACAGAATCTGTTTGCGTTTACATTTTTTGCGATTATTTAATTGAAGATCAATAAATTTCAGAAAAGTAAACCACAAAAGTTAATTAAGCTTTCTAATTTCTTACAATTATTACATCTGCAGAAAGTAGATGTTGTTCACTTTAAACAATTCTATAACGCAGAGAAAAAACTATCAATATTATATATACCTACTTTTGTAACAGTTGTTTTCGTTTGGCACTAAAAATGAGGTTTGTTTATTTTCTTGGTAGCGTTATTTAGAATTAAAACATGTTTTAAAATATTATAATGCTTATATTAAGTACGTGGAAGTGAAATTCTAGAAAAAATAAACAAGATATGTATATTGGTTGGTACAATTGACGTTACTATAAAGAAATGAACGGTTACTATGGAGAAAAAAAGATCAATAATCTTCCTTCTGGGAAAAAGGACGCGGATAAAATACAAGTTTTATAAAGATGAGTGGACGTGCAGGAGAGTGTTGTAAAAGAAAATATATTGTGTAATAATGTATATTCAGTGTTCTAAAGAAAAAGTCAATAATCTGGGAGAGAGATTTACGAAAGGAAGTGTCTATCGATAGTGACCGCGAAGTGAACAAACGTGTAGCGAACGGACCAAAATAGAAGTTAAACAGAAACTTTATTTTCTGAAAATTGAATAAATCGCGTAAGATGGATGTTCGTGGATTTCAGTGAGTAATAATAAGAAATACTTCTTCAAATCGTGTAAAGAAAATGTCGCTACAACGTGGTGCATCATCATAGCATCTTCTACGTGGCACCATCCCCCCAGCACCAAAAACTTCTGTTTCAATATGATTTTCACAACGAAAAATCTCGTTGCACTTTAGGTGATCTTGTCATTACATTCCTCGTATGATATGACTTAACGTTGGAGGAAGTTAAAAAACTAATCTACTTCCGCCCACCTCGGTAGCGTAGATGATAGCTTGTCTGCCTCACGTTCAAGAAGTAGCGAGTTCGAATCTTCGTTAGGGTGAGTTACCTGGATACGGTTTTGTCAGGGGTTTTCCCTTATCCTGAAAGACGAATGTCAGGTAGCTCTAAGCTTCATGGACCCCGGATTCATTTGAGCAGCATTTCATTCATCGTCCGATATGACTTAATGTTGGACGACATAAATTACACACACACACAGACACACACACACACACACACACACACACACACACACACACACACACACACACACACACACACACTCACAAAACTTCCAACTCTTTCCTCTGTTTATCCTACTTCAAATATATCCTGTTGTTTTCACTTAACTTTCTGGATACACATCCAGATGACAATTATACTTTAGTTTTGATTCCACGACATAGTCCTCTACTTCCTGCAAATATCCTTAATTACCATCTTCCACTACTTTACGTTCTTTTAGTATTCGTGGAACGCTGGGGCAGAATCCCTAGCGACATGATCAACTGTAGCAGCAACAAATTGTTTCATTAACACACGTCGTTAAAACTAATCGCCCCCACCTGACCAAGTGACGTCATCATCCCTCCCATGCTCTCTCTGCAAAGCTCCCCTAACCCCTAGCAAGAGCATTGTCTTAGGTTAGGGTGCTAATTGGTTCAATGAAAAGGTGTGATAACCATTAACGAACTTCTCAGATCAAGTCAGTGACATGAACTTAATCAAGACTGTTTAAGGGGATCTCCGTACGTTAATTGCATAGCACATCGAATTATAAATAGGGCCTGTACTTACACTTTATCTACTGGTAAACGGAGTGTTGTATTTTATGTATTTTATTCATTTTGAAACATGGTATTTTAATCAAATTCAATAGAGCCAGATTTGAGAAACTAAACTATAACAATGTTATCATGTAAAGGTTAGTTTGGGATTATTGCAGGGCTTTACTTTAAAACATTCCTTGAAACTTAAACACATTTTTAGGAAAAAGTCAATGTGTATGTGGGTATATCTGTGAACGGCGGAAGTTTTGATTAAAATACTATATGTTTAAGATATTTTTATTACAAATTAAATAAACAGTCTGACTTTTTTAGCAATGTCCTCAGAAGTTCTTTTCATGCTGAGTGATTTTTGCATAGCTGGTAAACCGTTAATAAACACACAAAAAGTACATCTATATTGCACAAAAAGTATACATTTCATTAAAACATAAAAATTAAATCAAATATATTTCTCTCTCTGTCTCTCTCTCTCTCTCTCTCTCTCTCTCTCTCTCTCTCTCTCTCTCTCTCTCTCTCTCTCTCTCTCTCTCTTTATGAAGTGAACCATTTGAGAGATATTCCTTGTTATTTGTTTGAATCTTTCAGCACTTTTTCTCAAATGGAAAGTGGTTATTATTTCTATTTCGAACTTTTATAGACTGCAATTACTCTAATTATTGAAATATGTACTGGGACTTTACCATATCGGTACTTGTGACCCACCAGGAGGTGCCCTGTGAGGGAGAGGTAATCCAAAATCCCAAGAGAGGAGAGAGCAGGGTCCCTAACAGCTCCGAATTAAAGCTCTCTGGTGGCATCTAGCGTACTCCCCAATAGAGGCTGACATAGAGGGAGATGGGAAGCCGCAGATTGCACCAGGTTGAGAGAGAGAGAGAGAGAGAGAGAGAGAGAAAGAGAGAGAGATAGAGATAGAGAGAGAGAGAGAGAGAGAGAGAGAGAGAGAGAGAGAGAGAGAGAGAGAGAGAGAGAGAGAGAGAGAGAGAGAGAGAGAGAGAGAGAGAGAGAGAGAGAGAGAGAGAGAGAGAGAGAGAGAGAGAGAGAGCATCCTTTTTGCCTACGATGCAGGTAGTGTGGTAAAATTAAAGGACAGGAAAATCGGAGGATATAATGAATGTTCCTAGAATTCGCCTAGTGAGCCGGGGAAAACACCCCAAAAACACGTGGGCCAGGAAAGTCCACTACGGTAGTCGAAACATTGACCTCCGAGTGCAAACCACAAATCTACCATCCTCAATACCTATGTAGATATAAATGTATATGTACAAATTTTTCTTCGCGGATACTTTAATAAAGCATAATCACTTTTTAAGAGATTAATTTGTGTATACATACAAGTTATTGATTACTTTTATGTTTGTCTTTTTAGAAAGTCGTATATTTTATATTTTTAAAAGCGTATGTAACTTTGTGTCTGTATTTTCTGGTGACGTGGAAAAGCAGACCTAATTCCACCAGAATGAATGAATAAACGAATGACCTAATGAATAAATAAGTAAATAAATAAATATGCAGTACAGCAAGTAAAAGTGGCAGTTACGCACCTTAAATGTTAAAAAATCTATTTTCCCATTTGCCTTCTAAGAAGGTAAAAGTTGACAAAGGTCCGGATTTCAATAACTTCATCTTTTTTTTTGTGATAATCCTAATATGATGCTAAAGGAGTAACATACTGGCTCATAAAGTTTGCATGAAATTAAACCATTCTTAAGGCTCATATTCGCACCCTCAAAACTTTTGATATCTATTATAGAACCGGTTACATCAAAAGCTCTACCTGCTTGGACAGGTCTCCTCCATCTTAGCCAAGATTATCTAATGAACATCAAAGAAGTAACTTAACCTCAAAGAGTGATCTATATCTAATACCGATGAAGGATAGAGAAAATTATGAAGTGAATGGAGTAATGTGTCTTAATTTTTCCAATTATGTAGCAATGTACGTACGAGTGCTATGTTACCGAAGTTGAATTTCTTACACATTGCTGCTTGTGGTTTAACAATATTACCGTGATCTTGGATATTATACAGTGATTTCAAATAAACAAAGAAGTCTGCTGTCTGCAGTCATATGACTTTTTCTAATTGTACAAACTACCCTTACAAACACTTACCTACCTATACCTCTACTTCATGTTAATTGAAATAAACATTATCTTGTTGCTAGTTTTCTTGTCAGGTTTAAGAGAGTATGAGGAATCAGTAGACTTCAAGACTCTAAAGGGTTGGTCGCTATGTGATAACTCAGAAATTTCCTTGTCTTTTCATGGCCAAGAAATAAAAGAAATGAATGACTTCTCATTTGAGAAAAGTATAAACATTGGAAACTTCACACAAATAACAAGGAATATCTCTGAAATGGAGATTGGACATAAATTGTGTGTTTCAACAAGATTTACATTTTTATGCAGTAAAACGTTGTCTATCCCTTACGGTTTCCGAGTTATACAAAAGTTATCCAGAATGAAGAGAGCCTCGGAGGAGAATTCAAGAAACACAGTTCGTATGTTATGAAATTATCTTAAACATATATTACTTCAATAAAAAGTGTTAGAGAAATATTTAAAAAAATAAAATGTTTCGAAAAATGTTCCAAGGTAAGGGTATTTGACTTTCTGACTTGTTTATAAACCAATGCACTGCAACCAGTCTTGATCTATTATGCCTATGCCCCAAGTGGGACATTCCTGGGAGGAAGGATGAGGCGAGAGAAGACAGGGGGCGGCCAACCTCATGACCGTGCAGACAGCAGGGTCTCTACTATTTACTTGCGGGCAGGCCAGTACAACCAGCATCCCACTCAACGTGGTCCAGAAACTGCCCCACCAGACCGGGCTCGGAGATCAGAGAGCACCAAGATTACCACCGACACTTCTACCCTGAAAGAGACCACCAAGAGAGAGATGATGGGGAATAATAATGGAGATGAAATGTAGGGCAAGAAATTTGGGGGATGTAATTAACCTACCCAGCATTCGCCTGGCGACCCGGGAAAACCCCCGAAAAACAATGGGTCAGGTAGGTCGGCCACGGGAATCAAACCCGGAGCTCCCGAATATGGACCACAGACGAAACCTCCTGAACCATCCCGCTCGGTTGGCAGATCCTGACCTTCATCGTTATTTAAACGTCATTTTGTTTTTGAGTTAGGCTGCTCTCTCTCTCTCTCTCTCTCTCTCTCTCTCTCTCTCTCTCTCTCTCTCTCTCTCTCACACACACACACACACACACACATATACACATACACACTGACGTTCTATTTTTTTTTATTCAGGAGATCTCAAAAAGTAATATGTATACGAAAATGTCGCTATGGAGATTTTGGGTGGAATACAATACCTTTCCTACTTACGTAAGTACTCACGCAGTACAGAAAGCAAAAACTATCATTCATAAAATATAGCGGACATTAAAGACATGGTGGGGGTTTCGGAATGCCCTATCTCGACTAAGTTAAATTCTGTTATATTTAAGACCCGTCATCTTACCAACCAACCTAGAGGGATAAATTTTTACAAGTTATGTATTGTTTCCTTGCGATTTAGACAGGAGGAATTTGGACTAACGTGAAAAATGTATATATTATAATTTTTAATTGACTCAAAATATTGAAATTAAAAAATTGTTTATTTTTTCAGAAGATAATTTTTGCAAATAGATTTTACTCTGTCTAAAGTTGGGTGTGTATATGCAAAACACTTGATAAAAATTGTAGCTTGGTATCTGGTACAGAAGCTGAGAAAATGGGTAAGATATTTGAAGAAATGTGTTTTTCCAGAAATTGCGTTTGTAGTAGATTTTGTCATACACGCCGGCCCTCATAGCCGTGGTCGCTGGAGCGTATGTCTCTAGCGTCCCACCGCGTAGAGGGTCACGGGCTCGAGTCTCGCCTTGGACTTTTTTTTATTTATTTTTTATTATTATTATTTTTTTTTTTTTTTTTTAATTTTACGTCCTCCAACGTTAGGTCATATCGGACGGTGAATGAAATGGATGAAATGATGCTCAAATGTGTCCAGGGCCCATGGAGCTTAGGACTAACCGACATTCGTCTTTAAGGATAAGGGAAAACCCCGGAAAAACGCCTTGGACTTGGTTGTTTATGTATATGTGTAAAAAGTACAGTAAGCAAATAGTAATTAAAAAAAAGATTTTATCATACTTTAGTGCATCCCTGGGCCATATGATGGGTCATCTGGGTCTTTCTACTCTTCAAACATGCTCTTCAAATTCCTTTTACCTCTGCTGGAAGACGCCTTGCCCTTTTATGTATCTGTTGTAGAGCCCTCTCTGCTCAATTACTCGAACGGCATTCAAATTCTTCATTGCTAATATGCAACTGAGTACATTTTTCATTCCCAGTTTCTTGAGAACGAAAAATTTCACATTATTTCCTTGATTGAAGGTTGCCATAGCATCAAAAATACCCATGTGCAATATACCTACTCATTTCAATAAAGATATTCTTTGATAGCCTGGTCCATATAACATTATATAGTGATTCGTTTTGGTTTTGTGAACCACCATTTAGACATTTCTTCAGTAAATCTCGATAGGCTAGATCTCATTTCACTCGTGCATGCTACTGATAGATGAAAGTGGTCATTGTGGTCATATTCTCCGACCTTCTTCGCCTTTAGAAATTTGCAGTAAGATAAAACTCACAACCCATGCTGAGGGTTTTGGTTACTGGACAGTATGTGAAAATGACAGGCCCATTTCAACAGAACAAGTGTAATTAAAATGGTTTCTATATCATTATATTATATGTATCATAAATCACTTTAATCGCAGAAAACCACAGATTAAACTGAGACAAAAATATAAAATATGACAATTTTATGATTTCTGGTCATTCCGAACCCCCTTACGTAAATACTCATGTTGTACAGAAAGCAAAAACTATTCATTCTTAAAATATAGAAGGCATTAAAAGCACGGTGCTTTCTACAGAGTATATTCGTAGCTATATTATTTAAAATATAAAATATTTCTAATGAAACGGAAGCATTTTCTGTATGTCAAGTTTTAAATGGAAGGTAGAGACACTGTGGTAAAACTTGCAGCTCTGCAGGAAGTCATAGCAACATAGGAAACAGGATTAATAACCGCAGAATTAAAACTCATCGCAGATAACCTTCCTTATCTAACTTCCGTGTGAATAGTTGAGCAAAACAAGAACTGTGAACATCCCTGGTTCGACTCTGTTTGTCTACGTCGTAAAGAGGGATCTGCTAATTAACACCCCTCGGAGAAATTGCCTGCCGCGACACTTTTACGTTGTTTTAATAGCCAAGTGATGACGCAATAAACTTGTTGTATACATTCATAACCCCCGTGATTCATCCCTCTCTGCCAGGGAGTTCATTAACCCCTTTTTATTGTCCAACCAAGGGAAACAAGAAAAATGTCTCGTTTACAGCCAATCAGCTATAAAGTGTTCTCTACTTTCCATTTGTAATCGACACTTCAATAAAGTGAATTGTTCACGACTTTATTGAAGAATGCGGGAAATACTCATTTGTGGCCTTGGATTTATTTTTTCATTTTCTCTGCCCTTTAAACTTCGCAAGTAGAAGAAACATCTTGTAAATAGGTAAAATGACAAACTGACAATATCTGAAACTTTTATACAATCTGCAGGCAATAAAGTACTTTATTATTATTATTATTATTATTATTATTATTATTATTATTATTATTATTATTATTATTATTATTATTATTATTATTATTATTATTATTATTATTATTATTATTATTATTATTATTATTATTATTATTATTATTATTATTATTATTATTATTATTATTATTATTATTATTATTATTATTATTATTATTATTATTATTATTATTATTATTATTATTATTATTATTATTATTATTATTATTATTATTATTATTATTATTATTATTATTATTATTATTATTATTATTATTATTATTATTATTATTATTATTATTATTATTATTATTATTATTATTATTATTATTATTATTATTATTATTATTATTATTATTATTATTATTATTATTATTATTATTATTATTATTATTATTATTATTATTATTATTATTATTATTATTATTATTATTATTATTATTATTATATTTTCTAGAAAAAGTACCTACGTTTTATTTAGGAGAAGAAGTAAGTGCCGAGAATAAATATTTTACCTAACAATTCTGAAATCCTAACAAAGTATATTTTCAGACAAAGACTCTGTGTAAATAACACTTAATCACCAAATTTTATAAATAAGTTAGGTACGTATATTCAGTACATTTTGAACAAAATTCCTCGCCATGAACTATACTTTCAATTAATAAAATTCTCGAACAACTGGATTTTCTAAAAATGGCTCTAAAATTTTTGATTAAAACACAAAGTATTTAACATATGTTCATGAAAAATAAATTAAATGATTATAATTTTCTGGGAATTTTCTTTAGAAACGCTATTCCATCTGTATAACTTCTGCTACATAGCTGATAAACCATAAGAGATAGAGCCCGCCACTGCAGCGTAAAGGGTAGCGTGTCTGTCTCACGTTCAAGAAGTCTTTATTTCGGTCAGAGTAAGTTAAACACATAAGCTTCTCCTGGGTTTTCCCTTATCCTGAGAGATGAATGTCTGATAACTCTAAGCTCTATGGACCCTGTACTCATTTGAACATCATTTCATTCATCGTCCGATATGACTTAACGTTGGAGGTTTTCCCTTATCCTAAGAGATGAATGTCTGGTAACTCTAAGCTCTATGTATCCTGTACTCATTTGAACATAATTTCATTCTCGTCCAATACGACTTAACATTTGGAGGACGTAAATTAAAAGAAAATAACAGATAAACAAAATCTTAGCAGACAAAAAGAGGTAAATTTCGTTAAAGCAGTAGTTAACCACTTCAGATAAGTATTTCTTGTTGGTCTGAATTTCAAATATTTATAGTTTTATCGATTAGGAGATCGCAATTTATTTTTCCCTGTTGGGCAGTTCCATGGAAAATAAATAGAATTTCAAAACCATCAAACACGACACACATATTAAAAATATGACCATCATTTTACATATTCTATTCCACAACGAAGTAGGTATGTGAATATAAATAATTTGAAACTTTATCTAGATTAACGAGAATTAATACGTTTCTGTAACAATAGTTTGTAGGAGAGTGAGTAGAGGAAGTCATATGAGTGGTATACGGTTTTTATAAAGTACTTGCTCTCTTAAGGGTGATATGAAAGATTTTAATGCAGTTCTGTTATTCGAATAGAGGTTGCTTGATTTTACATTTTGGAAATTGAGTTCTTATTACTCTGGGTGAGCATTTGTCAATTTCGGTAGATTACATGAAGTGCGTCACTCTGTTTGGAAATTTCTTGACTGTTTTGATACTTATTAATTTAGCTGAGAGTCCAACAACTATTTTGTCACGTTTTGGTACTCAGATACGAAGCTAAATTTCACGCTACCCTTCCTATCGCTCCGGCAGCCTTTTATACTCGCATTCTACTTTCTATTTCATATATTACTAATTCATTCCTTCTGGCCATATCGCGAACTTCCTTTACAAAAGTTTCTTCTGACGTTTATCCCTCGGCGTGTTGTTTGCGCCTTAATGTGTGAGGCTCGCATCACAGGAAGACCTGAGTTCAGTTCCCCTCGACAGCCCACTCTGAACCGTGGGAATTTCGTGGTTTTTCCTGGTGGTAGATTCTGTACCATGACTTCCTCGGGTGTACTTTCATGTACACGTAATGTGAGGCAGTGACGGAGAGTTGCTCGCTCTAAGCGAAGAGTTGGATACTGCAGTGTTCTGATTGTATATGTAGGTCTTTCATCGTCTACTTCGGCAGTGGTTCGCGTACAGGGAGTACGAGTACAGTAAGCTAAAGAGACAGTCACATTTTTAAGAACTGGTTGTTATATGACGGCTTTGACATTCCGACCGCTTTGCATCACCAAGAGGGGAAAAAATGAATAACGATTTTCCGCTTGAGAAGTGAATTAAAAAATTCAGCCTATAGCAAAGAATATCTCAGAAATGCTTCATACCACACAAGAAAGAAAGAATGAAAGGCGAGAAAGAAATAAGAAAGGAAGAGAGAAAGAAAGAAGGAAGGCAGGAAGGAAGGAAAGAAGGAAGAAAGAAAGAAGGAAAGAAAGATATAAGAAAAAAGGAAGAAAGAAAGAAAGAAGAGAAAGAAGGAACGAAATAAAGAAAGGCGAGAAAGAAATAAGAAAGGAAGAGAGAAATAAAGAAGGAAGGCAGGAAGGAAGGAAAGAAGGAAGAAAGAAAGAAGGAAAGAAAGATATAAGAAAAAAGGAAGAAAGAAAGAAAGAAGAGAAAGAAGGAACGAAAGAAAGAAAGGCGAGAAAGAAATAAAGAAAATAGGAAGGAAAGAAGGAAAGAAGGAAAGAAAGAAAGAAAGAAAGAAAGAAAGAAGGAAAGGAGGAAGAAATAAAGAAGGAAGGAAAGAAATAAGAAAGAAAGGAGAGAAATAAAGAAAGAAAGTAGGAAGGAAAGAAGGAAAGAAAGAAGGAAGGAAAGAAAGAAGGAAGGAAGGAAGGAAGAAAGAAGGAAGGAAAGAAATAAGAAAGAAAGAAAGAAAGAAAGAAAGAAAGGAGAGAAAGAAGTAAAGAAAGTAGGAAGGAAAGAAGGAAAGAAAGAAAGAAAGGAGAGAAAGAAGTAAAGAAAGTAGGAAGGAAAGAAGGAAAGAAAGAAAGAAAGAAGGAAGAAAGGAAAGAAGGAAGAAAGAAAGAAGGAAAGAAATAAGAAAGAAAGAAAGAAAGAAAGGAAGGAAGGAAGGAAGGAAGGAAGAAAGAAAGAAACAAAGGAGAGAAAGAAATAAAGAAAGAAGGAAGGAAAGAAGGAAAGAAAGAATGAATGAATGAATGAATGAATGAAGGAAGGAAGGAAGGAAGGAAGGAAGGAAGGAAGGAAGGGAGGGAGGGAGGAAGGAAGGAAGGAAGGAAGGAAGGAAGGAAGGAAGGAAGGAAGGAAGGAAGGAAGGAAGGAAGGAAGGAAGGAAGGAAAGTAACAACTTGTTTGTAGTAAGAGTTTTGTTTATATCTTGATTTACGAGTTACGCAAAAGTCATCCAGAATATGTAAAGAGGAATTCAGAGCCTATTCTCAGAACTTTCAAGATACGTATTTTAATTGACATGAAAATATCTTAAACCTATAGTTTATAGTATTAATTAAAATCATTAAGAGCTACTTTCGAGAAATTCGGAAATTTCAGAAAAAATGTTGCTTCGAAACGGTAGTTTAGGGGCTAGAGATTTTCTTGAATATCTTCGTGTTGCAAACTTGGAAGATGTTGAATCTAAATAAAAATGTTGATATTTTTATAACGTTTTGTTTTGAGTTATGCTCTTCACTCATAAATAAACCACACACGGAGCTAAAAATACTCTTTTTTATTTAGCGATATAAAAACTTGCATTTTCGAAACATTTCCTGTATTTGTAAGTGGGTACCTACTCGGTAATAAAATGCTCCGACTGACTGTACGAGGCGGTATTACCACCGATCAAACGCATTCAATTATCTTTTATCGCCGCAGCGTGGCGCGACGCAAGTCGGTCGGCAGATGCCGCTACGAATTAATAAGAGATCGACTGGATCAGGATTATTGCATTTGGCTTTTCTAGATAACAACCATCTGCTTCCTCTCGCGTTTTGTTACATTTCTTTTATTACTTTGACTTATACCTACATCATCCTGTTTTATTTCGGAATTTGGAACAGAATTAGTTTGTAAGCTGCGACGTTACTGCAGCAATAAAAATAAGAGTTTAGATATTTAAAACTAAACAAAAGCAATGTGCTCAGCACTACAGCATGAACGGCAAATATCGAGGAATATTGCTTAATTATAACTTGAACGGTTCTCGAAAATTGCCAATAACTGAGTAAAAGTACATATAACGTAGCTGATCTTTTTCATTATAAAAACAATTTAGTCAGTATATAATATAAAATATAAGTTTTGAGTATTCCTTATTTCAAACACAGATTATGAAACGAATTAATGTTTTCAAACTTCGACTGATTTTCTTAGAAGCGTTTATGATAAAATAGCTGATGAAACTTCCATGAGCTGTTGAGCATACAGTATTAAACATAGGCTAAAAAAAGGTAAAAACTAATTCACGGCGTAACAACTCGAATCGGGCCAGCCAACCCCACTGCTGGCCTCACGCCCACACACGCAAGGCAGAGATGGGCGATCATCCTACCGATATGTGCAGATGTGGTCAGCATCACGGCACTCTCAGCCGGAATGTTAGCATTCTTCGCTACCTATTACAGCTGAGTGAGCACATGTCCTATACTCGGGACTTAAAATCCATAACCCAGGTGGGGTCGAACCCGGACGCCTCCGTGGCAGAGAACCAGAGTACAACGCTCCAGCCCATTATGCCTATGCCACGGTACAGGACAAACAGATGGTAATACATAATTATAATATTTACATGCACCTCAACAAATATACATTCTAAATAAGAAGTAATTTTATTTCCTGGTTGTTAAGTTACAAGTGACTTTTCCGTTCAGTTACTCTATGTTATGGTTCCTGAAATAATACCTGCACTAATACAAATACCTCACATTAGTAATAGCGAGGACCACAAGACGCAGCTACTTCTTTTCCACTTTTCTTAAAGCTGCTGTTTATTTTTTACCAGTTCCCATAACGACAATGTCCACCATTGCAAATGTCTCCGATGGCGTGCTCACATCCTGGAGGCATATCATCGGCTTAGGTGAGAGTCCTGGCCTGGAACTTGCTCACCGAAGGGTCTCACCTCCCACTGTACACATAGAGGGCCCAATCGCCTTCAGGAGTGTTGCAGCTCATGCAATGACCCCTCCCCGTACTGACCTTTATCAGCGGATACGAACACAGTCCTACATGATGACCAGGGGATGGGAGTTAAACGTTATCCAGTCATCCCTGCGCTCCTCCGCGCTAGGTATCCATCAGACTTGTGTTTAGGCAGGTTAGGGTCAAACACGGATGTGGACCTTGTATGGGCGTTTGGCATTAGCTCTCTCACCACTCGGAGGCACCTAATCCAGAGATTTGGCTGGGGACCAAAGTTTTTGGGCGTTTGGCAATAGCTCTCTCACCACTCGGAGGCACCCAACCGAAAGATTTGTCTGGGGACCAAAGTTTTTGGGCGTTTGGCATTAGCTCTCTCACCACTCGGAGGCACCCAACCGAGAGATTTGCCTGGGGACCAAAGTTTTTGGGCGTTTGGCAATAGCTCTCTCACCACTCGGAGGCACCCAACCAAGAGATTTGTTTGGGGACCAAAGTTTTTGGGCGTTTGGCAATAGCTGTCTCACCACTCGGAGGCACCCAACCGAAAGATTTGGCTGGGGACCAAAGTTTTTGGGCGTTTGGCAATAGCTGTCTCACCACTCGGAGGCACCCAACCGAAAGATTTGGCTGGGGACCAAAGCTTTTGGGCGTTTGACAATAGCTCTCTCACCACTTGGAGGCACCCAACCGAAAGATTTGGCTGGGGACCAAAGTTTTTGGGCGTTTGGCAATAGCTGTCTCACCACTCGGAGGCACCCAACCGAGAGATTTGCCTGGGGACCAAAGTTTTTGGGCGTTTGGCAATAGCTGTCTCACCACTCGGAGGCACCCAACCGAAAGATTTGGCTGGGGACCAAAGCTTTTGGGCGTTTGACAATAGCTCTCTCACCACTTGGAGGCACCCAACCGAAAGATTTGGCTGGGGACCAAAGTTTTTGGGCGTTTGGCAATAGCTCTCTCACCACTTGGAGGCACCCAACCGAAAGATTTGGCTGGGGACCAACGTTTTTGGGCGTTTGGCAGTAGCTCTCTCACCACTTGGAGGCACCCAACCGAAAGATTTGGCTGGGGACCAAAGTTTTTGGGCGTTTGGCAATAGCTCTCTCACCACTCGGAGGCACCTAATCGAGAGATTTGGCGGGGGACCAAAGTTTTTGGGCGTTTGGCAATAGCTCTCTCACCACTCGGAGGCACCTAATCGAGAGATTTGGCTGGGGACCAAAGTTTTTGGGCGTTTGGCAATAGCTCTCTCACCACTCGGAGGCACCTAATCGAGAGATTTGGCTGGGGACCAAAGTTTTTGGGCGTTTGGCAATAGCTCTCTCACCACTCGGAGGCACCTAATCGAGAGATTTGGCTGGGGACCAAAGTTTTTGGGCGTTTGGCAATAGCTCTCTCACTACTCGGAGGCACCTAATCGAGAGATTTGGCTGGGGACCAAAGTTTTTGGGCATTTGGCAATAGCTCTCTCACCACTCGGAGGCACCCAGTCGAGACTTGGCTCGGGGCCCCGGGATCGCCAATTCCCGTACCTACCGCAGTAGGCCCCTGGGGGGCAAATGTACGTGAACAGACGACTTGACCTAAAAAATAATGCCGGACCCATACAAATTACCTAAGTGTTGTAAATTATCATTATTACGGGGTATTCCGGTGACTATAGTTTCGGCCACACTCTCAATGTTGTTCATACGGCCATCCAGGTCCCACTGTTTAATCAGATGAGTACTTATGCTTCACAAATTGATGTTGTTAGTATCTTAATAATAATAATCTATAATAATTATAACATTTGGAATGAAGATCTACAGAAACTAAGGAGTAAAATGCTTAAGGCCAGAAGGAGATATCAAAACAGTATAACGGCGCAAGAAACTTTGGAGAACTTAGAAAAATACAGGGAAATTAAGACACAGTACAAAAGCAAATTAGAAGAAAACAGGATCAAATCGTGGAATAGATTTATTGAAGAGAACTTATTAGATGATAAATGGGGTGTTCCTTATAAAATAATAATGGAGAAGATCTCAGCTCCTGAAGTGATATCCACCATACAAAAAGAAGATGGAACATATACTAAAACATGGTTAGAGTCAATGAATCGATTACTGGAAAAGTTACTACCATCAGATAACAAGGATGACGATGGAGAAATACATCAAACAAAACGACAAGAACTGGAGAAGGATTATAAAAACGATGCCAGCAACTCTTCTGTCATCTACCCTTTTGATATATCTGAAGTCTCTTTGGCAATAAGACAGTTAAAAATAAAGAAAGCCCCGGGACCTGATCATATAACAGCAGAAGTTTTACAGAATTTGGAAAAGGAAATTTAGGGGCAATTGTGTGATCTACTTAATCATTGTTTAATATCTGGGAAAGTGCCATACTGTTGGAAGGAAGCAACAATAGTCATATTGAAAAAAGATAAAGACAGAGATCCAACAAATCCAAAGACGTATCGGCCGATTTGCCTGTTGAATACATTGGGAAAGGTGCAAGAAATATTACTGCATAAAAGGATTAGTGAACACAGAATTATGAAAGGTATGACAGAAAAGCAATTCGGTTTTAGAAAGTTCTTTTCAATGGAGGATGCTATAAATCAAGCAATTAAGAAGGTGAATACATCCAATAAGAAATACGTAGTTGCAATGTTTGTTGATATAGCAGGCGCTTTCGATAATCTATGGTGGCCCCAGTTATTCAAGACTTTGGGAGATAAGCAATATCCCAAAAGCCTGTACAATATTTTAAGAGATTACTGTAAGGACAGACGTGTATACATATATGGTGAAAATAAAATGATAACTAAGGAGATATCGAAAGGCTGCCCTCAGGGATCAATTTTAGGTCCGACATTTTGGGACATACTAACCGAGCCTATGTTAGAATATATGAGTAAACTCCCATATGTGCTTGATATAATAGCATATGCAGATGACCTATTAATATTAGTCGAAGCAAACAGTAGATCAGAACTAGAAGAAAAGGCTAACAACACTTTGGAGCGTTTGGATAGTTGGTGTAAGGAAGTTAAATTGCAAGTTGCGCCACAAAAGTCGATGTTCAGGATAATGAAAGGGACGCTAAAAAGGGATCCAATAATTAAACTGGCTGGAGTTAAAGTATGCAGGAAAAAGGTAGTAAAATATTTGGGGATTCACATAGATGAAAAACAGCTTTATAATACACATATAAATGAGGTTAAAAATAAAGCTAATAATGTGATGATGAAATTATCTAATCTTACGACCAGAAAATTCAAGCTACCAACGGAGATAGTCAGTGTTTATCACACGAGTTTTATGGTGGGCATAACCGCATATGGAGCTGGAATCTGGGCACATTGATTGAGTAATACCAAAAATATAAAAGTACTTAGATCAACACAGAGAAGAGCTTTGCTTAGGATGACCGGTGTAGCTTCTACTACGGGAACAATGGCTCTATTGGTGATTATGGCCATTTGGCCAATAGACTTATTAATTCTGATGAGAGCGGCATACTTTTGGTTGAAGAAGAGAGATCTAAAAAGAGTAGAGGATATCATTGGAGAATGTTGTAGGACCAAAACAGAAGTACGATGGTGTTTAATACGACGATGGCAACAAGAATGGAATGAGATGACAATTAGCAGACGAACATACAATCTATTTCCAAACATAAAAGAAAGGTTGAATCTCAAAAACATATTGCCCGGAAAGGGTGGCATATTATATATAGCAGGACACGGTCCATTTAACACATATTTTAAGAAAATAGGGAAGATACCTAGCGATATCTGTGATGTATGTCAAGTGCAAGACTCACCAGAACATGTCATTTTTGAATGTATTAAATATAAAGAGACTTTACAGGAATATAGAGAGTTACTAGCTGGGAAACAAGTATATAACATCATTAGATACGAATACGATCTTAAAATCTTAGAGAAGATGGTTCTCACAGTTTCTGACGTAGTAATGGAACAATATAAGATCAATAGACTTCAGAATCAGCCAAGACGCATACGTCAGCATAGACCCAATGGTGAACAGTCTGCAACTAGAAGTTCCAGTAGATTAAGACGACATCGGGAACTAGAAGTAGATAGGACACAGCTATAAGTATCTCAGGAAGAAGGATTAGACACAAATCAGGAAACTGTTTCGGATATAGAATGAAGACAGGTAGAAGGGGACGCAGTTATCAGAATCAGGAACAGGAAGCCAATATAGAGGAGACAGGCTAATAAACTAACAACTTAATGACTATTGTAACTTCCCTTGTGGAGGATATTATATTAAAACATGTAATATAGGATTGTATCTGCAAAGATTATAATTTGTTATTGTTAAATCATATTAAATCATTGAATAAATCAAATAAAATTGTAAATAATCGTGTCCAGGTTTAGCATCTAGATGCCTGGACAATAGATTAGCAGAAAATATTTTTTTTATTTTTTATTTATTTTTTATTAGTATCTTAACCTATGGCTTCTTGCCACGAAGCCCTTAATTTGACTCCAAATGAGTACACCAGGGTTTAAAATCCAGTGATACGGAGAAAGCGTAAGGAATTTTGCTGCTCCGTCAACAACGTACTTGTCGGAGATACTCACGTATTTTTGAGCTGTTTTAAGTTCAGTATGGATCTCCTGTCAATTTTAATTTTTTTCGTTTAGCCAGTTAATAATAGCCTGCTTTTTCCATGAATTATTTGGATTCCTGATTCCAGACGAACTCTTCGCAGTATTATCTACCACAATTGGTTCTAATTTCGGCAATACATTCTTAAACTACTGTTGAAATACCTCTCCATTCAGGGCCCAAATGACCTTGTTGTCGACGAGCCCTAAAACACCACATACTCACTCAACCCTCTCCGTTCATGATAATCGCCTGTTGACTCAAACAGCAAAAGACTACCTTCCGCAAAACCTGCATAATTTCTCTTCTTTTATTTTTAATTTACGTCTCCCAAAGTTGCCTTATTGCACGATGAATGAATGATACTCAAGTGAGCCCAGGTTCCATATAGCTTAGAGTTACCAGACATTCATCTTCCTGGATAAGGAAGCACCGAAAAAAAGGCTATCCATGTAACTTTTCGTGACCTCTTGAACGAGAGACAGACACGCTACATAGGCGGGACTGTTTAACTACGTGCTTTAGGATCAATCTTTTACCTCTTCTAGTGCAATTTTTAAATTTCTTTAAAGCATACAATTTATTTGAATACTTTTTTTTAAGACTTAAGCATTTCCAAGATGTTCTTTGTTATTCGCTTGAATTGTTCAATACTTACACATTTCTCAAAAAGAAATGTTTATTGTCCTTTTTCCTCGCTCCTGCTGTGTAAATATTTCACCCTAATTGTTATGTCAAATTCTTCAACCCTAGGTAAATGGCAGAAATATGTCTAAATGTGTTTGCTTTAAACATGACAAAATACGCATACGCCGCTTATGCAGGCAAGTTGTGTTGCATCCCTTCTCCTACAGACTTCCATTTCCAGCGTCTCTCTCTCTTTCGCCATTGCAGTCGTCCTCAAAATGAGCGAAATTAGCTCGAGATTAAAACTGGCCTCCCTCCCCCACTCCACCCCCAATGGGCCCCCGCGGAACGAGGCTCTCCTAATTAGCCCCAGATTAAAGTAATGTCGAGGGAGCTATTAGAGCCGCTTTAGTGTTACCTAATTAAAAGTGTAGCGCCGAGTTTAAGATTAATGGTCACTAGGGGGCTCTGTAGACCATAGGGCGCCTCGAAACTTTGCCCCTGTCATGCGCCAAACGTTTGCAGCTTCTTACGGCATTACTAACGTTATTGGAAAACAATAAATATAACAAATTGCTTCTCTTTACGAAAGAAAGAGTGAAACAAGACAGAAAAGGAATGAGATTTTCGGCTTTAGAAAACAGCTAATGCACCATGAACTTAATTTATTGCGTTGTATTCCACGCGTTGGGTAGAAAACACTGTTTCTAGACTGGAACTCCAATAATGGCTTCATGCGAGTAACGGTAATTTTCTTAAGAGCTGATTGTTGACATTTCGACAATAATACATCTGGAAGTTGGCATTTAAGCTTTCACATGAATTTCTCTACTCATTATACATTACAACACCCCATGTATACTTCTACATCATTCATGATTATACTATGCATACATATATAATTTACTTTATCACTTTTACGTAGAGAAACTATTCTATCTAATAACAAAAGAGTGGGATGGCTAAGGTGGTGTTGTGTGTGTCTCGCATTCAGGAGGTCCGGGTTCGATTCCCATGGCCGATCTACCTGACACAGAGGTTTCCTTCGTGGGTTTTCCCGGGTCGCCAGGTGAATTCTGAGTACGTTAATTACATTCCCGTACTTCCTGTCCTTTCATTTCATCTCCATTATCATTTCACATCATCTCTCATCTAGTGATCTCGTCGGCGCGTATCTCGACGCTGCATGGCAGGATGATATGCTCCTGGTAAACACTTCCTCCTTCAGTAGGACGGTGTCTGAGCTCCGAGCCGACCTGGTGGGCCGTTTCAGGCCCACGTCAAGTGGGATGCCGGTTATGCAGGCCTGCCGGGGAGTTTCCAACAGGTAAAATAGTAGGAACCCTGCCCTCTGCACTGTCGGTCCCCCTCTGTCCCCTCTCGCCTCATTCTTCCTCCCGGAGATGCTCCACTTGGAGCATAGTACAACAGTGCCCTCTGTATCATTATCCAATGAATCTTATTATCTATGCCCAGATTTCACCAAAAAATACACGTTTTGAGGTGTAGAATTCAACGTGATGGTGTCTATAAACAGCATAACCCCAAAAATAAAAATGTATTATATACCAAACTGTGTAATTGTTTTTAGCATTTTCCAAATATATCATACAAAGATTTTTTAAAAATCTCTATCTGAAAGTATCTTCACAAAAAAAAAAAAAAAATGTTTGTTTTCTGAAAAATTGGTGTAACGATTTAGATTAAATCATCGTTTAAGACATTTACAAAACAAATAGAATGCAAACCTTGAATGTCCTACGAATAGCCAGCGAAGTGTTCCGGAAGGTTTCTATAACTGGTATACCGTACGAGATAGACAAAATCTTACTACACAATAAATAGGTATAGATTTCTTTAAGGACACTGGGTACTTGAAAGACAGTTTCGACTGCTATTTTAGTGATAAGTTTCTCAACTACTATTTAACATGATGAAATGAAATTTTGAAACTGAATAGAGCAATCTTCTCTGGACATAATCCATGAAACGCCTTTCTTTGTATGCTTAAAGACAATGCTACGAACTTGTCACAAAGACAATTAAAATTTTCAAAATTCAAAGTGTTATGGAAGTATTAAGGTGGCACTTTACTCTAAAACTGTCAATTATTTTTTACCGAATTTATAGTATACTTGCATGATTTGACAATTTTCACTTAAATTTGCTTCACACATTTGAAAATATTAGCCCCAAAAATGTGTACATTATGAACACAGAACTCATGCCAAATTTTACAAGCATATAAGCTGCTAATAAATCATATTTGGCAATTTGAGGAATAAATTTAGATGTATTCAGTAGTACTTTGACTGAGAAATAACCAGTGAAACATTTCATCCATGTAGATTAATTCGTTGCAGAGAAAAGTGTACCTAAGGTATGAAAAATATAGTGTGATCCATATAAACCTGAACCATTTCAATAGGCCACAAAGTTTGAACCAATAATAGGACACACGTGCAACTTTGGGAGAATATAATACACAATTGGGAGATTACATTACACTATTTACATCTCAGAGAAAATGTTGGAAGTGTCCTCCACCAGCATCTATACATGTTTGTACTCGTCTCACCGTATTCTCTGAAGTTTTACGGAGATGATATCGAATTGAGGAAAGTTGGAGCAATGCGCCATACATCTAATGACACCATGGAACTTGTAAGCAGTTTCTTTGATAATCGAATAATCTCAAAAGGTCTTTGGGTCCCAAATCCCCTGACCTAACCTCACCGGATTTTTTCTTGTGGGGGTATCTAGAAAAAGAGTATACAAGAATAGGCCACGGACAATTGAGGAATCCATTCAAACGGAAATAAGTAACATTGGCGAGGATACTTTCCGTAAAACTTCAGAGAATATGGTGAAACGAGTGCAAACATGTATAGATGCTGGTGGAGGACACTTCCAACATTTTCTCTGAGATGTAAATAGTGTAATGTAATCTCCCAATTGTGTATTATATTCTCCCAAAGTTGCACGTGTGTCCTATTTATGGTTTTAAAGTTATGGCCTACTGAAATGGTTCAGATTTATCGGTAAAGAAACGCGACAGTAACAGCAGTGACTCACAAAGTTAGTACATCCAAATTAAAACCTCGTATCAACTGAAAACCCCTGAAAAATTCAATGCCATGACCGGGATTTGAACCACGGATCTCCTTGTTTCCGTCCAGTCGCTCTTAACCTTTGAGCTACCATGGCCAACGTGCCGTCCTGACAGGAGATCCGTGATTCAAATCCCGGCCATGGCATTAAATTTTTCATGTTGACTCTATCAAAAACCTTAGCCTGTATACGGCTAGTGTGGAGAAATGATTAATTTCTATCAATTAACTAAAATGCCATAATATATTTTGAAAGTCAGATTTCTAGTTTGTTTTAAGCATGAAACCAAAACTCGATCTTTGGACCCAAACAACTACCCATTGTCCTTAAAGCACATAACAGTGTCAAATAAAACGGCTTGTGGCGTAAACGTTTTCCGAGTTATTACATATTATTGATTGGAATTTTCACTTATCTGCCTATACCTTTGAAGGTGCAAAGTAGCTTTTTTTTTCTTATGGTCACGTAAATGGTGGAATTTTAAAGCTGGTATTTTATACCGACTCGCTTTTTAAACATTGAGTACTCCATCAGGTTTCTGTATTTCCCTTGTGCTGCATCAAAATACTTGAGTGTTCAAAAAGTATCGCGAATTTTGTGTTTTTTCAAAACAATATTTATTCATAAATATCTATTTTCTCCGCTTCAAAGTAATCCCCACCAAATGTTATACACTTGGGCCAAGGTTTTTATTTCTTTTCCAATCCTCGAAATACTTCAAAAAACCGTTTTTTACTATCTTGTTCAACTCCTCCTTTATCTCCTCCATAGTGGCGTAGCGTCGACCTTTCATGGGCCTCTTCAGTTTTGGGAACAAACAAAAAAAGCCACAGGGGCCAGATCTGGAGAGTATGGGGGTTGCGGCATAATACGTGTGTTTTAGGCCAAAAATTTGCGCACAAGCAAAGATGTGTGAGCAGGGGCGTTATCATGGTGCAAAAGCCAATTTTTGTTCTTCCACAAATCCGTCCGTTTCTGGCGGATTGCTTCGCGCAAATTGCGCTTAACTTGCAGGTAATGTTCCTTATTGACCGTTCTACCCTCATGATGCACCACGCCCCTGCAATCAAAGAAGACTGTAAGCAGAAGCTTCACATTCGACCGAACTTGGCGCTCTTTTTCGGTCTTGGCTCGTGTGGCACCATCCATTAGGATGATTGAGCTTTAGTTTTCACGTAATAACCATAAACCCATGATTCGTCACCAGCTCTGGAGCAAATTCGGTTGTCGCGGACAGAGTTCAACAGCTCCTTAGCAACGTTAATGCGATGGTGCTTTAGGTCGAAATTAGCAGCTTTGGTACGAATTTTGCGGCGACCCGTCTCATGCCCAAATCATTGGTCAAAAGAGAATGGCACGAACCAATCGATATGTTTAGATCGTGAGCAACTGCTTTACTAGAGATTCGACGATTGGCTAATACTATTTTCTTCACTTCTTCAATGTTTTCGTCTGCTCCGTAGGGGAGGTGGTGCGGGCGCTGCGGACACTTAGCACTCGTGGTACCTCTGACGTTACTAGAGGAACCTCGGGCCGAACATTCGAGCCCCACCCTGAATGGGAGTTGTTAGGACTGGGTTGGACTCGAGGGGGTACTGTGTTCCCGTTACCCGCGGGAGATCGGGTACCTTCGGCCAGGCTTCGGCCGCCCGGAGGGGGTAGAGGGTAGCCTAAGAAGTCCCGGGTACTAGCCTGCACAGCTAGTAGAAGGTGTGCTAGATCACCAGGCGGCCCCACCGATGTTATTCGGCTGTCTTCCCTGCGAGGTGGACGCGCGTAAGTGGCGTATCCACTTCCACCCGTCTTGAACAGGGGGGAGGGGGGCTTTTTAGACTTAAGGTATTGTCCCAAGGAAAGACCCTGGAGCTTTCCATCGCTTCCGGGTTGGTAGAGGCCGGCGTCTTCGGACTTTAGTGTAGACCTTGTTGTACAAAATGTTTTCGTCTGTTGTTGACGAGCTCGGGCGTCCGGGACGCTCTTCGTCGTTCACATGTTCTCGTCCCTCTGAGAACCAACCTTTTGTACCACCGATAAAGGTTATTTGGTCCAAGTTAACTTCACCATATGTCACAGTCAACATTCGGAATGCATCCGCGCACTTAATTTTGTTGTTCATACAAAATTGGAATAGATTCTTTGTTCCATTTTTTGGAATAGGCAAAGGTCGAAGACGATCCAAAAAACGTCCAAGCAAAATAGCTGTCCACAGTTAACTGAACATTCAAAGTGGCCGAGCTTGTTAACGTGAGTGATATTTTTTTTTTTTTTTTTTTTTTTTTTTGGTAATTTACGTCCGCCCCAACGTTAAGTTATATCGGCCGGTGAAAGAATTGGGTGAAATGGTGCTCAAATGAGTCCAGGGTCCATGGAGCTTAGAGTTACCCGACATTCGTCTTGAAGGATAAGGGAAAACCGCGGAAAAATCTTATCCAGGTAACTCACCCTGACCGAGATTCGAACTCGGGACCTCTTGAACGTGAGGCAGACATGCTACCACCACGCTACCGAGGCGGGCTAACGTGAGTGATATAACGCCACAAAACAATCGAAAATGGAATATACGTAGCCCGGGAAAATTCAAAATTCGCGGTACTTTCTTTTTGAACAGACCTCATATGTAATGAAATGCTTTTTACAAATGCTTAACTGGATTCATATGAAGTAGATAGATAAATAGGCGCTGATAGAGGAGATATGTAAGTAGTATCTGTGGTATGTTCACATGACTTTCTCTATTTACTATACTCACAACATACACAAATAGCATTTAAGTATTTCGCTGTGCCAACAAGCTCTTGTAAAGGAGAGAAACAAGGAAGCATCGCATCCTCTCAAGCTTGTCTGTCGTAATGCGGAAAATCGCCAAACATAGCAGTTATTTTTTGTGTTTATTTTAATATGCATCGTATCATTTAGACACAAAATTCATTCTTTAAATTCAATTATAAAAAATGCATTTGACATTTGTATAATCTAAGTTCGTATGAGTTAATATAAAAAAATCGTAACTATTAAGACTCTTAGGAACACAGAGATAAATTTTCTTATCTTATATCGGAAGTCTTTTATTTGCGAATTGGTATAAAGTGATAAATTTGGCAGCTTCCTTGTGTGTACAGCCACGTACGTTTCTCTTTTGAAAATATGCGAGGGTTCCCCCCCCCCCCCCCCCCCCCCCCCACCCCAATGCGGTTCACAGACGAACCCGCCTGAGCCATCTCGCTCGGTAACAATAGATATAACTCATCAAGCTTCAAATACACTCCAGCATCTCCAAGTGTTCTAATTTTAACAATACCAGCATAGAAAGGGGAAAAAATGACTAATACAAAAGCCTGAGATGTTACCTATAATTTTTCAGCATTGAACTTCATTGCTTTTCTTAATATTTTCACTCTGTTTTCTTAAATCGCTACTTTAAAATGTTTTCAAACAAATTTGCAGAACGTAATATGTCATTTAAAAACTATCATTTTTTAAATAATAATGTATTTCTTGTTCAGATTTGATACGTTGGATGGAGTGGAGGGGAGGAAGGGAATTGGTGAGTCGCCTGGCAACTTTGTATTGCTTGAATTCATTGCATTCACATGGCACACAATTAATTCCAGTGGCTACGAAGCCTATAAATTGTGATTTAAAATGAACTTATGCTATCAATGATTGCTTTAGTTTACAGGGTGTCCAAAATCCCGTAATTCACGTGCATAGCAAAGAATTATTAGGTTAACCACCAGAATAAGTTTAGTATCGTCGGTGTAGTGAAATATCTTTCATGTATCAGCAAATGTTTACGCATTTTTAAGGACATTTATAATAAATGTCCACGACTGAACACGCTCACCAAATAGATTGGTTTAGTAGTGACTGTCAAGCATGTAATTGTAAATTCTCTTCTATATATGCATATTATTTAAATTAGCTATTCTATGTTTTAATGCAAATGAGTTACTTTTATTATATTGCATTATTATATATTAGACAGCTCGACTCTAACCAAGGCCGGCCCGGGTTCGATTCCAGGCGACAGCAAAGTGAGATTTGTGGTGGACAAGGCGCTGGAGCGGGTTTTCTCTGGGATCTCCGGTTTCCCCCGCCATCTCATGGTGCTCCATCTTCATCTGATGTTGTCATCAGTGTCACCGCCTGCTGTGCCGTATGTAGTAAAGCGTGCGTTAAACACTACAGAGAGAGAGAGAGAGAGAGAGAGAGAGAGAGAGAGAGAGAGGATGAGAGAGAGAGAGAGAGAGAGAGAGCAGAGAGAGAGAGAGAGAGAGAGAGAGAGAGAGAGAGAGAGAGAGAGAGAGAGAGAGAGAGAGAGAGAGAGAGAGAGAGAGAGAGAGAGAGAGAGAGAGAGAGAGAGAGAGAGAGAGAGAGAGAGAGAGAGAGAGAGAGAGAGAGAGAGAGAGAGAGAGAGAGAGAGAAGAGCCAGAGATTGTTCGAAGAAGCCTATTAATATTAGGGCTTAACAAAAATTACAGATTTATTTCATGATAAAAGCAATATTCCATTCAGATTTTCAAAATAATGATAAACATAGGACTGTCTCTGTATATCAAATTTATATATTTATTATACTTCAGACATAAATGTTGATAACTATGCCATATATTATTCTTTTCGCTATAAGGTGCTCTTTTTGCCAGTTTCAAGTGCGTTAACTTTAAGCACTTAGGCTTTCAACAACGCGTGTCTGTTATTTTCCCTGTTATTAATTGACAAGTGCAAGTTTGTTTTTTGAGAGCTATACCTTAATTTTCAGTTTCTTCCTGGTCAAAATGTTTTAAGAACTAGTCAAGTAACATGGAGTATCTTGAAATAGTTATCTCCACAAAACAAAAGAACAGCAAAACGGTATTCGACACACATTTGTACTTAACGAGATCTACATGTTTTCTGTAGTCAGATTTTGTCTGCCTTTTACTGTTTACGAATAATGCAAAAGCCATTTTGAATGAAGACGTCGGAGGCTTTCATCTGCTTTCATCGCGTTTTTTAATGTGATAATCACTGATCAAAAAAAAGAGAGAGAAAAGAAGAAGAGGAGGAGGAAGAAGAAGAAGAGGAAGGAGAAGAAGAGGAAGAAGAGAAGAAGAAGAAGAAGAAGAAGAAGAAGAAGAAGAAGAAGAAGAAGAAGAAGAAGAAGAAGAAGAAGAAGAAGAAGAAGAAGAAGAAGAAGAAGAAGAAGAGAAGAAGAAGAAGAAGAAGAAGAAGAAGAAGAAGAAGAAGTAAGAAGAAGAAGAAGAAGAAGAAGAAGAAGAAGAAGAAGAAGAAGAAGAAGAAGAGAAGCAAGAAGAAGAAGAAAGAAGAAGAAGAAGAAGAAGAGAAGAAGAAGAAGAAGAAGAAGAAGAAGAAGAAGAAGAAGAGAGAAGAAGAAGAAGAAGAAGAAGAAGAAGAAGAAGAAGAAGAAGAAGAAGAAGAAGAAGAAGAGAAGAAGAAAGAAGAAGAAGAAGAAGAAGAAGAAGAAGAAGAAGAAGAAGAAGAAGAAGAAGAAGAAGAAGAAGAAGAAGAAGAAGAAGAAGAAGAAGAAGAAGAAGAAGAAAGAAGAAGAAGAAGAAGAAGTGATGGATTTAGATCACTCGTGTGGAAACACTGAAGTACCTACAGAATACCTTAGTCTTGGGTTACGTTACTAAATAATATATGTGTAGATTTTCGTAGCTCTATGTTTGCTTGAGAAAACCTTGGGTAAGGACTCGCGGACCACGGACGTGATTAGTTCCGCGTTGGTATTGTCGCGGCGAAAAAGCACGCAAGTTTCGGTGCCCAGAGAGAAGCGCGGTTTCTGTACACAAAAGAGACTGCAGATGAAGACAACAGACGGATAGGTTTCACGTAGATAACGAGCTTGCATAAGCAGATAAACATAGCGCTTGAGATAAAAAACTTACCGAAACAAACTGAGATAAATGGAAATTTCTGGTAATATCTTGATTATTCGGTTTCTTTATTGTTCTGGAAATATCTCGAATTTAGGAATGAAGTATTGATGGAAGTTCCGACTCGCCAAGAGGGAGTGAGTCGCGAGAGATAAGCAGAGAACAGCTGAGAATAGTTGTGTAACACGAGTGTTGAGCGCTGATAAGATCGTTGTAGACTGTGTGTGTGACGTAATGTTACGTGAGAATTGAACAGTGTATTCCTACGCAAATAAAGAACGATTTTTACTTTCTGCAAATTGGACTTTTAATTCTACGAATCCACAAAGTCACAATTGGTGTCAGGAAGCGAGACGACGACATCACCGAGAAGATGGAAGAAATGAAAACCGAATTAACAACGAAGACGGAAGCTGCAAATAGCAACTTGGGCGCGACGATGACCGCGAATATGACCGACACCAGGAAGAGCAGCCGGATAAACGACTAAGGACCGGCGTGGCGAGGAGCACGTCGGAGCCATCACCACCATCCCCTCGAGTGACACTGCGCGCCGTCAGCCGACATATGGATGACAGCCTCAGCGCGGACGGTTGGGTCAGAGGGAAGCCGTGCTGCGTACTCTTAGACACCGGGGCAGCCGTGACAATCATCAGACCTGACATGGCCAAGTGTTTGCCGTCGAGGAAACCAAGCCGATCATACCAGCTAGTGATGGCATCGGGCGACACCTTGCCCGTGGAGAGGGAGGCTCTGCTGCAGTTGACCTTGGGACGGAGTGCCGCGCGACAGTGGGTGTTCATCGCGGAGGTGGCTGAGGAGGTGATACTGGGACTGGATGCCCTAAGGAGCCACGAGGTGACGGTCGACGACGGCAGGAAGGTCCTGCGGCTCAATGGAGAAGAGCTCATACTCCGGCAACCTGAAGAACACCTTGGAATCTGCAGGATCATCTTGAAGGAAGACGTGGGTCCCCGCAAGAAAGGAGGTGCTGGTGACGGCGCGACTGGAAGGACAGCGAATGAAGAACATTGCTGCCGTGCCGAGAGGTGCCAGTGTGGCTGCTTAACCTAGCGGACATCGATCACGACGTCCAGGCCGGAACGGAGATGGGGACGTGCGAGCCCGTGGTCATCGTGACAGCAATCGACAAGACACAGGAAATGAGCCGGTGCCAAAGCAACACCTGGGGCCCCGGCTGGGAGGCTTACTGGAGAGGGCGGCCGATCACCTGACCGCAGAACAGCTTGAGAAAGTTCGACAACTGCTGAAATTATACCAGCGCGTCTTCAGCCAAGGCAGAGAAGAACTACTGCGTCACCCGGCGAGAGTTACTGGCGGTAGTAAAGGCCTTGGAGCAGTTCCACAAGTACTTCTGATAAATAATCAGAACATGATAAATAATCAGAACATTAAACGGGAAAAAGAGATGAGATATTTGGGTATCATGATAGATGAAAAATTTCATTTCAGAAAACACACGGAGTATATTAGGCAGAAAACAGAGAAAATAATGCTTAAGCTAGCAAGAATAACCAATTTAAATTTTGTACTTCCATTGCGTAACATACAGATATATCATAACACCATTTTTGCTTCAATTATGACTTATGCGGCAGCAGTTTGGGCAGAAAGGATGGATGATGTACAAATAAGAAGATTGTTGAGAAGAACGCAAAGAAAAGTATTATTACGTCTGACAGGAGCTGTAAAAACAACACCAACTATGGCATTGCTAGTAACAACGGCCATTTGGCCGATTGATTTATTAATAAGATTGAAGGGCGCAAAATTTTGGGCGAAAAAAGGAAACTTAGAAAAAGTTTATAATATAACTGGAGTCAGAACAAACAAATCTTGGGTGATTAAAAATAGTTTAAAAGATAAATGGCAAAAAGAATGGACAGACAGTCTAGAAGGTAGAAGAGTGTTTGAAATTTTTCAGAACGTCAAAGAGAGACTAAAATTGAATTTTATTCAACCAACAAAGGGATTTATACATTATATAACTGGACACGGACCTTATAAGACCTATTGGAAGAAAATCAATAAAACTGAAAATGATATATGTGAATTATGTAACAAACAAGATAATCCTGAACATGTAGTATTTGAATGTGGAAGATATGCAATTCACCAACAAGAAGAGAGGCATGCGCTAGCAGGATATATCGTATATGACATAATTCGAGATCAACAATTGGTAAATAAATTACAAGTTTTGACTAACTTTGTAAGTAAGAAAGCATGGGAGGTAAAAATATTCAAAGGAGAAAGAGTTGATAATAGGCGAAGAATAGTACAAGATCCAAGAAGGAGTTCTAGAATACAAAATAGGATAAGACGGGAAGAATTATTGAATAATCTAACAATGGAGTTGACTGCATGGGCGGCGGAGGGAGAGAGTGATGGCAGAGGCCATGGTGGACTACAGAATTAGTAGATTTAGATATAGATTTAGGAAATAAGGATTTTGTAATTTTTATAGTTGTTTTCTTTTGTTTTTTGCTTTTTTGTGTTTATTTCTGTTATTTTATTTCATTTTATTTTTGTAGAGTAGTTTTCTGAGAGATTTGTATAATTATAACATTTGTAAGGATTTTATGGAAAAATAAAGAGAAAATTTGGATATATGCCCCGGTATAGTTGTCTAGGTGCCGGGGTAGAATATTCAGATTTTATTTATTTATTTATTTATTTAGTACTTGTATGGTCAGCCATTCCACCTGAGAACTAACCACTCCGCTCTAACTTGGCTACTGAGCTTTATAAACCTGGAAGGCCAGACAGCACGTTGGGTTCAGAGGTTGCAGGAGTACCACTTCGCCTCTGAACATCGTAGAGGGAAGAACCACGGTAACGCAGACGCCATGTCCCGAAGACCCTGCCCAGAGGAGTGCGGCCAATGCACAAGAGTGGAAGAGAAGGAGCGTGCCGCAGTAGTCCGAGTAGTCACGGCAGTGCCTGCGGATGGCTGGGATAGCGCAGGCCTGAGGGAGCAGCTGGCGGAAGCAGACTTGTGAGCACTCTTGAGGGAAGCGGAGGCACGGACAAGACCAACCTGGGAGGACATCGCACCGAGGAGCGCCACCTATAAGTCGTGCTGGGCCTAATGGGACTCGCTGAAGATCAGAGAGGGCGTGCTGTTCCGGATATGTGAATCACCCGATGGAAAGATGCAGAGACAACAGTTGGTACTTCCCCGAAGTAAGTTCCCGGAGGTCTTGGAGGAAGTACACGCCGGTACTTCAGGAGGACACCTGGGAGCAAACCGAAAAATCGACAAACTTCAACAGCCATGGCAAGGACCGTACCAGATGGTGAAGAGGACTGACGAGGTGGTCTACCGCATCCAGGAGGTGCCCCGAGGGAAGATGTTGGTGGTACACCTGGATCGTCTGGCCAGCTACGATGGTGCTGTTCGGGACGACCAGCCTTGAGGAGGGAGCAGTGTCGCGGCGAAAAAGCACGGAAGTTTCGGTGCCGAGAGAGAAACGCGGTTTGTGTATACAAATGAGACTGCAGATAAAGACAACAGAAGGATAGGTTTCACGTAGATAACGAGCTTGCATAAGCAGATAAACATAGCGCTTGAGATAAAAGACTTAATGAAACAAACAAAACTGAGATAAATGGAAATTTCTTGATATATCTTGATTATTCGGTTTCTTTATTGTTCTGGAAATATCTCCAATTTAGGAATGAGGTATTTAAGGAAGTGTCGACTCGCCAAGAGGGAGTGAGTCGCGAGAGATAAGCAGAGAACAGCTGAGAGTAGTTGTGTAACACGAGTGTTGAGAGCTGATCAGAACGTTGTAGACTGTGTGTGTGACGTAATGTTACGTGAGAATTGAATAGTGTATTCCTACGCAAATAAAGAACGATTTTTATTTTATGCGAATTGGACTTTTAATTCTACGAACCCACAAAGTCACAGTATTGTAGGTGGCTCTTACTGCCAGTCGAATCGTACTGTAAGAAAGTCATCACTTTCGGTGGTGTACATATTGCATCATATAACAGCATCATTTCAACCATTTCTTTCATTCAGTTTTCTTCTTCCCGTTTGTTAAAGGACGTTAATTATTTAAAACCACAATTTACGAAGTAATGTTGGCACTACCAGTGCAGATGTTTTAATTGTCACTTGTTGGCAACATTGACAGCCACTCACTCGCTCGCTCTGCTCATTTTGTTACCCGCATCACACAGATTATTCACATTTAGTCGCACAATTAATCACGGAGCATTTCCTATAGTTGTAACAAAGCGAAATTGCAACCTCTGAATGGGTCTTTCTGAGGTCAAATGGTTAACACACCTGACTGAGGAGTTTGGCCTCTCTACTTCTGTTTTGTCTTTTGGTTCTATAAATATTTGTAAAAATATTGGTCATGTAGATTATAAAATCCTCTCTTTAATCTTAAGTCGTTCCAATGGCTTGCAAACATTTTTAAAGGTGAGCATGGAATGTAAGAATGGCTGACTTCAGTCTTTTGGTCACCCTTTACCCTCTGCGTACGGCACGTGTTTGGATCACTGAATACATCAGCTCAGGGCGTAGGTAGAGCGCATCTGCCTCACGTTCAAGTCTCATGTTCAAATCTCGGTCAGGGTGAATTACCTGGATAAGGTATTTTTCCAGGATATTCTCTTATCCTGAAAGATGAATGTTGGATAACTCTAAGCTCTATGGATCCTGATTTCATTTGAGCATTATTTCATCCATTTCGTTAATATGACTTACTTTGGAGAACGTTAAATACATAAGAAACAAAAAGCAGTTGTCTGATGCTTAGCTACCAGGGAAAGTGCAAGTCTAACATGACTGTTGTATGTAATTAACAGGATGTTCAACAATATTATACAACTAAGAACTATTTCCTTATTCCTATGCAAATTCAAACTATCTTTGGGCTCGGTCAGTAATATTTCATTAGTGCAAAAACCCACTTTATTTAGCAATTACGTAAACACTGTTATATCATTACAGCATTCATATTCATTAACCATGAAAGCAAACCAAAGTAACCGCCTCAAAGGAAATAACTAAACGTATATTTTTATATGCAGCCTTTAAATTAAGAATTAATATAAATACTATAATAGTTTGATACATTAAGCTTCACACAGCTTTGCACTTCATACATCGATATTGCGTAACCAATTTTGCGCTGGATGTTGCCAATATTATGCATTTACAATGACCAATTCCTCCTGTCATAATTTAATACTTTTCCTACGCTTCGAACCATGAGTAGAATGCGATTTTTAGTGTCACTGTGATCGTGTTCAACCAGTGACAAATATCGAACGATATGGTATGGTATTTGCGAAACGGTATATTTCCTTGATGTTTGGCTCTGCTCTGTGCAATCATTAATTTATGTAATTAGTTGTGAATACAAGGGACCGTTGCATCATTTTGCGTTTTATTCAGAATTCTGGCATTACATCGCATTCCACTCGCGATAAATAAACATCCTGCTTTGCATAGGTTAGTGAGAATCATTTTCAGGTAGTAAAGCTAATAGCAGTACATCTATTTCACTTAGAAAATGATTACCTTTTCAATGAATGACTATATACATAACTTTAAAATTATTTGATAACGGAAATTGGCACTTTACCTTCATATCCTCGCCACTCAAAACTCCATTTAAAGCAAAAAATAACCGTTTAAATCGCTTCAAAACTACAAAAGGTAACTTCATGCACACGATAGCTATACGCTTTCTTCCACTACAATTTACCCGCTCTAACAAATGAAGCCAGCCAGAGAGCAGCACTTGTTATTCTTCTTTTTCATAATGGCTCACACAGGTGAGCCTACTATGAACTTGCCCAATGCCAAAATATCAACCATTTGTTACTTTATTGATGTTAATGGTGAAAACAGTATTATTACCCTGTCGAACCCACCGCTATAAATAAAAAAGAAAGAAGGAAATCTCAATTGTTTAGAAGTTGCGATTATTTCGAACACCTATTTTCAAGGCATCTATATCTGTTTGTGAAAAGAACGCACAGCGATTCACAATGGATGTGGTTGTGTGCATATGTATCACAAACACATCTTTGTTGTATGTAGTGATTGCGTCTAAAGTGAGATAAGGCCCATCATTATCTAGTTTCCACAGATCAAACAGACATTAGGCAGTGTACACAGGTCTTCCTGTCAACAACGTGATTTGACAGCAGCATTCATATACATAACACCTTCTGGCGTGACGTTTGCGAGATTTCCCGTGAGTGATAACATGCTGGAAATCGTGGACCAGATCTTCTAATGTCCACTCGATGCTGTCTAGGCTTTGATGAAGTAAACTTAGCCTCTCATTCTTTTCAAGATCGCAGTGAAGTTTATTGAATTCAAAACTGCATGAATATGCACGAATGGCGAGTGTATATTTGGGGAACATGTTCAAATGAATACGTGCGAGGGGTGGAAGGGAAGTAATCCAGTGTATTTAATGAAATGTATCGGTTTAATGTCCCATGTTTTGTAACTAACTTCACCTTTTTAAAATGTGTTTCTCAGCATTTATAAAAATAAAAGTTGACATAATTAAAATCGCCCTGACAACCATAAATTATATTTTTAAAGCTACTGTTTTTTTAAATCTACATGTACAAAGTACAGCACCAGTTATGAAATAAAAAAATTCAAATGTCCATACCCTGCTTCAACTGAACCATCTCCACGGAGGCCCGCCTCGGTAGCGTGGTGGTAGAATGTCAGCCTAACGTTCAAGAGATTCCGAGTTCGAATCTCCGTCGGGGTGAGTTACCTGGGTAAGGTTTTTTCCAGGGTTTTTCCTTATCCTGAAAGACAAATGTCCCAGTAACTTTAAGCTCTATGGACCCTGGGCTCATTTGAGCATCATTTCACCCATTCCATTCATCGTCCGATATGACTAAACGTTGGAGGATGTAAATTACAACAACAAAAAGTCTCCACAGATATTTTAATTGCTGGTATTAAAGCAGCTCAATGGTTATTGCAACCATATGGAGACCAGGAGTTCTGGTATCAGATCCCGGCTATGACATTGAATTTTTCAGTCTGAATCTAATTTTACAAAATATTGATTCAGCAGATTCCCTATTAGGGACATTCATATTTCTGTTCATTTATGTTCTTTGGGAAATGCCATTTTTCCATAAGGTTCTTTGGATATAAAGGTAAAGTGATAAATTTGAATAATGAGTAACTCTACAGTATGTTCACATAAGTGTGAAGCAAGAGGAATTTGATATTGAAACTCCTATTTCCAGAATGCAATGATGTGTGGACAGTTGCATAGCATAGTGGTATGTTATTACAGAACTTCTATGCCTTTTGAGGAAAAAAATTACCAAGTGAGGTGACATTGTGATAACTGCAATGCACATTTGGGAACTCCTGGGTTCAAAATCCCAGGGCTAAACAATCTTTCGTAATTGCTAGTGAATGCAGAGTTGAATAATTTTATCCACAAATTTTCTTATCATCCCTTTCATTTCTGTCTTCACTGTCATGCCAGGCATTGGGCTGATCAACCACACTAGATATGCTTATTATCTAAAGTTTGCTTGCTCCTCGGCAGGCATTAGCTCCTAAACGCTACAGAGCAGGGTTTCTTGTATATCATTTATAACTTGTATAATTACCAAATTATAATAATGATTTGCATAATAATTTCAAACTGAAAGCTTTACTTGATTTCTGACCACATAAATTCACATATGCATAATTCTTGTAACAAAAGCTTTGTATTAAGTCATATTTGGACTTGTTTTGTAATTTTCCATGAAACGTATGTTATGTAAAGCTTTTGTAACAACTAAGGCAAAGGTGAAATTATTACACCAGTTCAGAAACAGATTGTCTCTGTAGATTTAGTACATCTTCTGATAAACCTATATGTCATTACTGCATGCATGCAGGAATATTATACACATACTTTTGGAATCTCTTTTAATGACTATTACGACTATGGCAACGTGGAATGTTTTAACCTTGCCTCATAATAAAAATACATAAAGGAATAGTTGTGTTTTCTGAATAAAGAGAAGCATTCCAACAATCTCCCTTACCTTGGTTTGAGATTGCAATTTGGTGTACATAAAAGAACTCTTATAATGAGGGGCCCATTATTCAAACATGGTTCAAGTTCACCTGTCCAGGCTTTCACCTCGTAAGGTATTCCCAAGAGCCAATATGGGGCAAAAGCTGTAGGTTCCCTCATTGCATATCTATTTTCATCATCGTGTTACTGGAGGTAGTAATGATGCATCCAGGCAGGAGTCCCTGTTCCCCCCCAAAACGGATCTTCTCCCAATTTTAATTGAGAGCTGTATTACAATCATTTGGTTCCTTTATTATAGTGCAAGAAAGCTTCACAAACAAGCTGTCTTACTGGGTATTACAGTATCTAAATGCTTAACAAATAATTAAGAGTTAGATCAATAAATAATTGTAATATTTACATAACTGGAAAAAGAAATACTTGGCAGGTGCATTTTAGTACCTTGTATTTCAAATATACTTTTTTTTTTTTTAATTTACGTCCTCCAACTACAACATAAAGTCATATCGGACGATGAATGGAATGTGTGGGATGATGCTCAAATGTGTTCAGGGTCCATAGAGCTTAGAGTTATCCGACATTCATCTTTCAGGATAAGGGAAAACCCCGGAGAAAACCTTATTCAGGTAACTCAACCTGACCGAGATTCGAACTCAGGACCTCTTGAACATGAGGCAAACATGCTACCATCTACACTACAGAGGCGGGCAAGTATACTATTGTATCTGTTTAAAACTAATAGAGTAAGTGTAAAAAAGTGTTTTGGACATCTATATGCTTACTTATATTTAGATTAACAAAACTTAAAATGGAATTAACTGTCATCACACTAGTCAATTAAAACTTGTAATAAACACATTTATAATTATTTAAGTAATTTGTTTTTATATCTTTAAATCACCCCTAGAAGGTTTCCTCATGGTGCATGGTAAGATATACCCTGTGGGCGGCCTTGTTTCCACTGAACAAATAAGTGGGACAAGGTTCTCTCAAACAGACCATATATGAAGCATTACAAACATGCACAAAGGGTAGTGTTCAGAGCGTGTGAACTTACTGATTGTGTACCCTATTATATACTCTTAAACGCTTAGATTTTCTGATACCACTAAGCAATCAAAGTATATAAGCTCGAAGAACAGGTATACTTTTTAATGGAATCAATTTTTCTGTATTAAGTTTGAACACATTTTAGGCCATATTTGCTTAGAAATTTCTAACTTTATTAAAATTTGTCCTAATCATAGAAATGCATACAACTATATAGCACTGTTTGTCTGGTACAATGTATACCTTTTAACTTTCAGGATGCCAAAGGATAAATACTCTTTTATAGGTATATTGAAAATATTTACATCTTATTTTTATCTATAGATACTGTCTCATACGTAATTTTTTTTTTTTTTTTTTTTAAAGAAAAACAACTATTTGAAATGTGTTCTGACAAGCATTTAACTAATTTTCAAAGTATAGACCATTTGATTCTATGGTCTTTGAGCCATCATTCAGTAAGGTTTATCCCACGATGGTACCAGTTTCTGGTTTTTGATGCAAAGAATTTGGTGACACCCACTTGCACTCCTTTAAAGCTTTCAAAATTTCTTCCACATAGAAAATATGCCATGGATCGAAAAAGATGATAACCTGATTTTTTTTTTTTTCCTCCAGTTTACGTCCTCCAACGTTAAGTCATATTGGATGATGAATGAAATGGGTGAAATGATGCTCAAATGAGTCTGGGGTCCATGGAGCTTAGAGCTACCTGACATTCGTCTACCAGGATAGGGGAAAACCCTGGAAAAAACCTTATCCAGGTAACTCACCCTGACCGAGATTCGAACTCAGGACCTCTTGAACATGAGGCAGACATGCTACCGAGGTGGGCAGCTGATGGTGTGAGATGAGGGTTGTATGCTGGGTGTGTAGCAGTTTAATTCCTCCCAATTCCTGAATTTTTTTCCATGGTTGTTTGTGCAGTATGCAGTGTTGCAATAGAGCTCTGTTTCGGTTAACTAATGGCACGTATCTCCATCTCAAAATTTTATGAACTTGTTGCAGTTGTTGAGGATAAATATATGCATCAATCGCTCGCCCATTTGGAACAAACTCCCAGTGAATCACACCTTCAAAATTCCACCAGACACACATTACTTTGGGACAAACTGATTTGTTTAACAATGACTTTGGCAAAATTGGCAGGTATCCTCAATATTCCATACTTTAGGTCTTCCAGAACGTGGTAAATCATTAGTGTTTTCGTCTCCATTGCTGAAATGTTGGAGCCACCGTTGTGCCATAGGCTCACTGACACCTTCTACTTCACATATTCTTTGAGCTGAGGCAACAGCTATATAATCTTGTTTCCAGTAGTGTTTTAGAAGGACTCTAAGTTCAAACTTTATCTCCATTTTGTGATTGTTTATTAACTGAAGACTGATACATGCAATATTAATCTGTGCTTGCAATGTACGCAACACTAGCCATGGCATCCTGCAAATACCATTGCCAAATCAAAGAAACCCAATAAATTTTTCAAAACACCAAAATCAGAAAACCGACATTACTTAGTAGACAACCTAATACTCTTTTTGTATGCCATGTTTCAGTCCAATTACTGCATACTACATTACTAGCAATTGCTAACTTCTATCAACACATTTCTCAAGTGACTGTTACCAATACAATCTACTGATTGTTTCCTGAGGTTAGCTTTCTGATTTGTGAGTACCATGTTAGCATTGTTACTGAGAGAAAGCAAACAAAGGTCTGATTTTGTTAATTTTAGGACTGATGTCTCTAAAGCTGAGAACTTAGTAGCACAGAATTTTCATGAGAATGGCTGTCATGTAAATTATTGTTACATGGTGCTTCATGTGCTTCACACATTATATACATTCAGTGCTGGACACAACCATTGCAATGATTTGCATTATTGCTATTATTATTAGTGGCACATTATGTTACCTTTGGGCATTAATTGCTATAGACATGGTACCAACTGTATTTCTCTATGATTGGCTTTTAGTCCAATGCTTACCTTTTTTGTTTTCATTTTCACTACTTTCATTTAATAGCTTGTATAAAATTGACAGCTTTTACAGCAATTTCCCTCCCTTATTAAGCAAGCACCTATATACACCATCATTCATTAGTTCTGACATTCAAATACTTTGTGTTCTACATTTCACCACCCACTCCACTTTCTGTACACATGAAATATGTTAATGTAATGTTGGCTGCTCCACTTTGGCACAGCCCTAGCTTGCACCAGTAGAGTAGCAGTTGAAACATTCATGTATTAAATTATTTTAGTAAAGAAAATATAATTGGCAACATTCAGTGCAATCTATTTAACTATTCTTCTCCAAATAAGATCTTATATATCACAAACACTCCTTGGGATTCAAAGGAATTTTCATTTGTTATTAATGACAACGTACTTGGGTTACAGAGAGAGTATTTAATCAGGTATTAAAATATCATTGAACTCCTTCTTCAGAACATGTAACTGGGCCCCGATTTTGACTGATGATACAAAGTTGTGCAGAATTACATTACATTGTTCAGTATGCTTATTAGTAACCAATCATTTGTCGCAGCTAAATGTTAAGAAAATTTCCCAATTTCTTACAATTTCTGAATAAATAATACCTAAAAATATAATACTTTTTCATACTTATTGACATGCTTCATATTGAACTGACATGATGTTAAAAATGAAATACATACACTGCTTAACACACAGACCACCTATTCATTCTGATGAATACAAAAATAGTCCAATTACTATTCCTTACAGAAAGAATGTATTCTTATGCTATCCCATGCCACTAGCTCTAAAGCAACACACACTAGTGATCGTTTCCATGTTCCTTTTTTTTGTTCCATTTATACCCAGCCTTTAACTCCAATGGTCATACCGGCGGCCATTCTTCTTTGGAACATATCAAAGGTGTTAACTCGTATTCGTTAGGTTTCAATCATTAGAAAACATACACACATTCATACTTCCAGACTCTGGGGAAGATGAGGAATTATCTTGGTCAGAGAAAAATCCCCACCTCCACCGCAGGGAATCAAATTGGCACCCCTAGCATGTCAGGCAGGTGCTCTACCGACTGAGCTACGGGCCAGCCTCCTTCTTTTGCAAAGCTGGGTAGCAAGCCAGTTGTTTGAGTAAGCCAGGGTGGTAGAAAGAAGAAATGAGGGGAGATTTTCAACACACTCAATAAATGCCAGTGCCTGTCCCATGTCTAATTGGCAATATCAACATGGATAAAAGCAAAATTGCAAAACCACATGAAGCTTGATGCACAAAGTGCTAGGAATGGAATGGAAAAGTGAATATGCAATGCGCAATCAATCAAGAACTGGAAACAGTACTCCCAACCCCTATTTTATATTTGAACTTTTTAGGTTTCAAATAAACAAAAGTAAACCAGTATAACACAACGGAACAGAAACAAAAGTAACACGGTACAGTGAAGTACACAAATGTAACACAGTACAGTAAAGTACACAAATGTAACACTGGAGTATCGTCAACAAAGCTCCATTGTAGATTGTTCAAACCAATACATTTCAGGGCTCAAGATAAAACTGTGCGAGCCTCAAAATTCCACTTTCTTTCTATGCATATATTCATGAGAAATAAATAAAAATTGACAGGTTTAAAAAAGAATACTGAACAATGACTATTAACCCTTTCATCGATATGGACATCATATGACATCCAAGTTAAAATGCCCAAAACCGATATGGACGTGTATAGACGTCCTGCGCATACATGCATTTAAACCTCATTTAACGCCAATTATTTTAATCTTTCTACTTTACAATAAATTTAAATTAGTTCTATAAGGGATGTAAACGTGCCCTTAAAGGTTTCTTTTTGAATTGTACACCTCCAAACCTCGATAAACACACAAGGGCACATCTGCAGATTCACACCAAATAATATTGGTTTCCTTGCAAACTTCTTTTTCGCAACACACTAGACAGTTTCGAAATGGTTGCGACTTTTTTGGTTGTGGGTGGTATGCTTTTAGGAAAGTGTTTTCTCTCAAGCATGAGGGGTGATGTCATGGTGAATTTCTTACCCCCAGTATAAAGAGGCATCTGAGTATTATAATACTCAATTAGGTTACGAGCTATTTATACGCGCAAGTACAGGTAGGTGAATGTCTTGCATGAATTTAAGCTCTGAAAATTACTAAACAATTGTACATGGTTACATCCAGTGGTATAAAAATACTTCTTTTACCATTTAACTGTTTTTCGTAAAGAGGGATAGCTAGTAATAGCTGATCCACATCACCCATATTTGACCCGCCACTTCCCCCAAACAATGGAGTAGCTAACATGCCATCTGTAGACCAGTACACGTCACTGCTACCTATATCCTAAACATCTCCTTCATAATCGCACAACAAATATTCCAGATTTTCTACAGTAGTATCAGAAGCCTGTATACATCATACGCTAGGTAATTTATTTGCTACATTATGGGGATAAGCCATGGATAACACTGAAATTTAACAATTTCAAATGTGCCATTCATTTAGCTCTTGATAGCTATAAGAAATCACTCTGAACAAGAGGAGTATAAATAACTAAAATACTGATCAAAAACAGCTGCATAAGGCTACCAGAAACCTTGGTTGAGAAACACTGTAATATCAGATGCTGAGAGGGAGTTTTCTTTCCAGCGCGTGTGTGTAACGCAACATATACTTGTATGATTATCGCTTGGTATATTATAAATAAACTAAACTTGAACAGAAGTCGCTTGCATAGCTATACATACATACATTCGTATACACACAAAACAAAATGATTCAAATATTAGGCATGTTCGGCACAAAGAATGGCTTTTGCTACAGTGAAACAAAGAAGTAAAATTTGAACGATTTATTACTGTAGTCTCCACCTTTTTTGTTACTGTACATGTATACTGCCTTTAATGGGTTTTATAGTTTTTGTTTCGTTTAAACAACTTAATAAATACGGAAGGTATGGAATTGTATTTATGATGCATTTTTACAGCATTTAACAATTTAAATGTCTTGTTCTGTTTATTGGGTATCCGTTTCCGGCCCCTGAAGGGTTTAAATGGCCATTGGTGAAGCGGTTAATAAAGGATATTTTGGGAATGGCTTAAGCCATGAAAAAGTTGAAATAAATTGTGTTGTAATAATATCCGCTTTTTTTTGACTGGCACGTTTTTATTTTTAATGTATAATACTTTTATGTTTTAAACAAAATACCTTTCGAATGAGGACTGCATTGGCTATTCCCAGAATACTGAAGACATACATCTTGTCATGTAAATATCTTTAATATATGCTATTTTAATAAAAGCTTTAAGAGCCTTTTTTTTTGAGAAAATAAAAAACTTACCTTTTTTTTTTCAAAATGCTTTTTTTCTGTTTAGGGAGCTTCGAAGGATGTATTTCTTGTGCAATTTTAGTACAAATTTTTGGGTGGAATGCAAGATCTTCTCTACCTACTATGGTAAAAAAGAAAGTCATCCATAATGTAACGGCCTGAAGTGGTGCTGGGCCCACCAACCCAACTGCAGCCTCATGCCCACATACCAAAGGCAGAGGTGGGTGGTCACCACACCCCAGCTGAAAAGTTGGCATTCTTTAACCGGGATTTGCTGACTATTGCAGCTCCTAAAATTCCTCATGTTAAATGGATACCAGTCCTATACCTAGGATTTAAATCTAAACCCACAGGTGGGATAAAACCCTGGAACATTCTGTGGCAGGAACCAGAGTACAATCTACTATGCCACAGTGCAGGAAATCTACTATAACAGAAAAAGTACAAATACTGTAACTGTAGAAACCAGGAAGCATCAACAGGCCCATGACAGTTGCAGTTGCTCTGAGGGAAGATATCGATTTCATCATCACATTTTGCCACTCTTTAGTTGGGAAATTAATTTTATGGATCCTGACTTGAGTCCCTGAAGAAAAAGCTACTTATATATTTTGTTTTAGAAAACAAGTGCTGAAATTCTGTAATCCAAACAAACTATTTGGTAGATAATGATTATCCAGGCTTGTAGGCCGTGTCCTAGTGGAAAATCTTCTTCTACCAAATGACTCCAGCCATGTAAGCCTACGCACTACAAACTATATTGTTCAACTAACAATGTTCGAAGGAATTTAGTAATAGTGTTATCCAAATTAATTAATATTTTGTGATCTGTTTCTGCCCTATTATGTCACTACTTAATCTTTGAGGGAGTAGTTTAGGGAGCAGGTGCTTCCATTTTCAAACCAACATTTTGTCTTTACCTTGGACCTTGGAGGTTGAAAACAAAAGAAACAAGGGGAAAGGAAAAATATTTAAGTACTATCACAGTGTTTTAAATTGGTTGTACAGCTTAAACTTTCTTTGATATTAAGGCCCAATCTTTTCATACAATTTCAAGGTTATGCAATACTTGCAAATAACATTTGGTCTGCATGGTATGATATGACTGAAAACTATCTCATATTATCTCAATCTTTTTATGCTGATTTCGGATGTTGTTTCTTTTATTTTATTTTACGTCCACCAACGTTAAGTCATATCAGATGGTGAATGAAATGGGTGAAGTGATGCTCAAATGTGTCCAGGGTCCATGGAGCTTAGAGCTACCCAACATTCATCTTTTAAGGATAAGTGAAAACCCCAGAAAAAGCTATCCAGGTAAGTCACCCTGAACGAGATTCGAACTCGGGACCTCTTGAACGTGAGGCAGACACACTACCATCTACTCTACCGAGGCAGGTGAACTGTTTTCAGTTCTGTCCTATCACATATAGTATTTTTGCAGTTTTACTTTAAAGATATAATGCGTTCCAATAGATGAGTGCTGCTACAGGAAAATTTCTCAATACAGACCTGCATACCTTTAGATTGTTACAACTGTTGACATTTGTTCTTGTGCGACCTTGATACAATCACATAAGATGTCTACCAGCCTGAATGCAATCCCGCTACACAACAGTTCTCTCAGAGGGAACTAAATGATTTTGCATGTGATTTGAATTTTCCTCAGGAATCTACGGAGCTACTTGACTTCCAGTTGAAAAGTAAGGATCTTTTGGAACCAGGAACACATTATTCATAGTACAGTCCAGAGAGAAAGAACTAGTTTTTATTTTCACAGGATGAGTCCTTGGTTCACTGCAATAACATAAATGAGTTAATGTATTTCTATCGCAATGAACATGATCCTACTCAGTGGAGGCTTCCTAGAATCATCAGCACGAAGACTGAAAGGTGTGTTACTGCTTATTAGGAATGCTTATTAGTCCATTCTTGTGGTGGTCTACACAGTTCATATAAAAAAGCTGTATGAGAACATGAAAATACTTTTAACAGTCAGGCACGTACCTTGGCAGAACTCCGTTGATCATGCAGGGCCTGGGAAGCATGTCCTATATTCATGTGATTATTATGCCGGTATTTTTTTTTTTTGTTTTAATTTTTTCGTTTCCCTTATTTTTGGCTTTATTTAGGTTAAATATATATGCCTTGCATTTGAAAGTAATTTAACATTTAAATTTAACATGTGTTTGAATACTGATTCATTACTTTCAAAAGATAGTACGTTATAATTTGTATTTCAATATACATAAAGAAAACAACATTTTATTAAATTTTAGATGAGTCGCATTTCTTACACATCTGCTTCACTTTCGTACCTATTTTGAGGACATGTTTCGCAAATCTTCGTTTGCATCTACGGCTCTTGTGCGACTGACGCTAGATCCAGCGGTGTGGGTAATTCTGGGGTTGTTGCTGCCATCTGTTGATTTAGTGATGAACTGAAATGTGGGATTCTCTTCTAGCGGGATTTCAAAGTTCATTAGTTGGTTTTTATGTTTTTCTATGTATATCCTCTCCCATATGACGAGTTCACTATGTTTTTGTACGTATTTTAGTAATTCTGTGCTATCTTCAATTTCATGATTTTCAGACCAGAAATGAGCTGCTATTGCGGACTATCTAAAATTTAATAATTTTCGCTTCACTGTGGTGTTCCAATACAGTTGAATCTCGATAAAACAACATTTGTTTAAAATACATCTTGTCACTGGATATGTTCCGTTACTCAGAGTAATCAACTCATCAACTTTTTCTCCAGTTTTGCCTGACTAAGCAGTTAATGCAAATAATTTTGACATGTTTTCTCAAACAGAGAGAAGTGTTCCATTTCCCACATACATATTAAGTTTTGCTGCTGTTTTTGTCTTTACTGCAGGATTCATATTGTTCCCTTTTCAA
This sequence comes from Mantis religiosa, assembly GCA_030765055.1. Taxonomy (NCBI): domain Eukaryota; kingdom Metazoa; phylum Arthropoda; class Insecta; order Mantodea; family Mantidae; genus Mantis; species Mantis religiosa. The sequence goes on from CM060954.1 coordinate 144,011,628, forward strand.
GTGATTCTGGCGCATTTGGCAACTCATCTGCTGTGGGCTTTTCAGGTTTATATTTATTTAAAAGCTCTTTCAAATCACTGGGTGATATTGATGCTGTTGTTCTTCTTTGTAGCTGTTATGACAGTAAAGCTAAGGAGAGCACTTTCAAATATTCCTCTCTTGTAGAATATTTGTTTTGGTTTCCAAGAATAAAATCCTGTACCGGCAATACAGGATATAATACAATATTACCATTGGCCACCTTCTTGTTGTTCTGGCTACATTGTACATAGCACACAATTTATTTTCTGCATCAACTCCAGATTTGGTATCATTGTAAGGCACAATTATTTCAGCCTTTTTCTTGGCAACTTCTGTTAGTAGATCCGATGAAGCATGAAGACCTGAGATCAGAACTACTGATTTACCCTTTTTATTGAACATTATGAAACAAGTGTGGTTTTAAAATATATATAGCCAAATACACTTTTGTATTGGTTACAACTTTTTGGAGAAGTAAAATTACTGGACAATTACATTTTTGTTCTTGTGTACTGCACTGACAAAAGAAAGTTGTCTTTTATATACCAGTGATTCATTAATGAATCAATCATGTGTTGTAACATTGCCAGTGACACAGATTGATTCAGTTAGTCTTAACACTACAGCCTCTGTGGAATTATTTTGCAAATGTGGTCTGTCCACCTGCTGTCCATAATAACTTTCCATATTAGTGGTGTAAAACAGTTCTGCATTACTCAAACAAAATGTTTTTATGCCATAATAGTTTGGCTTAGATGGTATATATTATCTAAAATCACATCAACCTCAAAATGCGAGAAATTGTTAGTTGACGGTGACATTTTATCCAACAGAATAATACTTCTAACAGTTATTCACAAACATTGTAAACATTTCTCTTACAGCAGCCAATTTGTCCAATGTCACTGAATTTCATTTAGTATTCATGACGAAGTACTAATAGCTCCTTCCACTGGCAAAGCAATATTCCACAACTTATTAACGAAGAAAAACATTTCATTAACATGTAACGAGAGTAGGCACTAGGGGCCCGCTAGACTTATATGGCACCTAAATGCTGATTTGTCATTGTTGCAGCTACAATAATAGATAAAGTTATCACCACAACAAACATTTGAGTATGGTGTAACCTTAGATGTCCTAGATAGGCAATTACATAGGTGTGTTTCTCAAATACAACATTTAATTAAAGCTCGGGTCCTCCCAGGCCTCATGCGATCAACGGAGGGTTAAAAGTCTCCAATATGAGGAACACAAATAGTACATGTGCAGTGACTTTAAAGCTATTGGAGTACTCTAGGTCATGACAGGTTAACAAAAATACCCTACTTTCTACGCAAATAGGACAGTTGAAAAAGGCAAAGAAACTGGAGTGTATTTGGCTCGAGTGGAGAAATTTGTATCTAGAATTAAAAATATTGAGCTTCATGAAGCAATTTGTAAGGGCTCTACCACAGGATGGATCCTGCTTCAGTACCTTTATATACATCATTCAAGACCAATTGAAAGCTAGAATATAAAGAAACTGATAAAGCATAAACATTGTGAAATGACAATGAATAAGAAAGAAAAAGATGCATGACTCACTTTCTGATCATTAATGAGAACTTTCTAGGGAATAACAAAGATCTTAATTATAGGGTCATGGTTGAAATAATGGTGCAAAATTTCAAGATGGGTTAGAACATGAGTGTGAAGGTCCACATTCATATATTGACTACTTTCTAGCAAATGAAGAACAGCATGAACATTTTCACCCAAGATGTCAAGCAGATGGAAAGGAGGTACTAGGGGAACTGCAATGCAACTATTATGACCAACTTCTGTAGATTTTGAAGATGGACAATCATCTTCAAGGCTCTGGAAGGAAGTCAAAGAAGAGACAGTTCAAAAATTAATGAACACATTGACCTCCTATTTTGTTACAAGGTAGTCACAAAATAAATCATGGGAATTCTTTACAGTATTTTTTAAATGTTTTTGATAAAAACTTATCTTTTAAATAGTTATGGAGAAAAGTGTTGTTAAAAATGAAGCTAATTTCATATTAAGACTTATTGAATCACACGTTATTAAAATTTAGAATTTCACTTATCTCACTATTAAAGACAGAAATGTTTTCGGGACTGTTCCAGTCCCATCCTCACGGCTGAAGCCTGACCACGGTCTTCACAATCAGTAGTGTAGATCTTATAATTAGGCTCCATCTCTTGGAGATCTTTTTACCTAAGTTCATTAGACCACTCACCGACGGCATATCAAACTTTAAAATATGTGGAATGCATTTTAAATAAAAATTCTACTACCATTAACTTCAAGTTTTGTTCATGGTAAAAACTAATCTGTTTGAAATGTGTGAATATAGTTGTGTGCTCAGAAGTTAACATTGTCAAAACATTACTTATTTAGTGTAAAAACCTGATGTAATAGGCAAAAACAGGAGTTATTTCTAAAATCAGCATAAAAATTGATTTAGGTTATTATTTTAAAGAAATCATCAGACAAAACATTTTAAAATGCAGGCTAGTGTAATCTATCCTGTATATATATATAAAAAAAAACATAGGATATATTATTAAATTTTAGATGAGTCGCATTTTTTAACACATCTGCTTCACTTTCGTACCTATTTTGAGGACATGTTTCGCAAATCTTCGCTTGCATCTACGGCTCTTGTGCGACTCATCTAAAATTTAATAATTTTTCGCTTCACTGTGGTGTTCCAATACAGTTGAATCTCGATATAGGATATATTATTACAGAAAACAGAACTTCTTGGAGCAGAAAAATAAAATACAGAACACAGTTTTAACTGTTTCATGTTTGCTTTATTTGCAACAAATAGGATGTGAGGGCAAGGTAATTAATGATGGGGTCCTGGTCTTTGCCTCACATCAAACTACTATCGGGAGAAAGAGCGTCATCAATGTTCAACATTTACAAAGGCATCAGTTTAATACTCTGAAACTGATATTTTCTTTTAAATATTATATATAATATATATAATTATATACATACACCATTGAGCTTCGGGATACCTTGATTACAAAACCTGCTGGTTTTCTGTATATTTTAATTGTAAAAAATGCTGAAAGGAACACAAGAATTCATTTAATGCTACATATTCTAAATCTTCTTCAATTTGTTTCGGTGGAAAAGTCCCACAAAATTGCATAAATGTCAAGGCAAAAACCATGTCATTCTTTGTACAAAGCTGGACATGTTTATGTGTGTTACATTGTGTTGACAAGACAAACAGAATGTTGTGGTTGCATAAGTTGGCTCTGCCATACACAGTTAAGGGATGCATTACACAAAAATAAACCGCAACAATTAAATTAGCTTGCATAACAGCAAAACTGCTGGAGTTGAAGTAAATTTATACTCACACAACCAAGATATTGCTTTAGAAAAATGTCACCTATTGACAGTGGTTCATATGATGATACATGGTATTTTCTTTTTTCTTTTTAAACAGTACATCTGATAAATTCCTCTATGTTACCACTTTTATATAAGGTACATTGCAGTTTTTATAGCTACATTAAATATTGCAAATTTACATAGGTTATCTAACCTAGGGAGATAAGAACTTACTTAGGAAGTATCTCTAAACATATTACTGTACGCATTGCCATCCTTTAAAGAAAAACATGAGAAAATATAGTCCACACAAATTGTATATTGAACAATCACAGATTCTGCTTACATTAGTACTGTTTAGAATTTTTGCTAAATCTATGCTCTCTCAACAAAAACAATATTCCTCTTCTTGTTGCATACAGAGCCTAATGCTTGTTTACTCTTAACAAGAAATTGCATGGTCAGATTTTGCAAGGCATTTAAAATCATCAGTACTTCACCATGATGTGAAAAATAATGACATCACAATTTCAGTCCAGCACTTACCAACTTAATCAATTTGCTATCAAGAAATGAGAGGCCCAACAAATTAAAAGAGTGTACTTGCTTATAGCCCACCCTCACACAAAAAACAGATAAAAATATATGCAGACTATAAGCTTGAAAAATATGACCATGTGCTTTTCCATGCTGCAACAAAGAGATGATAATAATTATAATAATCACAGGAACAAAACATAGCATGAAAAATGTTAAGTAATGCAATCTTCAACGACTAGCATTTTAAAACATATTCCCATCTTCCAAAATCTTTTCTATTTCTATACTGTTATACTTCAACGTGTGATCTGCTGAGGTAAATAAAATATAATATATATAGTTTTTATATATACATGTATGCGTAAGTTGGCCAATTAGCATGGCTCTTCATCTTACAGCAGCTAGTGTCCTTATAATGAAACTTGCCATTTAACTGGGGCAGTATTTGTATCTAAGTCATTATGCCTATTGAATGTGCCAGGCTTAGGAGTGCAAAACTATTTTACCAGGATTAGTGGAGGGAGAAACAAAAGACAAGTAATGCCACCTGGAGTCAAAAAAGTGTTATTTTTATCCCTTACTGTACAACACAATTCATGTTCTGTCAGCCATAGTATCTCCATTACATCCTGGACATAACCAAAGTTCCACGCACATTCTACCTTGGAATGTTCATTGTTCCATAAGAAGAAGAAATAATGTTGGTAATTTCATCTTCTTTCCTTCATTGCACAACACATTTAACAAAACACTGTTTCCTTGACAGCCAGCAGAAGTAACAGCAGCGTAAGCGCCCAAGTGAATGATAAACCAAATGAATGGATGGAAATGTGGCGGGTATAGGACTAGGTAGTAAAATTATAATTACACCAACCATGACTCACCACCAAAACCAAACCAATACACCGCCATACACCATTATTACGCCTTTAAAGTTTTCCTTTTTGTGATCAAGTTATAATAATGATTTTCAATCACTATAGGGCAGTCACTGAAAGACACAATTGATTGGCTGGTAGGTTCCCATCACCCTTACTGTACACATACACACACACAAACATAAGGTTGGGAGGGGACCTGCAGGTGGCCACAAGCATCCTGTGGCAAAAGACAAAAGCCCAAGTGCTTGATAATGCTGGAGTTAGACATTTAGGGTTGACTTCCTGAACTCGAGGACTTTCCTTTGTTCTGATACACATTATGAGAGTCAGCCAATTTCTGCGACACCTGCAAGAAGCAGAAACGAAAAAAAAAACACATCGAAAAAGTTATACATAGCTGTTTTGCTTTAGGTTTACAAACAAAGATAAAACAGTCACTTATTTATAATTACTACAGCCATTTGAAATAACTAATGTCCTACATGCTGAGCAGGCAAGTAAATGCACTTAAAACCAACCAGAGACAAAATGTGCATGCTGATTTTAGTGATTTTACAACAAACAATGCATGTTTCAAAGCTATGAACTTAGCTAACAACACTTCTTGTAACGACAACTTATTTCAATGCCCAGTGTCTTAAATTTTGATGCATTTTGAAACATGAATGTGAAATAAATGTTTCCAGGAAAACTATATTTTAGTAAATTACTAAGGGTATTATCATCTGCTTTATTTCATACACCTTTATGTAATCATGTATACAGTAATTCTTTAAATTTGTTATATGCTGTTAATTCATAATGACGAACTTCTGCATGAAAATACTTTGTATTCTGAAGGGCAGCTATCCACCTACTAGAGTTTGAATGTCTAAGCTAGATGTAGTAAATGATTCTGATCAGAATATGTTCTAATAGTTTGCCATGCCACAATAAATTAAAAACAAATAAATGGATCTAAATACATATATTTTTACATATACTGCTATATTTTATGATACAAATGCATTGTAACCATTTACAAGCATATTCATGCAACAGACATACAGCACAGTAATTGAAGTTAAAGCAAACACCTTAAGAATAATTTTCCCTATAACTTTATAAATAAATATTACAGCAATGGCGATTATGAATGAAAACTTACTATTAGAAAAAAATGAAAACCCATGCACTATTATGCCTGTGGTTCATTCAAAGAGAGTTAAGAAGTTTACACAGCAGAAAACAATTAAGAAAGTTCCTTCTACTTAACCTTAAGATGCTGCAAACCACAGGCATAACTGTTAAGCAGTGTTGTGAAAATGCAAGCATGACAGATCAACAAGCTGACAAGGAAACAATATCACTTCAAACAATTAGATTCTATCTCCTTCCACTACACAAACATGTCACTACCATTCACATTAGGACTGCCCCAGTTCTAAACCTTTTTGCACTGTAGAGTATCTCATTGCTTCATTCTATTTCAATATATTTTATTTAATTGCTATAACAAGTTGCAAAATGAAAAATACTTATTATGTACAAATGTACAGTGAAAATAATTGTGTACCTTGTTTTATAAATACATAAAAAAATAAATGCTGTGTTTAAAGACAGTACAATCACAAAACTGCCACAGGTTAAGCTATTAACAAAGTAAATTCATACAAAAGTCTCGTCAGTCCATTACATTTAAAGAAGACAGTAAAAATCAAGAAACATAATGTTTAACAATTAACAAAAAATAAAAGTTGTCAGCTGTGAGCTGGAATGTACTTGTAGTTAGTTCCCTATGTATTCTATGTCATTATTCTGGTGGAGGAGGTGGTGGGGGAATGTCTTCAGGTGGAGGTCCTTCAGGAAGTGGTGGAGCCCCTTCTGGAAGAGGAGGAGCAGTATTTTCTCCAGGAGGAGGAGGAGGTCCTGGAGGCATTGGGGGTGGATGCTGATACATTGCAAAGGGAGGCTGAGGAGTGGCATAGTATCCATACATTTGATCATACATGTAATGTTGGGGAGGTACCATGCTTGCAGGATGGCCATAAGGTTGTGTATAATATGCAGGCATGGGATAGGCCTGGTAAGCCTCGGGGGGCACATGGGCCATAGGATGGTTAGGAGGGGTAGAATATCGCCCCCCTCGGTTCCCTCTGCCTCTACCACGTACCTTGTTCCCACTTGCACCAGCGGGTCCCGTATAATGTGAACCTCTGCTACTACGATGATGATGTTCAACTCCATTTTGCTTGCCATAGCTGCTACGACTGCGTTGTTCACTTGCAGTCAATCTTGCTGATTTTGCTGGAGGGCCAGGGGGAGAGACTAATTCTGATGAACGAGGACTGCTACGATCACGTTTCCTTGATGCTGTTGGGGTGGCTTCAGGGACTGTGGCTGCCTGACTGCTTGATCCAGTGCTTGAATTGTTGAAATTAATCATTTCCTTACTTATTTTAATTTTGATTGGTGTAGACTGAGGGCTACTTCCAGTAGAATCTGTACCTTTTAAACGATCCTTCTGAATTTTTAATTTCAGCCCCGATCCTGAAGCAGGCTCCAGAGTAGAACTCAAATTTATTTTATCTTTGGGTATGGTAATTTTAATAGGAGCAGATGCTGGTTCAGTCTTTTCTTTGTGCCTATCTTTATCCTTATGTTTATGTCTATGTTTCTTTTCTTCTCTGTTTTTGTCCTTGTCTTTGTGCTTGTGTTCTTTGTGTTCTTTCTTTTTCTTTTTCTTCTCACTCTTATGATGATGTTCTGAAGGCCGTTTTCCCTCTGGAGAGGTTGAAGCTTTCATCGCCTCTGGTATAATGACAGGAACAACATTCTGAGCTGGTTCATCAACTGCAGCCACATCTATTATGCCTGAATTTTGAATATCTGGCTCTAATGTAGTCTGCAGCACTGTAGTTGATGGAAATGCAATTTCTGTTGGATCTGTATCAAGCTCTCCTTCTAGGATCAGAGGTTTAGAGGGTTCAGGAACCTGATCAGCCAATTGTGATGAAAATGGCTGGATCAAATCAGGTGGTTTTAGTTCTTTTGCAACAGATAATGACTGATTTGTTGCATTATTCCTGCCATTTCCATCAGGTAACATACCAGCCTCATCCTTTTTACTTCTGTCCCTAATAGGTGGAATGATATCTGGAACTCTTCCAGGAAGCTTTATACCCATTTTAGAATCCCTGATTATGTTTTCATATCCTGCTATTTCGTCCAGCTTTTTCACAACAGGTACAAGTTCTGGTTCAGAACTAGAACTACTGGTCCTATGCCTGCTAGTTGCCCGAAGATTGGTCTTTCCTGGTGTAAGGGATGTCGGTGGAGGAGGAGACCCAAAAGGAGAAAGAGGAGACAGTGCTGACTCTGGTGTAGGAGCAGGAGTAGATTGCTTTTTGCTACCTGATGAGGGAGGAGTTCGTTGTCTTGTAGCTTTACTTGATCGAGGATATGGAGACTCTCTTGATGATGAACTTATGGACTTATCTGGTGTAACAGGCAGAGACGTTCTTTGATTTGAAGAACTGGAACTCTTTGCTGCCTGAGGAACCTGTACACAGGGATCACTTTCTGTTTTGATTGTCAGAGGTGCTGTGTCCACTTTCACACTTACAGTTTCAGATCGTTTACTTCTTACTTCCACTACTTGTTCTTCAGTAGCTTGTGTAATTGTGCCATCATTTCGGTTTGAATGACTTTTAGTTCTTGTTTGATGGGGTGATTCTGATCTCTTGACAGATGAATTATTAAGAGACACAACATTTGGAGATTTAGAACGTAGTTGAGGTGACTTTGGTTGTGTAGGTATGGCAGGAGATCGGGATCTGGGTAAAGAGGGTGACCTATCATGTCCAGGTTGCTGTGAGGGAGATCGGGTCCGAGATCTATGTGCGGGGGCAGCAACATTGGCAACTTGCTGCTGTTGAGGAGGTGGTCGGATATTGGAAGACACTCCTCTTCCATCTAGACTTTCCTCTTTCTTCACAACACTATGATGATAAGATAAAACAGAATTTCCGGGCCTCCTGCTGGAACCTTCATTCTTTACATCACTAACACCTAAATACTGATAATCTGGATTTCGTTCTGGCAAATCAGCAATAGCTGGCTTTCGATCTATTGCTTCAACATTTGGCTTACGACCTGTGACGTCCGTTACATTAGACTTGCGTTCGAATTCAGGTAGGTTTGCTTTGTTTTCAATAGGAATATCAGCTGCTGAATGTGAAGGAGGTCTTGAATGATAAGGTTCACTGGTACCAGTTCTGCGATGACGATTGTGGTCCATTCTGTCATTGCCTATTGAACCTGAAGCACCACTATGTTTACTATGATTATATGTCTGTCTTTCACTAACATCAGATGAAGGCTTCTGTGGAGGAAGATTAGCTTCCTTTGAAGATCGCCCATCAGCAGCAGTCATGCCTGAACTAGCCCTGTGTTCCGATGGAACCCTATTACTATGCTTATTTGAATGTTCAAAAATGGGCTGTTGACTACGTTTTAAATTGGGATCGTGGTGCAAATTAACCGAATGTCTATTTTCTGCTCTTTCCTTCATGTCACCGGCTCGATTAACCAACGCACTATTCTTGTCATGTTTATTTGCTACATCACTCACTTCATTAACCATTTCACCACCTGTCCACTCTTGATTGTCTTTTCTTGAACCACTATTCACACTACTGCTCAAATGATTTGATTCTGATGATACTGCAGGGTGTTGACCTGATGGCATGTCCCCGAGCGTAGGTAGTGCAGGTTCCTTAGCTTCTGGATGGCGATAGGGAGGAGCAAATATATACTCCCCTCCTCGCTGTGCCAGAGATGCTTCTCGTTTAGAGGCATCCCTGGCATATGCCTGCTCCCGCCGAAGTGCTTCTCGACTCTGTGATACTGCATTAGTAGTGGGTCTAACAGAGCTCTGACCCATGGAAGGAGGGTGCTTGTGGTCACGGTGATGCGGCGGCACAGGTTTACCCATCATACTGGAGTTGCTAGCAGACATCATGGCAGCATGTTTGTTGTTACTGCTTGGCAAACTCTTATTGCTGTGCACACCTGGGTGACCAACTGAATGATGTCCATCCCTATGAAACAAAGTATACTCATGTACTTTCAGAAAAGAAAAAAAGAACACTTATAAAAATATTCTCTATAATGAGAACTAAGTTTAACAAGGAAGTTAGGATATGATTATAAACTATAAAACTTCTAGTCAAGGAGTATGCATTGCAGCCATGTCATAAGTCCATAGATATGATGGAAAAAGTTGACTAGCATGACAATGCATCTAAGTATCTTCATATTGCCATCATCATGAGGAGTTAATTCTTAGCAAAATGATACATTCAGTATCAAAATGTTTGTGTTGCTGAAGCTTCAATGCTCTATGTTGTTTTGTTATATTAAGACAAATGTAATCTACAATTTATTGTTAAAAATATTTCGCTTATTTAAAATAACTAAACTGTACAAAATCTGATACATTATTAACAACATCTGCTGAGGGGGATGACTGCTGCTGTAATCCAGTCATCAGCATGTTATATTCTAAATCCATACACTCTGCAATCATTCTTCGGCTGGAGGAAGGGGATTTTTTTTTTTTTTTTTTTTTTTTTTTTTTTTTTTTTTTTTTTTTGTAATTTTACGTCCTCCAATGTTAAGTCATATCGGACGGTGAATGAAATGGGTGAAATGATGCTCAAATGTGTCCAGGGTCCATGGGGCTTAGAGTTACCTGACATTCGTCTATCAGGATGAGGGAAAACCCTGGAAAAACCCTTATCCAGATAACTCACCCTGACCGAGATTCGAACTCGGGACCTTTTGAACGTGAGGCAGACATGCCACCATCTACGCTACCAAGGCGGGCAGGAAGGGGATATTTCCTCTATTAGGATTGTTTCCTAACCTTCTTTAAACTCAAGAAAGTATGAAATAATTAAGAGTGAATATATGTGTTTCACTACAAAATTCAAAGTTGATGTAATTGTAGAGAATAAAGGTAGCTATACAAATCAAACAAATATTTTGAAGACCTGGATATATTTCAAGAAAATTGTAGTCAGGATCAAATAAGAACATTTCTTCCCTTTAAAAATAGGAAAAAAATACAAATGCATTAATTGCATTTTTATATTTTAGGTTTTACACTATTACTTTTACTAACAAGAAAAAGGCCTGCCCCAGTGTAGATGGCAGCGTGTTGGCCTCACATTCAAGAGGTCCTGAGTTCAAATCTTGGTTAGGGTGAGTTATCTCGATAAGGTATTTTGCGGGGTTTTCACTTATTCTGAAAGACGAATTTCAGGTAACTCTAAGCTCTATGGGCCCTTGGCTCATTTGAGCATCATTTCACCCATTTCATTTATCATCCGATATGACTTAACGTTGGACATAAAAAAAATTACTTTGAATAAAAACTGATATTGTTTTCAAAATCTTATCTTTGAATTTTATTTTGTTATTTTTAAGCATGCTAGCAATCACAATTTGTACTGGGAGAAATTATTCCTTTTTACTTAAAAATCAACCTAAAAAAGAACTATAGAAATAATTTTCTTTTCACTTTCTTTTTGTTTCATTTGAATACCTGCTTTAACTTCTATGGTATTTACAGGGACTCTGAATTAATAAAAAATGATGGTATTATTCTTAGAATATTAGGTGTTAAAATTGGTTTTATTTATTTCTGTCACAAAATATACATTTATTCTTCCAAATTCTGACAGAGAAGGAATAATTTGATCCATATCAGCAGGTAATTGAACCAGAAAATCTGGGACAAGAAATATGAATACTGATCATTTAACCAAAGAATCACCATTTTCAAATGTGGTTAATATTTAGATCAAATTTTTTAATAACATGTTTTAGCAAAACTTGTTTTAGAAGCTCTCTAGTTAGATAGAGTCAACATAAAAAATTCAATTCCATGGCCGGGATTTGAACCACGGATTTCCTGGTTTCCGTGCAGTTACTCTAGCCCATTGAGCTACCATGGCCAACATGCCGTCCTGACATTAAATTCTCCATTTGACTCATAGATATATTTCCCTGGTAAACCACTAGGGGCTCTCGCACCTGAGATGGGTTAGAGCGACCGGACGAAAACCAGGAGATCCATGGTTCAAATCCTGGCCATGGCATTGAATTTTTCATGTTGACTATCAAAAATCTTAGCCTATATACGGCTAGTGTGAAAAAATTATTAATTTCCATCAATTAGCTCTTTAGTTATTTTATGTAATGAATTTTAAAATAGCACAATAATTTTCTCAATAAATTTGTTTTATTTTCAACATGTGGCATTAATAACAAAACATTGCTCACTAGTAGTAGCTTTAATGAAGCCAAATTAAGAGATTGTAAACAAGAAACAGTTACAGAAAATGGGATTGATGAATTGTAAAATGTCTATTGATTTACAAATATTATGCAAATGCAATAGTTCACTGTTACAGGCTTCATTCATGATGCCAGTTTTTGTTAATGTAGGATACAGTTCCATTTTGTCTGCAGCTCTCATTGCATGCAGATATTTTGGACAATTTGCATATTCATTTATATAAGATAAATCGGTACCACTAATATCAATTTTTTTTAAAAAAAAGTGATGTTAATGTTACTAGTACCAACTCATCTTAAATACATCTTAACCCATCACTGCTTCTAGCTTCTTCCATATATAACTTTATATAAGTCATAATAAACCCTTAAGAGATGAACCGCATGCTGTACAACACTTACCGGACGGATCCTGATTGTTGTTGCTGCTGGGCAAGCCTCTCACGTTCCTTCTTCTCCTTGTACTCTCGATAATCCACACGTTGTGGAGGCTGCTGTGAGTTAACTGAGCTTTGGGAGATACTCCCTCCTTTGTCTGGAGGCTTCAGTTGGTCACCACCAGGATGGTTAGAATGATGCTGAGGTGGACGACTACTACCAGATGGTACACTAGAATGGAACAATCCATCTTGACAACTGTTAGCACCATCTGGTGGTCTAATTTTGCGAGGTTCCATATCCTGTTAAACAATAAACAGCGCTTAGACAGAGCATAATTCTACCATAAACAAAAACAGAACATAATACTGAAATTAAGTTACTGAATTTATCAGTATTATACTTACAAATGGACTTCCAGATATTGTAGGAGGTAAAGAAGGATTTGGTGCAGCACTGATGCTCATTATTTTACGCTTCAATTTAGTTGGACATTTGTCGAAGATAACAAGGAACTCTGCTGTCAACTGTTCAAGGAGTTCCAGAGTTACTGATTTATCTACATACCAGAACCAATCTTTCCCTTCATTTGACTGTGGAATCTGCAAAAGGGCAAACAGTCATTAACACTTCTACATTGGTCTAAGAAATTTTATTCCCCACTAACAAAAATACTTGTGCATTTTAGTATTTTATAGCTTATTTTAGTCAAGATTAATATTTATCATATAAAACAAACTTTTATGTTTTGGTATTTTTTTCTTTTTAACGTCCACCCCAACGTTAAGTTATATCGGACGGTGAATGAATTGGTTGAAATGATGCTCAAATGAGTCCAGGGTCCATGGAGCTTAGAGTTACCCGACATTCGTCTTGAAGGATAAGGGAAAACCCAGGAAAAAAACCTTATCCAGGCAACTCACCCTTACCGAGATTCGAACTCGGGACCTCCCGAATGCGAGGCAGACATGCTACCATCTACACTACCAAGGCGGGCATTTTGGTATATTCTTCTCAATTCTAAAAGTACACAAATGTTTATAAATTTACGTTATGAAGTATGGCATTTCAGTAAGTAAAAAGGTGCAAAAGAAAGCATTATCCTTACTGGTAACTACTAAAACTAAATATTAAAAGCAGAAGCATTATTAACAGTGAAGTATTCTTCATTTTTGAGTTTGATTAATGAGTCACTATGTTTGCACTCAATGTTTCTATTATACAACAGCATAGTAAGTGAAGTTGAGTGTAAACATAGTGACTCATTAATCAAACTCAAAAATACTAAAACTAAATTAGGAAAGTAGGTTTATCCAGAGAAAATTATGCAACTTGTGCAAGCATGAGAGTATCAGAGGAAAATGCTTGAGGAGCAACTTATTTGTTATATATTTTCTATTGCTTCATTTAGTTTATATAAATTCTGGGGGCATTGTTCTTTCCATATAGAATTTTTACAGTCAAACTGTTTTTATGTATGATTATTCAGAATCAAAGATACATATGTTGTAAAAAGGCAAAGGATCTAAAGATTCGCCTAACTAATACCGTGATATAGCTCTGGAACGTGCACCTTTTAAAGTGTTCTCCAGGCTGATTCTTAATCACATTCTACCTCAAACATGTTGTATATAACAGAGCAACAATTTGGATTCATAACTGGAAGGTCAACAATCCAAGCAATCAGCAGGGTCCTAAGCATCATTTGGAAAGCAACCAATTCCACAGGAAGATATAGCTATGTAGTCTTCATCGGCTAATTGAAAGCTTTCGATGGATCAATAGATCCATTCTGATTATAAAATTATGCCACATTCTGGGAGAAGAGAGCCCCAAACTCAGTTAATAAATAGCATCCTGAACTTCAATCTACTGAGAATCAGCACCAATGTAGACCACTCCAGACCCATCATCCACACCAATGGAGTTCTCCAAGGGGACCCTCTCAGTCCAATGTTATTTAATTTGCTGACACACAATGTAATATGAGAGGTAGCAGAAGACATACATATATATATATATATGTTCCTATATGCAGACGATATGGTTCTGCTGTCAAGTAACAGATATGATTTACAACTAGGACCTGACAGATTACATGACTGGTCAAAAAGAAACGGCTTAAACATAAACACAGGTAAAACCAAGGCCATGACGTTTAGAAGAGGAGGAAATATCTCCAAAACGGACATATTATTACATGAAACCGACAAGCTGGAAATTATCAACTATAAATATCTGGGGCTTACACTGCAGGTAACACGCAAGGCAACACCTTCACTAAGCATAGAGAGGAAAGATGTTTGGCAGCGATAAAGGCCATGTTTGACATAAAGAAGAACCAGAAACTCTCTATGGGCACAATACTGACCTTTCCACATCAAAATAGCTCCAATTGCATGATATGCAATCAGGAAAATATGGGCACACCTAACAACTGCGAACATGAGGAGACTTGAGGCAGTAAAAGCAATCTTCCTCAAGAGAGCCAAGTATCTAAATCAACCTGATCCAGGATATCATACTTACTGGCAAACACAGACTACTTTAAGACCTGAAGCTTTCCTGGTGACAATATGTTCAGGATATTCTCAGGAAACAAGCCAGGTGAAAAGACGGTTAAAAATCGACATTTCGGCAATGTACATTGCTCCCATCATCAGGATATTTTTGAGAAATGTTATAACCACATAATGTTATTGTGCTATATCTGATTTTTTTTCCTATAGCTCTCTGATAGTTTCCTGTCTATACCATAAATATTTGAAAAAGAGCGGGAATTTATGTGTAAAGTCCATAAGTTGCAGCATTTTCATATCTGTGAGTTGATAGTAATGTTCTATTTTGAATAACCTGCTTGCATTCACATAACACAAGATGCAGGTGATATGAGAGGACCATATGCAGCAGCTAGTGCAAGGCAAAATCACCACCTTGTACAATGTGTTTGGTAGTCCAAAGAATTCAAAGAAGACCAAGTACACTGTCTTATGCAAGGTGGACCAGGTGGTCCATTGGCCCAAGATGGCCAATGTTATGACTGAAGTCAACATTTATCAGCCTCTGTAATTGTTTAAGAGAATTGGCAGTTAACATTATGTAAACTCAGTTAAATGTTGAGAATTTCATGGGGCAGTATCTTGACATGAGATCATCTCTGTAAGATCCATGTTTGTACTTGTTGGGTAACATATCTGTTGGTTCTACAAAAGCTGTGTAAATGAAGACAAGATGCGAGTTGCATTCCTTTGCTGATAGAGGGGATAGATTTTATCAGTGATCAATTACGGCTGCATCATTATGATCCCAAAGGAAAACAAGCCACCACAGTGTGAAAATCACCAGGTTCTCCAACACTAAAAAACGCAAAAGTTGTTCCACTGGCAGGGAAGGTAATGATCATCTTGCCTACATTTGTGGTGTGGGAGTAGCATGTCTGCGTAACATTCACGAGGTTTTGAGTATGAAACTTGGTCAGGATGAGTTATCTGCATAAGGCTTTTTCTGGAGTTTTCCCTTATCCTGAAAGATGAATGTTGAATAACTCTAAGTTCTATGGATTCTGGGCTCATTTGAACATCATTTCCACCCATTTTGTTCATTGTCTGATATGACCTATCTTGGAGGACGTTAAAAAAAAGGGGAGGCTCCAGGCATTCACTTTGAGGAATCAGCACTTTGAAGCAGCACTCAAGTAAAATGAGTTGATTTTCAAGAACCTCAGAAAGAATATGCTGCACCATGCATTCAAGCAATGGCAGATATGCTATAAAAATGCATTCAAATAGGAAGAGTTTACTTTAGAGAGAGAGAGAGAGAGAGAGAGAGAGAGAGAGAGAGAGAGAGAGAGAGAGAGAGAGAGAGAGAGAGAGCGAGCCCGTGTGGCGTAGATGGTAGCAAGTCTGCCTCATGTTCAAGAGATCCCGAGTTTGAACCTTGGTCAGGATGAGTCATCTGGGTAAGATTTTTCTCGGTTTTCCCGTATCCTGAAATATGAATGTCTGGTAACTCTAAGCTCTATGGACCCTGGGCTCATTTGAGCATCATTTCACCTGTTGAAGGACGAAAATTAAATAACAAAAAAAGATTGTGTAAACATTGAGATAGAATAATAAACATATGTAAAAATAAGCTTATATTTGGATTCTTTTCATTATCTTTTCACTATTAAAGGGAGACTGGGGCTGAATTTATTTCTGTAATTTAAAAGCTACCTAATTAAAAAATTACAACACATTTCTAGTGACAGTGATAACTAACGTGTGAAATTCTATTTAAGATAATTTACTTACACTTTTCACTACAGCTGTATGCCTTGTACATTGAACTATGCTATTGAACAGCATAGTTATCCTTCTTTCTGTCAATTTACACGATGCAAAGGTATAAAATGCATGTTTGCAATAATTTCTAATTTGAGCACACTCACCTCCCAGTTTGACCATTTACATGCTAAATGTATGCAAAAGCATGCAACAACCGTTGGTTTGTACTGGAGACACATTGTGGTCAAATGTAAGCTGTAAAGAAACAAAAGTTCAATTACTTTTTGTTTCACTTTGGGTGTTAATCTTTTCATATGCTAAGTGGTTAAATGACTCTGAAAACAATTGTATTAATTTATTCAGTTAGTTTAAAATTACAGATACACACAAAAAGTATTAAACATACCAGCAAACTTGAGCTATTGCAGATTGTGTAGAGCATGAATTTAACGGCAATATGCCCACCCTTCAAGGGCTTTTATCTTACATGTATAAGGTGTGTAGGGTAGCTCTTTGAATATGAGATTGTTGGAATGAAAAGAGGTAGCTTTAGCAGGTCCTTGACAGCAGCCTGTGAAGATCCAGAAACTCAATGCTGTATCAAAAGCACATTTAGTTTCAGAAGTTGGGATTGTTTTTAAATTGAATTCTGAACAGCATTTCAGAGATTGCTAATAATTTTTGGTTCTAGCTGCTGTTTACATGGCCTGTGTTTCTGAATATCTGCACAAGCTGCTATAACAATGTTAATGAATGTGCTATTGTATACAGTGGATCATACATCAAATACTTCACTTATGCTTCAAAACTGTCATCCATCTGGTTTGTTCTTCTTTTAAGTACTGAGCTAATTCAACTGTATTTAATTGTACATATTAAAAGCTTACAAATACTAATTAATTACAGTAATTTGATGACATTTATAAAATTCATTTCACAGCTGCATGCTGGTAGAATGATGCTTATCTCTCTATAAATCATAAATACACTTGGCTAAATAATCTTTAACAAAAGGTCTGCGGAATATGTAATATTTGTAGCTTAATTACAGGCAACTTTAATGGATTTAGGTATCAGTTGATTTTGATACCTAAGAAATACTTTTTTTAGATAATAAGCGAACTGTTATATATGAGAAAACTGTAATAATGTGATCAAGTTTACTGTGGTGGTGGTGGTGGTGGTGGTGGCTGGTGGCGGTTGGTGGTGGCGGTGGTTGGTGACGGTGGTTGGTGGTTGGTGGTGGTTGGTGGTGGAGGTATTAGTAAAAATTATACAATAAACATATACACAACACAAGTTTAGAAATGAAAATTCAGAAACTGTATGTACAATATAATAATTTATCTGCAGTTGAAATATTAAAAAAATTCACTTATACTATAAAAACAATGTTCTAACAGGAACTTTTTCACACAGTATTTAAATTTAGGAAGTGCAGATATTTTTTATAGGTGTTCAGGTAGACCATTATAAAGGCAAAGTCCAGTATATATAAAGATTTTACCAAACAAACTGGTGTTATGGGGGATTATACTTATTTGCTCTTTTCTTCAAGTATCATGATTATGTATTTGTGTAATAGTGGAGTATAAATGAATATTTAATTTAACAAAGGTTACTATTTCTTAGATATACAAGCAAGGTAGGGGCAATATTTTTAATTTTTTAAAAGGTGTTCTGCAACTAGTTCTTTTGCTTACCTTTAGTATGGTACGTATAGCTCTCTTTTGTAATGTAAATATGGTAATTGCATTTTCAGTTTCCCCATAATTATACCATAAGAAATGATACAGTGGAAGTATGTATAGTACAGGGATAAAAGTACTTCTTTATTCATTACCTTGATAGTATATACAGGGGAAAACACAATTTGCTAAGCTTATTAGAAATTTCGTTAATGTGAATATTCCACTTCAAGTTTTTATCCAGATATAGACCAAGGAGATTTGTGCTTCCAGAGTAACCAATATATTTTTCATTTAGTATTACATTAGGGCCACTATTTTGGATATCATGTATATTTTGAAAAGAAATAACCACTGCCTTTTCCGCATTTATTACTAATCTGTTTGCTTCAAACCAATTAATTAGTTGATTTGTTACATTTGCTGTGTTTAACTGGGAAATCAAGTTAAAAAATATAAAATATAAATAAACAGATATATCAGATGTGGCAGGTAACTTTTATATCCAATTGTGGAAGCTAAATTAAAAACAATTATATTGGGCTACAGAATTATGATTTGGAACAAAATGTTTATTATAAAGAATAAAGATTACATTATTTTGAAATATTGTCAGACATTTATAAAACTCCCTTATTTTGCTTCCAGGTATGGCTCAAATATTCTAACTATAGTAGCCATAACAGTATAAATAAAGGTAAAGTAAATGTGATATGAAGAGCTGAAGAATAATTTATGAAACATGCCATTGATTTGTAAAAGAATTAGTGAAGCTTGTAGTTACTATATTAACACATAGCACACATTTATAAAATTAAGTTAGCTCAATTTTAAGTTGATAAAATCTGTAAGAATAAACTCACATAAGATATTTGCTGTAATTTTTTTTTTATGTGTTGGTAATTTAGAATGCATGTATATAATCTAATATTATATACACAAATGTACTAAATAATTAAAATAAAAAGTATAATAAAAATAAAAAAGTTAGTACCCTATGTTTGTGTATGGTATCAGTTACACTAGTATACATTTCTTGAATGCTCACTTTTTAATACTCATTGACTCAAAAAATGGTATATAAAAAGAATAGATGATAAAAAGTTCACCACCTGTTGGAAGCCATAAAGTAGGACGTCTGAGCTAGGTCCTTGCTGGCTGTAGAGGTGGTTCATTCACATGTTCCAAGAAAGACAGGAGCCCATCGACGGACGCCCAGCAATTGCCAGGCGGCCGAGCACCGGGAACAGAAAGCACTTGTTATATAAAGTGCTATTAACCAATAAATGCTAAACACTAAATTCTGAATTATCCCAAGAACATGCTAAAAGTTGCATGCAAGAACACACATTACCAAACACACCACCTGATATATTAGCTTCTTATTTTTACCTGTACAGAATACTTAACACAACTGGGTGTTCAAAAATAGTTGGGTTCCTTCCGTTGACATTCTTAGCTGGCAAGTATTTTCCTGGCTGTGTTTTTACTTTTATTGTTTTTTATGTTTTATGATGATATGTAGGAATATTATTTTATATAACTGTTTTGCAGGAATGAAATTTAAAGACTAAAATGGCGCTTCCATCCCATTTTTAAACAGCATATAGGAATACTAAGTCTCTGTTTTTATCATAGAGAAATAGTGAAACCCTCTTTAGGTCTACAATCTAAATCCCAAAAATATTTGAACACCCAGTTACACGCTTCCAATGCTGCAAACACACATGCCTGTGTAAATCTGGTGACCATTTATGTAAATAAAGTACCAGTACAATGATTTATTTAATGCACATGGAGAAACTTTCTTTTGTGCGATGCGAGAATATTTCTAAGTCCAAAGGTGCACATATATGCATGCGCAAGCAGACGACTAGCTGGTTCTCGCGTTGCAGCCAACATGAGAAAGATCTGTAAAACTTATAGCCAACCTCTACAAAAATGCCCCAGACATAGGCAAAGGAACATGGTTTGAGCAGGCAGAGTTATCGCCCGATCAAATTTTGTTACTCATGCACTGCTTTGCACATAAACAATCCTACGACACGATGATAATGGAGTGCTCCGCAAGAAATATATGTATGAGCTCATGGATTGTATCAGACTGGTTTGGCTACTGCGTGAAGTGTGCATGATGTCAAATGATACCAAAATTGGACGACGCAAGTTTCATCGTGGGCACGTCGTAGAGGGCAACTGGATCTTGGGAATGATCGACATGGAAACAAATGAGGTGCGGATGACGATATGGCCCAACAACAGGAGGGATGAAAATACACTCTACAGTCTCATCGCAGCGCCCATGATGAAACTTGTGTCATCCTATTTTGCATTCATCGATCTGAATGACGTGACCGGGACTGCCAATTTCCCCCCTTGCAGTATACTTGGTGTCATTTGACATCATGCATACTTCGCAGCAGTAGCCGAATGAGTTCAATACAGTCTGTGAGCTAACACATGTATTTCCTACGGAGCACTCCATTATCATCGTATCGTAGGATTGTTTATGTGCAAAGCAGTGCATGAGTAACAAAATTTGATTGGGCGATAGTGTAATTTCGGGATAAGTAAGACTGTTGGCAGCATTGCGTTTAGTGGAGAAACAAGGATAGTTTGGCTGCACTGAATTCTTCAATATGGCTACATTCCGCAGTTAAGTAAATAAACAAACAATAACATTAAAAGAATGCCCTCCAACACGAAATTGCACTAACAAATAAATAAATTATATTAACAATTATGGATGTGTATAAAAACATCAAAAAGTGTGAAGGAATTAGAAAAAAAATTGCCGCGTTACATATTAGAAAGAAGAGCCATGCACATAAGTATAAAAATAAATCCATGCATAACCACTGTGCATTTTACCTGGAATGGGTCAAATCATAATCAATTATTGCCAAATATGTTATTGCGCTTCCTGGCTAGCAAGTAGTGATTGCTAGAAAAAGTTCATTCACATTTATACTATTTATTGTATGTTGCATATGAAGTACTGAAACCGACAGAGTTATTTAACTTTTCATTCAAAGGTTTTGCACCTCACATGTCTCCCAAAACAAGTCAGAAAAGTCTCACAATTGTATAACGAGACCATCCTGTGGTGTACTGATAGTGTCCGCTTCATATTCTTTAGATCCTTACTTCAAACTTTGTCCGAGATAAATTACCTCTATAAGATTACGTAATAAATGAAGCTAGCTACATTGAAGCAATACATATTACACAAATATAAAAATTTGCTATTAAGGCTTCACTCATCTTAAGAAATTGGTGTTAATACTTCTTTCTAATGGAGATCGATTTCACAAACAGATCGTTTGTATCTTCAGTCCACAAACAAACTCATTGTGAATTATGACTAACTCAAAAAAAAAAAATGCAAAGTAGTTTTCTTTGTGGATGTGAGGTATGGTCCCAAGTGAAAGAAAGTAGAAAGTCCCAAGTAGAAAGTAGCCAGGTAAAGCAACTTACAAAGTGGCAACATAGCTGCAATTAAATTAATTGGGAGTCGATTAATAACAAAAACAACACTCACAACACTCACAAAGTGAGTGTTGTTTTGTGTTATTAATCGACTCCCAATTAATTTAATTTATACAACAACACTGTTTTCAACACTTCCATGAAAGGATTTATAACTACAATTATTCAGATTGGTGTATGCATGACCCGAGTTCCATCTCTTTATGTAATATATCGAGATTTAACTGTATTGGAACACCACAGTGAAGCGAAATAATTATTAATTTTTAGATGAGTCGTATTTATTACACATCTGCTTCACTTTCGAATATTTGAAACTAAAGACAAAAAGAAGGTTAATATCAGCGGAATTTTTTTATAAATATTTGAAACTAAAGACAAAAAGAAGGTTAATATCAGCAGATTTTTTTTATATACGAAAGTGAAGCAGATGTGTAATAAATACGACTCATCTAAAAATTAATAATTATTTCGCTTCACTGTGGTGTTCCAATACAGTTCAATCGTCAAGTCCAGAGGAACACGCGAAAGTTAGATCCAGCCAATTTTAAAAACCGGACAACATGGAGGTAAGAAAGTTAACATTTGAAAATTTCAACGAACATTTCGGCAACAAGAAAGAAATAAAACAATATTTGAAACTAAAGACAAAAAGAAGGTTAATATCAGCGGAATTTTTTATATACGAAACTGAAGCAGATGTGTAATAAATACGACTCATCTA
Source organism: Mantis religiosa (assembly GCA_030765055.1). Classification (NCBI taxonomy): domain Eukaryota; kingdom Metazoa; phylum Arthropoda; class Insecta; order Mantodea; family Mantidae; genus Mantis; species Mantis religiosa. The sequence continues at coordinate 144,034,321 of CM060954.1, forward strand.
AAAATTAATAATCTTAATGCAATGTTTACATTCCACAAGTTGGACTGCATTTTCTGAACATTGATTAGGAAAAATGAGGACCTATGGATCAGCAGCACCATCATCTGAAGAGTACCTTACAGCATTTAGCATACAGGAGATTTTGAAAGCTCAAAACTACACCACAAGAATTTGGAATGTTCAAATTTTTCTGGAAACAACAATATATGAAAAAGCTACCCTGGATCTTCACATATTCAGAACTATTTAAGGAACATTATGGTTCCATCATAAATATGAGAATCCCTAGTGGTTTACTGGGGAACATACGAGTTAGTTGGAGAATTTAATGTCATGCCAGCACTTTGGCCATGGTAGCTTATTGATTAAGAATGACCAGATGGAGACCGCGAGATATACGGTTAAAATCCTGGCCATGGCATTGAATACTTCAGTCTGACCCTATCTATCCAAATCTTAGCCTACACACGGCTAGTGTGGAAGAACGATTAAATTTCCATATGTAAACATTACCATTTCTTCAGTGTATATATATCTCCGTTTGTTTCATTAGTTATAAGTTACTGATGAAGCCTATTGTAATGGTGAATAAACTATTATTATTTCCAATATAACACATTAAAACAACTGAAGAGCACAACAAAAAGAATAATGCCCCACTTCTGGCAAAATTCAGGGTTTTATTGTTATCCTATTATAGAGATCTAAAACTATAATGGACATGACGAAAATCTGATGTGTTACTTTACAGCAGCTTCTTTACCACCTCTTCTCCAAACATTCTTAAAAAGCTTATTTTTAATTTACATAAACGTTTACAGTAATACTTTTATTACATATTTTGTTGCAGGTGAGGGGCAATACTGAACATCTAGGGTATGTGGTAGCCAATATATATATTGTAACTTTGTGGGTTCATAGAATCAAAAGGCCGAGTTGCAGAAATTAAAAATCTGTTTTATTTCCGTAGCAATACACTGTCCAATTCTCACGTAACAACATTACATCACACAATCTTCCAAGGTCGAGGACAATAACAAACACTTGCAGCTGATTACATTAGCTCTCATTACAATAACACTTCCAGCTGTCTCATTTCACAACTATTCACAACTACAACTTTGCGAGCAGTCATGTCTTTAAATACCTACTTCGTAAATTCGAGATGTTTCTGGACCAAACAAGAATCGAATGTTGTATCACCTTCCAGAAGCGTAACCCTATCTGTCTTTTATCTCGCGCTATCATTATTTCTTCCGGCATACTCCTTATCTCCAGGATTTTTGTGTACACAAGCCCCGCTATCGCGATCGGGTTCGCAACACTGCTCCCTCCTCAAGGCTGGTCGTCCCAAACAGCTCCATCATAGCGGGCCAGACGATCCAGGTGTACCACCAACATCATCCCTTGGGACACCTCCTGGATGCGGTAGACCACGTCGCTAGTCCTTTTCAGGTACTGTCCTTGCCACGGCTGTTGAAGCTTGTCGATTGTTCGGTTTGCTCCCAAGTGTCCTCCTGAAGTCCCGACATGCACTTCCTCCAAAACCTCCGGGATCTTACTTCGGGGAAGTGCCAACTGTTCTGTCTGCGTCTTCCCAACAGGCGATTCCCATACCTGGAACAGCACGCCCTCTCTTGTCTTCAGTGAGTCCCATTGCGCCCAGTATGACTTGTAGGTGGCGCATCTCGGTGCAATGTCCTCCCAGACCGGCCCCGTCCCAGCTTCCACTTCTCCCAAGAGTGGCCCCAAGTCTACGTCTGCCAGCTGCTCCCTCCTCAGGCCTGTGCTATCCCAGCCATCAGCAGGCACTGCCGTGACTATTTGGACTGCTGCGGCACGCGCCTTCTCTTCCACTCTTGTGCATTGGCCGCACTTCTCTGGACAGGGTCTTCGGGACATGGCATCTGCGTTGCCGTGGCTCTTCCATCTACGATGTTCAGAGTTGAAGTCGTACTCCTGCAGCCTCTGGACCCAACGTGCTGTCTGGCCTTCCCGGTTCTTGAAGCTCAATAGCCAGGTTAGGGCGGAGTGGTCAGTCCTCAGGTGGAATGGCTGACCATACACGTACTTGTGGAAGTGCTCCAATGTGTTTACAACCGCCAGTAACTCTTGCCGGGTGACGCAGTAGTTCTTCTCTGCCTTGGCTGAAGACACGCTGGTATCGTCTCAGCAGTTGTCAAACCTTCTCGGGCTGTTCTGCGGTGAGGTGATCGGCCGCCCTCTCCAGTAAGCCTTCCAGCCGGAGCCCCACCAGCTCCTGTGTCTTGTCGATTGCTGTCACGATGACCGCGGGTTTGCAAGTCCCCATCTCCGTTCCGACCTGGACGTCGTGATCGATGTCAGCTAGATTAAGCAGCCACACTAGCACCTCTCGGCATGGCAACAATGTTCTTCACTCGCTGTCCTTCCAGTCGCGCCGTCACCACCAGCTCCTTTCTCGCAGCGACCCACATTTTCCTTCAAGATAACCCTGCAGATTCCAAGGCGTTCTTCGGGTTGCCGGAGTATGACCTCTTCTCCATTGAGCCGCAGAACCTTCCTGCCGCCGTCGACCATCGCCTCGTGGCTCCTGAGGGCATCCAGTCCCAGTATCACCTCCTCAGCCACTTCCACGACGAACACTCACTGACGCACGGCACTCCATCCCAAGGTCAACTGCAGCAGGGCCTCCCTCTCCACGGTCAAAGTTTCGCCCGATGCCGTCATTAGCTGGTATAATTGGCTTGGTTTCCTAGACGGCAAACCCTTGGCCACGTCAGGTCTGATGATGGTCACGGTTGCACCGGTGTCTACGAGTACGCGGAACGTCTTCCCTCTGACCCAACCGTCCGCGATAAGGCTGTCATCCTTACGCCGGCTGATGGCGTGCAGTGTCACTCGAGGGGATGGTGGTGATGGCGCCGACGTGCTCCTCGCCACGCCGGTCCTTACTTGTTTATCTGGCTGCTCTTCCTGGTGTCGGTCATCTTCGCAGTCATCGTCGCGCCCGAGTTGCTATTTGCAGCTTCCGTCTTCGTTGTTAATTCGGTCTTAATTTCTTCCATCCTCTCGGTGATGTTGTCGTCCCGCTTCCTCATACCAATTGTAACTTTGTGGGTTCGTAGAATTAAAAGGCCGAGTTGCAGAAATTAAAAATCTCCTTTATTTCCATAGCAATACACTGTCCAATTCTCATGTAACAACATTGCATCACACAATCTTCCAAGGTCAAGGACAAGAACAAACACTTGCAGCTGATTACATTAGCTCTCGTTACAATAACACTTCCAGCTGTCTCGTTTCACAACAACTGTTCACAACTACAACTTTGCGAGCCGTCACGTCTTTAATTACCTATTTCGTAAATTTGAGATGTTTCTGGACCAAACAGGAATTGAATGTTTTATCACCTTCCAGAAGCGTAACCCTATCGGTCTTTTATCGCGCTATCATTATTTCTTCCGGCATACTCCTTATCTCCAGGATTTTTGTGTACACAAACCCCGCTATCGCGATCGGGTTCGCGACAATATATTAGCTACTACATATCCCAGAGAAATTCCATTCTATAAATGACCATGATAAAAAAGATAAAAACACACAGCAACTTAGCAGTTGATATAGCATTAAGTATTTGATAATTCAAACCAACAACAACGAACCATCTCAGAAATGGTTAATGCTACAAAACATTTTCACAGAAATTGTGTATTTTAACGAATATACATTTTGTAAGCAGTAAGTTTTTGTCTAATCTTGCAGATTACCATTTATATTACATTATACAAAGATTTTCAGAATAAAAAGGACTTCACAGTATATTCTCAGAAACATTCAAAAGGTAAATTTAATTTGTCTGTAAAGTTTCCTAAACATATGGTTTTTCAATCAAAATTATTAAAGAGACATTTCTGAAAAAATACAAAATACAAACTGTTTATGTAAAGAGCAGTTTGAGATGGGATATTTGCTTCAAAGTTGCAAAATACTGAACAAAGTTTAGTGGCATTTAGTTTTTCCAGCTATAACACACAGACATGCACATTCACACACACACATCACACAGAATTTTTTGTAAATATGCTTTTATTTCTTATATTTTTATTCAGTAACCCTCAAAACATATATATATATATATATATCCACGGGAATTTTAAATATCAAGTATTTACTATAGATAAGCATCTTTACAATAGGTAGATGTACAGAAGGTAAGAATCTGCTCCAAAATAAACTTGAAAAGAAAAGTAAGGGTGCTTTCAAACATACTAACTCACAATATGGGCTTTTAACTGCTTTTTTTCCTTATATTGTTCAAGTATTAGTGAATAGGCATTCACAAGAAATACAACAAAATGTTGTCACATAAAAAATGTAAGTTAAATAGTGGTATTGATAAAGCTGAGTTTAAACTAATCACTCAAGGTTTTACAGCTAGAATACACATTAATGTCAATAAAATGAAAATCCCTGATGATTCCCTGAGTTCAAGTTAAAAATCAAAGTACCATCTGCAAGTTCTGTTCCGCCAAAAATATTTCCAGCTCTTTAAACATTATTATTATTATTATTATTATTATTATTATTATTATTATTATTATTATTATTATTATTATTATTATTATTATTATTATTATTATGAATTATTATTAATACTATGAATTTTGGTCAACAATCTGTATGCAATTCATACAACAGGTTCTAAGGTTGTTGACCACAACAAAGAGTTCACTTCCAAAGCACCAGTTTCAATTACAACTCACGTTACGTCTCTGTTTAAAACTGTTTACCACTACCTTATAACTTTCCAGTTCGTCTGCCATAGGTCCACACTACACTCACTACTCGGCACCTTGCCTTAAAACTGACTAAAATTCTGCACACATACGCTCCTATTTATACCGAGCCAGCAGTTCTGGAGAATTCTCCACAATGGAGAAGACGTACGAGAGGCTTCGCGGCCTTTCGAGCTGGTAAGAGGAGGGGAACGAAGATCCAGCCACCTCCGTGGCTTCCCCTCTACCCAACCTGTCTCAACTCCGTAGGCACTAGCTTATTGGCATAGGTGTGGCTTTAACGCTATCCGCCTCCCTCACTCCCTGCTTCTCTCTCTCTCTCCACGTAAGAGGCATTTGCGACAATATATATAAACTACTGAAATAAAATACATTGTTAGAATATAAAAAAAGTGATGAGTGTCAATAAACCGACTACAAATAGCTTTTACGATTAAGGTTGTTAGAACTTATAAATAAAGTGAAATGTAAATAGTTTCTAGATAGTAAAAGTGAGTCGGTTTACGACCCTACATCACTTATTTAAAATAAATAAAGAAGAAAGAAACAAAGAAAAAGAACAAAAAAAAAAAAAAAAGAAGCAGATGTCAATATTACAATCTACAACACAGACGCCATGCTGCAGCAGTCGGCATCAAGTTGAGCATGTCAGTAATTGAGCTCTTGGAACATATGGCATAAATAAATAAATAAATAAAACACCACGAAGAATAATATCTTCTTTAACTGCTGTCTTGTACCACTCCGGTAGGGGAGGGGATCCGTCCCCTTCAGTTGCCGTGGTGCGGGCGCTGCGGACCCTTAGCACTCGTGGTACCTCTGACGTTACTAGAGGAACCTCGGGCCGAACTGCCGAGCCCCTCCCGTAGGGGAGTTGTTCGGATTTGGTTGGACTCGAGGGGGCAGTGTTCCCGACACCCACGGGGAATTGGGTACCTCCGGCCAGGCTACGGCCGCCTGGGGGGGTTAGAGGGTTGCCTAAAAAGTCCCGGCAGAGCTAGTAGCAGGTGTGCTAGATCACCAGGTGGCCCCACCATGGTTTTCGGTAGTCTTCCCTGCGGGGTTGATGCGTGTAAATGGCGTATCCACTTCCATCCCATCTTGACATTGTACTCAGCGGGGGGCTTTTTAAGAAATAAGGTATTGCCCTATGGAAAGAGCCCCGGAGTATCCATCGCTCCCGGGTAGCAGGAGGCCCAGGTCCTAGGTCCTACGGGTCCAGGACTAATGGGAGTAGAACCTCTGCACTTGACTGTCTAGTACCACTACATGGTCTAACGGTATTCTTGTTCCTCTTAACCCTTATGCCCATAGGCAGCAGGTTGAAGAACATAATCTCTGGATCAGAGAGAGAGAGAATCCAGAATGGATGAAAGAATGATATCATGTCAGTAAAATGACTCACTTTTGCTATCTAGCAGGTATTCATGGTTTAAAATAACACCACCTAAATACTTGTTCATTAAATGCATTTAATCATTTGCAGTAAAGCATACATCCTTTGGAGAGGGAAAAAAATGCAGACTTTGGCAGCATATATTTTTCTAAGTCCACATTGTTTCCATGGCCGGTTTACAGTGATGTCACGGAATACGTCTCTTTAGCTTCATCCCACTCAATTCTATCATAATAATAACAATAACAATAAATAATAATAATAATAATAATAATAATAACAATAATAATAATATTCACACATTGTGTATTGTTTCATATGTTCTGGGCATATTCACTTGCAGAATCCTTTCTTTTTTGTATGCGAAAAACTGAGTCTCATAACTGAGTCTGTTACTAAACGTGCACCGATAGCCAAACGGTTTTAGACAAGTACATAGGAGCTACACCTACATAGGTTCGAATCCCAAACATTTTGATTTTTTTTGTAGAAATATGAAATGTGCATTACATTGTAATATAACTTCTAATTGCTAAGTTTTACTTGATTTTATGGCATTTATGCTCAACATATAAAAACTGAAACACTCTACTTTGTTTTTAAACTAACTGAAATAAATATTTCACTCCTATATGCAAAATCAAATAAAAATGGAAATTAATTTAGTATTGGTTGTGTAAGCTCTCTACTTCTGTTACTGCCCTCATTCTATGGGGCATGGATGAAAACAGATGCCTAGTGAAATTTTCACAAGAGGATACTTCGCATTATATGCCAGCACCATTCATAACAGATGAATGAGCCGAGTGTTTACATGAACAATATTAAGGCAATTTTCTAATAACATTACATTTATTTTGGAAATGATGGAGTATATGGTATTTCCATATTTATTAATGAATGTGTTTAAAACATTATCTTCTGCAAGAAAAATATAAGGCACTGCTATTCAATTAACAATAATAAAAATAAACATCCACATCGAGGATTATGCTGGTCCACTGACGAGACATGCATTTTACCGCTCATCTACCATGCATAAGGAGCAAGAGGCAAAGGATCTCCCTATCTATCGCATAACTTTGAAACGAAGCCAGATTGGTATTAGAGCATATAATGGAAAAATTTGTCCTGCGCCGTGGCATAACGGGCTAAGGCAGCATGCCTTGGTCCCTGGCCACGGAAAGCGACCCGGGAATAGGACCGGTGCCCACTCAGCATCATGAGGAAAGTGAGGAGCTTACGCTAGGTAAGCGGCCCTGATCATGAAAACCAACATTCCGGCTGGGGAATGCCAAGATGCTAACCACATCTCCTCCCCGTATTGGTTGGATGATCGCCCACCTCTGCCTTGCATAAGTGGGCGTGAGGTCGGCAGTCGGGTTGATAGGCCTTGGCCCTCTAAGGGCTGTCGTGCCATGAGGGGGAGGGGGTTAATGGAAAAATTTAATTGTTCTTTCACACTAGCCATGTGTAAGCCAGATTATAGAAAAAAAAGGTCACACTGAAAACTTCAATGCCATAGCCGGGATTCAAATCACTGAACAGTTCTGACTCTGCCTTTCCAAAGCGTACATTGTGAACGCAGCATCACTGAATACTTTCGATGTTTTTTGAATCAAACCCTTTTCCCCCAAGACTGTATGTTACAATCACATGATTTTCTTTCTCTGTAAGTCTCGGTGGCTCAATTGGTTAGGTACTCGCCTACTGATGTTAAGGTGTGGTTTTCAAACCAGAACAATGGTTTTTAAGTGTGTTTAAAAGCAACGGTTTTCAGTATCAGTAAATTTATTAATAATATAATATTTATTGAGGTACTAAGCTTTTATAATTTTTGGACTGCCCTGTGTTTTGGCCCAGGCCACTGCTACACAGGATAGTCCATTAAGTATATTTACAGATATGTTACAATATGTGTTATTACAGAATAGTCACTTATTATTCCTTCCCTCTTTTTACAGTCCATATCCACTTGTTTTTTACCTAACTTAAAAACTGCCCTATGTTTTTATAATTTTTGTTTAAAACCTTGATTAAGCTGATTCTCCTATTCATTTTTGGTATTTGACATTCTTTCCTCCACATCTCTGTTTCCTTACAATCAAACAGTATATGTTCTATATCCTCTTTGTCCCCAAACAATGGGCACTCGTCTTGTGGGTATCCATTTCTTTGACCTCTTAATCTCCATATCCCTGCTCTTAACCATGCTAACCCCTTTCTTCCTTCACTGTTTGTGCTATCTATTATACCCCTCCCTCCCCCAGCTATCTTTCAATGGAATATAGAAAACAAGTGATCTCTTCTCTGCTAATTGACTAAACAGTTTCTGAATCTCCATGTCTTCAAATCTTATTCTAGCCCCTTTCCAAAAACCTTTATAATTTGTTTCTCTCTTTCTCCAAATATCACCCATACCATTATCTTCCAAATTATTTTGTAAATTACTCACCCATCCTTTATTTGGTAAACTTAGTTCTTGATACTTCAAGCATTAAATTTGAAGGGAGTCGATTAATGACACTAAACAACACTTTTAAATTTTTCCGGAACATGCTTCAGAGACTTTGCCTCCATCCTCAACCGGCCATCGACTGGTTCTCATTGGTGTAGTTGACGATATTTTGTCATAGGTGTCCTCTGGTGGCGATTCAAGGAACTTGCTGAACAAATCCTTTTGGGGGATGTCAAAATTGAATACTTTGTTCCTATTTTTTGAAATGAAGATTTGTTCCCATGTGTAACAAGAAATCTGTGGTTCAGGTCCCGGCCATGGCATGGAATTTTTCATGCTGACTCTATCCAAAACCTTAGCCTATATATGGCTAGTATGAAGAACTGATTAATTTCTACCAATTAACTTAAATAATAAGAGTTAAATGCTGAAGCCTGGGATTCAAGTACTTATGATCTCGGATACAAGAGCCTCTGGTTTACCGGGAAATATATATTTGAGTCAATTGGAGAATTTAATGTCAGGATGGCATGTTGGCCATAGTAGCTCAATGGGTAAGAGCGACTGGACAGAAACAAGGAGATGATTCGTGGTTCAGATCCCGGCCATGGCATTGAATTTTTCATGTTGACTCTATGCTCCAGTAACTTGAGTTTGAAACTACGAGCTATAACCCACTTGCTCAGTATCACCCAATTTTAATGTTAAGTAACTTTTACCTGTAAACCACCACCTATAATGGCTCATGCTATTTAATCTCAACATTATGTTAGTTATGAATGCATATGCAAGTAATGAACATTTACCTCTAACAAGATGACAGCAACGAACCACATGCGTGTGTGGATGATCTATGGCCACATCGAACCCCAACGTTTGGAGCAGCACATTTTCATTGAACACCAAGTCCTGTGCATGCTCCAGGTACTTCTGCAAAAAGGAGAAAGAATAATTTTAATTTTATCATTGACAAACAGCACAGCACAACATCTATAGAAGTGTAACTTTTCTAATGAGTGGATTAACTTAGATTAAGATCACAATGGGCATTCTAAGCACCTCATGATCAAGACCCACTTCTGAATAATATTTAGGTTATACTGTGTGACAGGGATGTCTTAGAGAAATTTTTGTTTAGCATACTAACCAACTCTCAAAGTCTTCTAAACCAACCTCTTCCAGAAATAAAAGATGTTTGATATTTAGATATTTATATTATCATGTAATGAATAGGTTGCCCAGAGTAAAGTAATTTTGTAATATCCCTGAGAAAGTATAATTTCCTTACACATAACCAAATCTGATTTGTAAAGAAATTCACCACTTCCTTTAGCAATTATGTGGAATATCTGCTTCAACAATAAATAAAATGAATACATATATATTGAGCAGCATGAAGGAGTCTAAGCCACATGTACAAAGACAGATGAAAAAGATCTTGATGTATTAATGAAGATTTATTTGTATAACAATAATATGTGGTAGTTTTACGTTTCATGTGAGTCCAATCCAGAAAACCAAATCAGATAATAGAGTATTCAATATTTTCAGTTATTAGCCACATGAACTCTGTTCCTTTAATGCACCATGTCAAGGTTTTGCAGTAATCAGAATGAAGATTGCTGGACTGCACCAATATTTACTTTATGTCTCAACATATATAACACTTTAACCTTGCAACACTTGATATATATCCCTCCATGCACCATAGCCTTCCCCTTTCCCCTAAACTCACACGTTAAGTGATAATGTATGACAAAGCAAGGTCAGCAATAAAAATAATATAAACAACTATGTCAGAACTATTGATAAATGCATGTGCTATCATTACTCATCCCAAAAGGCAGGTGTGAAACAAAGGCTCCTCCTTATTTCGTATTAAAAATTAACATGCATTCCAGATAAATTAACTGTTGTGTAATATATTTAATTCATACATTATTAAAATATAAATTTGAGAACTCTCTTTGAACAAATTAAGATATCTCATAAAGTCAACTAACAAATCATTTAACACATCAAATAACATATAATTTTTACTGCACAACAGTCTATACCACAACAGCAGCCAATGAGAAGTGATTAATTCCTATGAGAGCATTAAGAGATACGGGGAAACCTTATTTGAGACAAGAATTAAAAAAAAAGGTACCTCAACATGTTTTGAAGCCCCATCGTCAACATAACTCATCTTTATAAATTATCAATACATCACTGTTTCTAATGCTTCCACTCAAGTGTAACTGAACATACTTCTACAACCCGAACAAGTAATTTAATGGTGTCTGAAACTAAATACATTAATGGAAATTAATTGTTCTTTCACACTAGCTGTGTGTAGGACACACTATGAAAGGGTAGAGCCAGACTGAAAAATTCAATGCCATAGCCGGGATTTGAACCACTGATCTTCTGGTCTCCGTCCAGCCGCTCTAAACCATTGAGCTACTATGGTCAACTTGCCAACATGACATTAATAGCTATGGAATTGAATTTTTCAGTCTGGCTCTACCCTTTCAGCATCCTATACACGGCTAGTGTGAAAGAACAATTAATTTCCATTAATTGTACCTAATAGTGGTCCGAAGTATAAAGCCCAGGCCTTAAAGTACTTACAGCATAGTAAGTCGCCATTAAGGTAGTTGTCTCATGTGTTAATTAGAACTCCTAGTGGTTTACCTGGAAAAACATGAGTCAGTTGGAGAATTTAATGTCATGTTGGCACGTTGGCCATAGTAGCTCAATGGTTTAGAGCGGCTGGACGGAGACCAGAAGATCTGTGGTTCAGATCCCGGCTATGGCATTGAATTTTTCAGTCTGGCTTCTACCCTTTCATAAACACATTAACTTGCAAATTTTACAAAATCTAGGAAACATGTTTACATTACCAATTAGGAAAGTAATACTAAATACAGCACTGAACAGATGCAGATACATAAAAATGGCTCACTCAATTACTTTCGCCTTATATTTATCAACTGAGTAGAAAGCATTTTAAATCAGTACTATACAAATACAATTATTTGTAACAGAAACTTCACTTATCTTAGAAGAATATTATGTAAATTTTCTTATTATTGATGAGATTGCATTTCGTGAATATTCATCCACATCGTCAGTCACAAACAAATGTGGATGAATATTCATGAAATTGTGATCTCATCAATTAAAAATAAAATTTACATCATTTTCTTTTAAGATATGTGAAGTTTATGTTGCAAATAATTATATTTGTGTAGTACTTGTTGCTTCACTGTAACTAGCTTCCTTTTTTACACAATCATTTTTAATCAGGTTAGCCTTTAAGCATTAACTTTTGGTTTCCACTTCTTCATGTTAATTCTCTTATCAGGTTAGTTAAATACTATATAGGTATTTTGCAAAGTAAAAAGAATCTAACTCCAATTATAATTTTTTTATATTGACAATTATCTAAAAAAGTAATGTATGACACACCATGATTAAAGCAATTTTATTCTGTAGAAGCTTAGGCTTTTACGGCTGTGGTTCAGTAAGTGACGTTTCGCCAATAACTCTGTTTGGCACCTTCGGAGAAAATTACTCCTGGTTTATACAACTAGAGTGTAAACATTGTAAATAGCCTGAAGTCACCTTCTCTAAAGATGCCTAACAGAGTTGTGAGTGAAATGTCAGATAATTCAATTACTGGAACATTACCTATAAGCCCAGAAACTACATTCTAGTGCATCAACTTTATTCTGTTCACAGGATTGCTCAACTAGCCACGAATTGTTCATAATCATTCTTAATCATACAATAAAATCTTGCCTTTAACTTTTGTACTGTAAATACAACGGGCATCCAGGAAGTAAGTTCAGTTTCAATTTATCTCCGCTGCAGCGCTGCGATCGCAGTTCTGCACATGCGCGGTAGATGCTCTGTATCAAGGAGAAGAAACGTGTGCCATTGTGAGATCGCTGTCAGCCACATACGCTTTGTTGTGCTTGTTTACAATGTCGGTGTTGATTGAAAATCCCGCCGCTTGTGAAATCAAATCTGTGATTTTTTTTCTGAATGCCAGAAAGTGAAACCAATTGAAATTTATCAGCTGTCAAAAGGGGTTGTGTTTCTTCATGACAATGCATGACCACACACTGCAAATGCGACGAAAAACATCCTACAGGGATTTGGCTGGGACGTGTTTGACCACACCCTCGGTACAACCCTGACCTCGCTCCTAGCGACTTTCATCTGTTTTTGCATCTCAAATCTTTCCTTGGCAGTCAACACTTCAACAATGATGAAGAGCTGAAAGAAAGTGTTTCCAACTGGTTGAAGACACAGGCAGCAAACTTCTATAAGAAGGTATACAAAAGCTTGTGCCTCGCTATGACAAATGCCTACAAAATTTTGGCAGTAATGTGGAAAAGTAGTTTAAGAGTTGTAGAATTTTGTGCAATAAATAATTTTTCTGTATCTGTACACAATTTAAATTTATTACCAAACAGAACTTACTTTCTGGACATACCTCGTAATTACTGTTTCGCAATTTCTGGCTGACATTGCAAATAATTTCAGTGTTTTCAACACTCACTTTCAATTTTCAAAGTCATGTTTTTGTTTTATTTTGAAGAACTTTATATAGGAAGGTGGTGGGTGGACATGCAAGTTCATAAAGCAATATGACAAACACAGCAGCATATATAATTGTTGTAGAGAATTCTCTCTCATTTCATTCTAAAGTAGGAAAAAGCCAGTATTGATGTTTGGGTTCAATCACAATTTTGCTCGTTAAATACCTCTTCTGTATGGTTAATCTTGTAGAAACATAATGACTATTTTCCAGCTCCAGTTTTCTTGTTTGTATTTTCCTTTCTGTTAATTTTTGTGTGGTTAATCTTCACAGAAACATTCATAGCATTTAACTCTGTTGCAGTGAATGATTTCAACCATATGATGTATTACTGTCCCAATAGAGAGGTTAAAACGTGGCAAGAATTTGAAACAAGGCTCAAATAGGAAAAGCTGATGAGCATTAGTTTGCAGTGTTTTATTTTGGCAGCTATTTCAGCCTAATGCCTTATACCTATACATTTGGTGGCCTTCTCTATAAACAAAATGCATTTGATGTACTTAATTTTCAACACTTTCTCTAGTCATTATTATTTGTTTTTATATCTCTTCTATCAATTATTCTTAACACAAGCTTATTTTTCTATCTACTTCATGTTAATTGAGATAAATCTTTATGAAATTGGTTTCATTAAATGTTTCATTGTAGGTTTAGAGAATATAGACTGAAGCAATAGTCAAATCTTTAGCTGCTGTCATTAAAATTCCATGCTCTTCCCAACATATGGCAAAGTGACCACTTTAACAAATGACAATATCAGGTGAAAGGGAAGTTATCAATTAATGTAAACCAGTTACAGATCTCACCATTCTTAAAGATGGGGGCATTCAGTAAGTACTGCAACAAATTGTTTTTCTCGATTAGTTTTGGCAGAAAAAAAAATAGAATTCTGTTTGGGACATCTCATATAGTTTCATTAATTTCTAATAGGTGGCAGTGTTATAACTATAGCATATATAAAGGAGGTGCATTCCAACAGAGAGCAGTTATTGAGTTTGTTTTGGCAGAAAAGAATGAAAGCATGGGGAGTCATTGAGCAAGCTCTCTGGCATCATCAGCACAACATTCTGTGAGTCATGTGGCTGTACAGAGTTTTGACTTCAGCTGTGTTGGAATGTGCAGACACTCTTATTCCATTTGATCAATGGACCACAATTAAACACCTTACTGCTCAACTTGGCATCTCTGTTAGGAGTGCTTTTTTTTTTTTTTTTTTTTTTAATGTCATCCAAATTAACGTAATTTCGAAAGATAAATGAAACGGGTGAAATGATGCTCAAATGGTTCAGGGTCCAAAGGGCTTAAAGTTATCCAACATTCATCTTTCAGGATAAGGGTAAACCCCGAAAAACATCCTTATCCAGATAGTTCACACTGATCAAGATTCGAACTCAACACCTCTTGAACGTAAGGCAGACACACTACCACCTATGTTGCAAAGGCGAGCATTTAGTGCTGACAACATCAAAATATCTTAAGCTTTCCGAACATACACGGAAGCACTCTGTATAATAACAGGACTGACACCTATTATACTGAAAATCCAAGAGATCGCCCAAGAGTATAAATAAACAAAACAGAACACATACTGGGAAATAGACACAGCATTAAGTTACAAGAAATGGCCACATCCGTCAGACATTCCAGAAATAAAAGAAGCAAATGAAAATGAAAACTATAACATTGAAATTTACACTGACGGCAGCAAAAGATCAAGGGGTAGGTTCTGGAATGGTAATTTACGAAAACAAAGCATTAACTAAACAACTGCAGTATAAACTACACAAAAACTGCTCAAATAATCAAGCAGAACAACTAGCAATCTTAAAGGCACTTGAAATAGTTAATATGGGAATAACACTAAACTGACTTGAAAGCAGCAGCAATATATACAGACAGCAAAATTACTCTACAATCATTACACAATACTAAAAATAATAACCAACTGATAGAAGCTGTAGGAGAAAAACTACAACAATTAACTAAAAAATAACGGATGATAAGAATAGGATGGGTAAAAGCCCTCATAGGAATAGAAGGAAACGAACTTGCAAATAAACTTGCGAAACGAGCAACAATAAATGATAACATAGAAAGCTACAACTGAATCCCAAAAAGTTCCATCAGGAAGAAAATACGAGAAGAAACACTCAAAAAATGGGAAACAGAATGGCAAAACACATCAAAAGGACAAGAGACAAAACAATATTTTCCCACAGTAGCAAAACGATTAGAACGAAGACTTAACATATCAACAAACCTCACTACCATTTTAACAGGACATGGAAGGCTTAAAGCCTATTAAAAGAGATTCAACACAATTGATGATGCTACATGCCCCTGCAACACAGGAGATGAAACCACAGATCACATCCTGAATGACTGCATCAAATGGAAGGACCAAAGGGAAAAACTAAGGATGCAAATAAACAAGAAAGGAGGCAAGTGGCCAATACATAAACCAGCACTTGTGGGACAATATCTAAGGGACTTTAGTGAATATGTCAAGACAATCAATCTAGAAAGTGCTGAATAACTAAATAAGAAAATTAATTCTAAAAGACTATAGTGACTGTGTGAACACAATTTAAAAACACAATAACGTCAATACCTCAGTTAATATGAACAATCACTCTGAAAGCAAAGCAAACCAGAACATGTAATATTACAAATGTAATGGAACATGTGGATGAATAAAGAAGGAAAAAAAAGAACACACACACACGCACGCGCACAAACACACACACACACACACACACACACACACACACACACACACACACACTTACTCTCTAAACCTTCAAAAATACATCAGTTCATTTGAAATAAAATTAATAAAATCAAAGTCCAAATGTACTTACTGTGCATGCACTGATGAAGTTAGCAGACAAACTGCACTGCTGCCACAGTAACGCAGGTTTTTGTTGCCAACATTAAAAAAGTCAATACACTTGCCCATAACAAACTTTCAAAAGTATAACTAAATTATTATCTCAACTAAGCTAACGTTTAAACCATTTAAACCAAAGCACAGGGTAAATCTCTCAGATGTCTTCGATCAGCTTTAATGTTTTTGCAGCCTTGGTGGCAAAGGCACTCTGTCAAACGTATTACATCCTTTTGTGCCAGACACCGTACCTTGAGACAGCAATGATGGAGATCAACTGTGCGGCTTATTGTTGTTAATGATATTTGTTCTTGGATCCACAAAATGCAGGCTGATTTACAGTTGGCAAAACCCACAGCCATTATTAGTGGTCTATTTGGGTGGTGCTGGCGAAGTCTGCATGCTCCTCAATTAATGCAAACAGGGTGGCACAATTTCATTAGAACGTGTTGTCATCAGTGCTTTGGTGGTGACCACGCGATGAGCCCAAGATGCAGTTTCCTTCCACAATGCGGCTGGGAAG
This sequence comes from Mantis religiosa, assembly GCA_030765055.1. NCBI lineage: Eukaryota > Metazoa > Arthropoda > Insecta > Mantodea > Mantidae > Mantis > Mantis religiosa. Next base: position 144,050,957 of record CM060954.1, read on the forward strand.
ATACTTCCATCCAACTTTACATTTGTCAATTTGAACAACACGGCCAGCACTGCCTAATTTGCCCCTGTTCATATATTTATTGTCCATTGAGGATAAGCACAACTCCCGATAATAGCCAAACCAATAAGATATTGTTCTGTAGCTTATGCTTGTGTCTCCAATGGATAACGGTTTGTTTGTATGAGAATGCGTGGGCATAGCTGAGCGTATTGTCGTGCTGCTCGATTGGTTACCAAGGATTTATCTTTGGTAATAGGTACCTCTCAGATAACGCACTGATTACTCCACGTGAAGTGAACATCTATCTGTCATTTGTGATTTCTGCAAATTCCATTGGCTGAAGTGATGCGTTCATTGGTGTTTAGCACAGATCCGAGAAGCGCAGCAGTTCCCCTATCACTCTTACAAGAATAAACAGCACATTATCTGAGAGGTTTCTATTAACAAAGATAAATCCATGGTAACCATTTGAGCAGTACGACAATAACTAGGAGTACTCGGGCAGGTGATAACCTGGAGTTCTCTAATCAAGTACCCTTTGCCACGATTCCGCCTACACGAAAATATCTTGTATTTCCAATCCAGTTTCCTTATGAAAGGCGACATCACACTCTCGACATAACACACATGATCTTAGTGAACTTTCATCATATAGGAAGAGCAAGCATTGTCCCTCATCAAGACACAATGTTGCGAGATCAACAATATTAATAAATCTAGCCATAGCAGTGAAACACAACTTTCACTTACGAAGTTTATTTACTGAATAATGGCGAAAACAGAACATTCATTTTACAATAAACGTTAAAGGCAGCTTACTTCTGAAACACATGTGGTGCCGAGGATGGCAGCGAATGACTCTGCAACTATCGAGATTAACTTCGGCAGATTCCGTCAACACTCGTTTCAGCCGTTCTGTGGAACATAAAAGAAAGAACATCTGTTCCCGCTGGGTTCCTTGTTATGAGAATGATCAAAATATCACGAAACATTAGCAATGAAACTTTTTGAACCTGAAACAAAACGCAATTAATGAAGTTGCACCCATCAAACACTCCATCTAAGAAAAAGTTCAAAGCTGTACCCTCAGCTGATAAATTATGGTTACAGTTACTGGAACCAAGGATTCCCAAGCATTCAAGATCTGATATGTAACTTACAGTTCGTGGTTAACCAATTACTTTTTGCAATACTTGGAAAAACCGTAAAAAGCAATAGTAAATTAAAATTGTTTCTATTCTGTTGGGTATTATATTATTTCTATTGGTACTGCATTATGCTGTTGGGTGTTACGCCACTTCCTAATGGTACCCTAAGTATTCAAAACTAGAAATGTTAAGTATTAAGGACCAGTTTCATCCTTGTTATCATGACAATTGACAAATATATTGTAAATTTAGCTGACAAAACCAAACACATGCTCACAATAAAAGGTTTTTATTTTGTTTAAAAGGTTTTGTTGTTTGTACAACGTTAGTGAATATCAAATAATCTATAACTAGTTTGTAACTTTAACAAATTGTTAAACTTTAACCAGATGTTACAGGATAGGTGTAAAATTGAAATTTAAACTGAGTTTTTGTTTATGGACGCTCTTTAATTGCTCTGGTTTTCAGTGTTCTATTCTATACCGGGCATGAAAGATCACTTAATTTTGTCCTCTTTCTCAGACTCGAGGTTCTTTCACATGCCACAAATCTACAACACTGGATTATAGGCTTTACTTCCCTTCCAAAGGAAGCTATGCTGAGGATTTTTACACCTAAAAAAAATCCATTGTCCTCTGCCAGTTTGAAACCATGACCTCAGAACCAGAGACTGGCATCTGCATGTTCATGCACATAAACCTACACAGTGTAAACATGATGCACAGTGACTGAGGCAGTTGGCCGGTCAGTCGGCAAGTAGCTGTGGCTGTGTTATTAACATAGTTGATGTCATTCAGCGAGACACTGCCTCTTTCCCCCACTCCTTGTACAGTGCATCTGACTGCTCACGTCTATTTGCATTGACAGTACATTTGCAGGACAACAGAAAAGGTAAGATTTATTTATTTACTGCATTTTTGATAAATTGGCAAAATATGTTTATTTTGAATGTGAATGGCAGCCACCATGTCTGAATCACAGCAGGCACTGGGTTGAATGACCTTGCTCTATGGTAATCTAGTTCACATGCATTCAAAGGGTAATAGCATTTGCAGTTCTGTCTAATTTTGTTTGGCATGTTGTGTTATGGAAATACAAGTTATATGAAGCTGTTGTTTAGTTACTGTATGTAGTAATTAGGTATACTACAGAACAATGTATGTTGTGTGAAATGTTCTGCAAATGGAGTCATTTGTGGACTGTCAGGTTGAATTTATATGAAATGTAGGCACACCAGATATGTTAGACAAAAAGACATATCTAAGGTTCTAAATGAGGAAATGCAATGTTGGAGAAACAGTAATCTGGTTCATCACTACTGCACAAAAAAAATTTGCATAGAAGTGATTTGGAAGCAATGGGCTGCTACTATCATTCAAGAAAAACCCAGTGAAAATTTGTAACAAAATATCAGTGATTAAATTTATATGAAACTTCAAAGAAAGCAGTACACAGAAGAGGAATTTCAAGCTTGTGACTTACCAAAATTGATAGGAGGTGACAAGCCAGTTTCTTTGTAGCTGGTAAAAATTACTTTTATATACGGTTTTCCTGTTTTCTTTACTAAATATAAATACATTTCTTATCAATCTATTAATGATGTTTATCATTTCTCTATCCCATTTTCTTTATTTTGTCTAGATTGTAATTTGGAATTTTCTAGTTCGATCTCCTTTCATTTAATTGAACTAGTCTCAAGAAAAGACTGTAACCTATTGTAACATAAGGTAATAGCATTGGGATTTGGAGCCCAGTTAAAGTAACTGCAATTCCAAATAAAGTGCTGACCTCTGAAATATGCCAAACTTAAGGCAAAGCTAGGAGAAAACTTCACAACCAGCCAACATCACAATATTGAGCATAACATGTGATTTTGTCATATAAGATTATCCTTCCAGTTCTAAAACAACTCTCGACTATAAACACACTGATTCAGTGATGAGATCCATGGCACTGGTAACTTAATTGTAGAGACTGCAACCACATACCCACTTCTCTATATGTACTTTTGTTCTAGAATCAAACATAGTTCCTCAGAGAATTCCTTAATTTCAAATCAAATCTAGTTCCTCAGGGAATTCCTTAATTTCAGATATTCACACTCTTCATATTTAAGTTTGAATTTATGAGTCACTATGTTTACACTCAGTCTTCACTTACTTGTTGTTGTATAATTGAAACGTTTTCAAGATCATTCGATCTCATCATCAGCTGTTTGGTGACTAAATGAACCTCCCTCTTCTTCCACTACTACGGAGCTCCGATCACTTTGAAATCCCGGCATTAAATGAAGTATTAAAACTTAGTGCCCCTAACACCAGATGGCAGAGTGATCGGAGCTCCGTAGTAGTGGAAGAAGAGGGAGGTTCATTTAGTCACCAAACAGCTGATGATGAGATCGAATGATCTTGAAAATGTTTCAATTATACAACAACAAGTAAGTGAAGACTGAGTGTAAACATAGTGACTCATAAATTCAAACTTAAATATGAAGAATACTTCACTGTTAATAATGCTTCTGCTTTTAATATTTATTCACACTTTTAATGCTGACTGTCATTTATGGCAAACATTTAAATTTAGTGGTAAACATAACCCATTGCAATAGTACCAAAAAAACACATCAGTGATGCACTAAAACTTTTAAATATCCAAGAAAAAAGCATCAAATTCACTGTAGAAATAGAAAAAGACGAGCATTTACCATTTTTGGATCTAAAAATAATGAGGAATAAAAACAGACTAAACTTTGGCATTTACAGAAAACCAACACAGACAGACAACTACATAAAAGCTAATGGCTACAACCCAAGATCCCACAAACAGGCAATCTTCAATAGTTTAGCACACAGACTGGTAAACATCCCTCTCACAGCAGAAGAATACAAAACAGAATACAACAAAATAATTGAAATAGCACAAAAAAATAACTTTCCCAAATCATTAGTGGACAAAAAAGTGAGCTTAGCAAAAAAGAAGAAGCTACTAAAGGAAACCACAACTCTCTCATCTACAGAAACTAATATGATTTTCAAAAAATTCACTTACCATCCATGGGCCTATGATAAATTCAAAAAAGTCTTCAAAAAACAAAATATTCAACTAGCACCAGTCAACCATTTCTCCTTAAAAAACCTAATTTGCTCAAACATCAAAGATGCCATTCCATCAAACAAAAAATCTGGTATATATCAAATTGAATGCAATGACTGTAGTCAAATTTATATTGGAAAAACAAAAAGAAATTTAGAAACAAGAGCAAAGGAACACTTTAGAAACATAAAATATAAACAATTAGAAAAATCAGCAGTTGCCACACATTTTTGGGAAAAAAACCACAACATAAATCCAGAACCAAAACTACTGAAACATACATCAGGAAAACAAGAACTATCCACATGGGAACAAATCTTCATTTCAAAAAATAGGAACAAAGTATTCAATTTCGACATCCCCCAGAAGGATTTGTTCAGCAAGTTCCTTGAGCCGCCACCAGAGGAGACCTGTGACAAGGTATCGTCAGCTACACCAATGAGAACCAGTCGAGAGCCGGCCGATGATAGAGGCAAAGCCTCTGAAACTAGTTCCGGAAAAATTTAAAAGTAAGTGTTGTCTAGTGTCTTTAATCGACTCTCTTTAAAGTTAATAACCCATTGTGTAACAGCCCTCTAGTGCGCCAGAGCCTGCAACTTCATGCCCAAATGCACAAGGCAGAGGTGGGCGATTCATCCAATCAATACAAGGAGATGTGATGAGAATCATGGCACCCCCAGCCGAAAAGTTGGCTCTCTAGGCCACAGTTTGCTACCTAGCATAGTTCTTTAATTTCTTCATGATGCTGAATGGGACTTAAAATTTGCACCCTCCAAGGATGGGATTGATCTCTGGCGCATGCTCTAGCCTACTACTTCTGTGCACAGGATAAATTTAGTGGCACCCATTCCAAATTAATCTGATCACTTAGTAGAAGCTTACTGTCATTCTGTTAGAAATTGAAATACTTTTCCAACACACGTGAAAGTACAAATTGTTTGGGTCCAACTTGCAAGTTTCTAATGGCATTTGAATGCCTCAATAAGCATACACAATGTTTGTTCCAGCATCATGATTGACTACAACTGCCAGCAATGGTGTCACTGCTATTATACTTCTCTATGTTGTACAGGTGTTCAAGAACTTTTATAAATTCAGTTACTTTTTCAACCAAGTGTCTGCACTTAATCTAAACAATTCTGAATAAAAATCTAACAAAAGATGAAGGCTTTAAAGATCTCTAAATTAAAAATAAAAAGTGAATATTATAGACAGAAAAAGCAGTTAATAAAAAATTTAAAAAGTAAAATGTAATAAAAAATGTTAAAGAAAATCAATGGCTTTTAAGATATAATGGCACAGAGTTTCAGCATCCCCATATCACAAACAACCCTTTGCATGAAAAACTTATTATTTTACATTTTCTCAAAAAACTAGTTTTACTAATATGAAGAATAAAACATTTACAAACTTCTTGAAACTAAAATCTGTAAAACATTTTCTCTTATCCAGCAATGTGTAACTATTTTGCAATGACAAATTCAGATTGTGTAAATGTTCAGTGCAGTAAATCTACCTAATAGTAGAACAGCATGCTGTGAACATATAGGCCAGATTTAACCATAAAACTTGCCCTTCATTCCAGAAATTTATTCATGAAGAATAATTGAAATTAACATTTTTCTTACTTTTCTACATATTCACCCATCTTTTCTATACATTTGTTCCAATAGAGAGACAGTTTGTTAATGCCAGTTTCAAAGAAAGTACAAGGATGTGTGTGGAGCCAGTTGTGAACGAAGTCTTTCACCTCCTCATTGGTTGTGAAACGATGTCCTCCAGAGTTTCTTTGACTGGACCAAACATGAAGTCTCGTAGTTAGAGGCCTGGGCTGTAGGGTGGATGTGGAAGGGAAGTCTGTGCATTTCGGCCAATTTTTGCTGTGTTGCTGCTGCAGTGTGTGGTCTGGCATTATCCTACAGAATCAACACATTTCTGATCAGGCTACTGCGACGTTTTAACCAGAAAACAACTCGAACTTGACTGAGAAGGTCACAGTAGTAGGCAGCATTAATGGTCCAACGTCGTCCTTGTTGGAAGAGGAAATCAATGAGGACACCTTTCGAGTCCCAAAACACTGGCCAAAACTTTCCCTGCTGACAGTCGTGACTTGGCTTTCACCAGCAGTTGCTCTCCACTCCTCCTCCACTCCAGATTGGCGCTCTTTGATATGGGTGTGTAATGTGCCCATGTCTCATCAAAATTATTGCATCACCTTCCTCTTCATGGTGCGTGAGAAGCATGCAACACATTTGAACACGCACTGCTTTCTATTCTGTACTGAGATACCGCGGAACCCAACGATCTGACATTTTTCTCAATTTCAGCTCCCTTCGAATGATTGATTGGACACTCAATTACAACAGCTACACATCAGTATTGGCTATACTGAAGAAGCACATTACAAAGAAACAACCAGAGCTTTCTCGGACAGGATGGTGACTTCATCATGACAATGTATGGCCTCACGTTACAAATCAAGTCATGCAATTTTTGGCTCGAATCAAAATTACTTGTGTACCACAGCCACCTTATAGCCCCGATCTTCAACCCTGTGATTTTTTTATTCCTATCACTAAAGGCAAAGTTTAGGGGCATTCGATTTGAAAACACTAGAGTGCTCAACAAAAGGGAGGCAATTCTCAAGTGCCTGACAAAGAATGGTCTGCAGCATGTATTCATCAAGGACTGGCAGATGCGCTATAAAAATGCATTAAAGTAGGAAGGGATTACTTTGAAAATTATCATGTAAACATTGAAATGGAGTAATAAACATCTGTGAAAAAAACAGTCTCAGTCTTTGTTGATCAGTCCTCGTATATCTGATTTTTGAGACAGTTGTGAGAATGAAAGGAATGTGGTTCAAATCCTGGCTATGGCATTGAATTTTTCAGTCTGGCTCTACCTTTTCATAGTGCATCCTACACACGGCTAGTGTGAAAGAACAATTAATTTCCAGTTGTGAGAATGTTTCAAAAAGATAGCAATGGATTAAAACAAAGTGTCATAGCCCCATTTCCACATTTCTTGCAAGTACAGAGGCAAAATCTATGACTCATCCAGTCTTTACTCTTGATCTGATCTGGGCAACATTTTCCAACTGTACAAAATGCCTTCCAGCCCTAAAAAAGTAATATGATGTTTGAGAGTTAACTTTGAAATCTTGAAGAAAGTATACAGCAAGGGTGGTGGTTTGAGAATATGAAAAGTGCACAATGTGGCATGGAGCTAACTTACAAACATTTAATAAAACCAAGTCAGATTCCTACCCCTAGAGTATGTACATGTAACTCAAAACTCTTGTGATCTTATTTCTGAAGCCTAACAGCCAAGGTTTTAATACCTCAACTCTATTTTATATCTTTCCTCACAATTCTATTTGGTACAATAATAAATCCATGCAAGATTTCCTTCTGAGATCACCTTTAGCCGGAATTTTATACCATGATATTTAGCAGACACCCTTGACACTGCTTAAAATCACTTCATGTCATATTCATTCAAGAACACTTACCAATGAATGCTGAACACAAAGTGACTATGTAGAAGCTGTCAGTTGAGAGGTTCAACTTTCATTTTATGAATATGGTTTGATAACACTAAAACCTCTAATGTGTAGAAGCTACAAGTCGTACATTAACTTATGAGACATGAAAGAGTAAGGTGATGATACTCATTAACCTTCTGATTAATGAAAATTTATGTTAAATACATGGTTTTTCATTTAAAACTGAACAGGCACACAGCATTTCACCTGTGCGTGATTGGGTTTGCCACAGTTGACTTTGCCCCTACATAAACTCTGTACGTACAGCATGTATAACACTCTTACCTTATAGAAGATGCTGGAAATGTTATCTACCCTCAGCTAAATCAGCATTATATAGGGAGAACACATTCTGATTCACATGATTAAGTTGGGCCACTGTAATGTTTACGATTTTATTTCTAATATTTTGTTTTAGTTCTTCCAATGTATGAAGATTTGTTACACTTTGTCTTTCAAGTTACCCCACAAGTAAAAATCACACACTGTTAGATCATGGGGGTGCAACCACTTTTACTACATGCAGCACCAGAGGTGGTGACACTGATGATACACAGAATGAAGATGGAGCACCAGTGAAACAAGATGGTGGAGGAAACTGGAGATCCTGGAGAAAACCTGTCCCAGGAGTCTGTTTTCCACCACAAATCTCACAAGTGGTTGCCTGGGACTGAACCCATGCTACTTTGGTGAGAATCAAGCGGTCTTATCACTCAGCCAAAGTGAGGTCCCTATCTTCAATGACTTCTCTAATTTTATTCATGGACTCCTCTGCTGTAGGGCAGTAGCAGAATCATGTTGAAACTACCGATATGATTTCTCTTCTTCTGTCAGTTCACGATAAAATAGAGTCAAAATATCATTATCGTACATCTCTGCATTTACATTCTAGTGCTAACAGCACACCAAACTCCAACTTTCTGATCATAATGAGGGATTTCTTGAATGCAAAGTGAATTTTCAGAGGCCCAGTACTGACTTATGAGTGCTGACAACTACTAAGGTGGAACCATGCTTCATCGTAAAAGAACAGAAGCTGTAGATAATTAAACCTTCATTCACTGATGAAAGAAACCATTCAAAATAATGCTTCGTGATACTGGGTTACCTTGTTTTAAAGCATGGACACTTGTACACTTACATGATTTTAGTTTTAATAATTTAGTTGTTTATGAGCAGAAGACTGAAATTCCCACCTGATCTGCTTATTTTGGGATGGATTTGATTGGTGAATGTTCAAAACATGCACCTATGTTGGCTTAAATTTTCCTCTGTTAACACTGTACATTTACATTTTCGTTTTTTGTTTGCCACAAAAACAGTGGTTTCAAATTTCTTCACAATCTCAAGAATTTTAAATCAGGAAGGAGACACTTCACCAGGGAACATTTGAATATACTCTGTGCACACACCACTTGGCAATTCCCATTTATAATAACTTTAACATATGAAATGCTCTGCTCCAGAGCCAAGCACCTGTTAATGTAGGTGGCTGGTACAATACTGCCAATTGGGTGCACTCAGCTAGCCCCAGCGCACAACGGCAGCTGGTACTGGGGGAATTCAGCAAGTCACAGGAGAGGCAAAACACTGTGTGCTGTTAGGTTTTAAATGAAGAACCCTGTACTTCTGATGCTATTAAAGTATGTTGAATGTGTTTATTATTCTGAAGATGAGGGTGTACAGTTTGAATATATTGATTTTGCTTTTATCTCTTGTCCACTTAATCTTTCTGACAAGGTTTGATTATATTATCTTAACATATATATGATACAACCATATGATTTTGCTTTTATCTCTAGGCTAAACCCCCTTAATGAGCAATATTTCTGACATTGAGTATATTATTTTCAATGTATTTATATTATAATGCTATGAATCTGGACTAATTTGGTCTGAGGGCTGTCTAGATTATCAAGACTGAATACTTAATGAAGAATAATGAGAATTTCATGCATGAACAAGTGAAAATTCATTTATATTATGACTATTTGGCTTTAGGACAAGAATATGCGAGTTTACTTTCTTGCATTCTAAACAGTTCCTTTCATAAATTCCAAATGCTGTGCAACCCTAAAAACAGTAACACAAAATTTAAGAGATTCTCTAATTTTCAGTTTCCAATTAAAAAAGAAATACAGATTTGTGGACTTGTATCTTCCGGCTTATATCTTGCTGAATGACACTTCACGCTTTATCTTCCTTTAACAGTGAAATGAAGTTTGATGGAAAAAATCAGTTGAGTAAAGTATTTAATGACGCTTTGAAGCTAAATAGTGAAATTGAAGATACAAGTAACAGGGAGACTGTAGATGATACAAAACTAATTTTTTTTTTTTTTTAATTTTATTTATATAGAAAGTTCTTCCACATCTTATGAAAAATATAATCTGCATTGTTAAGTTACAAGGGGATATACCATAAAATAAGGTCTTTTCATTTTATTTTAAATTTGCATCTTGTATTTGAAGGCATAAACTAGAACCCCCATTTAATAATTATTTTCCCCCTTAGAACTGCTGCCTAGCTTTAAGGAACGTTTGGCTTAGGAAAATTCAAATAATGAAATGTTAATATCAGAGTATTTGTATATTTTAAAAATTCTGAAATGTAACAAATTTGTCCAAAAAGATCTAAAATTGGAGACAGGTTAATATATGACCACAGCTTTGAATGTTGTTAGTGTGAATATGGAGCTGGGATAGGATACTGAATGTAAAGGTATATGAATGAAGAAATAATATCATGTTTATATCATTTTATTTAAAACATTAAATGTATGTGAAGTACAACACAGATTATTATTAATTATTATTATTATTATTATTAATTATTAATACAGTTGAATCTCGATATACAACACAGATATTTCCAGTTTAACTAGCTGATGACCATTGTTAATTATTGCTCAAATAAGACTGTAACCTTGTCAGTAATAAAGCATTTGATACCACTGCAGCATTATTGTTATATTTTTAACTACACTGCCTTGGCTATCACACAAACTACCAAATAAAGTCTCAACTTCTCCTATCCTTCTGTGATACCACTTGCCCTAATTCAGTGTTACATCGATTTCATTATCCTATATCTGCTGATCACCATCAGTTTTCATTTGAACACTTTATGCAACAGTTTATAAATTACAGGTAAGACAAAATTGACATTCCTCTCTAAAATAAACAGGTGGTATATCTAATGCATGATTGGAGGAATTTAGTAACAGTGACGTCAAAATTAATTGGAGAAACTATTTGTAGTCAGTTTATTGACACTTCGTCACTTACATTTCTATATTATCAAGGGACTAGTTTCAGAAGCCATTACCTCCATTTTCAACCTCTTTCCAACTAGCATCTGTTGTCTGCTCTCCTCTCTCTGGCGGTGGAACTATTGAACTTCTTTGTCAAATTATCTACTGGTGAGATTTCAAAGTTCATTACTCCGTCCTTATTTTTCCATATGGATATGTTCTCCCATGTTATTGTTGTCAGTTTATTTTGGTTTATCACTCCTTTAATGTTAAAATGATAAAATTTTGTTTATATGTGTTTGGAGGAATTTAGTAACAATGATGTCAAAATTAATCACAAAAACTATTTGTAGTTGGTTTATTGATACTCGTCACTTACTGGCCAGTTGGAAAGAGATTGAAAATGGAGGTGATTGCCTTTGAAACTAGTCTCTCAATAATATAAAAAGGTGACGAGTATCAATAAACCAACTACAAATAGTTTTTGCGATTAAAATTTTGTTTATTTATCAAGGGAAATAAACTAGTAATTTTGGAAAAAGCAGATTACACAAAGAGGATGGAAGACCCATTAGAAGATCATAATTACCCAAAAGTAGAAACTAACCCATCAAAGTACTGCATTGAAACCACAAATAAAACTTTAAATGAGAGCAAAATAATAAAAAAAGGAATTTCAAAAAATTAAAGTAGATAATCCAACATTACCAAGAGCAGAGGCTAACAAAAATTCACGAAACAGGAAAAGGCATGAGACCTATCACTAGTAGCATAAATGTCCCCACATATAATTTGGCAAATGGTTACTAAATAAATTTAATAGTTTCCCAAAATGTAAAAGTGCAAATTTAAAAAACTCTTTAGATCTGGTAGAAACAAAAACAAAGTTATAAATTTGGATGAAAATGAGACTGGTTTTATTTGATGTCACATCTTTATTCTTAAGCATACCAACAGAAAAATTACAGACACTAATAAAAAAAATGGCTACCTACAATAGAAATGGAAACAGTAGAAGCAAAAGAATACATCTCACTAACAAAATTATGCATTGAATAAAACTTCTTCAGCTTTAATGGGAAACACTACAAGCAGAAATCACGGTTATCAATGGGAAAAAAACCCACTTTCATCTTTTTTGGCTAACTTATTCATAAATGCATTTGAAACACAAATTAAAAAGGCCTTCCTATGGATCTTCAAAGTTTGGTATAGATCGACATCTTTGCAATTATGCCTAATACACATTTAGATGATGCATTAAAATTACTCAATTTGCAAGAAAGGACTATACAATTCACAACAGAAAAGGAAATCAATGACAACTCTCTTGGATCTAAATATCATTAGGAACAACAGAAAAATAAAATTTGGAATGTACAGGAAGCAACACATTCAGAAAATAGCTACAACCAAGTTATAAATAAACATGCAATAATAAACAGTCTTACACACAGACTAGTCAATATACCCATGGAAAAAAGAAGAATATTTCAAAGAACAAAAAACAATACTACACATAGCAGAAGGAAATGGATACAATAAAAGTTTGGTGTTGAAAGCAACAGCATATTCAGTTCATTCACAATCACCCAAAAACATTTAATAAATTTAAAAAGATCAAGGAACAAAATATCATCTTGGCACCTAGTAATAGACACTCAATTTTAAAATTGCTAAATTCCAAAACAAAAGATGAAACCCCATCAATTAACTGATCTGGAATATACCAAATAAGTTGTAAGAATTGTGAAAAATGCTACATAGGTCAAACTAAAAGAAATCTAAAAACCAGAGTCAAAGAGCACTTCAGAAACCTCAAATGAAACAAGAAGATAAGTCAGCAGTAGCATTTCATTTTTGGAATGAAAATAATGGCATTGATCCAAATCCGAAATTATTAAAAGGAGTGATAAACCAAAATAAACTGATGTGGGAGAATATATTCATATGAAAAAATAAGGACCGAGTAATGAACTCTGAAATCCACTAGTAGATAATTTGACAAAGAAGTTCATAGTTCCACTGCCAGAGAGGAGAACAGACAACAACAGATGCTAGTTGGAGAGAGGTTGAAAATGGGAGGTAATGGCTTCCGAAATTAGTTCCTCGATAATATAGAAAATGTTAAGTGACGAAGTGCCAATAAACTGACTACAAATATTATTAAATTATAGATGAGTCGTATTTATTACACACCGGCTTCACTTACGTACCTTTATTGAGGACATGTTTCGCGAACCATTGTTCGCATTGTCGGCTCTAATGCGATCAAAGCTTGATCCAGTGGTGTGGGTAGTTCTGGAGTTGCTGCTGCCATCTGCTGATTTTGTGATGAATTTAAATGTGGGGTTGAATTCTGGCAGGATTTCAAAGTTCATTAGTTGATTTTTATGTTTTTCTATGTATATTCTCTTCCATATGACGAGTTCACTAGGTTTTTGTACGTACTCGCTTTTGTTTTGTACTCATCATATGGGAGAGAATATACATAGAAAAACATAAAAATCAACTACTGAAATTTGAAATCCCGCCAGAAGACAACCCCACATTTAAATTCATCACAAAATCAACAGATGGCAGCAGCAACTCCCGAACTACCCACACTACTGGATCAAGCTTTAGTCACATTAGAGCTGACGATGCGAACAATGGTTCGCGAAACGTCCTCAATATAGGTATGTAAGTGAAGCCGATGTGTAATAAATACGACTCATCTATAATTTAATAATTATTTCACCTCACTGTGGTGTTCCAACACAGTTAAATTTTGACTACAAATAGTTTTTCCAAGTAGTATATCTGTTTCAAATTTTGGATTTTTCAGGTTTATGAAGGTGGTTCGATAGATACCCATGTTTGAAAATACATGGTGTTGCTAAAGCAAGTTAGTGTTAGCAACATGCAATGTCATCTATTACATATAGCCAAAACAAATTTAGTTCTGACTCATAAATTAGTTTGGATTTGACAAGCATTTCACTTAGCTTTCAATGGGTTTTCACTAATAGAAACAAAACATTATCATTCAGTGATTACCCTTACTTTTGAATAGAAAATCTTATGAGATAAAGGAATATTGGATGCTATTTACAAGGACTTTTCGCCATCTATGATAGTTAAATGTGGTCAAACAACCAACAGATGTGTTACCAAGTAAGTCATTGAGAAAGTTCACTATATAATTCTTGCTGATCACCAAACAAAAGTTCACAAACTGGCAAAGGCCACAAATGTGTCAATGGGAATGGCAATTCATATTTTGAAATAAGTTAGAGATAGAAAAGCAGTCAGCTCATTAGTGTCATGTTTGCTCACACTGAATAACAAAACAGGTGCAGCTTTCAGCTTCAAAGTTGTGTTAGAGCTATTTAAAATCTGAAGGACATTTTGCATCAAGTTCTTGCCATTGATGAGACCCGATATATCATTCTACTTTCAGAAACCAAGCAACAATTAAAACAATAGGTTGCTTCCAGTCAATCTATGTACTTCATAAAAGGCAAGACAGCCTCTTGGCTGGAAAAGTGACGGCAACAGATGTGAAGGGATCATACTGACTTCTTGGAATTAGCATTGCTGAACAACACTTCAAGAGTTACTGCCCCCATTTGACAAGAGGTTGAACTATTAATGGCCCCATTTGGTGAAGAAGAAAGTGCTGTTTCACCAGAACAACGCATCAGCCACATTCCTTTGATGTTACAGTCACACTGCATTAAGTGCATTTTGCACTGCTGTTGCATCCTTCATATTACCTGACCTGGCTCCCTGCAATTTCTTGTTTTCAAACATGAAGGAATGGTTAGCAAAAATAAAATTTAGATTAAGTGAGACAGGACATGTTTTGCCGAGCTTGGCATTCTTATTTTGTATAGGGTTAAAAAGACAGTAAAGTTGAGTGTATACTCCTAAAATGTTCAGAAATAAATAATTTGAATTTGAAAAAAATTGACATTTTCATTCCTTAAATAGGTACTTATTGAAGTGCCCTCATATTTTAGCATTTCACTTCATTTATTCTCTGTCAGTTGATATGACTGCCAAATTAAAGAATAATTTAACTTACATTAAAAAACTGTTAGAAATGTGTTCAACTTTCTAGGATGATGTCCTTATGAATAAATTAGATGTATAGGTACTCGAGGTTAAATTTACAGGCTGCATTACAATACTTGTAAACATTATGAAATGACATGGAACTAACATAAGGCTCTTCTTGTTTAAATTAAACTATAAATCTGATTCCTTTCTTGGAAGTGTTGAAAACAGTGTTGTTATGATAAATTAACTTTAAAGAGAGTCGATTAAAGACACTAGATAACACTAGTGTTGTCTAGTGTCTTTAATCAACTCTCTTTAAAGTTAATTTATAAATCTGATATTCTTCTACTGATAATGGGTTCCTACATTTAAGGGCATACAATGATATAACTTCGTAACTTTGTTGAAAAATATCCCTGGTTTTCTTTATTCCACACTAGCACTACCCTTTTCACACATTTTTATTCCATTATTTTTATTTCCTTATATAAAGTTTTAGTGATGTCCTTAGATCACAATGGGTGGTGAATGAAATAGGTTAAATGATTCCTTTCTTGGAAGTTTTGAAAACAGTGTTGTTGTAATAAATTAAATTTAAAGGGAGTCGATTAATGACACTAAACAACACTTACTTTTAAATTTTCCCGGAACATGTTTCAGAGACTTTGCCTCCATCGTCAACCGGATATTGACTGGTTCTCAGTGATGTAGCTGGCGATATTTTGTCATAGGTCTCCTCTGGTGGCAGTTCGAGGAACTTGCTGAACAAATCTTTCTGGGAAATGTCAAAATTGTTCCTATTTTTTTGAAATGAAGATTTGTTCCCATGAGAACAGTTCTTGTTTTCCTGATGTATGTTTTAGTAGTTTTGGTTCTGGATTTATGGTGTGGTTTTTTTTTCCCCCAAAAATGCTTGTTCTAACTGTTTATAGTGCAATTAGAAAAATCAGCAGTTGCCAGCATTTTTGAAAAAAAAAAAAAAAAAAAAAAAAAACATAAATCCAGAACCAAAACTACTAAAACATACATCAGGAAAACAAGAACTGTCCACATGGGAACAAATCTTCATTTCAAAAAATAGGAACATCCCCCAGAAAGATTTGTTCAGCAAGTTGCTCGAGCTGCCACCAGAGGAGACCTATGACAAAATATCGCCAGCTACACCACTGAGAACCAGTCGATATCCAGTTGACAATGGAGGCAAAGTCTCTGAAACATGTTCCGGGAAAATTTAAAAGTGTTGTTTAGTGTCATTAATCGACTCCCTTTAAATTTAATTTAGGTTAAATGATCCTCAAATCAGCTCAGGAATCATAAAGTTTAAGAGTTACATAACATTCATTTTTGGGTTAACGGAAAATTGCAGAAAAAAGCCTTACTCAGCCTAACCAAGATTTGAATTCAGGATCTCATAAATGTACTAAGTTTACTAAGGTAACTAACATTATTTTAAAAAGGTAATTTTACATTTTTTTTTTGGGGGGGGGGGGGATGGGGCAAATGCTATGTTATAAAGGTAAAAAGGCTGGCAATTTCATATGCATTGATTTCAGAAATGGAAATTTCACCAGAGCATCCCTTAATTATTCTTAACTGAATGTGTGAAAGTCACTAATGTTACTTCTGGTTACTGGAGAAGTGTGGAGAGTATCTTCTCCAAATACTTTCCTTCATAGTCTATGTAGTTTTGCATCCTTTAAAACTAACCCTGGAAGCAGTCATGTCAATCTTCTTCTGATATTAATTTTTAGATGAGTCGTATTTATTACAACTGATATGTTTGTGGGTTAACATTCTCTTCTGGATTGTCATACCAAAGTCCCACAAATATTCTTTCCTTTTCCACAAAAGCAGGCAAAATGAGTAACAAGCTGGAACATGTGACTTCTCTAAACACATTTGACACAATACAGTGCTTACAGTGCATGGTTTTGATAGTCACTTCATATGCATCTTTAAAAATTTGTAACAGGCAAACTGGCAATATATCAATCAGTAACAATCAATTTTCTTTCCTTCAGGGGAACAACACAAGTTTGCTTTTCTGGACAGAATGCAGAATTCAACAACAGGCGCTCCATATGTACTTCGCTTTAATAGATTCTTCATTCAGAAAAATTGAATCTGCAGACTAATGTTGGTTTTTGGAATGTGGTGCTATTTATCCAGCTTTTATCACTGGTTGATAAAACTTTTCTGTGAAGTTGTTGTGTTGGTTTTTTGACAGGAAATGCATACCGCTGATACATTTTCTTCTGTCATGGCAGTGATAAATTGGCTAGACCTTCATGATTCAAATATCCTACGCCACCAAAACTGCAGAAGTCACCAGTAAGCACTTGTATCTAATAGGATTAACTTTGAAAGCTCTTCATAAACACTCCAGAGATTGCACTTCTGTTGTTTCACTTTCATAATTGACCGATAAAATGGTACAGGGCAAGTAAAGGGCAATATTTAGAATTTCACTGTACTTATAATAAATAGAAGTGCATGTTAATTTTAAATTATTTTTCAACCAGAAATGTTCTTTCCATACCTACTTACTTAAAGTGCAACTCTAGGTTTCTCCACATAAAGTAATCAACTCAGTATATCAAATATCCATCAGTTTTTTAAATTATGAATGAAGATATAGATAAAATCTGATATAAATATGTGCTTTCATTTAAGCATAACAATGTTCAATTCCCATACTAATATCTGAACCTTATTTCAACAAACTTAAATTTTAGATTTTTCTACAGGAATCTGAATAAAATGTTTTCAACTTGTAAGTACTAAAATTGTAATTAAAAATAAAATGCCAATGCAAAAACAGGAACTAATGTAACTAATGTTTACATGTGAAGTGCAACAGAATCCCTTAATAGGTCTTATAGTCATAATATGCTTAAAGCTCTTACTTTAACATAAATATGCCATTTATTCTTAGCGGTGACAGTTTTATCACATACTTATTGATTATGAATCTGTTATTAAGGGTCTTGCACTTAGGCTATCTTTTATGCCATAGTACAATAAAACCTTGTTACCCAGAACGGCTGGATAACCCGGACCAGTTATATATATAACTGTTTAGCGTAGCAAATGAAGACTTCTTTTACAAACAATAAACTGCTATTCTCAGCAGGTTCAATACTCACCTCACCTGTTTGGGACCAGGTTGGAACAGAAACTTTGATAAAGTCATGGAAAATGTTGTGGCCTGGTGTCTGTGACTTGCCAGAAAACAAGATTGTAGAAGAAAACCTAAGTGTGGAAGAACATTTATAGACATTTTTAAATGTCGGACAATGATGGAAGTTATAAACCGATTACAGGGGAAGGCACCATGCAGTGTTACTGAAAATGAAAATGATGAGTATTCAGATTCAGACAGTGTTGATGAACCAACTGCGGTTATGACCCACGTACAAGCAGTAGCAAACAGAGAAACTAATGCTTTATTTCAAGAGTCAAGCCGAAACATTGCCAAATGAATTTCTAATGTTAAAATGCATGCAAGATTGCACTGCTTATAAATAATATGTAGAACTGAGACAGCAGAAGCTCAATGCCTTTTTTACTACAACTAGTTTGTATCTATAATGCGTACAGTGCAAATACATATGATTATCAGAGTACATACAGTGTATGTGGTTTTAGGTGAAAGTGTTTCAATAGTAACTTCTAAACTCCATTAAAAGTATCGAAATTTCACTGTATTGGAACACCACAGTGAAGCGAAATAATTATTAAATTATAGATGAGTCGTATTTATTACACACCGGCTTGGTGTTGCATTAGAGCCGACGATGCGAACGATAGTTCGCGTAACGTGTCCTCAATATAGATACGTAAGTGAAGCCGATGTGTAATAAATACCACTCATCTATAATTTAATAATCCATTAAAAATATTTTGGTGATGTACATGGTTTTTTATCATTCTTCCATCATTCTCTGGATAACACAGATTTTTGTTAACTCAGATCCGCCATGGTCCCAGTTGAACTGGGTTAACAAAGTTCTACTGTACTAATATTTTTTTTTTCTTTCATACATACCTCCCATGAACCTTGCTGGATTTCAAAGATGATTTTATTTTAACATTTTATTTAAAAATATCAATATACTTTATGCAGTGCAGATTATGGCATTTATTAATGTTCATAATTGATGCTATCCTCTACTAGGATAACTATCTTTATGTGGTTTATGCATTTTTCTTATAAATCAATATTCTGAACTTATTTACAATTATTTAATGACACATCATTAATGTTCAGCACACATATTTAATCATTAAGTTTACAATATATTAGATACTCATGAAGTGATAGTGCATTTCCAAAATGTTGCTTAGAATTATTATTACTAATTGTCTCATTTCTTTTAATCTGAAAATCATCATATTTTCTCATTGTTATTTATTTCACAATTCTGAAAAAAATTGAGTGACTGGTAGTTTTCCTTCCTTGAAAATGAATGCATGCATCTGAAAAAGATAAAACACATAATGAATGTATAGGTTTGTCTTACAGGCTTATGATACACTGTTATTTGCATTGCATGCCTGATGAAAGCAATACAAAAAGTGAAGAGAATAGTAATAGTGATGGAAAAAATAGGACTGGTATATACAAACACAGAATGTATTTATTATATATTTTTTCTTAATTTTAAATGTTTGAAGCACTAAGAATACATGAATTGGTACTGTGCACAGAGTTTAGCCCAGGCCGCTGTTCAAAAGGGCTGCAATTCCTTTGAAGCCAAATGACTAATGGAGTACTTTAACAACCCAACTATTTTAAAAACATTTAATTTGCATATTTTAGTTAATTGATGGAAATTAATCATTTCTTCACACTATCAACATAGCATGTTAACTCTATTTATCAAAAACCTTAGCTTATATATGGTTAGTGTGAAGAAATTATTAATTTCCATCAAGTAATTAAAATAATAAGAGTTAAATGATGAAGCCTGGGACTCAAGTACTTACGACAGTAAGTCGCCACAAACTGTGTATCTCGAATGCAAGAGCCCCTAGTGGTCTACTGGGGAAATATAAGAGTCAAATGGAGAATTTAATATCATGACGGCAAGTTGGCCATGGTAGCTCAATGGATTAGAGTGACTGAATGAAAACTAGAAGATCTGGGGTTCAAATCCCGGACATGGTATTGAATTTTTCATGTTGACTATCTATTTAATTTTAAAGATGGGAATGTTTTAACACAACACCAAATTCGAACACAACATATTCAAAAAAAGTTCAGCGGCAACATTTAGGTGGAACATATAACTTAATCTGAATCTATTTTGCACAAATAGGAAAATATTTCTGAAATGTTTGAAAAACAATGAATGGAGGTGTGTAATGAGTGAGGAAGGGAGTCAGGTAAGTTATTGTCATTAATATCACTAATGTTTATGCACCTATAAGATGAAAACATATAAAAAGCCAAGGAAATATTTGAGTAGTTAAATGTGTAATGATATGCAGAAAGTAACATTATAACAAATATATAGATGATGTTATTACCCTCTATCAGTAGATGAATCAGATTACTTATAAAACTAGCTGCTTGCCTTATTATGGCATTAGCATTTTAGCTCATGTAGTATCTGTAATTTCACTATCGTAATGGATGCCCCACATAAAACCAGTAGGCATCATGCCCACCTCTATAGCATGGTGATAGGATGTCTGCCTCACATTCAAGAGGTGTCGAGTTCAAATCTCAGTCAGTATGAGCTATCTGGATAAGCGAGTTTTCCCTTATCCTGAAAGATGAATGTCGGTTAACTACATGTTCAATGGACTCTGGTCCCTTCTGAGCATTGTTTCACCCATTTCATTCATCTACTGTACGACTTACATTGGAGGACATTAACCCTTTCACCGATATGGACGTCATATGACGTCCAAGTTAAAATGCCCCAAACAGATATGGACGTGTATAGACGTCCTGCGCATACATGCATTTAATGCTCATTTAACGCCAATTATTTTAATCTTGCTGTTTTACAATAAATTTAAATTAGTTCTATAAGGAATGTAAACGTATCCTTAAAGGTTTCTTTTTGAATTGTACACCTCCAAACCTGGATAAACACCCAAGGGCACATCTGCAGATTCACACCAAATAATATTGGTTTCCTTGCGAACTTCTTTTTCGCAACACACTACACATTTTCGAAATGGTTACAAGTTTTTTGGGTGTGGGTGGTATACTTTTAGGAAAGTGTTTTCTCTCAAGTATGAGGGATGATGTGGTGAATTTTGCTACCCCCTAGTATAAAGAGGCCTCTGAGTATTATAATACTCAATTAGGTTATGAGCTCTTTATACGCGCAAGTACAGGTAGATGAATGTCTTTTACAGCTCTGAAAATTACTAAACAACTGTGCATAGTTACATCCAGTGGTATAAAAATACTTTTTTTTTACCATTTAACTGTTTTCCGTAAAGAGGGATAGCTGGTAATAGCTGATCCGTATCACCCATATTTGACCCGCCATTTCCCCAAACAATGGAGTAGCTAACATGCCAGCTGTAGACCAGTACACGTCACTGCTATGTATGTCCTAAAGATCTCCTTCATAATCGTACACCAAATCTTCCAGATTTTCTACAGTAATATCAGAAGCCTGTACACATCATACCCAAGCTAATTTATTTGCTACATTACCGGGATAAGCCATGGTTAACATTGAAATTTAACAATTTCAAATGTGCCATACATTTAGCTCTTGATAGCTACAAGAAATCACTCTGAACACAGAGAGAGTATAAATAACTGAAATACAGAGCGAAAACTGCTGCATAAGGCTACTAGAAACCTTGGTTGAGAAACACTGTAATAACAGATGCTGACAGAGTTTTCATTCCAGTGTGTGACGCAACTTATTCTCGTCATATTATCGCTTGGCATAGCATAAATAAACTAAACTTGAACCTGAGAAGTTGCTTGCGTAGCTATACATACATACTATGGCTCGTATACACACAAAACAAAATGATTCACATATTAGGCGCGTTCGGCACAAAGAATGGCTTTTGCTACAGTTAAACAAAGTAGTGAAATTTCAACAATTTATTAATGTAGTCTCTACTTTATTGTTACTGTAGATTTATACTGCCTTTAATGAGTTTTAAACCAGTTTTTGTTTCGTTTAAATAACTTAATAAATATGGAAGATACGGAATTGTATTTATGATGCATTTTTACAGCATTTAACAATTTAAATGTCCTGTTCTGTTTATTGGGTATCCGTTTCCGGCCCCTGAAGGGTTTAAATGGCCATCGGCGAAGCGGTTAAATAAATTTCTTTTTCTTTAAAAAAAAAAAAAAGTGTGCCTCACTGTACATCTCTCTTTTGTTCATCCTTTGGCACCCCATCTTCTTGCATTCATATAATGTTGGCCTTATCTCTTCATATTTGGCCTGGTTTTATTTCTCTAGTCATGTTAATTCACAGAAAAATTTGTAGATATTGGTTGCAGAATAAACCCAATTGTGCAAGAACATCATGCAAAGCAGATAGGCATATAATGTGCAGTGTCAAGAATGTACGTTATCAGTCCCATTTTTTCAATGATACAATTAACAGTGCAGATATCTGGCCATCTTTGAGTCTTTCATTGCACAATTAACAGAAAATGAAAAGTAGCATCTTTCACAAGACATCCTTCACAACACATCCAAACAAACAAGAGCCATATCAACAAAGTGTTTTCTGAAAACAAGCTTGTCAGCAAAAACTGTGGCATTCACAATTGCCGGACTTAAAATCCCATGAGAAACAAAGTATATGCTAGCAACCCTCTGATCATAAACCAAAATAAAGAGAATATTGCAAATGAGATAAATAACATCTTGCTTCAAGAATTGCAACATGCTGAACACAACATTTTCGTAGAAACACAGTCATGCCTGGATCCATGGAGAGCACTTTCAACACTTGATAAGTAACTGTGTTTTAAAATATATGGTGTTGCTAAGGGAAGTTTGTATTATCATCATATACAGCATTTGTTACAGGTTGTCGAAACACATTTGGTGTTGATTCATCGGTTAGTTTGGATTTTACAGACATTTCAACATATTTTTGCTTAAGTGGAAAAAGTGCAGTATCATTCAGTGATTCGTGTTTTACTTTTAGATGGGAAAACTTGCGAGGAGATAAAAACGGAATGGATGCTGTTTTCCACCTTCTATGACAATTGTTAGATGTTAGATGAGGAGCATCTAGGACGTCCTACACATGTGGTTGCCGAGGAAATCATTGAAAAAGTCCACGATATGCTTCTTGCTGACTGTCGAACAAAAATTTGCGAAGTGGCAGAGGCCATAGGTGTATTGACAGGAATGGAAATTCATATTTTGAACAGTAAGTTGGAAATGAGAAAATTGTTGGACCAATGAGTGTCACGTTTTCTCACAATGGACAACAAGCAGGTGAGGTTTTCAGCTTTGAAGAAATCCAAAGGTCATTTTGTGTAGAGTTGTCACGGTTGATGAGACCTGGATTCATCATTATACTCTGGAAACCACATAACAATCAAAACAATGGGTTACTTCCAGAGAATCTGCTTCAAAGAAGGCAAAGATTGTCCCATTGGCTGGAAAAATGATGGCAAAGATTTTTGGGATGCAAAGAGTGTGTTACTCGTTGACTTCTTGGAAAAAGGAAAAACAATTACTGCAGCATACTGCATTGAGTTATTGGCCCAATTCCACTGGTTGAAGGAGACACAGTCCCATATGGTGAAGAAGAAAGTTCTTTTTCACCATGACAATGTTCCAGCATATTCATTTGCAGTTGTCACTGCCAAAGTGGATGAATTGCATTATGAATTGCTGCCACATCCCCCCCCCCCCCCCATATTCTCCTATTCCCAAACATGAAGAAATGGCTCACAGGAACCAAATTTAGTTCATATAAGGTCATTTGAATAAAAGGCATATTTGGCAGAGCTTGGCAATTCTTATTTTTTGGAGGGGTTAAAAAAAATGGCAGGAACTTTGGGAGAAGCATATATTCCTAAAAGGGGACTATGTTGAAAAATAAATAATTTGTGTTTTAAAAAACTGATATATTCATTCCTAACTTAGGTACTTATTGAACTGACCTTGTGTTTACCAAGAAGTTCATTGTGGAATATAATAAAATACTGCAATTTAAATAAAAAGTGACTGTGGCATAAAATCTCAATAATTTACACTTGTAGCACAGAGTTTATGTGGATAGTATTCTAATCTCCGTCATGTTCTTTCTCAAGTCCATATTGGGCATTCATTAACAGTTTAAAACTTCCTCCTCTTGGAAGTGTACTATACAGTGTTCCTTAGTTAGAAATAATATTAAAACCACCAAATACAACAATGCTACTTTCAACAGTGGTTTGCAGTAGCCATTTTCCAACTTCTAACACTTGATGAATCTCTAAGTAGAAGGGTATTCTGATGTTAACAAAATAAGAAGTTCCATATAATGTTATAGCTAACACTCTTAGATAAAGCAGGATTTACTTTAATAATGAATCATTAACACTGTGCTAAAATAAAACACTGGTTTGTGAAACCAGACCCTAATATTGGTGTAGCTTTTCATTTTAGAGGCATGTGCACCATCCTCCATCTCTATTCTTAAATATGTTGCTTTTTGCGTTCAACAAACCACAGAACTTATATTAAATGAAATTTTTTAGTAAAAAACAATGCTTAAAGTATGTAGTTCAATAAAGAATAATCATAATTTTTTTTTACAGTCATAATTTCTCGCACTAAAATTCTATCTTATTATATTCTGTTAGCTTAATGTGAAACAAACACACCTTAGCAGTTTCATTGTTGGTACACTTGGTTCCCGTCTGTGAGAACCAGGCAAGTTCAGACATGTTCAGTATCGCCTACCGCTGCAATGGAGGTAACACACGAGGAACAATATGCAGCTTTGAAATTCTGCTTTTGTCTCAACAAATCTTCAGTTGAGGCCTATACAATGTTACAGGAGGCCTATGGAGAGTCTGTTCTTCCCTACAGCACAGCTTGAAGGTGGTTTAAAATGTTTAAAGAGGGGAGACAATCAATTTCAAAGGAATGTGGAGCCGGTGCTCCAGTTACTGCTCTTACGGAAGAAAGCATCAACACTGCTGCTGCTATTGTGAGAGAGGATCGACGAATTACCTTAAAATCACTTTCTGAAATACTGAACATTTCATTGGGAGCCACCCATATGTTGGTGATAGAAACATTACACATGAGACATGTTTGTGCGCGATGGGTTCCAAGATTGTTGAATCCCGAACAAAAGGACGTTCACACGCAGGTCTGCATGCAGTTAAAGTTGATGTTAGAGGAAGATCCGGAGTTTCTTTCAAACGTAATCACTGCTGATGAAACTTGGCTACACCATTTTCATCCTGAGAGCAAACAGCAAAGGTCAGTATGGAAATCTCCTTCTTCACCAACCCTGTATCATGTACCAAGAAAACTGTACCATGAAAAAGCAAGTGATATTCATGGAATGGTTTATCAGCATGTTGTACCTGCACACACATCAGTAACTGGACAATACTACAGGGATGTCCAGAAAACATTGCAAGTCCATATCAGGTGCAAAAGATCACATTTCCATGAAGCAGATTGGATGCTGCACCACGATAATGCGTGGCCGCACATTGCCAATATTGTTGCTGAATATCTTGCAAGAATCAACATGAAGTGCATCCCTCACCCTCCATATAGTCCGGATTTAGCCCCATGTGACCTTTTTCTACTCCCTAACTTGAAGAAACGCCTTCGTGGGAGGCATTATCCATCATCAGAAGCAGTGGTGAAGGCTGCAGAGGCGATTTTGAAGGATCTCTCAAAAAATGGTTTCCAGCATGATTTAAAGACGGGTAGAAACGCTGGGACAAGTGCATCGCATTCAGGGGAGACTATTTTGAAAAGGATCATCAAAATTATGAGGATGAGTAAAGATATGTTGTCGAAAAAGAAAGTTGTGATCATCCTTTATTGAACAGCCCTCGTAAAAACTAACCATATAAATCAATACAAGCAAAAGGAAAGAATTAACCACATTGAAACAATTGTTTTATTTTCAGACTGTTCCTTTCCTTGTACTACGTACAACATGGTTCTCCATAAGAAGCAACATAGTTATATAATAAACATAGACAGGCTCTTATGTGGCTTAAGAAATCTAATGTAAATAATTAAAATAACATGCAAAATAATTAATATTATAAGTGAACATACATTAACTCATTTCATTTTACTCAACTATTCTCCTAGCTTCAGCATAACATGATTAAATGCTCACATATGAAGAATATTTTACAGGCTTATTTATTTTGGCATAACTTAACAGCAAGTCAACTGAACTATGTGCAATAATGTTAAGTTGTACAATAAATAATGGTATTTGTGTATGCATATAAGATGAAATTGAATTTATATAAATTTGTATAATACATTACAGTAATAATATTTTATGCATTTTAGTAATCATAATAATGTGTTCCTAGAATCTGTTCAATTTTGAAATTTTGTACCCTCTTTTTCTTAACTCCATGTGTTCAATGTAAGAACAAAATAATTTTAGAAAGAGTCTACTCTTTGTCTCTATTTCTGAGTTCAATTAATAGTGTATGCCTGAAGTTTGAGATGTTAATTCAATCTTGCAAAAATAAAGAATAAGAATATTTCAAATAATGGCAAGGGAAAAGTAGAATTCTTGGGAATTCAGCAATTGTAATAATTCAAATCCAGTTAACAGATAATTAAAGACACAATTCAATGCTTTTCTTACACACCCTTCAAATACAGTAAGCCATAGGATCAGTTTCACCAAACAATGTTAAAAGTACTCAACATCTAGTTTGGAATATTATGTTAAAAATTAGCATATTAAAACTCTTGCATTTAATTAAGCATTTACAGTAAATTGTTGGTTAACATTTTAATATCAAAGAAACTCTTGCCTTCTTGAACAGCTTTTAAGAAGGCAATAAGTGAACTACTGTCCATTCACAGAGTTCCCACTGATGTAAACAAAAGCTTCTGCTTCTGATATGAACCTAAAGCTCACACACTCAAATATAAATAGCTCCTTAATAAATGAACTGTACCATGAAAGACTGGGGAAGGAAAGGTTTAAAAGCGCACATCTTATTGCAGTTATCATAAGTCATTGCTAAAGGTAATGAATATACATTAAAGATATTACAAAACGTAATTTTGTTAATATTGTATGCTACTGCTAACATTGAGGGTAGCTTGCTTGTGAATTATGAACTGTAAGCTATTGTTTGTATATGCAAGAAATTCACCAGTGCATGCAATGTGCTATGTGAGCAAAAGATGAACACTTGCATAACACAGAAAATATAAGTGGACTAATGACAGAGAAAGGTGCATGTGAACTGTTCAAACACAAAAGTGTAAATTGTTAAAAGTGGTTGAAAATGATTAATACTTGTGTTAACTTACTATTAAAACTATCTATTGCTTACAGCAGTGCACAGTACAAAAATAACATCAGTTTTCAAGCGTTTCATTAGAAAGTTTAATCAAAATGCACGGGAAATTTAAACAGACTGATTCCAATATGGTGGTTGAATCATTGGTGGATTTGGGTGTTGCGCCTTTGCATAGGATTCTGATTGATGTAAGCAATGTTCACTTTTGCATGCTTAAAATGTTCATTGTTACTTGAGGTTGCAAGGCACATTTCTATGGATGAAACAATGTTTTGCTGATATGTAGCAGGCACAGGTGAAAGAAGAAGCAACTGTTAGGGGTAGGTTTTCAAAATACTTTTGTATGGATGACACAATTTGTTTAATAGTGCTTGACACTCTGGTTTGTGCAATGCTGCATTGTACCTTAGTAGCAGACAATTACTATGATTTTTTCTGAATGTTTGAGCTTAGAATTGCAATGGCAACTGAATAATTTAGATGCAGAGGAACTACTTTTGGTAAGCTATAAATTACAGAACCAGTTATCATGGAGAATTAAGAGCAAAAAAGCTAAAGACTAATTACAGGGAAATAATCTATGAAAGAAAGTTTGTGAGGGATTTGATTACAATGTATGCATTTGCTCCAGATCAATGGATGTGTGCACCAATCTCTTTAAACAAACCCTTTAGAGACGTTTATCTAAATGCAGTAAGAAGCTAACCGTGGTAAAGTTTGCATCCTGGTGCACCAGTGTTAATCCTTGTTTAGCTGGCTGCAGTAGAGCACACTGCTCATTTCAGATGTAACTGTTGAGAAGACTGCTGAACATACCCAGAAGTTCACCGCAGATGAACTGCAGAAACACGTGGGTAAATGCATAAGGAAAATAAAAACTTTTAGACTCAGCATCTCACTTCAAAGAGGTCATAGAGGGAGGGACGAAGGGGGGGGGGGGGGAACTGGCCACTTTGCAACGATGTTTCTAATCAGTAGGTTGTTATCACTCACAGTTTTGCAGTTCAATGAAAAATAACCTTTTCTGTTCTCATGAACCTCACCATTGTCACCTCCAGGTTGACTGGATCCTTATGAGTGTGCAATCTATGGCTCCAAACACTCCTGGAAACCCACAATTACACTAAAGTTATCAATAACAGCTCTTACATCTGCATTACTTGCTGCAAATCGTATGTAATTCTGTCAAAGATTGGCTCTTGCTTGCAACACACTGTTTATGATATGCAACACCTGAATCAATGGCTATTTGACACGTTGCAATTAGTATACTGTATGTACTGGTTGCATAAAACCTTACCATTGTTAACACTTGATTCATATGTGATACTGGCTCATTTCTGTTTCTTGAGAATTCTAACCTATCACACAATTTGTCAACTAAACACCACACTACTTCCGTGGATAGTCTGAACCTTTCTTGGAATTTTCTGTTGTTCATGTTCTTCACAAATATTTCCTCTATCCACTATAATGGGCATACAATTACTGTCACCACCATGAATGAATTACATGTGTAACAACTCATCTTCGAAATTGTTGTGTTTCAAAACATAAGCCATCATTTTACAAGTGCAAGCCAAGATAATCGATGATAACTGGTCGTCCACAGCTGGTCAGAGTTAAATGGCAGTGAAAACCTCAATGAACGTTTACCATCGTCGATATACCACAAATGACCACTCATTATGGTAGGTCAGTATTTTACCATGGTAATATCTTGATCAAGAGTGGTGCACATACCTACAAATAAGCAACTGTGGCCACTGTGAGCTAATTAGCACAATAAGTCCAAAACTAAGTGCATCTGGAGGAATGATGTAAATCTGTATCAGAAAACTATACCAACATAAAATAGACCATCAAAATACCATGTACTTGAAATGGATGAAAACTGGTTGTAGACACTCCATTGAAACTAAAGTGGATGAAAGTTTATTATCACTGAATGAGAATCAATCCAACATAAAATAATGTCTGTCTGCTTCTTGAAGAATCATTTTAGAAATCTTCCAGATAAATCTATTAATATTTAAAAATTCCAAAACTATAACCTGTTATCACATGAAAAGTGCAAGAAGCATAAAATCTCAGAATCAACACTTCTACATGGTGGGTGGAAAGTAACTCCTTTGAATTGTGAATAGCTATGGATGTAAGGAGCAGAATGCAATGAAAGTTACATTGTTTTGTAGACTCTAGTACGGCTCCTTATTCAAAAAGTAATAAAAAAGGAGCCTTTGAATGAGAGATGGCACAATGATCAAGTATTCAATAGCAGCACAGTAGGAGGTGTGGCAATCCGGTTGGAGGTTCAATGGTGCCATGGGAAGTTACTGACAACCAGTAATGTAGAGGACTCAAAGAGATCAGATCAGCCCTCGATGGCCATAGCAAACATACCAGTGCGTTTAAGACAGTGTATAGAAAATAATGGGGGACACATTGAACTGTAACGTTTGTCATTATCATGCCACACAATAAACTAAATGTGCACCGAAAACTTATCATACCTATATTCATTTAGGAGAAAATAATTATTTCCAATAGGGAGTTACTTTCTGCCCACCCAGTAGAACAGCAGAAGGAGACGTGTTTCTGTTGGTAGTATTATGACCCATTTTGTATTTCCCCTATAACCCTGCTCATGACTTGTTTTGGATTGTCTGCATCAATTAAAAAATTCCTTCTTTTGCAGGTTCTCAAAATCATTGTTACAAAGAGCTTTAAAACCTTCCAATGCAGCAACTCTGCATATTTAGATTAGTTTGCAATAGCCACTTTCCAATTCTAACAATTGTTAAATGTCTTAACACAATGTTGACAATATTAACTTAAAGCTATAATAAGAATATCTATGAACAAAGCCTGTAAAGGCTTTATCTAACACGTAACTCATGTTAAAAAACAACATATTCAGAATCAACATTAACACATAGCAGGACCCTTCCAAAAGACATGAATTCACCCTCACCCCCGATAAACATTGAAAATACTTATGTTAAAATTGGAATTCAGTTTTTACGGTAGTTACCCAGGAACTGCTTTTATGCAGAAGTTCAATCTTCAAAACTCTCAGAAGAAACAAAATCATTTTCCTGGTACTCTTCTTCATTTTCTTCTTCTGCTTCTTGATCATGAAAGATATATATTCCTTTTTGCAGTATTCCATGTAGGATGTTAAAAACTCACTCCTTTTGAAAAAGCAAAGTTGCCATTTGAACCTATGTTTCCAAAAAGAGAAAAACCTGCAAAGGTTAATACTAGGGAAAAAAAGGGACCACAAAAACAGAAACCTATGGCAATTTGAGAAATCAAAATCACATCTTTTACAGACAATGCAATTAAGAAAAAAAACAAAAAAAAAAAACAATATTATTACTTTTATTTAACTTGTACTGCAATAACACATTTTTCTCTTGCTATCATAATTTATAAGTGAAATGAATTTGTAAACCAAACACAACACTGTACATAGACTATAATGCAAGATATGAATGCACAATAGCTCAGTCAAGATAAAAAAAGGAAAACAAATGAAAAGAAGGAAACATGGCTCAAGGTATGCAACAATTAGACATGAACTCTTCCCTGGATATGTAACAATTCATTTATGCCATTTGTTTTCTTAACTTCTAATTTGTTCTGTAAGTGAGTAGAATTTAGAAATCCCATGTGATCAGTGAGGTCGAAAGACATGATGGATGATATATACAGTTCAAAGCTGGCTAACTACATTAATTGTTGATTAGCTCAGAATTTCTCCCCATTCAAGCACATTTCTTGTATATTTTGTCAGCTTAATTATAGTCATAATAAGAACTGTAAAACTGAATTTGTTCAACTCAGTCCATATTAACACTTATGTTCACTCAATTATATTTCAGATTTTGGCTCAAATACGTCATACTTAAAGGTGATGTATTTTATGAAGTATACCTTTATTTTCTATTTTTTGCAGCCTATAGTGACTTGAGTAAACTAGTTAAAAGTTAAAGCATTAGATATTAAAATTATTTTACTTTTAGAAAGCCTATAACCTATGACATACATAACAATTTTAAAAGCTTCACTGAAGAGCTCATTGAAATGCAAGGAATTTTTGCAATATATCTTGAAAACCTGAGTTCAATGAAAAAAATTAAAAAGAAAAAAAAATTAAAAAACAATGAATTAAATTTACATGTTCAGTTTATACAAAATCAGAATCTCAAAGGCAAACTATAAAAGCTAATGTAAATCGAAAATAATGATATAAGGGCGCTCAACTCCATGGTCATCAGCGCCCTTTCAAAAACTGTATTTTACTACAACTTTCCTTTGACTTTAACTTTCCTTTGACTTTAACTTTGCTTTGGCTGCGCTTTGGCTCTGCTCTGGTTTCTCTCCGGCTTCACTCTAACCTCACTCTAAATTCACTCAAACTTGGCTCTGGCCCCGCTCCGGTCCTGCTCTGGCTTCACTCTGGCCTCATTCTGGCTTCATTCTTTTAACTTAACTCTGGCTTGGCTCTGGCTTTGTTCTGGCTAGGCTCTGGACCCCACTCAGGTCCTGCTCTGGCTTCGCTCTAGCTAGGTTCTGGCCACCACTCCAGTCCCGCTCTGGCTCTGCTCTGGTTTCTCTCCGGCTTCAATCTAACCTCACTCTAAATTCACTCAAACTTGGCTCTGGCCCCCACTCCGGTCCTGCTCTGGCTTCACTCTGGCCTCATTCTAGCTTCATTCTTTTAACTTAACTCTGGCTTGGCTCTAGCTAGGCTCCAGCCACCACTCCGGTCCTGATGTGGCTTGGCTCTGGCTCTGCTCCAGCTTCACTCTAACTTCACTCTGAATTAACTCTAACCTGGCTCTGGCTTGGCTCTGGATAAGCTCCGGCCTCACTCCGGTCCTGCTCCGCTTTGGCTTTGCTTTGACTTTAATTTAATTTATTTTACTTTACTTAGATTAGGGTGAAACATGGATGTGGAACTTATTTGGGCATTTGGCATTAGCTCTCTCACCACTCAGAGGCACCCAATTGAGAAATTTGGCTCGGGACCCTGGGATCACCAATCTTGTACCTACTGCAGTAGACCCCTGGGAGTTGTAAATTCCAAGCACAGCACAATTTGAGCTACAGCACTTTCATTTTGACAATTAAAAGCAATATTTTGTTTGTAGCTTTAAGGCTAAAACCTATTTTCTGTATGGCTGTGACTGCACCCTATTTCCTGAAGCATTTTTTTTTCATGCTGAAATATTTAGTCTGGACACTACAGAAGTAGCTAGATTGTAGAATCTGCATTTAGGCAAATAAGAGGGTGAACACTATAGTGGCATTAAAGCTAATGTTTGGAATAAGCCATATTGACTGCAGATCAACACGTAATTATTGTGAAGAGATATTAATAAATGCATATATAGAAAAACTTAATATTCTCCAAATCAAATTCTTCGCCTCATAACTGGAGTTATCAAAACAACCCCAGTATTTGCTCTACAAATTTTAACAAATAATCCAAGACTTGATCTTGACATCAAAAAAGCAGCCATTATACAATATGAAAAATTAATCAGACTACCTTATAATGGCAAAAACTATTTGTAGTTGGTTTATTGACACCTGTCACTTACCTTTTTATATTATTGATAGACTAGTTTCAAAGGCAGTTGGAAAGAGATTGAAAATGGAGGCGATTGCCTTTGAAACTAGTCTCTCAATATAAAAAAGTAAATGACGAGTATCAATAAACCAACTACAAATAGTAGCTTTACCAAACCATTCACAAGCCACTAGCAAGTCATGAACCTTAGAAACAAAATAATTAGGGTTGAGGATTTTTCGCAAATGCAATATAGCGTGATAAAGTGCAAAATTGACTCAAAATCCGATATAAATGCAAAGTCGAAGATTTTTCCAAATAATTGTTTTTTACCCAATGCTTGAAACTTTATCTGAAGAGTCTGTAGAACTGCTCAATAATTTTACAGCATTTTGCAATATTTAGGTTTTTAGGTGTTATATCAGATATCATGAATATTATAGCTGTTTTAGAGTCACAGAATATTACAACTTTAGCGAGTTCAGTTGTTTTACAAAAGAAACCTCTAATGACTGTTATAAATCTATCTTCACAATCCACTTAACGGAAAATTTCAATCCTTGTCTCTGAAAGCCAATAGCAATTCTAATTTTAAGGAAGTGATAAACGCATGTTAATTCCAATTGCAGTTCTCAGTTGCCAAAGTTTCGATGTGCATTGTTCTGTTCGGTTTTACACGCAACTTTCATTCATTCCATGCATAGGTCACGCCAGTAATTGCAAAGATGGTGAGAGTGAAAATATCTAACAGTGAGCAGAGAATTATAAATATGAATGTTTTTATATTAATGACTGCAAAATTTTAATGTGCAAGTTCTACAATCAGTGTCTGGATTGGCAAAATATGGATGTTTTAGACAAACACATCCGAAGTCGGGAACATGTCAGTGCCAAAGAAAGTTTCAAGGAGTAAAACGGCAAGCCACAATTCAAATGATGCATGAAAAACTCAAGAGTGAAAAATCTGAAAAAAGTGCTTTTGTTGAAGACACAGTGAAGATGCTTTTTCAAGACAAACAACTCTCTTCAGAAAGTAGACCAACCAGCTTTTCGAGAGTACTTGTCAAAGTAAGTACCTTTCTTTATGGTCATATGCCAGAAATTAACAAGATCATTTCCGTATTTTAACTTCACTAAGTCAGAAAAGTTATATAACTAAGAAATCTACACATTTAATTCAATTTAGGGGTGTAAAATTACACAAAACATATAAAGGACAGTAATCTTAATTTTGTAGCATGGTAGAGCCCAAAGGACTCTAACTTGAGTCGTTTTAGCTAATTTAAATCAATTTTGTGTTCAGGTATGTACCAGGCTCCGGAGATCTGCCCAAAGGAAATACATTGCGACCTGAATATGTATCTCATTGTGGAGAAGCAATGAAGGCTGAAATAAAGAAATGTCTGCAAGGAAAAAACCATTGTTGTAGTTGCAAACAAGACTTCAGACAGGCAGGGAAGATGTGTTATCGTGTTTTTAATCCAAACAATGTGTGACCAGGCAAACCAGGACATATTTCAGGGTAGTTGTAGCTTTCTTGATAAAGCAAATGGTACCACTTGTAGCAGGGCAATCATTGACGCTTTGAAAGAATGACATCTCACACTTTGGAGCATTGCAAACTATAATTGGTGACCATCTCATGCACTTCCAATGTTTTGCACACAAGGTGAACCTAGTTGGTGATTTGATCACAAAAGAAATGTCACAACTAAACCATTTCGCGTCAAACTGAAAATGGCTTTCTTGCATTCAAGAAAAATGAAAAGTGATTATATGAAATTTCTTGAAGAAAGTTACCCAAATCTTCCAGCTGTAGTATTATCACCTTTCCCCGTGCTCACATGTTGAAATTCATTGTTTAAATCTTTAGAACATGTGAATAAGTATTTAGATGCATTAAAATATATTTTTTTCAATCTTTGGATGAAAATTTGTTAAACAGCAGCTCTTCATACCCTCTAAACTTTTTCACTAATGAATGCAGTTATTTTGAAGTACAGTGTCAGGCTAAATTTGTGGCCTGGGTGTCAGTCTCAATTATTAAATTAATTACGCAATAGGAGGGCTCTTCCTACCCCTTTGCACATAAGTTGTGGGACGAGATATTAACTTTATACTCGTTACTGAAAAGGTGTGCTGGAGGATGGTTGCCCACAGATATAATGCA
This sequence comes from Mantis religiosa, assembly GCA_030765055.1. Classification (NCBI taxonomy): domain Eukaryota; kingdom Metazoa; phylum Arthropoda; class Insecta; order Mantodea; family Mantidae; genus Mantis; species Mantis religiosa. The sequence continues at coordinate 144,086,276 of CM060954.1, forward strand.
ATTCATGGACACCTTTTCAGATGAAAATGTAAAAAGAAAAATGAAAAACATGCTAATGGATTGTATCCTTAAGATGAACAGCCACATAGCGGAAAATGTGACAAATGTCTTTATCCAAGAGATTGGCAAGCTTTCTAATTCTGTCACTGCTGGCAGAGTAACTTCAATAAAGTACAGGATTTAAAGTGAAAGTAGATCCCATCTTTTATGATGCTAAAATGTATAGTTTTGTTGAGGGATATGAATATTTTCATTCACAACTGAATAATAAAGATGTGGACTGCCTGCAAATGCTGTTGGCTGTTAAGCTCAAATACCCAGAGTTTGCCCGAGCAGCTCTGCAATATATTTGGGGTCCTACAAATGGTGTAGATGCTGTATGATATTTCAGTAAATATAATTTGATTGTGACAGGAGGACTCAAATGACAGAACAGAATGTTGAAATGTGTTCACTTTCATTCATTGGCATTACTAAACCATGACTCATGGCATAGGCTAATTTTGTGCAGTTTCTTTTTATTGTGCTAGTTTTACATCAATATGGATGTATCCTTTTTTTTTGTGTCATGCAGTATGGTTTAGTTTGTATCAGCTATTTATGTGTATTGCTTTAACCTATATTAAGGTAAAATAAATTGACACCTTATGCACTGTTAACTCACTGTCATTAATAACACTCCATAAATGTGTTTTAAATCTCTATATAATATTATATTAATATTAACCATTTTAAAAAAGTAACTCATATTAAATTTTTCTTTCATAATGTTATAAAATGCTAATGCTATAAATGCTATAAAATGCTAAATTTCCGATTTCAAAATGCTAAATATCATTATCCCTAAAAATAATATATGTACTTTATTTGTACAAAAAATTTCCATAAGGAGTGTTTTATTACCTTTAGAAATAATAATAATACCTCTTTTATTAAACTCTTTTTGTTAACCTAATTCTGAAATTAATTTTTTTTTTTTTTTTTTTTTTTTTTTTTTGAAGAAATGTGCACTTATAATCCTGACCATTGATTTCTTTTCATAAGAGTTAATTTTCCATTTATCATTTAAACTTCCAAATATAAATTCATTGTTATAAACTCAAGTGTCACTGAATGCTTGAAGAAACCAGACTATCATTTTGGTTGATCTATAAACAAGAGGTATTTTGTATGACAATTTGAGTCATCACTTTGGCTCTTTTTGGAATTCTCCAAAGACAGAAGAATTACCTCCAATAAACAGGGATTCTTTTGGGAAACTCTCTTAGTGTTGCACATACTAGGTGGCATTGACAAGGGAAAAGTCGTAACTGCCAAAATGAGAATTATGTGAATTTTAAGGTTTCTCATTGAAAAAGATATGGACTAACCGGTGCTGACTTCCAAAATTTCATATATAGCATGGCATGAGTGTATGCCTTCCATTTAAACCAATTTCTGTATTACTATGGGTGAAAAAAGTGTTCATAAATTTGCTTTTTGCTTTCCTATGAAAAAAAAAAAAATGTATTTGGCAGTTACTACCTCTCCCATGTCATTTCCCATGCTTCATTTCTGTCCTGGTTTAAAATAAATAACTCAGGTTTGCATAATCATCACAGTGAACATAAACTGTCACTAACATGACTACAAATTTTCATTTTTCTACTACCATGAAATCATCTAGGTGCACACATGCACACACACATGCATGCCACACACACTGCCTGCAATCTGATTACACCATTTAATTTTTGTAACATTCTTGGCAACAGTGATTTACATATATTTTGTGATGTTTCTTCTTATTCAAATCCCCCCTTTTTTTTTCTAACAGTATTCATAGTTTTTAAAGATATTTCCAATTTATTTGTGCAACTGGGTTCTTGCCACAGCTACTAATTTTATGTGTTTCTCCACACTCAAATCCACTTTTATAATAGCATTAAAAGTTTTTATGGATAGTTCCAATTTAATTGCATTATAGCTGGATTACTGCCAAATATAACAATCCTTTCTGGAACAGAACTAGCAGCACACTTTTGTGATGCTTATTTCATATTTTTCAAATATTTGGGAATTTGTTCCGGATGGTTCGGGAAAAGGTGATTTGTATAAAATAGGAAATATAAAATTGGGTAGGGCAGAGAATAATATAACTTATGTAATAGTGTTCTTATTCATTATTACAATAATGTAATTATGCAATGTTGTGACATGGACCAATAGGATAGAAGTAATTTACATGTTGTAGAGAATCGTGCACATCCAGAATATTCATTTGGTTTGGTGTCATTCTACACAACATCATTACAGTAAGACTTTTTTTTTTTTTTTTGTGCCGTTCTGTCTGCAAGTCTGCAGCAACTTATAGCACAACGATGCAACAATTATTTCGTGAAGGGATGGAATCTACAAAATTTAACATTGTGATAGAATATATTAATGATTTTGCGGAATAAATTCCAAAATATTTAAAGGAGGAAAGTTATTTTTCAACCATAGCAGCATAAAATAATCTTCACTCCGATACTATGGCCAGAGATAAGACTCATTGCTCCAGAGCGCCGAGGCATCTACAAGAATTCTACCAGATCATCACCAAAGGTGAGAGTAATTAATCATCTATCCCTCATGCATTTTTGCAAATTTTACTGTTACAAAATGGCGCCCAATGCCAGTCACAAATAGGAGTGAGAGAGGTACAACACGTCGTGGAAGGATAAAATCATTGTGAGTTGGAATTGTGTCTGTGAGAGGACATAAAGAAAGAAGAGAGAAAAAAAAGATTTCCACTAAGAGCACTTGGAAGACAAGTTAAGAAATCAAAAGATACTTAAAAAGATGGAGAGTAGTAAGGAAGTAGAAAAAGAAGTTAGGATGGAAGTAGTTAAGGGTAAACAAAATGAATTAACATTGGAAAAGTTCATGCAGATTATGGATAGTTTCAAACAAGATATGAGTAATATGAATGCTAATATGAATGATTTAACACAAAATAGATAGGAATTCACAAGATATGAATAGTTTGGAAGCTAATTTAAGACAGGAGATGAGTAGCAATTCAAACAGTTTGAAAGAAGAGCTACCTCAAAATACTCAAAACATAAATAGCTCGAGGGAAGAGTTAATACAAAACACTCAAAATGTAAATAGTTAACCCAAAATATGAATAGTTTGAAAGAAGGTTTAGCACTAAATGCTAGAATATAAGTAATTTGGAGGTTAATTTGTCACAGAAAATAGTTTATCTTAGAAATTAAACGAGTTTTGCTAATAATAATAATAATAATAATAATAATAATAATAATGATACAAGTATAAAAATCAAGTGATAAAGTATGTAAGGGAGATAACGAAATATTAGTACAAAGTATAGGTCAGAATAGAGATGAAAATAAGTTAGGAGTAGAATCGCAAATACATGAAGAAGAAATGAGTAGTAGGAAATAAAGTGTAAGGAGATTAAGTAATGGTAAATTAGTATCACAAATAGATGAAGAATCAGAGAATAATGAGAAAGAGTATGTAGATGAAACACAAAATGTAATAATATATAAGAGTAAAACAGAGGTTTACTTACCAAACAATGAGTGTAATAATACCGATGTTTACGAAAGGATGAATCTTGCAGATGTGATCAAAGTATTGACGTGAATTGTAACATATACAAAATATGTTCACACAAAGCCACATAACTAATCCAGAATACACTGGCAACACATATCAAACACTATATGAAGCAGACTTGATATATTTCAGATGACGAAATAATTACTACCTAAACATAACCTCAAAACAGTACTACCAAAACACACACAAGGAACACGGAAAGGTTGATGAACTGGACTCAAGACATAAAATCAATGACAATGACGATTATATTTACAGAATTTTATGGGGCTGAGGCACCCCCCCTTTTTATCACAGATTCATATACTATGCAAATTAACATAATATAAATGACCATGAATATAATTTTGAGTTGAACTAGTACTCAATGCTCCACTTATTGCTAGTATTTACATAGAACACGTTTCATTAGGATGTTCGTAACATAATGTGCTGTTGTCGACTAATGGCTGTTGGTTTGGTGAACTCCTTGGAGTTGGTATCTTGATGAACTTGAAGTTTGGGTTCTCTTCAAAGGTAGTATCAAAATTGAACAATGTTCTTTCATATTTTTTATGAAAAATTCTTCCCATGGTTAATGCAGTTGGACCCTGAACACTTTTTAATAAGTGGATTTCTTGTTCTATATTGTGATTATCCTTCCAAAAATGATATGCTACTGCCGATTTATCTATTTCTTTATTCCTGATGTTCCTAAAATGCTCTTTAATCCTAATGTTCACATTCCTTTTAGTTTTTCCAATGTAAAAGTTGTCACAGCCTTTGCAGTTTATCCAGTACACACCTGACTTTTTGTCTGTAGGTATCTCCTTGGTATTATGTGATTTCAAAAGATGTTGTACACTGAATTTGTTCTGTGGAGCCAAAAGTAATGTTGCGTTCTTTGAAGACTTTCTCGAAAAGGTGTGTAGCTCTGGGATGATATGTAAATTTTCTGTATGAAGTTTTATTTCATAATTTTTCTAATAACGAAAATATATCTAGTAATTAACATCCCAAGATTCTCAAAAACCCAGAGAAGAAAAATAGACTGACCTCAATTGACTTAGGTCTGACTAATTAGCATACTAGAGTAGCTACAAAATAAGAATGAACATAAGTTGAGCCAATACGTTATCGTACTGTCTTGGAGTTGCCAGTTCCACGGTTAGTGGGCATCAGAGATGGAAAATATATCTGTCTTCGTCTCATCAAATCCACCTAGCAAGTATCATACAGATGCTAAGATGTACAGTGACACAAATGCTGACAGAGAAGTTCACTTAATATTTCAGCATGTGTGTAAGAACATATACAATGATTATTACATAATCTGAACCTTAAAACCTTGAATTGGAGAACAGTTCGCTTATGTAGCTATCGTTCATATGCACACAAAACAAAATGATTCAAATTAGATGCGTTCTACGAAAGATGTTTGCTACAGTGAAACAAAATAGTGACATTTCAACGATTTGTGAACACAGTTTCTATTTTAATGATGCCATATTTGTATACGGCCTGTAATGAACTTGAAACCAATTTTTGTTTCATTGAAACACTTAATGAATACGGAAGATATGAATATGTATTTATCAAGCATTTTTACACCATGAATCTCCTGTACTAATGTTGTGCATTGTACGCAGAAATTTTTGTCTTGCAGCAACAATATCGCTTCTTTCAAGCAGTAATTTGCGGCCATCATTGGTTCTCCTATATTTGAACACAAGAGATTTCAGAATATTATGCATAGAAGATACAGAATCTGTAAATACTATTTTCCCCCTTATTAAATTGGTCAGCCTTTTGGCAGCTGGATATTCAGTTCTACGTAAAACACTTTTGAAAATTGTCCAAGTTGATAGCACGTTTTTCAGCTGCTCGATGTTTCCTGGAGATCTAAATTTGGAAACTCTCCTAATTTGGTGAACTGTTTGCCTTCTTTAACAATGTTCGTCATAGAATGAGCACTCACGTGACAAGCTTGTAACATTAATTCTCGACTCTGAGCGAAAGTTGTACTTTCAAAAATGTCTTTAATTGGCATCTGTTAATACACATTAACAAGAATATTTCTAGCCTGCTTATGTAAAATCTTATGAATTGTTTTGTAGTTACTACTAGGCACACCAGTACTAGGCTTGCTAAGCATTATATTTACTAACTTTAAAAAGCATGTGTGCACTCTTAAAAGATTACCATTTTAGTGCATGCAAGGTACAAAATGCAACTGCAACATAGCACGTGTGCTTTTCTTTACTGACAGTTAATGATTCTTTTCTTTCTAGTCAGGCGCCTTATCTTACCATATCTCCAAAACCAGATGTGCTACAAACATGGGGTTTGGACAGTAATCCTCAGAAAAAAAGCTCTGTAACATGCGAAAAACAAAATCATTCTGTAATTAGTATCTTTAGAGCGTGCAAAGAAATTATCCGTATGGTTCGCCAAAGCGAGCCACTATGCCTGCTTAACTGTACAATGCTGCATGCACCGCATTGGCTAGTAACGATAGAACAGCCGTGCCTAGCCCCGCCTTATGTTCATTCCTATTTTGTAGCTACCTTAAGTCACCAAACCCATATATTTCTGGTTTGATTATTCACTGGAGAATGGAATCCTCTTTAAACAATATAAATGCCTATCCTTCTTTATGAATAAGAGTGCGAATTAACATGTTTAAATTTTAGCAACCAAAAGTAAACCTAATTTCCAAATCCAGAGATCCCAAGCTCAATTCTTGGCTGGAGGATGGAAATGATTCACTACTGTTCGGCCGTTCTATCTCCGGCTCTGACATTTCTCGAGAGGGGGAAGCAGGCTGTTGCCAGTTCTTTAGCAGGTATTTCAAGCAGAGGAATAATGCGTATTTTAAATATTTCAGTACTTGCATATTACACGAATCAGGAGCCATATTATTATAATAGCGATAATAATAGGACTTACGAACATTAAAAATCGGAATTCACGCACGCAAAATATAAGCAAAGAAAGTTTACCAGCGCAAGCAGCTAAAACCACGTGGCTCAAACAAATTTAACCTGGCAACACAGTGTTGGGTTCGGGAGTCACGCATAGCAGCGACAATGCTGATTGGCGCTAGCAGACAGTTTTAACTTCCTGACCACAACACCGGATGTAGAGATTCCCAGTACTACCAACAGATGCTGTTAGTGTGTGTGAAAGGTGTGAACGAAATATTCGAATAGAGTGGTGTTGTAATAAATATCTTGCATGATAATGAAATTGTAAGTTGTATTTTAGTGCTTTAAAGCTAATATAGTCCTATATTTTCGTTCTAAAGATAATTTGGAGGATATGTTTTCAATTGCTCATTACTGTATGTTGGTACTATTAACCTCCCCCTCCACCTCTTGCAATCGCAAAACGTCAGAGCCGGAGATACAACGGCCGGACTATAGTCAGGATTATTTCCCCAATTTCCCTTGAGTCTGGAAATATGAGTGAGTTGTGTGTATGTGTGTGTGTGTGTGTGTGTGTGTGTGTGTGTGTGTGTGTGTGTGTGTGTGTGTGTGTGTGTGTGTGTGAATATGTTTATAAAGAAAATCCAAAATAAACAACTTCAAAAATTAGGTGTAAACAATAACAAATGCACTTCATTACCTATGAGCAATTGTTTCAAACGCAAAGCTATTGATATGGTCTGAGATGTGGTTGGCATGTATGCATATTAAATATGCTAACCAAACCCAAAAGGATTTTTTTTTTTTTTTTACATTCACATAACGTTTCTAGCCAATATTTAGTTAAATATTCTTACTAAAGCTTATTCTGTGTATATCGTGTGTAATGAACACATTTCATTTTGGGCAATACTTTTTTGTTGTTGTAATTTACGTCCTCCAACGTTAAGTCATATTGGACGATGAGTGAAATGCATGAAATGATGCTCAAATGAAATGAGCCTAGGGTCCATAGAGCTTAGAGTTACTTGAAATTCGTCTGTCAGGATAAGGGAAAAACCCAGAAAAAGCCTTATCCAGGTAACTCACCCTGACCGACATTCGAACTTGGGACCTCTTGAACATGAGGCAGACACACTACCATCCACGCTACTGAGGCGGGCGTTCTGGGCAAGGAAAAACGATAATTAACTGTCTAATTTGAAATTCAGTTTCCTTTGCATAACAGAAAATATCTGACGTATTTCATTCACATGACTTTTACTACTTGCTCTTTTATGAACTATTCTTATAAAAGCCCAATCTGCTACTTATTTATCATGATAAAATTTTCATTTGACATTCACACATCCGTTGTAGATCAAGTAGTATACCGTGGGGTACAGTGACATGATTTTCAAAACCCAGAAAATGGTGGTTCATCCCTTGAAAAAAATTTAGGTATTTAAAAATTCAAAATTAGGATGGAGTAGCTTGTGCTCTTCAGGCGCATTGTTAAGAAATCCTTAAGGAAAACTATGCCAGTACAATATGAGGGAGAGACAGTAAAAGCAATAGGATGCTTCTGGAGCCAGGATGCTCTCCCATGACGGAGGGACAGTGCCCATTCCACCTCGCTTCGTGCAGTAGCTAGCAACCCGTCAAGCAGAGGGGGGGGGGAACCATAAGTCTCGAAAAGCAAATGTGTCTTTGATGCAATGAAAGTGACATTTTCTGAGCAAAATGGTGAAGATTATGGTGAGGTGAAGTAAGTACTGTTATTGCAAGGGATACTTAGCAAAGTATCAAAGTAAATATTAATACTGCAAATATTAATTTTAAAAGATTAACTGCATATCAATTAGAGCTATAGCTTTTATGTAGTAACATTTTATATCTCTTACAGAGTACCAGTTAAACAAGTCATCGAGAATGAAGAGGACTATATAGGTTCTTTCCAGAAAATTTTAGAAGTGCATTTTATTTGCTATTCAAAGATTTTGAACGTGATTTTAATCAAATTCAAGTCTTTTTTGAAGAAATAAAAAAAATAAGCAAATCTAGAGAATTTTTGTGTAGCATCCTTTTTTCTTTTTGTAATTTATGTCCTCCAACGTGAAGTCATATTGGATGATGAATGGAATGGGCGAAATTATGCTCAAATGAGTCCAGGGTCCACAGAGCTTAGAGTTACCTGACATTTGTCTTTCAGGATAAGGGAAAACTCCAGAAAAACCTTATCCAGGTAACCCACCTTGACCGAGATTCGCCACGCTAACAAGGTGGGCTGTAGCATCCTTGATATATGCTCTATTTAAATACCAACTTTGTACTTAACAGAGTTCATTTTTGAGTTAGAGTAACCACAAGCGCTCATATTGAGGACTTTCCCTAAAAAGTACTTTTTAAATTCAGGGAGTTGCACGTCCAGTGAAATGCATATTTACTGAAAGTATTAGAAAAAGTCAAAATATAACATCAATAAACCTAACAATTAAAACAGCTAAAATGAATTAGAACAGAATTAGCCAAATTATTACTACAGAGTAGCCTTGCTAAGCAAGAATAGTGCCGCGGCATGCACATAAAAGGTTCGCACGGAGCAAAAGTGTGGCTTGTTTACACAAAGGAACTGATAAAGATAACAGTCAGATAGCGTATCACTGAGACAAGACTTACCGACACAGATAAGTGAGGTAATTGGAAATTTCTAGTGACTTCTTGACTGATTGAGATTATTCGGTTTCTGGTTCATTTTAGAAATATCTAGAATTTATGAATGACATATATAAGAGATTGTGACATGCCAGCGGACAGTTGTAAAACCAGAGTGATTCGTGAGAGGTAAGCAGTAAACAGCTGTATAGTGTTGTAACGAGAGCTGATGTAATCAGAACACTGTTATTGTCGTCGACCTTGGAAGATTGTGTTGTATATGTAATGTAATGTTACGTGAGAATTGAACAGTGTATTTCTACGGGAATAAAGAACATTTAGAATTTCGGCAAATAATTCTACGTACCCACGATGTCACAATTGGTGTCAGGAGTGGGACATTACCACTATTGAGGCGCCATTAGAAGAGATTTTACAGAATATGGAAGAAATGAAGATGGCAAATGACAACCTCGCTGCAAAAACAGAAGCGGCAAATAACAGCCTGGCCGCGAAGCTGGAGACCACAAATAACAACTTGACAGCGGAACTGAAAGAAATGAAGGCGGCTAACGACATTACCGAGAAGATGGAACAAATGAAGGTCGAATTATCAACGAAGACGGAGGCGGCAAATAAGGACCTGGCCGCAAAGTTGGAGATGGCAAATCACAGTCTGATTGCGAAGATGGCCGAACTAACCACGGAAATGAAGGCTGCGAACGAGGCCCTCGCCGAAAAATTTGAAGGGAAATTGACCGGCGCGAGGGATGACGTCACGGAGCTGGGCAAACGGATGGGTCAAGTGGACGAGAGCATTAACGACCTAGAGGGAAAGGCCGACAATAGCATCAAATCCCTCGAAGACCTGGCAAACAGCGTTAATGAACTGGATGGAATGTCCGACAGCAACACAAAGTCTCTGAACGCTATGGTGGAGGACGTCGTCGGTAGGAGGTTAGAGGATTTAAAGGTGGACGCACCGGGACGCGACACATCTGCGCGCGTAACACCTAAATACGACGGCGCGACAACTTTCGAAGTCTTCCGCCGTCAGTTCCGACACGGTGGCCAAACACAACAAATGGTCACCAGAGGAAGAGGCTGCACAGCTAATAGCCAGTCTCCAGGGACGGGCCGCAGAAGTCCTGAATGCGGTCCAGACAGCGGCGGCACCCAAGGACATCTGGGAGGCCCTGGAGAATCGCTTTGGAAACCACCGCTTAGCCGCAATGTACCGCAGCCAGCTGAAGGCAAGGTCACAGCAGCCAGGAGAGACGCTGCAGGAGTTCGCCTTGGCAATTGAGCAGCTGGCTAGCAAAGCTATAGTCGACCTTCCACCAGAGTTCGTATGCCGGGAAGCCGCCTACACATTCGTTGACGGGGTACGAGACACGGAGATTCGTCAGCGCCTAATGCTCGGCGACTACAAAACCATTCACGAGGCGCTAACGGCAGCATTAAGGATGGAGGTGGCCAAGGTGACAGCTATCCCGATTTCCAGAACAAAGAGTATCCGTTATAATGGAGACCGAAGACCAGTCGAGGGACGCCGGCGAAGACCTAGTGGCCTGTGTTGGGGGTGTGGACAGCCGCGACATCTGGAGAGACTGCCCACACCAGGAAGAGCAGCCGGAAAACGAGTAAGAGCCGTCGTGGCGAGGGGCACGTCGGCGTTCACCACCATTCCCTCGAGTGACACTGCGCGTCGTCAGCCGGCGTATGGTTGACAGACTCATCGCGGACGATTGGGTGAGAGGAAAAACGTGCCGCGTGCTCGTAGACACCGGGGCAGCCGTGACCGTCATTAGACCTGACATAGCCAAGGGTTTGCCGTAGAGAAAACCGAGCCGACCACACCAGCTAGTGACGGCATCGGGTGACACCTTGCCTGTGGAAGAGGCCCTACTGAAGTTGACCTTGGGACCGAGTGCCATTCGTCTGTGGGTGTTTGTCGCGAAGGTGGCTGAGGTGATACTGGGACTGGATGCCCTCAGGAGCCACGAGGCGACGGTTGACTTCGGCAAGAAGGTCCCGCGGCTCAATGGAGAAGTGATACTTCGGCAACCTGAAGAGCGCCTGGGAATTTGCAGAGTCGTCCTGAAGGAGGACGTGGTGGTCCCCGCAAGAAGAGAGGTGTGGTGAGGCTCCGACTGGAAGGTCAGCGAACTAAGAACATGATGCTGGACCAGAAGACGCCTGTGCACGGACTGTGTGTGACCAGGACACTATTGCCGTGCCGAGAGGTGCCAGTGAGGCTGCTCAACCTAGCAGACACCGATCACGACGTCCAGGTCGGAATGGAACTGGGGACTTGCGAGCCCGTGGTCAGCGTGACAGCAATCGACAAGACACAGGAACCAGTGCCGACGCAACACCTGGGTCCCCGGCTTGAAGGCTTACTGGAGAGGGCGGCCCACCACCTGACCGCAGAAAAACTGGAGAAAGTTCGAAAACCGCTGAGGCGATACCAGCGCGTCTTCAGCCAAAGTAACTTGACTACGGCCGCACGGACAAAGTGCTTCTCCGCATCGACACCGGAGACGCCCGGCATATTCGGCAACCACCTAGACGCGTTCGGCTGGCAAAACAAACGGTGGTACGGGATATGCTAGATGACATGAAATCCAGGGGAGTGATTGAAGAGTCTGACAGGCCTTGGTGTTCCCCTGTAGTTCTGGTGACAAAGAAAAACGGCGAGCTACGCTTCTGCGTGGACTACACGAAGCTGAACGCTGTCACCCGGAAGGACTGTTTCCCCTTACCTCGGATTAAGGACACTGTGGACACGCTAGCTGGTGCACAAGGTTCTCGACCATGGACCTGAAGTCGGGTTACTGGCAGGTGGCTCTAGACCCGAGAGACAAGACTACATTCCCAACAGGCCAAGGGCTTTGGCAGTTCACAGTTATGTCCTTTGGCCTCTGCAACGCAAAAGCCATTTTCCAATACCTAATGGAATCAGTGATGAGAGTGCTGACTTATGACGCCTGCCTGCTATACTTGGACATCATCGTCGGCAAGACGTTCGAAGACCATCTAGACAACTTGAGCAAGGTGTTACAGAGACTGCAGGCAACCAACTTGAAGCTGAACGCAAAGAAGTTCAAGCTCTTCCGCAAGGAGGTTAACTACTTGGACCACATAGTCTCACCAACCGGAGTGCCAACAGAGCCGGAGAAGATCCAGGCTGAGAGATTGGCCTCTCCCAAAGGATAAGCAGGAGTTGCGCAGTCTCCTGGGGCTGTGCAGTTATTACCGCCGCTTCATAAAGGGGTTTTCCAACATCACCAAACACCTCACCCTCCTGACAGAGGAACACCGACCTTATGTGTGGACGGATGACGCCGAAGCCGCTTTCCAGCACCTGAAGAAGGCCCTGTGCAGTGCTCCAATTTTGGGATTTCCACAACCAGGCGGCGCCTTCATTGTGGACACCGATGCCAGCGACCATTGCATTGGAGGCGTCCTATCGCAAATCCAGAACGGCCATGAGCGGGTGATAGACTACTATAGCAAGACGCTATCCAAGGCAGAGAACTACTACGTCACCCGGCGAGAGTTACTGGCGGTAGTTAAGACCTTGGAGCACTTCCACAAGTACCTGTACGGTCAGCCATTCCACCTGAGGACTGACCACTCAGCCCTAACCTGGCTACTGAGACTTAGAAACCTGGAAGGCCAGACAGCACGCTGGGTACAGAGGCTGCAGGAGTACGACTTCACCTCTGAACATCGTAGAGTAAGAGCCACGGTAACGCAAGCCCGAAGAACCTGCTCAGAGGAGTGCGGCCAATGCACAAGTGTGGAAGAGAAGGAGCGTGCCGCAGCTGTCAGAGTGGTCACGGCAGTGCCTGCAGATGGCTGGGATAGCGCAGGCCTGAGGAGGGAGCAGCTGGCGGACGCAGACTTGGGGCCACTCTTGAGAGAAGTGGAGGCAGGGACAAGACCAACCTGGAAGGACACCACACCAAGGAACGCCACATACAAGTCGTACTGGGCCCAAAGGGACTCGCTGAAGATCAGAGGGCATGCTGTTCCGGGTATGGCAATCGCCTGATGGGAAGACGCAAAGAGAGTTGGTACCTCCCCGAAGTAAGGTCCCAGAAGTCTTGGAGGAAGTGCACGCCGGTACTTCAAGGGAACACCTGGGAGCAAACCAAACAATCTACAAACTTCGGCAACGCTACTACTGACTGAGGCTCCGAGCAGATGCTGAGAGATGATGCCGTCAATGTCACGTGTGCGCGGCGAGTCGTGGCCCCCAGACTAGGAGCCGGGGTCGCATGCAGCAGTACAACGTCGGAGCGCCAATCGAACGGATCGCCGTCGACATAGCTGGACCATTCCCAGTGTCCGACCGAGGCAACAAATACCTGATGGGGGTCGTGGACTACTTCACCAAGTGGCCGGATGTGTATGCCATCCCGAACCAGGAGTCGAAGACAATTACTAACTGCCTCGTGGAGCAAGTGTTCTGCCGATTTGGGGTGCCGTTAGAGCTCCACAGCGACCAGGGCACCAATTTTGAATCCAACCTGATGAAGCAGGCACTAGAAAGACTTGAGGGGAACAAGACCCGCACTACACCCCTACACCCGCAGTCGGACGGCATGGTGGAGAGACAGTTAAGTGTTAAGTGCAGAGGTTCCACTCCCATTAGTCCTGGACCCATAGGACCAAGGACCCGGGCCTCCTTCTACCCGGGAGCGATGGAAACTCCTGGGGGTTTTCCATAGGGCAATACCTTGAGTCTAAAAAGCCCCCCCCCACCACTGAGCACAACGTCAAGACGGGATGGAAGTGGATTCGCCACTTAGGCGCGTCAACCCCGCAGGAAAGACTACCGATAACCTCGGTGGGGCCGAAGGTGATCTAGCACACCCTCTACTAGCACATCAAGACTTTAGAAGAGCACCTGAGGAAGGTCGTGGCCAGTCATCAGCGAGACTGGGACATCAAGGTGCCACTGTTCTTACTGGCCTACCGCTCAACACACGACACCACTGGAATGATGCCAGCAAGCTTAATGTTCGGCCGAGAGTTACGCCTCCCTTGTGACCTGGCCTTTGGGACGCAAAACAGCCAGCAATTGAGTATGTGGAGAACCTGATGGACCGTCTCCACGACGCGCATGAGATGGCTCGTCAGAACATCCAGAAGGCGAGCGACCGCATGAAGACCCGATACGACAGGCAAGCCAACAGCCAAGGGTTCCAGCAGGGTGACCTAGTCTGGTTGTATCGCCCTACTCGGACCAAGAGACGCTGCCCGAAGCTTCAACAGCCATGTCAAGGACCGTACCGGGTGGTGAAGGAGGATTAACGACGTGGTCTACCGCATCCAGAAGGTGTCCCGAGGGAAGATGGTGGTACACCTGGATCGTCTGGCCCGCTACAATGGTGCTGTTCGGGACGACCAGCCTTGAGGGAGCAGTGTCGCGGCAAGGCACATAAAAGGTTCGCGCGGAGCGTAAAGGCGGCTTGTTTACACAAAGGAACTGATAAAGATAACAGTCGGATAGTGTATCACCAAGACAAGACTTACAGACACAGATAATTGAGTTAAATGGAAATTTCTAGTGACTTCTTGACTGATAGAGATTATTCGGTTTCTGGTTCGTTTTAGAAATATCTAGAATTTAAGAATGAGATATATAAGAGATTGTGACATGCCAGGAGACAGTTGTAAAACCAGAGTGAGTCACGAGAGGTAAGCAGTAAACAGCTGTTGTAATGAGAGCTGATGTAATCAGAACACTTTGTTATTGTCATCGACCTTGGAAGATTGTGTTGTATATGTGATGAAATGTTACGGGAGAATTGAACAGTGTATTTCTATGGAAATAAAGAACATTTAGAATTTCGGCAAATTGGACTTTTAATTCTACAAATCCACAAAGTCACAATATGTAATGTCTGTATACATACAACTTCAATATTTCCATTCAAAAAAGTGCAATTTCTTTCTCTCTAAAAGCATGCATTTTCTCAATTGTCTCTAAACGATGCTTGTTTTGATGAATCATCACACCAATATAAATTAAGAAGCATTAGAATTATATTTTCAATATTCCATGTCTGCATAAAGATATCTTATAAACTTTACTTCCAAAGTGAAAATCCAATGCCTGGAGTAAAAATGTACAATCAGGTATTTCAAAATTTGTTTGATTTAACCTTTTTATTTTTAAATTCATATCAAGGACTTCTAAAAATGTTTAAGAGCAGCTTCAGCAATTCTAGTATGAAGATCTATATAGAATGCTTTCAGTCAGAACAAATAAGCACCACGATCACCCAGCATAAACATTAAGTGCTATTGCCAGCTAGCCAGAATATTTTAGAACTTTCAACCTTCTTGAAGGTCCTAGAGCTTTGTGGAAATTTCCCACAGCTATATAAATGCACACTCTTGCAAGTTTGGTACATTTCACAAAGTAAATGAGTGCATTAATGTGATGAAAAGCAGAATGGTGATGACAGTCCTGACCTGCAGTGAATGTTGTTTCTGCAACGTTTGGAAGACAAATTATATTCAATACCCAAGCAATTGAACCATCTAGAAGAAAAGGCTACATTGGACAAATTTTTTTGTATCACTACGCTGTGGAAAAAATTGAAGCGAATACGAAAAGGAAGATGGTGAAGAGTGAAACTAGTTCAGATTACCTAAGTGATAGAGTGAACTAAGAGAAATCTCAGTGAAAGCTGCACATGGTCATTATAGAAAGGTGAAAACTATGTGAAGTGAAAGTTGAAAACTTGAAAGTTATACTGACACGAGTGAGCTTTAAATGCTAAAATGGAAATAAATATTTTCTTGTCAACGATGCTAAATAGTAGCAGGATCATACAAGCGCCACCAGTGTGTCAGAATTTAATTCCATAAGACTCCTTTTACGTGCCAGTATATATACTGAATGGGACAACAGCTTTTAAGTACACTTAAAAACTCTCGGTCTGGTTCAGATTTGAACTTGCAACAATGGAATCAATAAGTGAATGTTGAACCAACAGAGCGACTGAGGCTGACAATGGAGGAAATATTACAAAAATTATGGAGTGGAGAAAATGGAGACAAATGAAATAAAAGTCAAAATGGGGGATATAAAAAGGGAAATGAACAGAATGGAGAAAATGCAAAATAAAATTAAGCGTGCATATTTTGGACTGAGAAAAATGAGTGTTAAGGAGGAAATGAACAAAATGGAGGAAGTGAAATCCATACTAGACCATGACATTGAGAATGGAAAGGAAAAATGGAGAGAGAAATGAAATACAGAATGGAGATGGGAAGCAAAATGAAGAGTGTGAAAACAGAAATGAAGATGAAATAAACAAACAAAATCTCACCTAGGTTTCAACATCAACTTTTAAATCTAAGATAAATGCAATGGGAAAGCCCTGAAACATGACTCTGTAAAGGAGTCAAAAGAAATTTAATCTGACATGAAAGACAAAATTAATATATGGGAGGACGCCTGGATCAACAAGAACAGCACCCACCTCGATAGCATAGCTAGTAGCATGTCTGCCTCACATTCAAGAGGTCCCAAGGTTGAATCTCGGTCAGGATGAGTTATCTGGATAAGATTTTTTCCCCCAGGGGTTTCCCTTATCCTGAAAGATGAATGTCAGTTAACTCTAAGCTCTATGGACCCTGGGCTCATTTGAGCATCATTTCACCCACTTCATGGTCCAATATAACTTAACGTCGGAGGAAGTAAATAAAAAATAAAAAAAGAACAGCCAGGTGGGCAGAAAGAAAAAACAGATGATGAAAGCTGCAATGGACCAGTAAATGATAAGAGCTGCAGTCCACTGCCCAATCACGGTGTTACCTACAAGCTTTTGGGGCAAGGAGACAAGGGAGCAGCTGGCTGACTGAGATACAGAGGACATCTGAAGGTTAGTGAATCTGACAAAACACCCACATGGGAAATGTTGCTCTCAGGAGCCTAACCTATAACAGCTATTGAATGCAGTGGAACTACCTGATGTTCAATATCAGTGTACTGAAAAATTTGGGTATCTCCAGATGGAAAAATCAGGATGGAATAGTTTGGTGCTCTTCAGGAGTAAGGCAAAGAAGTCCTTGAGGAAAACCATGCCAGTACAATCAGAGGAAGAGATAATGCCAACAATATGATATCCACATGAAATTTTCTGGAATCTGTGACAATCCTGTAATTTGTGAATATCTTATTGCAGATCAAAAAGCTCTTAGGGTTGAACAGCTAAACAGTTGCAAGGAGAGAGTTGTCTGAAGCTGTGCCTTTGCCCAGTGCAAATACAATAAGCAATGTCATGAGATTATCCAAATCTTCTAAGTTTTACTGCCTTAAATGTTCTGGATCTCTGTGGAAATTTCCTAAGGCTCTATATTAGTGAACACTCTTGTAAGTCTAGCAAAGCAAACGTGTCTTTGGTGCTAAAAAAAGTGCCATTCTCTGAGCAAGTTGGTGAGGTGTAGTAGGTGCTGGAAGATGTATTGTGTTCAAACCCTCAGAGAAGAAGAGGCTAAATTGGTGTATTTTGTTATGAATCATGTATCGGAATAAAGTGAAGTGACAGTGAACAGTGAAACTAGTTTACATTATTGAAGGACAGTGTGAGCTAAGTAAAATTTCACTAAAAGAAAAATGACACTATGAAAACTGAGTGACAGTTGAAAGCTGAATAATGACAATATAAACAAAATGTGTAGTCTGTGAATTGTTTTATTATTATTAATTTACTGATTAAGCCATTCTGATACAAGATCATATAATATGTTACAGCCTAGTGGAGAAAACTGGCAATTTTAAGTAGAAGTATGAACTGCAGACATGCCAAATTCTAAAGCAAGCAGATTTGCACTAAATTAAGTTTGAGTGGGATTCTATTTATCAATGGTAAATGTTCTTAAAAATTGTACTGAATAAATATATAATTATCCTGAACATAATGGGACATTTGGGTCCGCCACGGATGCTCTAGTGGCCTAAGTTGCTTTTATTTTCGAGGGTAAGTAATTAATAAAATTGATGTACATACAAGGATTGTTTTAAAATATCTTAGAATGACACATTAAATTGCTGGCATTCAAATAAAATAGTTTTATTTTTCAATCTAGTCTCCTGTACACTAATGCAATTTAGTCCATTCCCATTGGTGAAATTCTTCCAGGCCTACAAAATACTCAACTCCAGCTACTCATCTGGAGAGAATCTCCATCCACCAAGAACATTTGCTTAGCTTAGGAAAGAAAGGAAGCATTATGGAGCCATATAAGGTGAATAAGGTAGGTGTGGCAATAATTCATACCTCTCTTCATGAATTTTTGCGATGGTGTATGTGCGGGTCCCCCCAGGGGCACATCTTGATGTGTACGGTATAGTGGTGACTCCAAGGTATCTGAGCTACCTAATGCCCGGGGATAAAATTGGGCCACCCTGCCTCCAGGGGTTATAAATATGAAGGCCTCTTGCCAAGGTTAAGGTGAAGTCCTCAATGGCAGTGCTGGTCGATATGGTGACCATTAGAACAGCGAACCTAGTGGAAAAGGCAATCTAAGGTGCAATGTCTGTACTGAGATTGAGCCATTGTGATCTTGAGAATGGGCAGAGAGCGCTCAAAGGCATAGCAAAGCCAGCCTCTCTAGGAGAGGACACCCAAAATTACTAGGATGAAAATCTTGCATAAAAATCACCTGGCTCTCTAGGTTGAGGGTTGGATCATGGGACTGACTATTCCACATCTGGAAATACCAGTATGTTGAGAAGCCCAAAGGAATTAAACGGAATGCTTTAAAAGATCATTGATAAAGAAAAAGGTAAACAATCTGTAGTGAAGAGAAACAATGTAGGCAGCTCTGCATTGCAGGAAATTCATTGGAAAGACAAAGATAGGTTTGATTCTGAGAATTATACAATATGATATAGTGGAATGTCTACTGGAGGAATACTTATGGTACTGGTTATATCAAAAAAGAATGTCAAACATCTTATTCTGGAGAACAACATAATCCGCCTCCACGTGGTGTTCCCTGGATAACGCTAAATGGACTGAAATGAAGGCACGCTTTCTAATACAAAAGAAGAGCACTTTTCAGTGCTGTTTTGGAATGCAGGAAGTTAGAATGGAAACTGGCCATGATTGTCTTGCAGAACACCTTTATAAAATACACTGCATACCTACACCCAAATGTACTATCTGTAAAGAGGATGTCATCATGAACAAACACCATTTGGACAAATGTAATGGTCTCAAAAGTGGGAACCTACAGGCTTTATATTGGGAAGCTAGGGGGAAAATAATGCAAAGCCTCGGTGCCATTAGTCAATAATAACATCTTATTCTAAATTTTGATCCAGTTAGTGATCAAATATGCACTTAGGAACAAGAAATAGGTTCTTCAACACAACACTGATCTGTGCACCAGTGTAAACCATATTTCACTATCACAAACACTACATGTGGAATTTTACTTTCAAAAGTAGGAGCCAATATACAAAACCAGAAGCAAAGTGTTCAGCAACTATCATAAACATCCAGAAGATGTCTCTGCACTTTACCACAATCTATGGAATCAAACCGCATATTTTAAACACGAGAATTCCATCAATTTCTTTGCAATATACTAGCAAAGAGAATATAAATGGTCATGCCCATCTGCACACAGGCATTTAAATAATGGCATAACAGCTCTTTAAATGGTGCTGGGGCATAACTGACAGCACATTCCGAAACTACAATGTTTAAACATAACTTTAAGGCAAAAATCCGAAAGTAATTTTTTGTCATTTTTGACAAAATTTCACAGAAAGACTCAGGAATTTTTTGAAACAGAGGAGTATGTGAAGGTCCATGGGTAAGCATGGCAATTTATTCTGCATGTGTAACATTAAATATGCTAAGCTATTATTTACTGAAGTTCGCTACATATGTACATTTTGAACCAAGAGAAATGAGAACAATCAACTGTTGTTGTTTACTAACTACTCTGGCAACGCTATTACCACAATATAGCTCATGTTATGCAAAGCCATACAAACTGTCAAGTGCAACATTTCAGCATCCAGGTCATAAAAATAATGTTGATGCAACAAGAAAAGCTAAGGCATTAATTCACAGAAAGAAGAAGGAATATGGTGAAAATATTTTGCATGATTCATGGGACAGCTATAATAGAAACAATAAAAGAAAATTCTTTGAAAGCATTAGAAATTTTATGGGAGGTTTCCAACCGAGAACTACAGGATATTGTGATAAGGATAGAAATTTCATTGGACAAATAGCTGGAATCATGAAACTTTGAATCCCGGAGGAATAGCGATGAGAATTTTATATGTAATTAATATTAATAATTTGGAATAAAGGAGAAATCTCAAAAGAATGGAGAACAGCACTGGTAACTCCCATGTACAAGAAGGGCAGTTAACTCGACTATTAACAATTATCACAGAATCTCATTGGAAAGTTATATTAAAATTTTTACAAATATTGTAGAGAAACATTTCAAAGTATACATTGATGAATTTATAGGTGAATACCACTGTAGATTTAGGACGGAGCATGACTAACCATAAATTCACAATATGTTATGTTGCCAGTGGCATAACATACTTCCAATGTGCCAGAATTTCATCCTGCAGGATTTTTTTTTGGCTTCTGGTTCTGTCACGTTAAGCACACTTAAAATCATTGGTCTGGGTTGAATTTGAACCCAATGCTTTGGAATCAGTAGGTCAGTACTAACCAACTGAGTCACCCAGTCCAGCACTCAGGTTCTGTCTTGCTTCTGTTCCACCTGCTTTAAGAAGCCATTGACTCTACCAAGTTTGATGCAATGGTACACATCTGTTATCATTGCATTTGCAGAAAGTATTTCACCTTGAATATCAAACATATAATCATAGAAACCCAGTGTTGAATTTTGCAAGTATTTGTATCCTGAAGATGGCATTTCTCAAGCCCAAGAACCAAGTGTTTGAAGATGGAGCAAAACAAGTGTTTGAAGATGGAGTAAAACATCTGTACTTGTAAAAACATTATAAAAGTAGATGTCAGGGTCACGCTGTAGTCAAGCGGTTAAACCGCCTGACTCTCACCAAGGCGACCCAGGTTTCATTTCATGCAACTGCAAGTGAGATTTGCGGTGGACAACATAGCTCTGGGGGAGGTTTCCTCCAGGAACACTGGTTTCCCCTGCCATCATTCCACCAATTGCTCCATTATCATCTTTCCTTTCATCTAATTCCTTCACTCTCTTTCTGGGGACCACGATGATCACCTATTCCTTGGATTTCCTTCTGATTCATAATTGTGGTTCCCTCACCCAATGCTTAAAATGGCACAAGGAGTAAAGGAGCATAAATGAATAGGACTGTGACCTATCCACAGATGAAGAAGAAAAATAAATGTTTTAAGAATGAGCATTATCAATACAATCCAACATGTTCAACAACACTCTGCAAAAAGCTAAATTATTTCTATCACTGATTCCATTTCCTATTGTATCTTTGCCATAATTTGTAGCAGTACATATTGAACCACATAGAGCCTACAGCCTGTAACCAAATTGGATATGTTTTCCTCTAGCTATTCGAGAGAATTGTGGCCATAATATTTAACTATCATCTCATCTATGGCAAACTGTTCTGAAAATATACCAAACTACAGGAAGGACGCATTTAGCATAGATATAAGCAGTCTCACTTTGAATCCTCTAACTTGCTTCTGATCAAGTGCTTTGCTGTTAAAATGGATAAACCTCTTCACTTTTAGATACTGATTTCAAGATTTAATACTTTTTATAATGTCCAAGCCCAAATCTGACTTCTCTAACAATTACTGCTTCTTAGAAGGAAGTCTATGGTATCCTGAAAGCGTAATAGGCCTAGGAAAATTCTGAGCTCATCAGGGTCCAAAGAGAAGTCATCTAAATTTACAGAGACTGCATAGAACACAGTTTCTTTAACAATAAATTCCACAATAATTTAGAATTTTGTTCTCAATCTCAAGTGGTTTGCATTCCTTCAAACTTATTTTTCTTCCCATTGTCCATTTGAACCATAGTCATTTTCTGGTGTTTTTGGTTGACTTTCAAAACCTAGAATCATTCATTTCCAATATGATACTCTTTTTAGAGGTAGTGAAATGTACTTCAACTGGACTATGAAAATAAGTCACATTTTCTATACCTATAGCATCACTATAAGTAAACCATGAACAAAATGCAGTTGGAGGCGTGACTTACCAAAACTGAAGCTCTCTAGGTTTCCCTGTCTACCATCATTTTAGATTGTCTCTCCTCCTTCGCACAGGCTGCACTGGTCAACTGTGTCACTCGCTTATACTGGGCAACATTATATACTATTTCATGAACCTACGAGTGACCATTTGGCTCTCACCAAGGCGGCCTGGGTTCGATCTCAGGCAACCGCAAAGTGAGATTTGTGGGGGACACATGGCGCTGGAACGGGTTTCATCCAGGATCTCAGGTTTCCCCCGCCATCTCATTCCACCAATACTCCATCTTCATCTCATGTATCATCAGTGTCATCACCTGTGGTGTGGTATGTAGAAGCAGGCGTTGAACACTATACATTTCATTTTCTGAGTGGCCTATCGGAAATGTAAGAACTGAAGGCTGACAATTCATTTTTCTGGGAGTTTTTGATATGCACTAAAAATCAAAACAGAATAAAATACACGTATTTCGTGTGGTTTGCACTCTGTTGCACGCAGGAAAGGAGGTATGGTAGTCAGATGATGCCTGGATGGTGAGGAGGGCAGAAGGCTATGCTTGCACATGTGCACACCAATGCAGTTTGTTCGCGATCTATCTATAGGTGACTTTTCATCAGAACTGTGTGGATCCAAAGAAAGAATCGCATCAACTGAATCACTGTCATCATGAATGACATTGGCAAAGTTATCCAGCATTTCTTCTTTGAAAACAATGTCAAACTTATTATATGCCATATATCTGAAAGTAACTTCCAAAAAAAGAGAGAAAGGACTAATTAATGGATTTATGTATTATATCGTTTGCATTCCCTTATAACAGAGTTGCTAAACTAATCCCCCAACAAAAAATAATTACTTTAATGTACTTACATGATATCCTAGCTTCAAAGCACACAATATACAATACTGTTGGACACCAGTTCATGTGGTTTCAAACAAAAAAACTATAGAAAGCAAATAACATGTACAGCAGATGCTTGCTTACTATTACAGAAGTATAGTTATCGCCAAACAATTTGGCGTGTGAAAAATTCTTTGGAAATAGTGGACGAACCTATACCAGCAAAAGTTGCAAATACTGTCTTGGACCTCATACCTCTCACTCTCATTAAGCACCAGAAACAAGTCATTAGTTAACCTGCCCGGTCAGTGAGAATACTCAGTTAACCAAGAAGGATGGCTCAGGCAGCTTTGTCTATGGCCCGCATTCGATTCCCATGGTTAACCTACCTGACCCAGGGTTTTTTTTTGGGTGGGGGGGGGGGGTTCCCTGGGTTGCCAGGTAAATGCTGGATAGGTTAATTAAATCCTCCAAATTTCCTGTCACTCCATTTCATCTCCATTATTATTTCACATCATCTCTCATCTGGTGGCCCCTTTCAGGGTAGAAGTGTCAGAGGATGTCTCAGCACTGTCGTGACTCCTTGGGTTGGCCACCCTCTGTCTCCTCTTGCCTCATCCTTCCTCCCAAGGATGCCCCACTTGGGACTTAGGTACAATAAACCACAGGTTTCAATGCAAATCCCATCCGTAGTAATCCTAATCCTAAATACTCAGTTACTTATTGCAAATAGCGAAACAAGCATGTGTTTGTTTTGCCAAAGTTTTCATTTAGAAGTGAAATGTTCTATACGAGTACTTGCTTACTGTTTGTGATGTGATGGTGAAATGTTGGGCATAGAGCCTTTAGAAAACTGCAGTGATATATAGCCTGGTGTGTAGCAATGTAAGAGGATCAACTTTCTCTACACACTGAGTTTACCTATGTACTGCTGCAGCGGAACCAAGAGCAAGGGTGTGATGTGGATTGGAAGCATCACAAGAGTGACTAGCTCCTTAGTGTGCTATTTGAAAACTTCAGATGCCAAATTGTTTGGCGATACTTAATAACAATGTCTCTAGCTGTTGCATCACACAAAGGTTTCCATGTGCCTAGCAGTGCATAAATATATTACTTGTCTTTCAACTCGTGGTTTCAGTTTTAGAACTGCTTACAGCTGCCCAATCTTTGTGTGATGTAATAATAGAGACCTTTAATGACAATTTATTTTATTACATGAAGCTGAGTCATTACCATTGTAAGTTAGTAAACTTCACAATGTTAAAAGAGGATGTGCTCAAATAATCAGATAACTTCAATGTTGACATAGGTAGATGATGAAAATAACGATTTATGAATTTATCTAAATTACTTTAAAAAAAAAATGCATTTAAAGACTACTGAGTGTCAATGATTTAAAGTACATGATTTATGTCAAATACTTTTTACTTTGACATAATTTTGAGTCAAACTAATACTCAATGCTCCACTTATTGCTAGTATTTACCTAGAACAAGTTTCGTTAGATTCCTAACATCATCAGCTGTTGTCGACTAATGGACGTTTTTACTTTCTCTACTACGTACACTAATTAGGAGAAGTATTGTTTTTCACCCACAATTTAATACCAAAATTTCACGAGAAACTCAGTTTTGAGACTCCCTACATCAAAAAATAGCATTTTTAGAAAAATGTGTGGTGTGTGCATTTGTGTTTGTGTGTGTAATTTACATCCTCCAATGTTAATTCATATCGGACGATGAATGAAATTGGCAAAATGATGCTCAAATGAGTCTGGGGTCCATGGAGCACAGAGTTATCCGACATTCGTTTTTAAGGATAAGGGAAAATCCTGGAAAAACCTTATCCAGGTAACTCACCCTGAACAAGATTCGAACTCGAGACTGCTTGAACATGAGGCTAACACGCTACCATCTAATCTGCATTTGTGTGTGAACAGCCATACTCAGAAATGACGTCAGTCAAATACCAAGCTTGATATTTGTATTCAGCATCATCCAAGAATGCAACACAAAGATTTCCAAAAAGCGTCCATCACACATTACCCTTTACATGGTACATTTTCCAAAAAAAATGATAATTCTCAAAAATGGCTCTAACAATTTTGATTTAAATAAGATATTTTCATACAAATGAAATGTATTTTTGAATTTTCTGTGAATGTCCTCAGAAGTCCTATTCATTCTGCATAACTTTTATATATCTGGTAAACTGTAAGATCTTACAACACAAATTATGTCAAATACATTTTTTTTCCTTTCTTGTAAAGTGAAACAATTCTAAGATATCCCCTGATATGTTATTGAATTTCCAATTCCTATACTTTTCTTAAATGAAAAGTCACTTTTTTTATGTACTGACCATGCAAAGAGAATGGAATTTCAAAGCCATGAAACATAACTAATTCCTAAAAGATTTGACTATTGCTTAAAGTCTTCTATATTTTGTTATTCCCACTACGTACAAGGAAATATGTAAGAAAAGCACTTCTAAAAATGCTATCTTTCAATGTTTGCATACACTCAGTTGGAAGAAACAGTTATCATTGATTGACTAGATCTTTAAATGTGGGACATCTAGTCACTCCATCACAAAGAGAGCAATAACCCCTAATTGCCACTTGCTCACCTTTGAATAAACATGAACCTTATTTTTTTTTTTCCAAATTAAGAACTGGTACAGAACATCTATATGTACAGTACCAAATGGGCATAACAAGAGTTTAAAAAAAAGAAAAAAAGAAAGAGAAGAAACTTAGCACAGGTTTCGAAATCTTTATATGTAGTTAATATGTTCTTCATGACCTTCAATACATTCTATGTGCAATGTTAATATATGTTTGCCCTCCCCTCCTTTAAATAAATATAACACATCCTGAACCAGCCGATTTATTGTAAGAATAAGCTACTGACAGTGAAGCAATCCAAATATTATAAATAATCTACAATACTTGGTAACCAACTTCACTTATCTGTTTTAAAATAGATTCGCATGATAGCGAATTGTCATCTACTGGAAATAACCAAAAGGTTAATCAGTCTACTGACTGAGGATGTGATAGGAACATCATGAAATCGGTCCCGGAAGATGTTTAACAATTTTAAAACAGATAAGTGAAGTTGATTACCAAATGTTGTAGTTTATTTATAAGCTGGTTTAGTTTAACATCCTGATTGCAATAGTTCTGCAACAAATTTTCTTATGTAGATGTGTAAGTTTATTTTAAACATTACTTATCATTAAAAATGTTCAATAATGGTTAATGAGGTGTGTATAGATAAGAGATAATGTATCTTCAGTCTAGCTGTAACAATTTATCTGCACATTTTTGTAAAAATATAACTGTCTTATAATGTAATATAGGTTTCTGAGGGCAAGATGTGTACACATTATGTATCCAGCTACAGCCAGTTTTATCCTATGTGATAAGGCATTTGCTCAGTTCCAAAATACCATATATTACTTCACTTATACATTCACCTTATATCTCACTGTATGCATGAGATTTTCAAATCATTGGACTTTGATTATGTCCATACGTATATATAGGAAAAATTTCTAAAAATAACAGATGTGTTGTTCTCCAAAGTGATAACTAAATACATTTTTTCTCAATGTAAATTATGTGTTAATATGCAAAAACTTATGAAATGAACCTAAATTTTTCTCCAACTCTAGTTTAAAGAGCATCAATTTTTGCAATAATTTGAATCCGAACTGAAAAAATTAAAACGGAGCAACAGCAAAACACCAGTTAAAGATGAACCTGGATGCTATGCTGGTTAAATATACTAGTGAGGTCTTCTAGGATAGATATACATACCTCTTTGCATCAGAAATAGCTGCTAGGCTAGGGTGTACTCGATGTTTCAGCTCAGCATGAATAGCAATAACAGCGTTTCTCCATCTCTTTGTCACCACGGTAAGGCCATTTCTTCCCGATCATCGCAAATCGTTCCCTCAGATTTTAATGAAACGCAGTTAATTCATTCTCCTGACTGACAACAAAAATAAACAACGCAAATATTTTCTAATGTTAACTCTTGAAACATGAACTAAGCATGTTTTCATTTATTCGGACTCTGACATTTAAAATATGCAAACATTTGTACCACATCCAGGTTCAAACTGGCTTGTTTATGGAACAAACTCTAAGTATTTCATTTAAGATCTAATAAAGAACACGTGACATTCATCACACACAAAGCAATGCTTTTTAGGAAGTGCACACATACTCATACGTGCGAATACACATTCACACCTGCGCACTCACACACATATGTATCCATACATATATGAAAATGCACACACATATAATTATGCAGCATTCATTAATAAATGAAAGCTAGAATAGCAAAGCTTCTAAAAAGCATTAAAAATTTTCTGCAGAAACTGTTGCATATTTCATAATATTCACTGCAACAATGAAGAGATCCCTATTTATTCTCTGCACTCTTTAATGTTGACGAAAGAAATAATATAACACCAGGTCCTTTGTGATATTTTGTGTTATGTTTTTCAATGTAGATCACAGTTCTAAATTAATACTATCAAATACATGCATTTGTATTCTATTTTAATTATATTACAAAGAAAAAGAAAAAATGCGTACATAATGGCACCCACGTTCTTAACAAGTATAATCTACACTTGTCAATAAAAAGCTGAATAAGCTGGTGCATCATTAAAAATGATCCGATAACTGCCAATTCTGTGATAACATTTAACATACCTCAATGCCAATCATCATCCAAATTTTTGATCAAACACCTAAATGATAGGTTTTCAATATTCTAGGTGGTTTAAATGACTAACCTAATCTGTATCTCTGTAATACATCACAGAGTGACACAAAGGACCTACAAAAAAATCACCAGTTTCAACCTTAATGAACTAATATAAAATTATTTGTGGTTGGTTTATTGACACTCGTCACTTACTTTTTCATATATTTATGAGAGACTAGTTTCAAAGGCCCTGGCCTCCATTTTCAATCTCTTCCCAACTGGCAACTGTTATCTGCTCTCTCTGGTGGTGGAACTATGAACTTTTTTGTTAAATTATCTGCTGGCGGGATTTCAAAGTTCATTACGCGATCCTTATTTTTCCAGATGAATATGTTCTCCCATGTTGTCAATCTATTTTGGTTTATCACTCCTTTTAATAATTTTGGATTTGGATCAATGTCATGGTTTTCATTCCAAAAATGAAATGCTACTGCTGACTTGTCTTCTTGTTTCAATCTGATGTTTCTAGAGATTGAAAAGAGATTGAAAATGGAGGCCAGGGCCTTTGAAACTAGTCTCTCATAAATATATGAAAAAGTAAGTGACGAGTGTCAATAAACCAACCACAAATAATTTTATATTAATTTTGACGTCACTGTTACTAAATTCCTCCAAACACACATCTTAATGAACTACCTTAAAACTAGAACTTCTATTTGGGCTTGACTTAGATGAGTCAAATATTCATATACTAATCCAAGTTTTATTCACATTTACTTCCTGTTACACATTTATTTCACTTCACAACAGGTTTTACTATAAAACAAACAAGTAGCTTGTTCATTTTGTGTATCTCAAGCTACAAATTCAATTTGTATACAAGATAACAAATCCATCATCCTTTCTTAAATGTTTAATGTAAAACTCAAGGAACATAATCTTAGATTAATTTGATTGAGCTTAACTTATGCTTTTACCTATTGTTTACATACTCCATAATAATATGTATGCATACCTGTGATGTTTTGGATGAAGTATGATTTTTTCAAATTAAAATAAATGCATTTAGTTATTAAGAAGTCCAATAACAATGGCATGTAGTATTAACATACAAGAATAAATAATTTTGCTGAAATTAAAAAAGGCTCAGAATAATCCAACCTTTTAGTTTGCTAATGATGGAATCTGCTCAAATGCATTCCTGATCGAAGGCAAACTTCTTTAAGTTTAACACAGTGCAAATGTGCCATTCTTGTTTATTAATGATGTGTCATTAACTCTTCAACTGTATCATAAGAAAGTGCAGAGATACTTAAACATTTACCTACACCATTAAATATGTTCAACATTCTACTTACCTCAGACTTGGTGTCCAATGGGGGTTGGTCACGATTCAAACACATATGCGCCACTCTGATTACGTGCTCTAGTTTCCTTGGTTGCTCCTCTACTTTGGCAGCTAGGAACAATGCTGCTGCTGCCATGGCATTCCGATGAAACTGAGTGAACGAGTGGAACACGTAGAACCGATGCATATAAACTATTGCTGTATTGATACATAATTGTGTTCTGATGACTCAAGTTAAGGAATCTGTATTTTACATTTGGTAACATACAATATACAAGAAAACTATATAAAATTTACTTATATTTACGTTCAGTGCTGGTGCTAATGAAATGCAAGTTTTGTATTTTAATATGCTGTACCTTCAACAGAAAGTTTAGCATTCTCACATCAAATGTACATTCATGCCAAAATCTAAATCAGGAAAATGTTAGGATTTTTCCGAACTATTGATAATTATGCCACTATTGAACTACTATGAACTTTTAAAATCCAACTCAATGCAGTACTAACTGCACTGTTCAGTTCAGGTCCACTTCATAAAAACGGGAATGACCATTCATATCATATATTGTGCTGCCAGTGTAATTATCCAACTTTAATCTTAAAATCTAATAGCTAAAGCTGGCAGCAGATCCTTTTGAATATGGTATCTTATTTTACTTTAAATTCCAAGGTAGAATTTTGACATTAATAGCTGGTAGTTCCTTTGTTAGATTATGTAAAGTACACTAGCACAATTACATTTGTTTATGTCCGGCATGATTTCATGTCTTGCCACATTTACTATAAACATACATTTATGTATTAGTGTCACTGCAGATACAGCGAAAGCTGCCCAAATAAGAAAATATTTTCAGCACAGGTGGAAATCATATATTTTGTTTAATTTTTTGTGAATAATACAGAGTTGCTCGACTGAGACAGAAACTGTCTGCACAGACTTAAAAAGGAAATATGCACCATTCAAACATGTTTTGGGACATGCTGTACTTCCAAGAAAGCTGTAATTGTTTAATATATTTGAGCCTTTGTACTGAAAACGATACTACAAATGTAGGTCATAAGGTAAAATAGTTAACACACTACCTGAATAGAGACATCAAGAATGAAAATTGTAAAGCATATGGAGCTTCAAGAAAAATAAGATAAGGAAGTGAAAGATATTAATTTAAAGGGAGTCGATTAATGACACTAAACAACATTTTTAAATTTTCCCGGAACATGTTTCAGACTTTGCCTCTATCGTCAACTGGACATCTACTGGTTTTCAGTGGTGTAGCTGGCGATAGATTGTCATAGGTCTCCTCTGGTGGTGGTTCGAGGAACTTTCTGAACAAATCTTTCTGGGGGATGTCGAAATTGAATACTTTGTTCCTATTTTTTGAAATGAAGATTTGTTCCCATGTGGACAGTTCTTGTTTTCCTGATGTATGTTTTAGTAGTTTTGGTTCTGGATTTATGTTGTGGTTTTTTCCCAAAAATGTGTGACAACTGCTGATTTTTCTAATTGTTTATATTTCATGTTCCTAAAGTGTTCCTTTGCTCTTGTTTCTTTTGGTTTTTCCTAAATAAATTTGACTACAGTCACAACATTCTATTTGAGTGAGTGTGTGGTGAGTGTGTGGTGTTTTAGGGCCCGTCGACAACAAGGTCATTTGGGCCATATACCAGACTTTTTGTTAGATGGAATGGCATCTTTGATGTTTGTGCAAATTAGGTTTTTTAAGGAGTAATGATTGACTGGTGCTAGTTGAATGTTTTGTTTTTTGAAGACTTTTTTGAATTTATCAAAGGCCCATGGATAATAAGTGAATTTTTTGAAAATCATATTAGTTTCTGTAGCTGAGAGGATTGTGGTTTCTTACTTATTAGATTCTTCTTTTTTGCCAAGTTCACTTTTTTGCCAACTAATGATTTGGGAGTCATTTATTTTGTGTTATTTCAATAATTTTATTGTATTCTGTTTTGTATTCTTCTGCTGTGAGAGGGATGTTGACTAGTCTGTGTGTTAAACTATTAAAGATTGCCTGTTTGTGGGATCTTGGGTTGTAGCCAGTCAATGTCCGGTTGACGATGGAGGCAAAATCTCTGAAACATGTTCCGGAAAAATTTAAAAGTATTTTTTAGTGTCATTAATCGATTCCCTTTACATTTAATTTATTACAACATCACTGTTTTCTACACTTCCAAGAAAGCAATTGTAATTGAAAGAGAGTTGTATAATGCTAAAATAGTGCACTGTTTAATGATACTAAAATATTCAGTGGATATAAAACTACATATGAACTAATGTAGGTTATTTTTAATAAAATGTATATTAACAATAAACTGTATAAAGGAAAACTGAACGATATCTGAAAAGGAAAACTTGGCCAAAATGAAACAAAAATGCAATACTGTCACTCCCATCTTAATTAAGTTTTACTGTACCGGAAAGCTTTTAGTGCACTAATGTCCAAAGTATAACAATCATCTAAAATAATAGCTATGTTACTTCTTTACAGAAAAGATAAAAGTGACAAATGCAGCTTAATGAAACAAAAGTAATAAGTGCAGGATTAATTAAACTTTTATGAAATACATTTAAACATGGCATTTTCAGTTTTTAAATTACCATTAAACAATTATTTTTTTTCGAAGTTGTTACTTTCCCCCAAATTATTGAAAGCAAGCACATTATATTTCCAATACCTGGCATATCAAATATTTCGTAGGTAGCTTTTCAATCTTGAATGACTACTTCAACGCTCATTTTTATGAAATAATTATATAGTGATCAAGACAATTTTCATAGTAAAACCTCCCATTTACCTTAAACTTGTAATTTCATACAGCAGCCTTACCACCTATGTTGTATGGCCTTCCAAAAATTCACAAAGAGAATGTACCAACCATTATGGCTCATAATGAGCAGCATTGACTCACCCACTTATAGCATAGCCAAATATCTTTCCACTCTGTTACAACCACACTTCGGCAACACAATCTCACACATCAAGAACTCTGACCACTTCATAGAGAAGATCAAAGACATCCAACTCGAAATGGAGGATCGTTTAGTAAGCTTTGACATCGTTTCTCTTTTCACCCAAGTACCGGTTAAAGAAGCCTTAAAACACATTCAAGAGATCTTCCCTAAGGACATCACGAAGCTTTTTCATCATTGCCTCACAACAACCTACTTTCAATGGGACAACACCTTCTATGAGCAGACAGACGGAGTTGCCATGGGCATCCCCTGAGCGCAGTTATTGCTAACCTTTTTATGGAAAAATTTCAACAATCTGCTCTGGCTAGCGCACCTCTCAAACCTAAGATCTGGCTAAGATAGGTAGATGACACCTTTGTGATATGGAGCCAAGGGGAAGATGCCTTAGATCAATTTTTGTTACACTTAAATAATCTGAATACAAAAATCCAATTTACAATGGAAAAAGAGAAGAACAATATGCTGGCCTTCCTAGACATAAACGTCACCAGAACAGTGAACCTCGATCTAGTATGCAGGATCTACAGAAAACCCACCCACACAGATCGTTATGTACACAAAACATCGAATCATCACCCCAGGCAGGAACAAGGTATAATACAAACACTCACGGGACGAGCCAAAAAGATTTGCAACGAAAAATATTTAAAAGAAGTACTATCACACTTAACATAACTTTTCAAACCAACAGATACACACAGAAAGAGATTTGTCGCGCTCTTCATTCCAGATGGCCCACGAAAAAGGAGGAATGCCGCATTACAGCAAAGCCTTCCTCCCCTACATTAAGAATGTTACCAATCGCATACGCAAATTCCTGCTTTCATATAACATAGACATGGTCTATAAACCTACAAGAAAAATTAAAGACTTCTTAAGATCAGCCAAAGACAAATACCACCCACGTTCATCCGCAGGTGTATATAAAATCTCCTGCAGCTGTGGCAAAGTATACATAGGCACTACAATGCGCAGCTTAGCCACGAGAATAAATGAACACGAGCGACACTGCAAATCAGGACATTCAGACAAATCCGCTGTGGCAGAACTTGCTTTACTTTTTGGTCATGACATCAGTTTTAAAGAAACACAGGCTTTATCTTCAACCGTCAACAACCATGCCAGACTACAAAGCGAGGCCTTAGAAATCTTTAAACACAAAAATAATTTCAACCGGAAAGAAAAAGCTCTCCATGTGCACAAAGCATGGATACCAGTCTTGGAAAAAACCCTAGCAGCTGGAAATCAGAAAACTTATAAAGTGTGCAGTAGTCCATCCCCTCAGACAGATGCGAGCCAATCAGCACGCAGGACTTAAACCACGCCCCCACTTTACCCCACTGTATAAGAAGGCTCTCGCCCACGCTCTGGCATTCGAGCTCCAGCCAGGAGAGACTATGGATCACTTTACCCTGAGGATGCCAAGCACAGTACTAGGTGAAACGTCGGAATCTTCGATACCTCCTAGACCACGGCGTACAAGCCAAGCAAATAAAAGTAGTTTTATTAGTCATATAACAGCGCCTATTCCTAGTAATGAATGAAAAATCCCTATTCACACACCCAAATTTGTTAATACTCTACCCCCAAGAAACTTTCATTCATGAAATACTGCATAGGCTAAGTATCCTTTGGAGGTGGATCAATCATCAGTTGGACTGGTCTAGTAATTTTTTAGTTAACCATAATAAGTGAAATGTTTAACCTTTGTACCTTAGGTTTATTCCACATAAAAGCCATATAGTTTTAACATAATGCAGAAATCATGTATAATGTAAAGTACGAGTACAATGAAAAAGAAATGATACTGGTGAATATTCTCTATATCCAGGCCATTAAGTTAAGTGCTTTGGAAGAGAAATATGTATAGTCTGTAATAAACGACAAAAATAATTAATCAGCCCATTCTATTTATGAACTAGTTTACAACGTTCAAAGGAAATTAATCAAATTTTCTTGGATTAATACTTTGGCAATGGTATCAAATGTGCATTGTATTATTAGTTGCTAAAGAAGAACTGTCCACGTGGGAACATCTTCATTTCAAAAAATAGGAACAAAGTATTAAATTTCAACATCCCCCAGAAAGATTTGTCCAGCAAGTTCCTCAAACCGCCACCAGAGGAGACCTGTGACAAAATATTGCCAGCTACACCACTGAGAACCAGTCGATGTCCGATTGACGATGGAGGCAAAGTCTCTGAAAGATATAAAATTATTTGTGGTTGGTTTATTGACACTCGTCACTTACTTTTTCATATATTTATGAGAGACTAGTTTCAAAGGCCCTGGCCTCCATTTTCAATCTCTTCCCAAGTTGGGAAGAGATTGAAAATGGAGGCCAGGGCCTTTGAAACTAGTCTCTCATAAATATATGAAAAAGTAAGTGACGAGTGTCAATAAACCAACCACAAATAATTTTATATTAATTTTGACGTCACTGTTACTAAATTCCTCCAAACACACATCTCTGAAAGATGTTCTGGGAAAATTTAAAAGTGTTGTTTAGTGTCATTATTCGACTCCCTTTAAATTTAATTTAGAAATCTATTAGCTTGAACAATTAAAATACATAAAAGAACAAATTTAGAAAACTTCTAGTTCATTTTTATGCTTAATTGCTTGAACTGATCAGGAAACTGACTTTCTTTTAAGAACTATGCCATTACTGCTTTTGATTCCGCTTGTAAATGCATTGCCTTTATATGTTTAAGTTGTCCTTTATGGTCTAGGAATAACATACCATCTTTGGTTCTCAAGGTCAGAGATTTAAATCCAGCAGGGCAATGATTTTTGGGACATAAAAATACTTAGTAATATTATATGGCTGGTTGGTTGCTAATGCTCATGGAGTTGGAGAATTTCCGTTTTCCTTCTGGCCTCCCAATAATGTGTGACTAGTTGTGCTGTCAGTTCTCCATCTGTTTTTGTCAGGGCACCACACTGGAGCAGATGATCTCCGTCCATCAATGAGTTCGGGTCCCTACACAGTGTGCAGGTCGGGGATTCAAAAATATTAATCCTGTGTAGATGAGCGACCAGACAGTCGTGGCCAGTAATCAGTCGGAAGATGGCAACAGTACTGCTTCTTGGATAGTCTGGGATGGGATTTTTACTTCCTTGTAGAATTTTCCATTGCCTGTTGGTACTATTTTCTTTGCATTCTTCTTTCCAGAATAAGTTGATTCTATTGTTTATATGTAGTTTTGATGTGTGAAATGAGGTTTTTTGCTGGCAGCCTTGTTTTATTTGTGTTCCTTTTTTTGCCAAGGAATCTGCTATTTCATTGCCTGTAATTCCACAGTGGGATGGAATCCACTGGAAGTGTATTTCTTTTTTTAGACCTTGTAGTATTCCTAATGAACTGTAAATTTCAAGTACTCTATTGTTGTTAGGGTACAATGATAGGGCTTGAAGTGCTGATTTAGAATTGCTTAGAATCACTGCTTTAGAGAAAGAGTTCACATGGTTGAAGAGTTGTTTCAGTGAGGTGTTGATTGCTTCTAATTCTCCATCAAAGTGGGTTGCTAGTGTGACCAAACAGATGTAAAAATTTAATATTTTACTATGTATTCCTGCTCCAGCATTACTTTATTTGTCAAATAGTTAGCCGTCTGTGTATATGTGTAGCTATGAGTCTTGTGGATAATAAGTTTCAATTGTTTCTAGAGCTAGCATTTTAAGTGTTTCTGCACATACATCCCTTTTTGACTCTATATTTTGCAGAATGTTTACTCTATTTATTTTAGGTTGTGATAGAGGGCAGATTGGAAGTGGGAGATGTTCAATTTTGTTTGTGTCTTCAAGGTTGTATTTTCTCTGTAGGTTATAGGCTTTCTGCATAAATCCTTCTTGTGTTCTTAAGGTCCTTTCTCTGCTTCTGTAGTTCTTCCAGTGAGTATTAAAGGGGAGCCTTTGTAGTTTTTCATTTAGGAGGAGATTCTGTTTTTCCATTTCATATTTAATTGGCAAGTCATTTGTAGCAATTTGCATTGCAGTAATTGGTGTTGATTTGACTGCTCCCATTATTAGTTGTGCTTGGTTCTGTAATGTTTCGAGTTGTGCTAATTTGCTTTGACTTGCTGTATCACCTCGCTTCCATAGAGGAGTGCTGGTTTGATGTAACTTTTATAGGTGGTGTTGAGTGTATTGTTAGGGGTGTAATGTAGTCCGCCTCCTCGTGGTGCACCCTGGGTAACGCAAAATGGACTACAAAAAAGCTCAATATGAATGGCCCCAAAGGGAAATCTTCCGGAGGTAAAATAGCCCCGCAATTGGATCTCCGGGCGGGAGCATCTTTGGGCAAATCTCATCTAAACGTAATATTATATTAATAATATTTATTTGTATTTCCATATCTTACAATCTAAATTACAAGTTTTACAATTCTAATCTAGGTACAAATTTGTCTGCTGCTTATATTACGGGCTGACAGTGGTGTTGGCTCCCTGGCCGTTTATCTCTATCCTAGCCC
Organism: Mantis religiosa; assembly: GCA_030765055.1. Lineage (NCBI taxonomy): Eukaryota > Metazoa > Arthropoda > Insecta > Mantodea > Mantidae > Mantis > Mantis religiosa. Next base: position 144,123,042 of record CM060954.1, read on the forward strand.
TTATACAACCTTGTCCTAATGTTCTGATTGTGTCTTCCATTTCTCTACCTCACACTTCCTTGCCCTTCTCAACCATTTCTCTTTGATTTTGTCAGAAAATTTCCCCACCCCCTTATTCTTTTCTCTCTTTTCAACATAAGCATTTTTATTGTTACTACGTAAGCTCCTTTATTATCCCAGTCCTTATCCCATATTAATTTCCTCCAGTTTTTAATTCCTTTACACTCCACTACATAATGTTCTAAGCTTATTTTCTTTCCACATAGAATGCACTCCTTTGGTGAACCCCCTCTCAATATGACTCCTGTCCTTAACCAAAAAATACTTAGTATGACTTTCTTCAGAAGGGAAGTAAAACCAGTGATCCAGTATTGGAATTTATGACACCTAAAATAACCTCAACCCTGAAAAGAGGCCTCTGAGTAAAATTAAGCTGTAGTTCACAGCCAATATAGAACCACAGCAGTTAAAGAGAATTCATAAATAAATATGCTTAAAGCTAGTAGGATATAAAAGTTTGCTTTTATTAGGTGTTTTAACTTTGTTCTTCCAGCATGCAAATTGAGAGAGGTTAGCACTTTGTTAGATACCTAAGGTTCTGCAGTTATGTCTAATCTGTACACATGTAACATTGCTATATTTTACTAAGGTTTAAGTTAAATATTGTCTTTCCCTGTACAGCTTCTTGTAGCAATGTTTGCATACTACACAACACTTCAACATGTAATACTGGCCACCGCTGTGGTCAAGTGGTCAGTGCTCTGGCTACTCAAACCACAAATCCCAAATTCAATTTCTGGCTAGGAGTGGAAATTCAAGCAAAATCAAGGACCAAATGAACTAGTTGCCAACAGGCCTCTTAACCCCCACAAACTCACCAGAATCAAGATACACCTCCTGATAAGAGCATAGAGCCCACCTCGGTAGCGTACATACATGGTAGTGTGTCTGCCTCACGTTCAAGAGGTCCCGAGTTCAAATCTCGGTCAGGGTGAGTTATCAGGATAAGGTTTTTTACCCTATCCTAAAAAAAAACGAATATTGGGTAACTCTAAGCTCCATGGACCCTGGGCTCATTTGAGCATCATTTCACCCATTCCATTCATCATCCGATATGACTTAAAAAAAGCATAGAAATTTAAACTATAAAAATGAAACTTAATGATAATAAAAGTAAAGGAACAAATTTGGAAATAAATATGGAGTTCAAAAATACCTAAATGTACAGTATTTACAACTGTTCTTTGGAGGAAAGAATATATCTTTTCTCTTCAGTAAAAAAATCATTTTCTAGATATTTTCCCCTAGCCGAGCATCTGCTCGCAGGCTGAGGGACAGCCCGAGATATGTCATGCATGTACCTGACCTAGATTAGGATTAACCACAATGACAAGTGAGGTTTAAAGGTATGACAGGTGCAGATGAGGTAGGGGGGGGGGGGGAAGGAGGTAGTAATAACTCAACTGTGGAGTCTTGGGTGTAATGGCCCTTGTGCAACGATGATGGTTTTAAGAGAATTTAGAAGTCCAGACAACTCTTAGTGGGATATAATGACATAATATTTATTTGTACAGTTTCCATTACAATTTCACTACAATAACTTTAATGTTGTACATGCACTATTATACCTCCTGTACAAATACATGAAATTGCTGACCCTAAGATTTATTTGCTGACTCAGGTCCCCTGGCCATAAGCCTTTGGTTTTCGTGAGCAGCTTGGTGTCATTTCTTCTTGACCTTCCATCTTTTATCCGAATCCACTTTTCTCTTAACCTATATAAGAATTCTCCTATACATCTATTTTTCTTTTCTCCCATCCCTCTTAGCATGCATAATGCTAAGAGGGATGCTTTACTCATACTGTCCCATTTCTTATCCCATATTTTTCTCCCGTAATTGGTGAACTCCTTACATTCTATCAGGTAATGAACAGTGCTCTCTTCATCTCCACAAAATTCACATATCCCTACTTCATTACTTCTCAACCCTTTTAAGTATAATATTCCTACTCTCATCCATGCTATGCCTTCTCTTCCAGTTAGTGGGATATAGTAGAGCTTTGCTTTAGGGGGTGGTTGGATGGTTGGTTGGGTGGTTGGTTACCGGTTTTGCCTGCAAACCATGTGGAGAAACGAGTGTTAAACTGGTATTCTCTGGGGCTAAAATCTCCAAGAGAATGAACCAGGGCACCCTGATTGTGTGGCAATTGGTGGTAAAATTTTGCAGTCTGCTACCTAATTTCATCCTCCACATACAGAAGAGATGAGGTTTCATGGAATAGTCTCATGAAAAGGCAGAGGTAAACAGAATAGATGACCCAGGGGTCTCTATTCTGTTTAAGTAGCAGCAGCTTAGAACATGTGACCACGTCCCAGATTTTGCAGGCACAAAACAGTAAAGGAATTATGAGGGCTCCAAAAAGGTGTAGCTTCAGAGGAACTGTCATCCCAGACCATAACATGGGGTATAACAATGCTGTAGCAAAGCATGCGCGACAGCATGACAGCTCTCTAATGTGCCCCCAAAAGTTTGGCCTTTGTCCAGATTCACTCCTGTCATGAAATTTGTCCTCCTCCAAAAATAAATAAAAGGTTGCTGGAAGGTGGCTCTTAGTAAGATGGTGTGCCTTTTCTCCCGGTTGATGGACAATTGCCAACACCTACACCATTCTGGGAGGAGGGAAAGGTATCTGAATGGGGTTGAAATTTCCCTGTAGATGTTTATCTGTAGTAAAGAGCAGTACATCAGCATATTATGCTCTATTGATGTGTCACTCAGTGGGAAGGTCCATCACGTAGATGCTGAAATACATGGGAGAGAGAGCAGAACATTTGGGGATCCTGCCTCTGATGTACCTAACTGTGGACTTCTTTCCCACCAATGAAACTAAGAAAGATCTGAATTTTAGGAAAGAAAGAAGTGTATAGTCTATGTGGATAGCTCCAGATGGATAAATTTATGCAGAAGACCTACATGCCAGGTCATAGAAAAGGCCTTCTCAACGTCCAGAGATACTGCAACTGTGTGTCCTGTCCTGGAAACCCCAGGGCAGCACCTGCTGGGTAGTAAGTGCCTAGGTTGAAAACCAAACTGATGTGAGGGGATGGCTTCAATTTCCTCCAGTAGGAGAGAATAGCAGGCTAGCAAGCAGCCTCTCAAATTCTTTTGAGAACTGATATTAGACTAACAGAGCAGTAGTTGGCTGGATTCACCCTGACTACAAAATGCATATCACTCAGCCTCCCCCCAGTAACTTTGAAAGTGGCACAGAAGACACTTCCGCTGCGTATTGCTCCAGAAGCACTCAAGTGTGCGGCATGTGCTGGCAGCATATGTAAGCCACCCAAGAGCGGCGGATAAGCAGAAGTTCTAGTGGAAGGTGATCCATGTTTCAAATCCCAGCTGTGGCATTGAATTTTTCAGTCTGACTCTACCTATCCAAACTAATTGGACAGTTTATTTCCTTAGCTCTGTATAAGGATTATCTCATATTATAGATGCTTTATTTCTACTGCTCATTTTGTTAGCATAACATTACCATGGCACCAAGCTGCCTGTCAGCAAACTGCTCAAACCAGCACACAGCTTATAGGTGCAGCTAATGTCTCTTTTTATGCACAATAGCTACAATGTGCCACCTTTCTGCTCTGGGAGGTTCATTTTGCCTGTTTTCATTAGCTTCTCTTTCTATCCGACAATATATGTAAGGGGCTGATCTATAACCAGCAGACAGTGAGAGCTCAGTTGAGATTTAATTCAACTGATCAATGTGTTTTGTTCTTAGCGTGCAACAGTATTCTTGTTTGTTAAATTGGTGTAAGGAGTCGGTTCAGATTACTAAGTGAAGTGATGACTATCTTATCCAAAATGAATATAATCTGGAAAGTGCAAGTAAGTAGAAAACGTAAATTCTGGAATGGACAAGATGGGAAGCGAAACAACAGTGAATTCAGCTATGGAAGATGCAGACAAAGAATAAAACGTGTAAAGGAAGAAAGTGGCAATAGAAATGTCCAAGATGAAACTGAGCTGTTTACAAAAAATGTACAAACTCCCACTATGAAAAAACATGGGAGAGCTAGATTGGAAGATCAAAGTCCTTGGTCATTGCATTTACCCCTGGAAAGCTTCAGGAAACCACTTAACATGCTGGAAGAAAAGAGTCATTGGCAGCTCCAAAGAAATGAATGCAATGATGGAAGAGATGTTTAGTGAAACACAAGGAATTGAACATCAAGGAGTTAGAGTGTAATAAATCTGCCACATAAATACAATAGGTTGTCAACTTTCAAAGTATTCCACAAACGATTTGCTACTGTTGCCATCCACAACCAATGGTAAGCAGACAAGGAAGCTGCAACACTGACAGGCAGTTTCCAGGGACACACGGCTAAGTTCTGAACACAATTCCAATATTGGCGATTCCCACATACATCTAAGAGACTATCAAAAACTTATTCAAGAACCATTGCTTGGCTGCAGCTTATCATAGCAAGCTCAAGTAAAGGCTGCAACAATACAGAGAGAAGCTTCAAAAGATTACCCTGGCAATTGTACAGCTAGTGAACAAATATCTGGTGAACCTTATAATAGTTATCTGTCCCAAGAAGATTACCACTCTACAGAAGCAACAGGAACAGTGACTAGGATGAGAACTGCCATTCACCATGGTCTAGAGGTAACGTGCTAGTCTCTGGTTCCTGAGGTTGTAAGTTCAAACCTGGCAGAGGTCAATATTTCTGGACATAAAAATAATTAGCGTGGCCTGATGAAGAAGCCTCCAAGCAAATTTGAAAGGTGTTTCACACCCAATATAGAATGGGATGCTGAGAACCACTGCAGTTAAAGAGCATCCATAGATAAAAACTCAATTTGATGAAGATCCAGAGTTCAATAAGAGCATAACCCTAGGAATGTGAATGAAGGTATGTGTTGGAGATGTGAGCAGTCAAGATACCCATCTACATCACATCAAGCTGAAGAGCAGAAGGTATGGATTGCACAAGCTTGAAGATGGAGCAGCTAGCAGCAAAGGTAACACCTATCCCTACCATAGAAAATAGCAGTATTCATTACATCTGGATAGAGGATCAACCCAGGGATGTGCACAAAGATTTTCTAGTGATGTGTGTTGGAGATGAAGTCGGCCAGGAAATCTGATGAAAGACAATGTACAACCAAACTGACGAGCATCAAGTAATGTGCACTGTGTTTAATTCAATAGATCAGCATTTTGTAGAAAATGTATGCAACAGCGTCACAAGTGTAACATTTCCACTATGCTAAGTGCCAGGTGATAAAATATGTTTGGTAACTGGTGTTCTACTTTGTTTTAATACTGTAGCCCACACCAAAGCAGAGCTTAGGCAGCATGGACTGTTCATAAGGCCAGAATCCAAGTAGCACTCAAGCATGTATTTCTGAGTATGAGGAGAGTATGTTGGGTTCAGATATTTGCTCAGTATTTGCTGTCTACACATTTTTGGAAAACTATTTTGAGAAATATGAAAAGAATTATCACCTATTTCTGTCTGTCTGATCGATTGTAATTAAGTGCTTTCTTAGCATATTTTGTTTAAATTCATTGAATATACATCACTTTACTTGAATTTCTCATCTAGAATATTAAATTGTTGATACAATTAATGTTCTCAGAAATACAAGTAAATATTATGCTAAATGATGGAAATTAATCGTTCTTTCACACAAGCTAATGTTTAGGTAGATAGTCAAACTGAAAAATTCAATGCCATGGCTGGGATTTGAACCATGGAAACCAGGAGATCCATGGTTCAAATCCCGGCCATGGCATTGAATTTTTCAGTTTGATTCTATCTATCCAAATATTATGCTATTTGGTTTACACACTTTTTCGTGCCTAAATAATGTATCACTGAAAGAAATTTATAGAAGGATATAATTAAAACTAAAGTGTCTTCTCTTTGAAACAGTTCAAAAGCAGTATACAATATAATGTAAACCATCCCTAAACTTCCATTCAAAATTATTTAAAATAGGCCTTATATACTAAATTTCTTAGCAGCAGAAGTGAATGAATGGCCAGGACACGAAGTATTAAAAGGTAGGAGGAAAAATGAACTTAAAAAAAGAAAAAGAAACATACGATTAATGACTTTTGAATTCATATTTATTGAAAGTGCATTATAAACAAAGAATAGCATACAAATATGACTCATTCTGTTATGTATACACTGTTGTGAGAATAAGAAGAATGAAATAACATGTGAAATGTATATGTAGTATAGCATTGACGGAAATAAACACATTGTGTGTTACAAGAAGGTACAAAAAATTATTAAAACTGTAGCCAAAGAAACTGGCTACCAAGAGTAGCAAACAGTTTAAGCTTTAAGGAATTGCATGGTAGCAAACAAAACTTCTGTGTACCTTACAAAGCAATCTTCCCATATTCTTGCTTCTATTATGCTTAGAATACAACTACATTAACTATGTTGAGGCTGATTCACAATAACCCAAGAACAGAAATGAGAACAGAAAGTAGGATGCAACATTTTGGTTTATAATATACCAGTAACAATAATGAAAATGCATATCCATTGCCATATTGATAGCAAATTAGGTCAATTTTCAGTAGTGTGATGACATTTGTAACTGATGAATATTCATTCACGAGCTTCTAATTCAGCCTACTTCAAAAATTAATGGAGTAAATATTTTCTAAAAGCAGATCCATTACTATTTCCAGTTTCTCTAGTTGTATGAAGCATCACTCCTCTTTATAGCCCATATTAAATTGTAATAACTAACTCTGAGTTGCATACAAAGGAGCTACAGATGAGGTTTTCATTAAGAGAACCAATGTTAAGTGTAAATTTGCAACCATGGCACACATTTGCTAGAATTTCTTCCTGTTTCATTTTCCCTGATTGTAACTAATAAAACTCTACTGCTGCCCTGAATCACTTCCGCTTTGATGAGTTACATGCATGCCTGGGAACACAATCAATCAATCAATCAATCAATCAATTTAGAATTTTTAGTTAATTGATGGAAATTAATCATTTCTCCACACTAGCCGTATATATGCTAAGATTTTTGATGGATTTTTCATGTTGACTATCAATTTAGAACTTGACCAAATCTTCTTTTATGTTCTTGGGACTAAGGAACTTCTTAATTGGGAAGGCTATAACGTAATTCATGCATTTTAACTTGGCTGCTCTTGTTCTGCTAACCAATCTTGGTTATTATGAAAAAGCCTTAACACTCACATGCTTTTCTGCATACAGAGCTGTTGTAACCAATGGTTTCCTGGGCTTATTTTTATTAAGTACTTTTAGCAACAATAAGATTTGGAGGACAGGAAAAGATATAACTGTAACAGGTAAATTTCAGCGCCAAACAGAATTTATCAAGTGCCACACATAAAGAAACATTTTCTGAGGAAGTGCATAACATTGCTTTTTTAATTCCTGCACCATTATGAATGGAATCCTTCTGACAACTCATACTACACTGTATCAGATAGAATGGCTTCCGCATACATTACTTGGTTGGAAGCCACAAATTTTCTTGCTCATTGTATTTAGTACATAACCAACTACTTCCATGGAACAAAAGCATAATATCTATAAACTAACCACTCTCAATATAATTTTGAGTCAAACTAGTATACTCAATGTTCCATTTATTGCTAGTACTTTATCTAGTATGCGTTTCGTTAGGAGCTTCCTAACATCAGCTGTTGTCTATTCACAAGAGTCGACAACAGCTGACGATGTTAGGAAGGTTCGAATGAAACGTGTTCTAGGTAAATACTAGCAATAAATGGAGCATTAAGTACTAGTTTGACTAAAACATTATATTAATTTTGTGCTTCATTGTATCATAGTCCTTACACATTGGAATAACCACTCTCAGTTTATTTTTTATGTATCTGTGAACCCTGTTCATATTGACATGTTACATTCACATGACTTTCTCTACTCCTCTTCCATAAACTGTTCTTAAACTTAATTCAAACTTGGTGAATGTGTAAAAGAGCATGTGAGCAATATGTCATTGGGAGAGCAGAGAGATGACATACAAGCAGACTAAGCACAACCCTATCAGTTTATCCAAGGTGGTAATATTAAAGTGGCAGTATGCCTTGCTGACATTAAACGGGCACAATATCAACATGAGAGTACAAATGGGGCAGTGACTGATATCCGGGAAGCAGGTTTGGCATATCATGACATTTCAGCTTGTACACAGCATTTTGCAATGACAATGATGCATGTGCAGAAGCAGTTAACCACTTCAGCGATGGTCATTTAAACCCTGCATGGGCAGGGAACGGATACTCAATAAACAGAACAAGACACTTAAATTGTTAAATGCTGTAAAAATGCTTCTTAAATAGACATTTGTATCTTCCGTATTTAAGTTATTTAAACGAAACAAAAGCTGGTTTAAAACACATTAAAGGCAGTATACATCTACAGTATCAATAAAGTAGAGAGTATGTTAATAAACCATTGAAATTTCAATACTTGTTTCACTGTAGCATAAGCCATTCTTTGCATCAAACATTATAGTCATTTTTGTGTGCATGCAAACGACAGTATATATGTATAGCTGTGTAAGCGAGTTCTCCTGTTCAAGGTTTTATCCTGTAGTTTATACTACCAAGCAATATATTGCATGAACACACAGTGGAAAGAAACAAACCTCTGTCAGCATCTGTATGTACCTCATATTACAATATTACACAAGTGAAGTTTATGCTAGACTTATGCAGCTGTTTTCACTCATTATTTGTTATTTATCCTGACTGTGTGTTCAGAGTGATTTCTTACAGCTATTGAGAATTAGATGAATAGCACATTTGAAATTGTTACATTTCAGTGTTAACCATGTCTTATCCTAGTAATGTAGCAATAAATTTGCTTGCATAGGATGTATATGGGCTTTTGATATCATTTTAGAGAATATGGAGGACTTTTTGCTGTTTGACGTGATTTGGATATTGATGGCAATTATGAGGGAGGTGTTATATAGATTGCAGTGAGGAAGAAAATGACCCGCTTCCTTGAGGTGTTCGTGAAGAATCAATATTGTGCAGTGGTCAAAATAACTCGAGCACACATAGACAAATAGACATACAGCTAATTTCTAACAGCAAACCAACTGACATTTTCACCATTTTTTTAGCTGACTTAGCATCTCTCATTGTTATGGAAACAAATGCATGTGAGTAAGATAAAGTAAGCCCTGACCTCTAAAGGCAATTTAGGGTCTATGAAGAGAATGCAGAAGTGAACAGTGTTCATGTTATTTGTAAACCTACAAATGGTCTACAGATGACATGTTAGCTGCTCCATTTTTAGGGGAAATAACAGGTCCAATATGAGAGGGATGGAACAGTTAAATATTATAAACAATTTTTTACAGCAGCTGGATGTATCATACACAATTGTTTAGTAATTTGCTGAGCTCTAAACTCATTCAAGACAAATGAACTACTTGAAGTTTCGCATATCAATAGCTCACAGCCTAATTGAGTACTATAACATTCAGAGGCCTCTCCATACGGGGGGGGGGGGGTAAGAATTCTACCACTACAGCACCCCTCATACTTGAGAGAAAACTCTTTCCTAAAAGGATGCCACCCACAACCAAAAAATTTGCAACCATTTCTAGTGTGTGCAAAAAAGAAGTTCTCAAGGAAACCAGTATTATTTGCCATGAATGTGAAGATTGCCCTGTGTGTACCATTCAAAAAGAAACCTTTAAGGGTAAGTTTACATTCCTTATAGAACTAATGTAAATTTATTTAAAATAGGAAGATTAAAATAACTGACATTGAATAAGCATTAAACACATGTATGCATAGGATGTCTATATCGGTGAAAGGATTAATAGAAGAGAGTCATATGCAGCAAAAAGCAGGTACTGGACCATGCAAGAGAACCATATCTCTAAATAGCAGTTCAATATATGCTATTTGTCTCTTTGAGATTATACAACTTTTGGTACCCACTCTCCACAAATGTTTATTCTTCTTAAATTAAATTTAAAGGGAGTCGATTAATGACACTAAACAACACTTACTTTTAGTGTTATTAATCGACTCCCTTTAAATTTAATTTATCATAACACTGTTTTCAACACTTCCAAGAAAGGAATTGTTTATTCTTCTATTTACTTCAGCTAATCAGGATAAACTCTTGCAGGCAAACCTTTTTTACACATTTCATTGTAGCTGCAAGAGCGAAACAGAAAGCTTTGAGTGGTAGTCAGGCCTTTAGAAAGCAGATTCCTAAACCAAACGCCACTCTTTATAACTGCATGAAAGTTCAAAGCAATAATAAACTATCTCAGAAATTACACATAGCACAGAAAACTAAGAAAAATAATTAGTGTGCTTATCTGTATCTCTGGAACAGAAATTTTGTCTATCTCTGATGATGTTGATTAGAACGAAGATGACTTCATTGGCTATTTACAAAATACTCTCAATGATAAAATGATTTTCGATATGAAAATATTTTAAAGATATGACACTTTAACAACTGAGCACTGCTGATAATCTTGAAAATCTTGTTTGTACATAGGATAACATTATAAGTTTGGTATTTAATTATAGTTTTTATTTTTGTGTTATGCTGTACACAATCATTTATAAAAAAAATCAAAGTTTTGCAGATGATCAGCCGTGTCAAAGTTAATAATACTGAGCTTTCAGCCATTCCAAGATTTGACATGGCTGACCACCCATGAAGCTTTGATTAATAACGCTTGCCATGAAAATCTTACAACTTTTATTCAGGAAACCTCAAACACTACTACGTAAAAAACTAAAATATAATTGTCATAAACTTCACTTAGGAGATTTAATTTGTGACAACTATTAATAAAGGAATGAAGCTTGGTACAACTCAGAAACCGGGAAGAATAAATAAATCTTCATTTATAAAATATTTATTTTATCAAATTTTTATGTTAGTTAATCAGTATTATGTTGGCTGAAATGGAAGCAGGAGGAAAAAGTCGTAAGTCATTTACAAACAAATGATATCCCAATGCCCAAAATTCACTTTGCACTTTGCTACCAGATGGCCACTGATATGCATTTCCATTCCTGTTACAAGGGTAATGTATACCAAAATACTGTATGCTGTTTTGTTTCTCACTCACAAGTACTTTGAACCAACTAAAAGCCAAAACTTCAAAAAAATGCTTGCTATATGCTAGGTATGTCATTCCATTTATCTTCCACAGCCTTTGAGCAACAACCAAATGGTGACAGCATTTGACACAACACTGAACAATTCAAACCAATAACAATTGATATTTAAGTTAATTGGTGGAATTTTAGTTAATTGATGGAAATTAATCATTTCTTCACACTAGCCGTATATAAGCTAAGGTTTTTCTTGATAGTCAACATGAAAAATTCAATGCCATGGCCGAGATTTGAACCACGGATCTCCTGGAGAATTTAATGTCAGGACGGCACGTTGACCATGGTAACTCAATGGGTTAGAGTGACTGGACGGAAACCAGGAGATCCGTGGTTCCCGGCCATGGCACTGAATTTTTCATGTTGACTCTATCCATAATTGGTAGAAATTAATCATTTCATAACACTAGCCTTATATAGACTAAGGTTTTGAACAGATAGAGTCAACCTGATTAATTTCTAACATTTAACTTAAATAATAAGAGTTTAATGGTGAAGCCTGAGATTCAAGTACTTACAACAGTAAGTCGCCACAAGCGGTGTACCTCAAATATGAGAGCCCTAGTGGTTCACCGGGAAAATATATGAGTCAATTGGAGAATTTAATGTCAAAACGGCACGTTGGCCATGGTAGCTTAATGGGTAAGAGCAATTGGACGGAAACCAGGAGATCAGTGGTTCAAATCCCAGCCATGGCATTGAATTTTTCAGGTTGACTATCTATTCAAAACAATTGACGGAAATTGTTTCTTTACACTAGCGGTGTATAGGATAAGGTTTTGGATAGATAAGAGTCAAACTGAAAAACTCAATGCCATGGCCGTGACCCAAACCACGGACCTCCCGGCTTCCATCCAGTCACACCCACCCACTTGTCCACCATGGCCAAATTCTCCACTGAACCACATATTTTCCTGGTAAACCAATAAGGGTTCTCGTATAAAAGACACAGCGCTTGTGGCAATTTACTATAGTAAGTACTTGAGGTGTGTGGTTTGGATCCTGGCCATGGCATTGAGTTTTTCGCTTTGACTCTATGCGAAACCTTAGCCCATACATGGCTAACGTGAATTAACGATTAATTTCCATCAATTAACTTAATGATAAAGCCTGGAACTCAAGTACTCAATTAATGGGTATGCAAGAAGACCAAAAAATCTAGCTAACTTGCAGAGGGAGATTCAGCAAATCACTCCAAGATTTAGTTAATGGATGGAAATTAATCATTTCTCCACACTAGCCATATATAGACTAAGGTTTTCGATAGATACAGGCATTGAATTTTTCATGTTGACTCTATCACTCCAGAGATGTTGCAAGCCATGTGGCACCACTTGGATGTGAGGTATGATCTGTGCCACATTCATAATGGCAGTCATGTTGAGCGCTAATATGCTGGACACAAAATTCCTGACATATAATGGAAATAGTTTAACCGCTTGCCGATGGCCATTTAAACCCTTCAGGGGCCGGAAACGGATACCCAATAAACAGAACAAGACATTTAAATTGTTAAATGCTGTAAAAATGCATCATAAATACAATTCCATATCTTCCGTATTTATTAAATTATTTAAACAAAACAAAAACTGGTTTAAAACCCATTAAAGGCAGTATACATCTACGGTAACAATAAAGTAGAGACTACATTAATAAATCGTCGAAATTTCACTACTTTGTTTCACTGTAGCAAAAGCCATTATTTGCGCTGAACACGCCTAATATTTGAATCATTTTGTTTTGTGTGTATACGAACCAATGTATGTATGTTTAGCTACACAAGCGACTTCTCCGATTCAAGTTTAGTTTATTTATGCTATACCAAGCGATAGACATACGAGTATATGTTGCGTTATACTGAGAAGAACTCTCTTGTCAGCACCTGTTATTACAGTGTTTCTCAACCAAGGTTTCTGGTAGCCTTATGCGGCTGTTTTCGCTCAGTATTTGTCATTTATACTCTGTGTTCAGAGTGATTTCTTATAGCTATCAAGAGCTAAATGAATGACACATTTGAAATTGTTAAATTTGAATGTTAACCATGGCTTATCCCCGTAATGTAGCAAATAAATTACCTTGCATATGATGTATACAGGCTTCTGATATTACTGTAGAAGATCTGGAATATTTGTTGTGCGAATATGAAGGAGCTGTTTAGGATATAGGTAGCAGTGATGTGTACTGGCCTACAGATGGCATGATAGCTACTCCATTGTTTGGGGGAAGTGGCGGGTCAAATATAGGTGATGTGGATCAGCTATTACTAGCTATCTCTCTTTACGAAAAACAGTTAAATGGTAAAAGAAGTATTTTTATACCACTGGATGTAACCATGCACAATTGTTTAGTAATTTTCAGAGCTTAAATTCATCCAAGACATTCACCTAACTGTACTTGCGCATATAAATAGCTCGTAATCTAATTGAGTATTATCATTCTCAGAGGTAAGGGGTAAGAAATTCACCACGACATCCCCCCCTCATACTTCAGAGAAAACACTTTCCTAAAAGCATACCACCCACAAACTAAAAAGTCGCAACCGTTTCGAAAATGTCTAGTGTGTTGCGAAAAAGAAGTTCGCAAGGAAACCAATATTATTTGGTGTGAATCTGCAGATGTGCTCTTTGGTGTTTATCCCGGTTTGGAGGTGTACAATTCAAAAAGAAACCTTTAAGTGCTTCATTGTATCATAGTCCTTAAACAACAGAATACTTTAAGGGTATGTTTACATCCCATATAGAACTAATTTAAATTTATTGTAAAATAGGAAGATTGGGGTTAAATGAGCATTAAATGCATGTATGCGCAGGACGTCTATACACGTCCATATCGGTTTGGGGCATTTTAACTTGGACGTCATATGACGTCCATATCGGTGAAAGGGTTAAGGCACAAAAACTCAAAAGTACATTGTGTGATTTAAAGAGACTACTTCTATGGAACGGCACAGTCGAAACACCAGTAAGACCCAATGGCTTAGTATGTGGGTAAGAAGAAAGGGACACTACAAAAATCTGGTATTTCAGGAGATACACAGTATTAACACTGTTAAATTCAAAAACAGAAGATGAAGTCCCACCAATCAATAGATCTAGAATATACCAAAAAAGTTGTAAGGATTGTGAAAAATTATACATAGGGTAAACTAGAAGAAATCTAAAAACCACAGTCAAAGAATATTTTAGAAACATCAAATTGAAACAGGAAAACAGGTCAGCAGCAGTATTTCACTTTTGGAAAAAACCAAAGCCTTGATCCAAATTCAAAATTACTAAGTATGATAAACCATAAAGTGACAACATGGAAGAACATCATTAATATGGAAATATACAGACCGTATAATAAATTTTGAAAACCCACTAGTCGATAATTTGATAAAGAAGTTCATAGTTCTGCAACCAAAGAGAAGACTGTGTGCAACAAGTCAGACTTCAACGGTTGAAAATGGGAGCAACAGCTCCTGAAACTATTTGCTCAGAAAATCAAAATATAAGTGACACAGTATGAACAAGTCATTACAAATAATTTCATTATATATATTTTTCCTTCAAGTAGGCAGAATCCACCCAGCATTCCCCATAGGGGCAAAAATGGCCATAATTGATGTGGTTTCTGACTGTCCACCACAAGAAGACAAGCAGGAAAAGGGGGAGGAGCTTGAACTATCTGCTCTGTTAGTGGATCTGTTTACTACAAAATAAGTGCCTGAGTCCATATGAGTCACCCATGCTGCCAGATCTAAGACTTGTTTCAGTAACTAGAGTGAATGAGTTATGTGGCAACACTGTGTATTTTACATGAACCTAGCATCCTTATCATATCCGGAAGGCAAGCATAAACACAGCAAAAGTGATTACACTGCACATTCCTCTGCCTTGCCTTCTCATTGTGGGCACAGTACCTGATAATTTCCCAATAAAAGACACCTAAAACGGGTAGTAGGACACAGGCATTTGAGGTGAATTACTGTAATAAGATACTTATTTAATTCTTTTTCACTTGTTTTCTCCCCTTTAAAGCAAACACAAATATAGCAGATATGCCAAACAACGGAAGTATCCAAAACTGGCATTTCTAAGATCACTATTCTTGCAGATTACACTGATGTGGTTGCTTAGCAATTCCCCCCAAATGTGCAGTGTTAACAAATAAGAGTAACTACGTAGAAAATGAAGCTAGTTACAATGAAGCAATAAATATTACACAAATATAAATATTAGTTACTAAATCTCCACTTAACTTAAGAAATTGATGTTAATATTTCTTTCTTCTTTCTAATGAAGATCGATTTTGAAGGCAAATCGCATTCGTCCTCAGTTCAAAACACTCTGTTGTCAAGGAAATCTCGGTTACCATGTTTTTTTCTTTTGTTATGTTGTTTTCAGCATTACCAACATCCGAAGACGAAACAAACCTAAAAACAGAATCAACTGCTGGTATGTCAAAATTCATTATGCGATGTTTATTTTTTAAAATAAGTATCTTTTCCCAAACTATTAAATCTATGGGACCATATAATTGTTTTAATAATTTAACTTCAGGATTTATTTTATGGTTAAATGACCAAAAATTATCTGCTACGGCCGATTTATCAATTTATCAATTACGAAAATGTTCTTTCTTTCTGGTTTCCAAACTACGTTTCGTCTTTCCAATATAAACCTGATCACAATCTAAGCAATTAAATTGATAAATACCAGATTTTTTATTATTAGGAATTTTATCTTTTTTAGAAAATTGTAGTAAATTTTTAATACTATATTTATTTTGAGGAACTTAAGTTATACCAACTTCTTTAAAAAAAAATTTGAAAATGTTTATTAACCCAAGGATGGTAAATGTTTTAAAATTCTAATCGTCTTTTATTTTTTTAAGAGTAGAAATATCAAAAAACTGTTAATGATATTTCCACTCTTAAAAAAATAAAAGACAATTATAATTTTAAAAAATTTACTTACCATCCTTGGGTTAATAAATAATTTCAAAAACATTTTTTTTAAGGAAATTGGTATAACTTTAGTTCCTCAAAATAAATATAGTATTAAAAATTTACTTCAATTTTCTAAAAAAGACAAAATTCCTAATAATAAAAAATCTGGTATTTATCAAATTAATTGTTTAGATTGTGATCAGGTTTATATTGGAAAGACGAAACGTAGTTTGGAAACCAGAAAGAAAAAAACATTTTCGTAACATTAAATATAAACAAACTGATAAATCGGCCATAGCAGATCATTTTTGGTCATTTAACCATGAAATAAATCCCGAAGTTAAATTATTAAAACAATTATATGGTCCCATAGATTTAATAGTTTGGAATAAGAGATTTATTTTAAAAAATAAACATCGTGTAATGAATTTTGACGTACTAGCAGTTGATTCTGTTTTTAGGTTTGTTTCGTCTTCAGATGTTGGTAATGCTGAAAACATAACATAAGAAAAAACATGGTAACCGAGATTTACTTGACAACGGAGTTTGTTTTGAACTGAGGACGAATGTGATTTGCCTTCGAAATCGATCTTCATCAGAAAGAAGAAAGAAATATTACCATCAATTTCTTAAGTGGAGATTTAGTAACAAATATTTATATTTGTGTAAATAAGTCTTTTTTTTTGTTCTTTTAACTGCAATGGTTATATCAGCGGCCGTTCTCCTTTGGAACACACCGGAGGTGTTAACTCGTATACGTTGGGTTTTAATCATTAGATCACACACACATTTACACTCATTCATACTTCCAGACTCTGGGGAAGAAGGGGATTCATCTTGGAAAAAAATTCCCACCCCCAGCCGGCAATTGAACCTGGGAGGCAAGCAGGTGCTCTCCCAACTGAGCTATGGGGCCAGCCAAGAGAAATTTGACATATTTTAATTGTTTTACTATTTAAAAAAGTGTCTTACTCATTATTTGTTAAAACTGGGCATGCTGAGGGAATTGCTAAGCAACCACGTCAACATAATCTGCAAGAATAGTGATATTAGAAATAATTGTTAACACTGGGCATGCTGAGGGAATTGCTAAGAAACCACATCAACATAATCTGCAAGAATAGTGATATTAGAAATAATTGTTAACACTGGGAATGCTGAGGGATTTGCTAAGCAACCACGTCAACATAATCTGCAAGAATAGTGATATTAGAAATAACAAATGTCAGATGCTGATACATCCATTGTTTGGCAAATTTGTTATATTTGGGGTTGCATAAAAGGGGGTAAAATAAGCAAAGAAGAGTGAAATAAATATCTTATTACAGTAGCATGGATTAGATTTTTCACCTCAAATGCCTGTGACTCGACCACCCATTTTAGGTGGCCTTTTACTGGAAAATTATCAAGTAACCATGTCATGGCCAATTTTGCTGATACAGGACATGCTGCGTGTATGGTGCCTACCTGAAGGAAAATAAAAGACCTTTTTTTCCCTTTCTATGAAATTATTTGTAGTCAGTTTCTCACACTATTACTTATATTTTGATTTTTTGAGGGAGCAGTTTTGGGAGCTACTGCTTCCATTTTCAACCTAGAAGGTCTGACTGCTATTCGTTGATACCAAATTATTGACTGATCTATATTAAGATGTTCTTCCACATTGCCACTTCAGTATGGTTTATCACAATTTTTAATGATTTGGATCAAGGTTATGGTTTTTCATTCCAAAAGTAAAATGCTACTGCTGATTTATCTTCCTGTTTCAATGTTATGTTTCTAAAATGCTCTTTTGACTCTGGTTTTTAGGTTTCTTTTAGTCTGTCCTAAATAATACTTTTTTTTTAAATCCTTACAACTTATTTGGTATATTCCAGATCTATTGACTGGTGGGATTTCATCTTTTGTTTTTGAATTCAAAAATCTTAATACTGAGTATCTAATTGTAGGTGCCATGATGATATTTTGTTCTTTAAAGATCTTTTTTAATTTATTAAGTATTTTTGGGTGGTTTGTGAGTCCACTGAATATCCTGTTGCTTTTATTCTTCAGTGAATGTGCTTCTTCAATTATTTTCTTTAGCTTAGCATTTTTAATTTTCTTAAATACCAGACTTTTCTTGTATCTCTCTCTACTTATTCACTTCCTGGGTCACATTGAAGTTTACTATAATGTCCTGTCATAAAATCACACAATGTAGTCTAAGTGAGTTTTTTTGAGCCTTAAACTATTTCCACCATACCTGTTATTAACGGTTTGATTGTTCAATGGTTGTTATTCTCTTAAAGTTGTTTTGTTAATTTGTTTCTCACGACTGCTTGAAGGCACTATGGGTTTTTAAGACAGCATATAGGATCTTCGTCTTAATAGTAATATGCTAGTATTACTATTGTTGTAATACAAAATCATGGAATTTACCTATCCCATTCCTGTTGTGTCTATAAAAACACGTGAAATGTAGCAGTTTTTGCAAATATTTCTATTAAAAATTACTAAGAGATGTTCCCACATTCGGATAATACTGCGGATAATAATCAGTAGCTGGAGCATTGCCAACAGTGAAAACATGCATTCTCTGAAGTTACCAACACAGCATGATCAAACCAGCGATTATGTAATGGATAAAGAAACTGGCTAGACTAAAGAGCATGAGGGACAGCACCAAGGTGGGCTCCAAGTGGGATGAGGGGAGAGAACTTCAAAATTTTAAATGGTGCACGGTATAAATTTGAAATTATCTGCAATACTAACCCACATTCGTTCTATTATATAAGCCATTATTGGCGATATTTGGATACTAAATAGTTGGCAAATGTACTGATGACGCAGATTTCAGTGATGCATGGTTGGCAACAGCTACCTTAAGCCAGGCTTTGACAATTCTATAGGATAATTCAACCATCTTACAACCATGTGTTATATCTAATTTCTCAGGGGGTTTTTCGCCCCCAACAACTAAATGCTACCATTAGAATAGAGAATTTTAACACTGGGAGATAAACTATATTATAGTATTACCTTATGTTGTAATTATGTTGTAAGTGGTATGCATCAGCAAAAACGTGCTCAATTCGTTTTTAAATCTTAAACAGTCTTTGACTCACACAGCAATTTCCAGGCTAGACCATTATATACTTCTATGACAGAATACAGTAACCTATATACAGCAATTTCAGGGCTAGAGAAAGACCATTATATACTTCTATGACAGAGTAGAGTAACCTATACAATAAACGTAAAAGGAGTTAATAGCCTGTGCAAGTTATTTCTGTGTTTAAAGTTGGTGCATTATAAGTTGGTGATTGGCATTCTGCCTCCACGTGCTGTTCAGCTGCAAAAACAAGGAGAGGAGATAAACACGTCACTGACACGTCATTGCCGTCGCCTAGCAACCAGCAATCCACCAATCAAAAGTAAACTGTTGCCATAGCAACCCGAGCCGCTTATCCTATGTTGCCAACTCTATCGCACTACATCACGTGCTTTATGCATGACGCTATTCTATCGGCATGTTGAGGTTTTCAGTAAACAGACACTGCTCCTATTATTAATTTTTAGATGAGTCGTATTTATTACACATCTGCTTCCATTTCAGCAACAAGAAAGAAATAAAACAATATTTAAATCTCGATAGACTGCTCCTATTGTTGCTTCGCTTATGAATCAGCAGTATCACAATACCGTCGCCGTTCGTTGCCCTTTAGTATGAGATGGTATGCGTTGTTGGAAGGGAGCAGGTGTGGATTTAGTTTCAAGGAATAGCTTATGACGTTTTCTGGGTCAATGACCAACCGTTACAGTTTAATGACCAACCCTTACTTAGGGTATTTTTCCCTGTCATCACTGCCAAACTAAGAGTGTACTGCTTCAGGTAGTGAATGTTTCACAGTGTGTAAACAGCTTTACATTTTTGCAATATAATTCGTGTGTTTCAGTGATCAACTTCAGTGTTTCTGTGATCAACTATAGTGTTTCTGTGATCAACTTTAATATTTAGCTAATTATCGTTTCTCATGGCTACCGCAAACACTTGTGCAACAGAAACAGACAGAAAGAAACTATTTGCGAAGACCACATTAAAGGACAAGCAAGGGAAATTATATGTTCCGTAAGAAAATATTTTGAGGATGAAAGAGACAATGGGGGGTCCAATAATTCCCGTTTCAAAAGTACTGGACAGAACCTCAGCTGCTGTTGGTGTAAGAATACCATAGTTAGAGTAGGGAAAGAGAAATACGCTAGTGAAGAAAATCAGGCATGTACATCGCGGTTACAAACTCCAGGGAAGAAGAGGAAGTGACATAACCCGGTCACTGATCTGGATCCATTTCAACAAGATGCCATTTGCCGCCATATTTATGCATATACCAGGAAGCAATATCCTACACTTTCAAAACTGCACTCATTTCTACAAATGGATGATCTTTTTACAGGTGGCAAGACCTCACTTCAAAAAATAGTTAAAACTTTAGGATTTCACTATAAAAAGCTAAATGGACGTAAGATCTTGCTGGAGAAACTGGACATATGTGCCTGGCGCTGTAGGTTCCTATGAGAAATTACTTCTTGTGATTTTGAGAATATTGTATGGATTGATGAAACCTGGGTGAATGCTAATCATTGCATTAACAAGGGCTGGACTGATGATACCTTGGGAGCAACAATGCGGGTGCCATTAGGTAAAGAATAATCCTCCTTCACGTGGGAAACTCTTTTGGATTTATTCTGAACTGTTGCCTCCTCTTCAAATCTACGAAAACAGGAGATTATCATGAAGAAATGAACCATTCCAGATTTTTTAACTGGTTCAAAGAGCAGTTATTAGTCAATTTGGAGAGGCGTTCCATAATTGTCATGGATAATGCAAAATATCACTCTGTTATTTTAGACAAAGCCCCAACAATGGCATCCAGGAAGAGTGTTATTTTGGAATGGCTTGTTCGCAACAATGTGCGTGTTCAAGACCATTTAAAAAAGTATGAATTGCTTGAACTGGTAAAAGCAAACAAACCGCAGTTCCCAAAATATATAGTTGATGAAATTGCTGCAGAAAAAGGCCACAAAATTATTAGACTTCCTCCCTACCATTGCCATTTTAATGCAATACAATTGATTTGGGCCCAAATAAAGGGATATGTAGCGCGCAACAATACAGATTTCAGTATAACATCTGTTATAAAATTAACAGAAGAAGCAATAGCAAAAATAAGTGGTAAAAATTGGGAAGATGCTGTTTGTCACACAAAAAAAGTTATAGTGGCAGCATGGGAAAACGAAGGCGTTTTGGAAGAAAGTGTGGAAGAACTCGTAGCTCTGACGACGACGGCGATCATCAGATAAGCAGTAGCAATGACAGCAGCAACTCTGAGATAAGCGGCATATTCCCGTTGGATTAGAATACATAATTATGTGCAGGTATAGCACTTTTATTTCTCTAAATATTTGTTTTTTGTTCATTCCGAAGATTTCGTATGCTGTACTTAGGTAACTGCTCACTTAAACGTGTAGACAGTCTTACGGCAATCTTACGATTAATACTGCAGTATGCAAATTTCTAGGAATATGTGCGTGTGCATTACTGCAACTGACTGCAACCGAACTTTCACCTCCCCTCTACCCGTCACCTTCATTGCCTAGCACATGGAAAGGGACGGTAAAGTGGCAACGGTGCTATCCCCTCTCTTTCCCCACTCCTTCAACTGTCAATCACCAACTTATAATGCACCCATAATAGTTCTGTAGCTATGCACAAAAATCTACTCAAGTTGTTCCACTACAATTGTAGAGCAAAGCTTCAAGTAGCATATATGAAAGAAGAAAAGCACGCAAACCATATTACAGGGTGCAGTAGCAATGCTGTGTATCTCTTTTGATACTCCCCAGTCACATCACAGTCAGATACATGCAATGAAAACGGTAAAATTTACTGCCACAAGATCTGCTGCATATCATTCTTTCTCTCTTCCTCCTTTCCCTTGTGGACCTGTGCAACTAAACTGTGCATTGCCACTCTATAATATACAAGCACCACACTCGCAGACAAAATAACCTTTTTCTTCAATCCCAGTTTGAAAATAAAAATATTATTTATGCTGGATCAAAATACAACATATTACCAAACAGACTGAAGTCAGCGATAGACAGAAATACTTTTAAAAAAAGAGCTCAATATGTATTTGTTAACCCATTGTTTTTATAACGAAGATGAGTTTCTTATCCATAATGGAAATTTATCACATTTTACGCATAGTTGAGTTTTTGGCATAATAGTATGCACAGATTTACAGTATCAATATTTAGGTTAATTTTATTAACTTGTATTCTTTATCACATGACTGATGTCTTAACAATTGTCTATATGTGTATAGTGTTATTTTATATTGTAATTATTTTGTATTATACACTGCCGTGGTCTATGTAACACTATTTTTGTGTATACTATAGGACTGAAAATAAATGGAGTGATAAAAAGTATGTGCTAGGTATATATAGCTTAATTTTCACATTACTGCAAATCCATCTAAAACACCTGAAATACAATGCTATCCAATCTTAACCCCACAATAAATAAGATTTACCCAAATAAAGCATACTAATGGTTTTAAAGGGTTGAAATAACGAATTTTGAGGAATATTTTCTAATAACAATATACTATTCTGAAAATTTATATGCTGGTTACAACAAACTAGTCACTAACCTTTATGCCAGGAAATTTAAATTATTTTTCCTACTACAGAATAAATACTATTCAGGTATGTGCATTCAGTTTCCACAAAAAATGCCCGAAATAATGCTAGAGGTCAATCCTTTCTTAACAAGAAATGAACAACTAAACCCATTTCGACCAATTTGTGAAATGTATAGAAGCAATAAACAGCATATAACAGTAGCAAAGACAATGAAATCTGATTATTTTAGTTAATTGATGGAAATTAATCATTTCTCCACATTAGCCGTTTATAGGCTAAGGTTTTTGATGGATAGTCAACATGAAAAACCAGGAGATCCGTGGTTCAAATCCCGGCCATGGCATTGAATTTTTCATGTTGACTCTATCCAATGAAATCTGACTTTGTTTACTCGGTTTGGTGCCATCGTGAGCAAAGCTAAGGGACAAGTTTCAGAAGTAAAATGAGGAAAATCTTACACTTTGGAGATAGCAAAACATATTACGTTTACCCCTTAGTTATTCAAAAGCACATTTTAACATACTGGGCAGTTCTTTACATCTATATATTGCAAATGAAGTACGTAGTACAAACGAAGTAGAGGTTAGACGAAAACGACCCTATGGGTGTAGGCAATTAAATCAATTTGAGTTACGTTTGTTAGTCTATGAGTGTCCCTATGTTTCGATAACGATCCTCAAATTCAATATATTTAGTAAATATGTACTAATTTACTATAGTTAGTTTGCTTCCGCAATGTTTACTATTACTATTATCACATGATCAATATGGCGTGGCATGAATTACATGAAACAGCATGCCATGTATGACTCATTTTCTTTCATGCTTTTGAATAGTACAAACCGTTCTGTGAGCCAGGAGATTTTGGACACAGGTCTCGTCATAATCACAGGTAAATATTGTTCACCAGAAACTATACTGGGTTTGATTTTACACACTTATATTAGCACCAGCACTTCTCACTGTTACTAAACACTAACATCACAAAATCTCGAACAAGGATACACTTGTAATCTTTGTCCCATGTCTTGAATAAAATTGGCAGCTTGTTGCCTATATGATAGTTCTTTATCTAACTCGTAACCACATTTTCTGCTTGGAGTATTTGCAAGTTGTTCTTTGGTAAAATACCATTTTTCGTCCGCCGCCATTTATTCAGCACGAAGGACATACACGACACTTTCAAGAAGGAAGTTTTCGTAGAGGCAACGTGATTGGCTGTTGGGAATGGAATTTCTACTAAAACGGATTATTAAGTCGTAATTATGAGGTTAAAATTATTTTTTAATAAAACGATGATTTTTAAATCTATTAAAATTATAAATCATAATAACTTTACACAAAATACAAATGCGCAATCTGAATTTGCGTATTATTGCGCAAGTATTTGATCGCCATTATTATGTGATGGGGTTTTCCCAATAGTTGACCTTAGAGAGGAGGATAGTATTCATTCATTTTATCGCGGTAGTAAACATCGTAAGTATACAAATTGTACATATTTAGACGCTTTTGAATCATTGCAGTTTGAACTTTTACAAATTCTTGCAAAATTAGCCAGTAATTAGATCATTCGACAAAGAAAAGAAAATCGTAAAATAGGTGTGCAAATGGCGCTAAACATAACTAGGTGAATCAGTTTGTTGTCAGATATGTCATTGACCTGCATTAATATTTTGTAAATATGGCGATACTTATTAGGAGTAGAAATACATATTCTGAATTTTAAACACTTAAGCGAAGTAAAGTATAAAGTCTTACGGTGTGTAGTTTAAATTGTGTTGGGGTACGTAGTAAATGGAACTATAGGAATACCCAAAATAATCCGTACCAAAGTACATGCATGACATAAAAGGTGATTTGTTTTCTAGGAATAAGTAATAGTGACAGTTGTGTCTGTGCCTTCTATGACATCTGGAATGTCCCTGAGCCGGTTCGCGGAGTCATCCAACGTGCAAACAATTAAATAAGCAGTTCAGTAAATAATTACTGAAAAATAAATACTTTTGCCTTTTTTTTTTTTTTGCCTTAAATGTGTATTAACATATGAACATTTTTGAACCACCACCATTTAAAATATTAACCTCAGAACATGCATTACTTTTTTTATTATTTAATGACCTTTTAATCAGATCATAACATGAATATTCGTGAAATGCATGCATTGAAGTAGTGTAATGCTGGTTGTTAAATAGTTGCATATTGGTTTTCTGTATGACGTATTGTGTCCCCAAGCCTGTCTCGAAGATGGGACCAAGAGAACAAAACAAACAGGCGATGAATGAATGAAATGATACTCAAATGAGCCCAGAGATAAGATATTGAAGAATTCCTGCATATTTTATGAGTATATAAGAACGACTTTAAACTTTTCTTGAAGATTTTATGTTGATGTTGATTAGGATTACCAAATAGTTTCAGACAACATGAGAAGTTATTATAAATTGTTATTGTAAACGTGGAGTTTAACGCCCGCAGGGAGCACCGGTGGAATGAGATGGCGGGGGAAACTGGAGATCCTGGAGAAAACCCGCCCCATTGCCATGTTGTCCACCACAAATCTCACTTTGTGGTCGCCTGGGATCAAACCCGGGCTGCCTTGGTGAGAGCCAAGCGTCTAACCACTGAGCCACGGCACGGCCATTGTTATTGTAGAATTAACATCCTTTTTGGTACACTTTTAACTTATTTACTGGTGTACACAGATTGCCTGCATTCCTCGTGGTGTTATGCACACAGTAAGGTTTGTTGTGAAGTTGTAATTACCAATAACATAGTTTACAGGGATAGCTTGACAGAGAAATATGTATTAAGACTATCACTGTCTGCTAGAAGATATGAGGGCATAACATTGGTTGCTGGAACGTTGCTAACCGTAAAATCTTGGACATGCTCAAAATACCAACACTGCAAATCAAAACTGACAATACTTATTGGAATGCATTAATAATAGTAATAATAAAAACAATAAGTACGTGGTATAAATTTCAGATATTGTGATAGTCAATAAATTAAAAAAGTTTTGGTGAAACAATGTTTTTCTAAAATGAAAACTTGAAAATTTATAGAAAATGCAGTTTTATTTGACATTCGTGATTATAAAATTTGGCACTTAATTTTATTGGTGCATTTAACAGTTATGTTCGATCCTGTAGAGCTATTTGAAAGAACTACATTTTTTATGCAAAGTTGTAAGCATTTATATTTATGAGTTGCAATATTTCAGTGTATGCTGATTTCAGAGCTGTACAGTTGGCAAAGGCTGCTTAGGTTATGTCGTCACATTTCATAGCAGACAACTGGCCACTGTCATACAGGATAACCAATACCTATTCATTAGCAAGAGTAAAAAATGTTTTGGTTTTAAATAAGGGTCTACAAGAATGGCTAGACTCAATACCACAAGTAATATGTATGGACCGTTTTTGTAATATGAACACCTACTTGCTATTTTCTGAATTATCTCAGAAGATAATTCCATATCGTAACAGGCAGTGAAAAAACAGAATATGCTTCCCTTAAGGCACTTTGGTTAAGCAAATTTTTTTAAGATTCTTAATGCAAAGCAAGCAGCCTAAGCTTTGGTAACAAGACTTTTGTTTTCTCCAACTGAGCTCTTCATCTATTTGGAGCCAAGAAATTTTATGCTGGAAACAGTAAAACCTCATTAACCCGGACCAGTTTTGAAAATCAAAATTATGTTTAACATAGTAAATGAAGACTTCTTTTACAGACAGTAAATTGCTACTCTCAGTAGGTACATTACTCAAATTCTGTCATCAGGCAAATTCATTGCACTCACCCCACTTACTTGGAACCGGGCTGGAAGAGAAACTTTGATAAAGGAAGAAGATTTTGTAGACATTTTTAAAAATATGGAAGATTGTTCCAGTGTTGATGAAGAATATATTGACAATGACAGAAGTTATAAACCGATTACAGAGGAAGGCTTTGTTGCATTATGCAGTGTTACTGAAAGTGAAGAGTGTTAAGATGCAGACAGTGTTGATGAACCAGCTGTAGTTATGACCCAAGCACAAGCAGTAGCAAACATAGAGAAATTGATGCTTTGCTTAGAGAGCCAAGCCAAAACCTTACCAAATGAAGTTCTAATGTTAAAGCAGATGTGAGCTCGCGCTGCTTGTAAGTGATACACTAAACTCAGACAGCAGAAGCTCTCTTCATTTTTTTACTACCGACCAGTTTGTACTTTACAGTACATATAGTGTGTGTATTTTTAGGTGAAAGTGTGCCAATAGTAATTTTTAAGCTCCACTAAAAATATTTTGGTGATACGTACAGATTGTTTATCTTTTTCCGTCATTCTCTTGATAACCCGGGTTTTCGTTATTTTGGATCGGTCCTGGTCCCAGTTGATTGGGTAAACCAGGTCCTGCTTTACTTATAGTGTGATTGTTGTATTGAATATTAATTCCGTTAACCTGCTTATGTTTTGTTTTAAATTGAATAAAGGTTATCATAGCTCATTTGATAACTTAATTTTCTTGAAAACAAATGTTGAGGTGTTTAAATGCTTTATTAGCGTTGAAATTATTTTTTTTTAATTTACGTCCTCCAATGTTAAGTCATATCGATGATGAATGGAATGGGTGAAATGATGCTCAGAGCTTATTTACCTGACATTCGTCTTGCAGGACAAGGAAAAACCCTGGGGGGGGGGGGGGGGACCCCTTATTAGGTATAACTCACCCTGACTGAGATTCAAACTCGGGACCTCTTGAACGTGAGGTAGACACGCTACCGAGGCGGGCAATGACTTTTCAGATATAAATATACTAGTATTATCAAAGTCAAAGTATCATCTGCAAAGAGCACAGCCATTGACTGCTAATTAAGATTACATAGTAAATCATTTATAAATGTTAAAAATATTGAATACACACATACAGGCCAAGTACAACAGCTGTACTTGTATCTTAATTTCCTTTTGAGATTATTTACTTGTATCAGTCACAGCAGTATTTCTGAACTACAATTGGATTACTTAAAAACCATTCTGCTTTAAATGGAGAAAAATTTTCCTAAAATGTTTCCCAATCTGTTGTAAAGATGTTTTGCTTAGATCAAAATTAGCAATTTATCCTAATTCTTTTTTTTTTTTTTTTTTAAACTTACGCTGTTCAAAGACATATGTGTATTCCACAACTTTTTTCTAACTTTTGTACTATATTTTTCTAATTTGTTATATGAGTGATGTGTTAGCAAGGCTTAAGTAGTTATAAAGTGAAGCTACCCATTAATGAGGTAGATCTAAGAATGAGATTGATGATTTAGTGTTATAAACACATAGCAAGTGTTTTATGACAACCTATTTTGACAAAATTCTTTGCTTATAAATGCATCACCAAGATAAAATTTCTTCATACATATGCAAAGCATTTAATAAAGTCCACTTTATTAATATATTAAGTAGTATTAAAATTTGACTGCATATGGTTTTTTTTTTTTTTTTTTTTTTTTTTTTTTTTTTTTTTTTTTTTTTTCTCCAGATCAGGAGTAATGTATCAGCAAGGAAGCAGCACAGCAAAAACAAGTAAAGCAGAATATCTGACATGCAGCTATCCAGCACATGAATGTAGTGGTCAGAGAGTTAGTGGCTATGACTACTGCATCAGACATATATTGGAAGATAAATCAGCGCCATACAAGCTCTGCAGTTTTATGTATGCTGGCAATGGACGCAGATGTGTAATGCCTGCACCAAAAGGAGATAAGAGAGAGAGTAATGGGTAAGTAAAATGATTATAGTGTATAGGATTTAGGAAAATTCAAGATATACTGCTGATTAACATGTTCCATAATTTGAAAATAATTTTACAATGTATTGTAGGTGTTCTCGAGCTTCAAGCCAGGTGTATTAATGAATAGCCATCAACGTTTTGGGAGCATACATCTCTCCCATCATCAGGATGATAAATGAATAAAGCAATATAGAGTCAACATGAAAAATTCAATGCAATGGCTGGGATTTGAACCGGCCATGGCACTGAATTTTTCATGTTGACTCTATCAAAGACCTTAGTCTATATATGGCTAGTGTGAAGAAATGATTAATTTCTATCAATTAACTAAAACTATATAATACACTTTCTCGGCCAGGTCCAGAGAGGAGAACGAGGGACCATCGTTGGCACTTAACCAAATTCACTGATTAACTGACAGGCCTAGAAAACTAGTGCTCAACATTAAGACTAAGATTTAACTCTTGACTAACGTGATAATCCTGCATATCATTAAATTATAAGGTACAGTACATGCAAGATAAGAGCGCTGGATTTATGGTGTGGTGTGGGCAGAGGGGAAGAATCTGCAGTGTGGTCAACCTTGAAAAACACAGTTCAGCAAAATAGCGTGTAAGATAAGTGAAGATATCACAAGTAACTTGCACCCTCTGAAAACATCCTTTAGTTTTACCCACACCAGCTCAATTGCATTCAAATCACAGTTATACCGAGGTAGACGAATAGTAATGTGTCCCCTTTCGAGAGCCATAACATCCACAAATGTTCATACAAATATAAATCATTTTCAAGTAAATGCTGATGTACATTACCACCACACTCGTAACAAGGATAAAATGGTAATTCGAGCCCACCAAACGAGCCTTTATAGAGGAAGCTTTAACTACAAAGGGACAATGTTATATAATAAACTTCCAAATTCATTTAAACAACCTGCATCATTAAAACACTTTAAGAATAAGCTTAAGAAAATTTTATGCACACTGTTTTTATACGGTTAATTAGTTTTTAGAACTATAACCATGTAAATGAGCACTGGGAGCATAGTACATTCACAAACCTGAAATATTCATACTATGACATTTCTTGTGGTAAATCAGTCTATGCAAATACCACATGAAACCATAGAAAAGCTGCTTACTGTATATATTGCATGTAATCAATTTGACTTTATGTATGCACTGTATTTATACATTTTGGTGTGTCTCATAACATGTATGTTGTCAAGGACGAACTAATATTCTAATTCTGACATATGATTGTTGTAAACTGGTTAGCAAATTAACCTTGAAATTGATCAAAACAAAATATAGCGTATTAGCCACTAGATGTCAGTGTATATCGCATTTGAAATTTCAAAGTTGTCATCTATGTTTACGGAGTTAAACGAAACTTTCCGAATGAGGACTTGGAGCCCGATTGCTCTTCTTATCGTGCGCATATAGTATTCATACACTTTACTGACGCTTGGTTGTGCCCATGTCCCATGGTCACTACCAAGAAGCAACTATGATGCGCTAGCATGCAATGCATGCCAGCTTAGTAGTTTCCACATACTAACCTGGGTGCTATGCAGGACCCGACAAACACATGCTAAATGCACAATAAAACTACATTTGTATGCATGCACTAACACGTGGATGGGTTTTTTAGCAACTACATCTGGCCCCTTCAGGGCTCAGGGACCCTCACACTGTTGGCCATTGTACTTCCGCCCTTGCCTGTAATCAGGTTTCTGTCCTCTGTAGGGGGGAAAACTGAAATGAACCTTCCAAAATGTGAGAAACTTCAGTTAGGTCAGTGTGGGTGGACCTCGTAGAAAACGTGACTACTTAAGTGGATGTTCATTCTGCCTGAATCTGTGTTTCTTGAGCCAGTGGCTTTCATCGATATACCTGACTTAAAATCTGAGAACATCTAAAATATGTTCATCGCCAGGAAACTTCAGATCTTAATTTTACAATGAGTTAATTTTCTAATAATAGATGTTAATAGATATTAATGATAGAAATTAAGTAAATACTACCAGTCCATTATAAAATCACAAGATTTCATGAATTGGCACCAGAAATACACCAAAATAGATTCAGAATAATAATTCTATTCTTTACTCCTAAACATCCTTGGATAAATCAAGATTTAACTGTATTGGAATACCACATTGAAGCGAAATAATTATTAATTTTTAGATGAGTCGTATTTATTACACATCTGCTTCACTTTCGTACCTATTTTGAGGACATGTTTCGCAAATCATCGTTTGCATCTTCAGCTCTTATGCGACTAAAGCATGATCCAGTGGTGTGGTTAATTCTGGGGTTGCTGCTGCCATCTGTTGATTTAGTGATGAACTTAAATGTGGGATTCTCTTCTGGCGGGATTTCAAAGTTCATTAGTTGGTTTTTATGTTTTTTTATGTATATTCTCTCCCATATGACGAGTTCACTATGTTTTTGTACGTATTTTAGTAATTCTGTGCTATCTTCAATTTCATGATTTTCAGACCAGAAATGAACTGCTTTTGCGGACTTATCAATATTTTTGTATCTTAAGTGCCTGAAGTGTTCTTTCTTTCTAGTGCCTATGTTTCTTTTTGTCCTCCCTATGGACAAAAGGACAAAAAGAAACATAGGCACTAGAAAGAAAGAACACTTCAGGCACTTAAGATACAAAAATATTGATAAGTCCGCAAAAGCAGCTCATTTCTGGTCTAAAAATCATGATATTGAAGATAGCACAGAATTACTAAAATACGTACAAAAACATAGTGAACTCGTCATATGGGAGAGAATATACATAAAAACATAAAAACCAACTAATGAACTTTGAAATCCCGCCAGAAGAGAATCCCACATTTAAGTTCATCACTAAATCAACAGATGGCAGCAGCAACCCCAGAATTACCCACATCACTGGATCATGCTTTAGTCGCATAAGAGCCGAAGATGCAAACGATGATTTGCGAAACATGTCCTCAAAATAGGTACGAAAGTGAAGCAGATGTGTAATAAATACGACTCATCTAAAAATTAATAATCCTTGGATATATTTAACAATACTTTAGCAACCTATAGTTAAATAAGAAAACAATGGCATCGCATTTAAAAGAAATACGTAATTAATTCCTGGGCATGTCAACAAAACTCAAATTACATGAGAAATATACCTGCTAAATTGTTTCATCTTGCAAATGTATTGTGAATAAATTATATACTTAAAAATATTTTCCTCTTTCTGTATAGATGCCACTCTCCAACTGCATATGTTTTGGAAATGCACAATGTGCTGCTAACATAAGAATAACAAACATTGCCAACGACTGACAAACGGCACATGTCACTGCAAAGCTTAGATTATTTCTTCCAAACTACAAAAGATAGAAACATGATTCCAACATTCATGGAGGGAGAAGAGTTTACAATTGAAACAGCGCGGGGGGGGGGGGGGGGTAGAAGTTCCAATCACGGCCACATTGGCACGTTGTTTGTAGTGAAATGGCGGCGACACCACAAGAGAAATTCTTTTTGTGCTGCAGCTAGCAAAACTAGAGTCCAGTGAGGCAGTTTAATGAGCATTTTGCAGTCAATTTAATAACTGCTGCATCATAAGCAAATTTACGAATATTGAGTCAGTAAATAATCCATTGTTTAAACCTGTTCTGGACTGCAAAATAGCTATTACAAAATTAAAACTTACACTTTTCATCATTAACTTAATGCAGTCAACTATAGAGTGAAATTATGTTTCCCAGAAAGGCTAATTTGGAGAATGTGAACTTCCCATTTGGCTACAAAATTCCTGTCATCTAAGCTGATGGAAGAAGTAACTTTTATATTTCACAAGTAATTATTCTAATAGATAGATAATTTATTCATCTTGTAACTCATACATTGTACATGAGTACTATGATATAAGACACGTCAAATTGTGAATTTACAGTGCAGTTAACTATACTTGTAAATTAACAAGTCACATCCAATAAGGACAAGTCAGTGTTTGTACAAAATGTTTTATAAAGATATCTCAAGAATTTTATAATATACACAATTAATTCAGAAATGTAACAATATTATAAACTTTCCATAAATTGACTAAAAGAATAAAAACAGTGGTCTAGCAGGTATGCCAAAACTGACTTTTTAAATGCTGAAAAATTGCAAGTGGTTTTATTGGCTATAGGCAGTTTATTAAAAAACAGTGATTCCTTGATTTATTACACTGTTTTGATGAGCTCTTGTGTTACTTCTATTCACATGAATATCCATTCTCTGTATAGTATGATTACGAACTGTGTCATTAAAGATACAGTGGCCATTTCCTTTCATTAAATTTGTCTTTGTAAATTTTAAAATTTCAAAAATGAAAATACATGGGAGAGGTAAGATTTTAAATTTTTTAAGTAATGTTCTGCACGTGGATGTTGATTTAACTCCTCCAAGTATTCTTAGAATCCATTTTTGCATTATGAATAATGATTTACAATGTGATGGGTTACCCCATTATGTTATGCCATATTTTAAAATGTTGTGAGCACACGCAAAATACACGCTTCTGAGAGTTTTTATGTTAACTATGTGTATCAGTTGTCTGAAATTATAAGAAATTGTACTCAGTTTTTTAATTAGATGATCAACATGTGTCTCCCATTTTAGGTTACTCTGTATCCAAAGACCAAGAAATTTAGTTGTATTTACATACTTAATTACTTGATTATTACATATTAATTGTGATTGTACAGGAGACTTACTCTGAGAAAACTGAAAATGAATTACATGTGTCTTATCCAAGTTTACAATTAAATTATTATTCCGTTTAAGGACTATGATTTATTAATTAAATTATTATTGCTGAACCATTTACAAATATTACTGAACATTCTGCTTGATAAGATTTGTAGCTCTTCAAGTGCATTGTTTTCAATTAATATATTTGTGTCATCAGCATATTGAACTATTGTTATAGCCATAATATTTGACTGTAAATCATTTACGAACAATAAGAAAAGAATAGGACCCAAAATAGAACCTTGTGGTACACCAAACTTAATATATTTTGTATCTGATCGGTATTTTTTAATGCAATCTTTTTCTGTATGTGAAATTTGTACTATTTGCTTCCTGTCCTGTAGATATGATTTGATCCATTCCAATGCATGCCCTCTAATACCCATATGTTCTAATTTTTGGATTAGTAAATTGTGGTTTAGTACATCGAATGCTTTAGTTAGGTGGAAAAATGCGCCTATACTGGTCGCCAAACTAGAATGTGATTGACAGTAAGCACATGGAATAACGGTCTAAATAAGTGGGAGGGAATGATTATGGCATAACGGTTGTCATAGTAACCATTAAAAGGACCAATTAGAGTCGAGACGTTTCCATGACAATGTTAGATGCTA
Source organism: Mantis religiosa (assembly GCA_030765055.1). Lineage (NCBI taxonomy): Eukaryota > Metazoa > Arthropoda > Insecta > Mantodea > Mantidae > Mantis > Mantis religiosa. The sequence continues at coordinate 144,157,033 of CM060954.1, forward strand.
AACCTTGGTTGCCAATATTCTAACACGTGCTTAGCATGGACTGCGGGTGAGAAATGCTGCAATAAACAAAATACCTTGGTTTTTGTTTCTCTTCTGATAATGCTGCGTAAACAGAAATGCCTTCACGTATACATATGTTGTTATTTTATATAAGGTTACAACAAAGATACTGTACTGGCAAGTTCCTTTGCATTCTGTGACAATTTCCGTTGGTTTACGTGTGTCTGTGCGTGTATTGTGATCATTTGCAATTGTGTTTTAATGAATGTTTAATAATGTCTGAAATAGTAACAAGCGAAAACCTGAACGTGCTCGGGAACCAAATAAAACTATATTTGGTAAAGGTATTCCAATTAAAGGACAGGCACAGGAAATACGAGTAATATGCTTCGTGAGAGAATACTTCAAAGAGAAGAAATTGAAAGGGGAGCCTATTATTCCATTGTCTAAGGTGCTTGATAGGACTTCACGTGCTGTAGGTATCAGAACACCATGATTAAGATTGGGAAAGAAAAGTATTTTAAAGAAGAAAGTCAGGCACCTGGGTGTAAAGTAGAAACTCCCGGAAAAAGATATGTAGGCGGCATTTCCCCACTTCAATAAGCATCAAAATGTCACAGGTATGCCTCTTATGTTACAATGATCTTTATTGTGGAACATAATACATATGTTATAGGACACGTCAGTTCAAGATACACAGATAAATATAAAAAGATACATAAGACTAACAACTGTAACAGATACAGGATCCAACAAAAGTCTACAGTAGTAGACTTTGTAAGTTTTTTAAATTGATTTGTTCTTGCATGTCCTAGCATTTGCATGTACATCCATGACATTTCTACTATCTTTGTGTACAGTATTAAAAATAATAATAATAAATACCAATTACAATCGCAACTGAATCACCTTCGCACGCATAATCCTATCGTGCTCTCCACGTGGTAGCAATTAGCGGTAGTGTCGCCTCTCTCTCCAAACGAAATGTCAATCACTTTCTAGATTGGCGACCAGTATAGTATTTTGTCTTTGTTATCCAATGTATTTATTACACTGTTTACAAAATCAAAAAGTGCAGTTTCTGTTGATTTTTGTTTATAAAACTCATGCTGAATTTTAGATATTAAATCATTCATCTCTATAAATGCTATAAGTCTTTTATAGAATATCTTTTCCAGTACTTTAGAGAAGGATAAGAGTGAAATTGGCCTGTAATTTAGTAAATCGGTTTTATCTCCTTTTTTGTATAGTGGCTTTACTTTAGCAGTTTTTAGAGCTTTTGGAAACACTGCATGTTCAAGTGAGCAATTGCATACATCTGCTAACAGGTGTGCAATAAGAATAGAACATTTCTTTAGCAAAAAATCAGGAACCTTATCAATACCTGAAGAGTTCTTGGATTTAAATGTGGATATTACTGAAACGATTTCCTCAATAGAACATTTCTTTAGCAAAAAATCAGGAACGTTATCAATACCTGAAGAGTACTTGGATTTAAATTTGGATATTACTGAAACAATTTCCTCTATATCAGTAGGGCACAAGAACATTGTTGTTTCACATATATTTGCTCTATTTGTTTTAACTGAAGTACCCATTGTGGAGTTCTTTTGTGAAACAATATTTTCAGCAAAATTTATGAAGAGATCGTTAAAAGTCTCTGCTGTTAACTTTGGATTTGTTATTAATTTTGAATGCTTCTGCAGTGCTAAATTATCTACATTCTTATTGGGCTTTATTTCATTGTGTATTACTTTCCATGAAGCTTTCATTTTGTTCTGGGCACTTTTGATGAATTTATCATTTGCCATCTTTTTTTGCTTGTTTTATAACTTTATTCAGTGTGGCTTTATATTTCTTAACATAGTTGCTGAATTGTGGAGTGACAGTCACTGTTTGCAGAATTTTATGTAATTTTCGTTTGTGCGCCCAAGATGTTATAATTCCTTTAGTAATCCACAAATTTGATTTTCCTGAGAATGATTCTTTTATTTGTACAAGTGGGAAAGCTATATCAAAATAATGCTTAGATATTTTTTGAAAAGTTTCAAATTTTTCATTAGTATCAGATGTATCATACACTTCATGCCACATTTCGCTTTTAAGTAGATGCAAGAAATAGTCTATATTTGAATCATTGAATTGTCTGGTAAATTTTGTTTTTCTAATGTTTTGATTTATACTGTTTTCCATATTTATTGATATTAACTGAACATTATGATCACTGTAACCCATATTCAGTGGGTGACTTCTGTACAACTGACTAGCATTAGTAAAAATTTGGTCAATTTTGTATTTATGGTTGGGAAATTTACTAAAGGTTTTAAGTTAAATGTAACTACCAAATCAATTAAGTCATTCTTATGTTTTGAGATTTTAGCAAAATCAATATTGTGACTTTGTGGGTTCGTGAAATAATAAAACGAGGTTACGAAACACAAAAACTACACTTTATTTTCCTAGCAAATACATTCGTCACCATTACAGTTTGCTAGCTAACCTCAAACTGTTTATTTTTCCAACTCTACCCTCAACTGTCTCTCACTTCCGGTAACGATCGGCCATCATTTTTCATCGGCTTCGCGAGCCTACCACCAGTGTGACACTGCTCCCTCCTCAAGGCTGGTCGTCCTGAACAGCGCCTTCGTAGTGGGCCAGGCGATCCAGGTGTACCACCAACATCTTTCCTCGGGGCACCTTCTGGATCAAACCTGCTGTCCGGCCTTCCGGTCGCGCCGTCACCATCACTTCGCTCCTCGCGGGGACAACCACGTCTTCGCTCAAGACGACCCTGCCAATTCCAAGGCGCTCTTCTGGTTGACCTCTTCTCCGTTGAGCCTTAGGACCGTCCTGCCGACGTCGACCGTCGCCTCGTGGCTCCTGAGGGCATCCAGTCCCAGAATCACCTCCTCACCCACAGACGCACGGCACTCCGTCCCAAGTTCAGCTCCAGTAGGGCCTCCTTCTCCACAGGCAAGGTGTCGCCCGATGCTGTCACAAGCTCGTATGGTCGGCTCGGCTTCCTCGTCGGCAAACCCTTCGCCACGTCAGGTCTGATGATGGTCACGGCCGCCCCGGTGTCCACCAGCACGCGGCACGGCTTTCCTCTTACCCAGCCGTCCGCGATGAGGTTGTCATCCATCCGCCGGCTGATGGCGCGAATTGTCACTCGAGGGGATGGTGGTAATGGCGCCGACGTACCCCTCTCCACGCCGTGCATTACTCGTTTTCCGGCTGCTCTTCCTGGTGTGGGCAGTCTCTCCGCAGGTGTCCGGGCTGTCCACACCCCCCCAACACAGGCCACTAGGTGTTCGCCGGCGTCCCTCAGCTGGTCTTCTGTCTCCGGCGTAGCGGACACTCCTCGTTCTCGACGTCGGGATAGATGTTACTTTGGCCGCCTCCATCCGTAATGCCGCTGTCAGCGCCTCGTGGATGGTTTTATATTCGCCGAGCATTAGGCGCTGACGAATCTCCGTGTCCCGTACTCCGTCGACAAAATTGTAGGCGGCTTCCCGGGATACGAACTCCAGTGGTAGGTCAACCAAGGCCTTGCTAGCCAGCTGCTCGATCGCTATGGCGAACTCCTGCAGCGTCTCCCCCGGCTGCTGTGACCTTGCCTTTAGCTGGCTGCGGTATGCTGCTGCTAAGCGGTGGTTCCCGAAGCGATTCTCCAGAGCCTCCCAGATGTCCTTGGGCGCCGCCGTCGTCTGCACCGCGTTTAGGATTTCCGCGGCCCGTCCCTGGAGGCTGGCTATTAACTGTGTGGCCTCCTCCTCCGGTGACCATCTGTTGTGCTTGGCCACTGTGTCGAACTGGCGGCGGAAGACCTCGAATGTTGACGCGCCGTATTATTTCGGAGGTTTGACGCGCGCCGATGTTGTGTCGCGTCCCGGTGCGTCAGCCTTCAAATCCTTCAGTCTCCTGCCGACGACGTCCTCCACCATGGCGTTCAGGGACTTGACGCTGCTGTCGGCCTTTCCCTCCAGGTTGTTTACGCGGTTCGCGAGGTCTTCGACGTCTTCAACCATGGCGTTCAGGGACTTGGCGTTATTGTCGGCCTTCTCCTCTAGGTCATTGAAGCGGTTCGCCAGGTCCTCGACGTGCTCGTCCACTTGGCCCATCCGCTTGCCCAGCTCCGTCACGTCATCCCTCACGCCGGCCAACTGTTCCTCAAATTTGGCGGCGAGGAGCTCATTCACCTCCTTCATTTCCGTGGCCAGACTGTCGTTCGCTGCCTTCATTTCTGTGGTCAATTCGGTCTTTATTTCTTTCAACTCTGCGGCCAGGTTATTTGCCGCTTCTGTTTTTGTTGTTAACTCGTACATCTTCGCGGCCAAGTTGTTATTTGCCGCTTCCGACTTCGCTGTTAATTCGTTCATCTTCTGCAAAAGCATTTCCAATGCCGATTCCATGGCCATAATGTTCCGTGATGTTGTTATCCCGCTTCCTGACACCAGTGTGACTTTGTGGGTTCGTGAAATAATAAAACGAGGTTACGAAACACAAAAACTACACTTTATTTTCCTAGCAAATACATTCGTCACCATTACAGTTTGCTAGCTAACCTCAAACTGTTTATTTTTCCAACTCTACCCTCAACTGTCTCTCACTTCCGGTAACGATCGGCCATCATTTTTCATCGGCTTCGCGAGCCTACCACCAGGGTGACAATATTGAAGTCTCCACAGACAATGAGTGTTTTGCTTAAATGTTTAAATTTATTAAGAACCTTTTCTAGTTTGTTCAGAAAAATATTTAAGTTACCATTAGGAGATCTGTATATACACGCTACAATAAGGTTATATTCAGCGAGTTCGACTGCAGAGATTTCTATATCTTTTTCATGCGACAAACCGGATGTGCATATCATACTAAATTTAATGCCATCTTTTACATATATACAACTTCCACCATGATTATATGTTTCTCTACAATAATGTGCAGCTAGATTGAACTTGGTAAGCTTAGTATTTAAAATATGGTTTTCGTTCAGCCAATGTTCTGAAAAACAGCACACGCGTATCTGATCTTTCCTTGATAATTTCTAGCTCACTGATTTTATTAGACAGAGACTGGACATTATGATGTAATATTTTTAACTCTGTCGACTGATTTTTAGAAATTTTTTTAACATTTTGATATTTTTTACCCTTTTCCTTAAGAATGCCTGCACTGTTTTGCATTTCTTCTCACTCCCTCATTCTTTACTGCTGAAAAGATGCCTAGTTTTCTGAACCACATGATAAATTTACTCTTATTTGCCTCGGATTGTTCTGTTTCACCACTTGGTTTGTTGTTCACACAAATTGAAATCACTTTTACTAGTGTTTCACTGAGTAACCTCTTCCCCAGTTTATTCAGATGCATCCCGTGTCTTGTGTGGAGTTCCCGCCTTATGTTGTTGTTGATTAGCTTCACATGGTCATATTTTTTACACATCTCCGTGATGTATTAGTTTATAGAACAGATTTTCTTGTTTACCCAGGAATTTGAGTGTAGGTTGTATCTTGTAGGTAGTTTGACAACGATCAAATTTGTGTTTTGTAACTCGTTTACCGTGCGTTCTAGTTTTGGAATAACATTCTCAGGTTCACCGTTGCCTACGTCATTTGTGCCAGTGATGAGTACTGCACAGTCGTTCTTCATAAAATCTGAACATTTCATCTCCATGTTCCTGCAAACCTTGTTAATATTTGCACCTGGTTTCACGATACCATTTGCCATTGTAGTATTTTGTCCCATACAATTTATTTTCTCGGCAAATCCTCATCCGTGACTATCCGTTAACAATAGTACACGATTTCGGATCTGTTTTTTACCTGCGTTTACCGTATTTGCCGGGTTGAACATCATATTCGAAACTTCTTTTTTGGCTTCAGAATCCACCAAAAGCATGAATCTGTTATAGCTGTTGAAGGTATCTTCTTATTGAAAAGTATTGTGCTTGCTGCTGGACACCCGCCGCTTTTGTCCAGGTACAATGCTCCATTTCGTGTAGAATTCACACTGTTTATCGCCGTTATTCATCCTTCTTTCCAGTTTGATGTTTTCGTCTTTCAATCTGTCAATTTCACAGAGTTTAAGATTCAAGTCCTTCTTAATTATTTCAATAATCTTTTGAAGCGACGCTATTGTATCACGTTCTCTTCCTGCATCGTCGCCATTTGATGCACTATTTTTCTGTTTTATTATCTCACTATAACTGTATTCCTTATTACCTATTTGTTTGTTCGTGTTACTTTCTTCCTGATATGCTGTAACATGCTTTTCACCTCAATTTCTTAGCGAATATTCACAGTTTTACACTAAATTGACGGAAGCATTATTACGTTCTGCACACGCTGACGCCATCTTTTTTTTTTTTTTTTTTTTTTTTTTGAAACTGACAGACATAGTAATGTCCTTAGATATGGAGGCCGGCAGATTTTAAATGGCAGCCATTATCAGGCAAGACATACAGGGAAGCATAGCATAAGGTGGAACAGCATATGAAAGGCAGGGAAACCAGGTATCAACTTGCGCTGCTCATAGTTACTCAACGCTCACTGATACTTCAACACTACTTGACAACTGACTCAAGTTAGCTTTTGCACTCCCTTTTATAGGACCAGGGTCATGGAAGAAGCTTCTCATAGCTGAAGTCTCTTAATTCTCCTAAATGGAACATTCTGGTTTGATTCTTCTAGAAAAATGGCAGCTGCAAAGGCTACATGTTTTTCCCTGCTTGTGACATCAAAAGCAACTGTCCTCGAACTATCCATTTTTGCTGTAAATAATAAAGGTGTTGTGGGAATGGATAATTTGCTTAATATCTCTGCAGTGGGTATTTGGTGTCACTGGAATATATGTTAATCCAAAATGAATCAACTTTCTTGTCTCTTTTTTGCAGATATTGTGCAGAACACTCCCGTCGTGCCCAACTAGCAAGACAGAAGTCTTCTCGCAGACATGTTCCTCCTCCAAGTTCAGAGTCATTACTACTAGGTCTTTCACATTATAGCAAAGCAGAAACAAATCCAGCAGCTGCAAGTGAGTTTTCAAATTAAACTAAATAAATGAAGCTATTGGCAATGTGACCATATGAATAAACATACTTTCTTTTTATCAGTATGGGTTGATTATAAATGCCAAAATTTGTTTCATTATTTATCTTCAAATTTGGGGAAGGAGACTTTGTTCCCCCTCTTCAGTTTTCTAATATGCATTTCTACTGCTGTTGAAAAATTATAATACATTATAAATAATAAGTAAAGTTTCAGTAAAGTTAGATAAAGATAAGTAAAGTTTCTAACATATATTACAACTCCATTATATATGTTTTTCAGGCTTGTAGGCCGTGATCCAGTCTTTTTCTCCATTTGCCCAAAAACTGTGGCATCTTCTGGGAGGTCAAAGCTGTTGAATTAATTGATATTAATTCACATTTACGTTTCCACAACTAGTAGGTAATTTATGTGCTGCTGTTGTTTATGTGAAGGGTTTTTCAACAATATTGTCCTATCTTTGAACTTAAAACTTGTTCTATAAATGATAGGTTTATTTCCTTTTTTATTTTGGAATATAACGTCATTACGTGTGAAAGAGAACATCAGTTAAGTGACTGCCATAACTTTATTGGGTTGCGCTTATACGGTTGACCCAATTTTCAATGACAGAAGAACACATTAGGTCCTACTTCACAAATAACATTTGCAATGTTATTCATAAAATCATTCACTGTTTCTGGCTTGTTGGTATAATAACCCCACAAGAAGTAACCTAACGGCATTCAAGCACATGATCTCAGGGACCAGTTAACCTCACCACTGTGGGAAATGATGAAACCTCTGAACTTCTCCTTCAAAGGATTGATTGTTTCAAGAGCAGTATGATATGTGGCACCATCTTGCTGGAACCAGATGCTTCTGAGATCCATACAATCCAATTGAAGCCAAAAATAGTCCCTTTAAGAGCCCAGTATCTTTCTCCATTGACAATTAGAGCTCCATCTTCGCCTAGGATACTAAATTTTCACAATTTCTATGCGTTGCTGAATGCTGTAACGTTCCATGGCTACTTATCAATAACTGTAACCACGTGAAAAAAATGACTGCTGTAACACAATAACAACGGCAGCTATCACATGTTAGATAAGACACTCTTGTTGAAAGACCCTTTACTTTTTCTTCTTACCTACTAGCAGAGATGTAGTAACCAAGTTTCTTTTCTTGCACTGCTTGCACTTTAACTTCATGCCTATTTCTTGTAAAGTGTACAGATTTTACAACAAAACCCATGAATATAGCTCAAGATTCCAGACAAGACTGTAGCATTTTATTTGATAACATACTGTTTATTGCTTTGTGTTGGGAGCGGACCATGGTTGTTTATTGGCTGTCACCAGCTACCTAACATGCACTGCAATAAATAGCCTACCATTGAACAGGCTCTCCATCTTGTCCAATCTCTAAAGCTGTATTCATGTCTTTGACCTTCCTGAATATGCCAGGCACAGGTTTTGATGAAATTTCAGAGAACACAAGAGGACCAAGCTTTAGTTTTATGTAATGTTTATTATAATTTGTTGCTACATATATTTTAGAGCTAGCATACCATCATTGATTTGAAATGCACTATATACATATTGTTTCTTTTTCTTGTTTTGGTGCAGGATATTGCACCTTTGTCTTCAACTGAGGTTTCTTCACATTCAAGTGTCTAGTAGCTATTGTTAACCCTATGTACTGAACCTCAGCACTCAACTTGCATATTAGCACATCATTTACAAGTAACTTGTACAATTCTTGAGTACAATTAATTCTTTATTTTGAAATACAGTGAAACCACGTTAACCCAGATCAGATTTGAAGGGGAAAAAAATATATGTTCTATGGCATAGGAAATGAAGACTTGATTTACAGATGATAAATTGCTATTGTCAGTAGGTACATTACTTGAATTCTCTTGCCAGCGAGCGAATTCATGGCATTCACTCCACCTGCTTGGGACCACGTTGGAAGAAGAACTTCGATAAAGTTATGCAAAAATTGTGGCCTGGTATGTATGACTAGCCAGAAAACAAGATTGAAGAAGGCAGAAGAAGAATTTAGACAATTTTAGAAATACCAAAGGATGTTTCCATGTTGAGGAAGACATTGACAGTTGGCTACAAATTGACTATGATGGAGGTTATAAACCGATTACAGAGTAAGACATTATTACTTCATGCAGTGTTACTGAAAATGAAAAATGAGGAGTATTCAGATGCAGACAGTGTTGTTGAACCAGCTGTGGCTATGACCTATGCACAAGCAGTAGCAAACATAGAGAAAATGATGCTTTGCTTCGAGAGCCAAGCCAAAACATTCCCAAATGAAGTTCTGTGAAGTTATTATATGCGCGCGATAAGAAGAGCAATCGGGCTCCAAGTCCTCATTCGGTAAGTTTCGTTTAACTCTGTAAACATAGACGACAACTTTGAAATTTCAAATGTGCTATACACTGACATCTAATGGTTAATATGCTAAGCTTTATCATGTGCGCCATATTTCGTTTTGATCAATTTCGAGGTTAATTAGCTAACCAGTTTACAACAATCGTATGTTAGAATTAGAATTTTAGTTCATCCTTGGCAACATATACATGTTATGAGACGTGTCAAAATGTATAAATACAGTATATATACATAAAGTCAAATTGATTACATACAATATACACAGTAAGCAGCTTTTCTATGGTTTCATGTGGTATTTGCATAGACTAATTTACTACAAGAAATGTCATAATATAAATATTACAGGTTTGTGAATGTACTAGCTCCCAGTGCTCATTTACATGGTTATAGTTCTAAAAATTAATTATTCGTATTAAAACAATGTGCATTTTCAAAAAAACATTTCAAAAAACGTTTCTTAATCTTATTCTTAAAGTGTTTTAATGATGCAGCTTGTTTAAATGAATTTGGAAGTTTATTGTATAACATTATCCCTTTGTAGTTAAAGCTTCCTTCATAAAGGCTCGTTTGGTGCGCTCAAATTGCCAGTTTATCCTTGTTAGGATTGTGGTTGTAATGTACATCAGCATTTACTTGGAAATGATTTATATTTGTATGAACATTTGTGGATGTTATGGCTCTCGAAAGGGGACACATTATTCGTCTACCTCCATATAACTGTGATCTGAATGCAATTGAGCTGGTATAGTCAAAACTAAAGAATGTTTCTAAAGGATGCAATGTTACTTGTGATATCTTCGCTTATCTTACATGCTATTTTGCTGAACTGTTTTTCAAGGTTGACCACACTGCAGAAACAAAAGAGCGCCAGCTCTCGCTTCTTCGCCTATGCCCGCACCACACCATAAATCCAGCGCTCTTATCTTGCGCACACTGTATTTCGGTGATGTATACATTTTCTATCGTTTTTCCATAATTCTCTGGGTAACCCAGATTTTTGTTAACTCAGATCAGCCCTAGTCCCAATTGATCTGGGTAAATGAGGTTCTTCAGTACCTGCATTTTTGTGGGGGGAGGGTGGGGAGTAACTAGTTGCTGCAGAAATGTTTATGGATTATGACTGTCCACCTGTAAAATTGGGGGAGATATGAGTGTGGTTTGTTGCCTTAAATTATGTTTATAACACACTTTTTAAAAGTTACTTTTGTTTTACTGATGTAATTAAACTTAGGGCTTTATGTGGTAATTTAAATGCTTCTGAACAAGGTATGTTCAAAATATATTTGGTTAAAGACCAAACTTGGTTAATGTTGGGATCAAAAACTGTTCTCCATTTATTCTTTTAAAAATGTAAATATTCAGAAGAGAAGAACATTGAAAAAATATGAAATTCAAGTACATGGACAGATTTGCTGCGGCACGTCATTTTTTACCTTTAAACCATGATATAAAGCTGGAGAAAAAAATTATGAAACACAACAAAACACCTTAAGAACTTAGCTCTTGGTAAAGAAACTATCATCAAGAACAAGCAAAAAGTCTTGAATTTTGAAAACCTACTGTTGACATCTATTTAACCTGTTGCAAAATGGCAAACAGTACCAAACATCCACTGGAATGAAGAAACTATTTCTAGTCAGTTTGTAACACTTTGTCCTCTACATTTTTATAACTAGTTTTGGAAGCAGTTGCATCCATTTGCAACCTTGAAGATCCGACTATCCTCGGTTGCTGTCATGTGCTCTCTCTGCTGCTGGAACTATGAACTTCTTTTTAAATTATCAACTGGTATTGAGGTTAAAAGTTTTCTTAATTTTGACATTCACTGTTACTAAATTTCTCCAATCTCACGTAATCCACAGGAGTGCTAGGCAACCACACAAGTGACAATGGAGATGTTCCCATACCTTTAAATAGACTAAGTGGAGAAAAAGTTACTTTTCGTTATATTTATACCAAACTTGGTATTTAAATCCTTGGTTGCAAAACAAAACTTTTTTGAGAACCCCTCCCCCCATTTCAAATACAATCTGCATGCACCGTTTTTCCCCTCATTATTTTCTCAAACATTTAGGATTTTCATTAAAATCCATATGTTTAACATATTTGCATGACAGAAAATAGAATTTTTTGGGAAGAATTTTGTACTTTTGGTTATGCAAGGAGCAAAGAATTTCAGAAATCATATGAATGCAACACTTTCATATTCTCTTTACATTTAAAAGCTCTACATATCAGTTTACCTTTCCCAATTTATTATGAGTCACACTTCAACCGAATAGAAAATGCTTGACCATGTTTAGTTAGGTTTTAACAGTTAATCCAGCCGTGTACATCATCTCACACCATGTGATTCTATTTTTAATTGCAGATGGTAATAATAGCTGAAAATGTTTGAAATGCTTTCAGAAATTGAACTTGTTTTGTGTAACAAAATTTGTTTAGGATTAATTTTAATGTTTCTTAGATATCCAGTTGATCTAATAATTCTGTTTCAGGTACATCAAATAAAGTGGAAAGTAATTCCAAGAGGTTTCACAGCAGTGGGGGAGGAGATCGAAATAATTTGGATGGCAGTCAAAGTGGATTAGAAGGAAAAGATAATGCTGATAATGAAGATCCTTCGGATTTGGTTACTAAAGCACTCAACCCGTTTGGTAATTGCAAATATTGCTTATCATTGCAAATTGCATGGGAAAATAGGAACCAGCAGATTTGTTTTAAGATACAAAGAGGTGTAACTAGGTAGAAATCAGTTTGGGAAATCCTGTTTGAAATAGTTCTGTTCTGTACACAGCAGATGGCACATCTACAGTAACAGCATCTGGGACTGATATTCTAAGTTTCTCTTCTGACTTCCAAAATGTACTTTTCCAGCAGCAAGATCTCTCGGTTTTGGACAGTATTTTAATGTCGCATTTAATGTCTTCATATAAAACAATCTATGAACTACAGTCCAGTCAAATGCAGAATGCAATTTGAAAGTAATGAGTTGGTAATTCAAACACAAACATCACTTAAATTATCCTTACTTGGACATGTTTCAGAGAATGGTTTGTCCCCATCGTCAGCAGTCGGATAACTGCTAACGATGGGGACAAACCGTTCTCCAAAACATGTCCAAGTAAGGATAATTTAAGTGATGTTTATGTTTGACCCTGGCCTCTTTCTACCCGGGAGCGATGGATAACTCCAGGGCTCTTTCCATAGGGCAATATCTGATTTCTTAAAAAGCCCCCCCCCCCCCCCCATCAACAACAACGTCAAGATGGGATGGAATTGGAATTGCCACTTAACACACGTAAACCCCGCAGGGAAGACTACCGAAAACCTCGGTGGGGCAGCCTGGTGATTTAGTACACCTTCTACTAGTTCTGCAGGCTAGTACCCGGGACTTGAGGCAACCCTCTACCTGCTCCGGGCGGCTCTAACCTGGCCAGAAGTACCCGATCTCCCGCAGGTATCGGGAAGACACTTCCCCCTCGAGTCCAACCCAATCCGAACAACTCACCAACGGGAGGGGCTCGGCAGTTCAGCCCGAGGGTCCTCTAGTAACGTCAGAGGTACCACGAGTGCTAAGGGTCCGCAGCACCCGCACCACAGCAGCTGAAGTGGATGGATCCCCTCCCCTACGCGAAGTTGGTTTTTAACACTCCATCACTTACATTTTTAATTTTTTAAGGGCTAGTTATGGAAGCTATTGCTTCCATTTTCAACCTTGAAGACCTCGGTTTTGTTTTTGTAATTTAAGTCCTCCAACGTTAAGTTATATCGGACAGTGAATGAATTGGGTGAAAGGATGCTCAAATGAGTCCAGGGTCCATGGAGCTTACAGTTACTCGACATTCGCCTTGAAGGATATGGGAAAATCCCAGAAAAAACCTTATCCAGATAACTTGCCCGGACCAAGATTTGAACTCGGGACCTATTGAACGTGAGGCGGGCATGTTACCATCTATGCTACCAAGGCAGGCTTGAAGACCTCAGTGTTGGCTGTTATCGTCTGCTATCTTTTATCTGGTAGTGGAATTATGTAACTTTATTTATCAAATTATCGACCAGTGGGATTTCAGACTTTATTATTTAGTCCTTATTTTTCCATATTAAGATGTCAGTTTTTGGTTTATCACCCTTTTTAATAATTTTGGATTTGGGCTAAGGTCATGGGTTTTTTGTTCCAGAAATAAAATTATACTGCTGAGTTATAGTTTTGTTTAAATTTGATTTTTCTAAAATGCTCTTTTACTCTAGTTTTTAGCTTTCTTTTAGTTTGCACTATGTACTATTTTTCACATTCCTTGCAACTTATATGGTATATTGCAAATCTGTTGATTGGTAGGATTTCATCTTTTGTTTTTGAATTTAACAATTTTAATACTGAGTATCTATTTGTAGTTGCCAAGATGATATTTTGTTCTTTAAGATCTTTTTGAATTATGCGAGAGAATGGCTAATTTGCAAATAGGATATTCTCATTGTTAGTGCAAATAGCAGACAACATTAACATAACTCTTTATTGTGACATCCCATGTGTGTGTCCATTACCTTTATCAACAATTTATTATAACTGCAATAAAATCTGTTTGTATACCTTTCCTATTCCAACATTTGTTATGGAACTATTTACATTGGCATAAGAGTGTTTGCTTAGGCTTGTGACAAGCAGAAACACATGCTTTCATTTACATCAGTGGGAACTCTGGTTTTTAGTGGATAGTGCAAATACAAACATGGTATAATTAAATCACCCTTCTTTTGATACACGTTATGTGCAAAAATATTTTTACAGCAACTTGATTCAGTTACAATATGCATATGAATTTAAATAGCTTTGATTAAAAGCATTGTTAAAAGTGAAGCTAATTTTATATTAAAGGAGTTATTCAGTCATATTTTATGAAAACTTAAAACTCACATAAACTATTGTAAAGGTACTGTTTAGTCGTCAGTCAGCTGAGCATGGCACTAGGGTGGTCCTGAAACCATTCCTGTTTTTAATGATTGACCTGAGTAAAGTTTTAATTAAATATGATGCAATAATTAAAATTTAAAGGGAGTCGATTAATCACACTAACAACACTTTTAAATTTTTCCGGAACATGTTTCAGAGACCTTGCCTCTATCCTCAGCCTGCCATTGACTGGTTTTCATTGGTGTAGTTGATGATATTTTGTCATAGGTCTCCTCTGGTGGCGGTTCAAGGAACTTGCTGAACTAATCTTTCTTGGGGATGTCGAAATTGAATACTTTGTTCCTATTTTTTGAAATAAAGATTTGTTCCCATGTGGACAGTTCTTCTTTTCCTGTTGTATCTTTTAGTAGTTTTGGTTCTGGCTTTATGCTGTGTGTGTGGTTTTTTTTTTTCAAAAATGCCTCGCAACTGCTGATTTTTCTAATTGTTTGTTTCTAAAGTGTTCCTTTGCTCTTGTTTCTAAATTTCTTTTCGTTTTTCCAATATAAATTTGACTACAGTCACAGCATTCAATTTGATATATACCAGATTTTTTGTTAGATGGAATGGCATCTTTGATGTTTGAGCAAATTAGGTTTTTTTAAGGAGAAATGGTTGACTAATGCTAGTTTAATGTTTTGGTTTTTGAAGACTTTTTTGAATTTATCATAGGCCCATGGATGGTAAGTGAATTTTTTTAAAATTATATTAGTTTCTGTAGCTGAGAGGGTTGTGGTTTCCTTTATTAGCTTCTTCTTTTTTGCTAAGTTCACTTTTTATCTATTGATGATTTGGGAAAGTCATTTTTTTTGTGCTATTTCAATAATTTTGTTGTATTCTGTTTTGTATTCTTCTGCTGTGACAGGGAAGTTGACCAGTCTGTGTTCTAAACTATTGAGGATTGCCTGTTTGTGGGATCTTGGGTTGTAGCCATTAGGTTTTATGTGCTTATAAATATTAGAAAAAGAAGCATTATTAACAGTGAGGTATTCTCTTCATTTTTTAGTTTGATTTGTGAGTCACTGTTTACACTCAAACTTCACTTACTTGTTGTTGTATAATTGAAACGTTTTCAAGATCATTCGATCTCATCCTCAACTGTTTGGTGACTAACTGAACATTCCTCTTCTTCAATTACTACAGAGCTCCGATCACTCTGCCATCTGGTGTTAGGGGCACTAAGTTTTAATACTTCATTTAATGCCGGGATTTCAAAATTTATAACTTTATCACGGTTTTTTGGTTATTAATACTTTTTCCCAAATATCCAATTCTATGGGTGTACTTTAAGATTTTAACAGTTTAATGTTGTAGCCAATGTTGTGGTTTTCTGTCCAAAAATGGTGTGAAACTGCAGATTTTTCTGTTTGTTTCAACTTAATGTTTCTCTGGTGTTCTTTTTGCCTGGTTAACAAGTTTCTCTTAGTTTTTCCTATGTAGCTTTTTTCACAGGTTTCACAATTTATCTGATAAATTCCTGTTTTCAAATTCTTGGGGATTGAATTTTATAGTGGTTTATTTAGCAAGTTCCTCAGACTGAATTTGTTTTGGGGTGCTAGTTTTAAGTTTAGTTTTTTGAAGATTCGTTCAAATTTTCTAAAAGCCCATGGATGGTAGGTGAATTTTCTATATTGCCAATTTGTGTTTTTAAGTGGTGTGAGAGTGGTATTTTTTTATATTATCTTTAGTTTTTCCTTTCTATTCATCATGTTCCTTATGATGGCTCGGTTGAATCCATTTAATACCGCTGTCACTTTTATGTGTTGTTCTTTCAAAAATTCCTCCTTACTCAGTGGGATGTTGTATAGCCGGTGTTGCAATTACATACAACTCCTCCGATGCACGTACAGTCTTCCTGTCCGTTTGCTAGCACGGCGCTGCTCTGGCTGCTCGCCAAGAACTGACTTGATTCGCCCACTGCTGGCCTTATATAGGGAGATCGCTGTTTCTGGAAGTCTAGCGGTACAGTGAATCATCCCAACTGTTCCAGACGTCAGGGAGAGGGGAAAGAGATGGCTAGTGATGTTTTTCCAACCATCCCCTCGTTAGCGCTACAAGATAAATGGGTAGGCATGGCCGAATGCTTCCCATCACTCACTCAGCCGTCAGTTGAGCGTGCCTTCCGACATTTGGGTGACACTGCTCCCTCCTCAAAGCTGGTCGTCCCAAACAGCATCCTCCTAGTGGGCCAGGCGATCCAGGTGTACCACCAACATCTTTCCTTGGGGCACCTTCTGGATGCGGTAGACCATGTCGTTAATCCTCTTCACCACCCGGTACGGTCCTTGTAATGGCTGCTGAAGCTTTGGGCAGCATCCCTTGGTCCGGGTAGGGCGGTACAACCAGACTAGGTCATCTTGCTGGAACCCTCGGCTGTTGGCTCTCCTGTCGTAGCGGGTCTTCATGCGGTCGCTTGCCTTCTGGATGTTCTGGCGAGCCATCTCGTGCATGTCGTGGATGTGGTCCACCAGGTTCTCCACATACTCGGTTGCTGGCTGTTTTGCCTCCGGAGGGCTTCCAAAACGCAGGTCACAAGTGAGGCGTAACTCTCGGCCGAACATTAAGCTGGCTGGTGTCATCCCAGTTGTGCCGTGTGTAGACGAGCGGTAGGCCAGCAAGAACAGTGGCACATTGATGTCCCAGTCTCGTTGATGGCTGGCCATGACCTTCTTCAGGTGTTCCTCTAAGGTCTTGATGTATCTTTCGACCATGCCATCCGACTGGGGATGTAGAGGCGTTGTGTGGGTCTTGTTCACCCCAAGCCTTTGTAGTGCCTCCTTCATTAGGTTGGACTCAAAATAGGTACCCTGGTCACTGTGCAGCTCTAACGGCACCCCAAATCGGCAGAACACTTGCTCCACGAGGCAGTCTGTGATTGTCTTTGCCTCTTGGTTCGGGATGGCATACACCTCCGGCCACTTGGTGAAGTAGTCCATGACCACCATTAGGTACTTGTTGCCTAGGTCGGAAACTGGGGAATGGTCCAGCTATATCCACAGCGATCCGTTCGATTGGCGATCCGACATTGTTCTGCTGTATGCGACCCCGGCTCCTAGTCTGGGGGCCGCAACTAGCCGCGCACACGTGACATTGACGGCACCATCTCATGGCGTCTGCTCGGAGTCTGTCAGTAATAGCGCTGCCGTAGTTTGTCAATCGTTTGGTTCGCACCCAGGTTTCCTCCTGAAGTACCGGCGTGCACTTCCTCCAAAACTTCCGGGATCTTACTCCGGGAAGTACCAACTGTTCTCTCTGCATCCTCCCATCGGGTGATTACCATACCCGGAACAGCACGCCCTCTCTGGTCTTCAACGAGTCCCATTGGGCCCAGTACGACTTTTAGGTGGCGCTCCTCGTTGTGATGTCCTCCCAGGTTGGTCTTGTCCCTGCCTCCACTTCCCTCAAGAGTGACGCCAAGTCTGCGTCCGCCAGCTGCTCCCTCCTCAGGCCTGCGCTATCCCAGTCGTCCGCAGGCACTGCCGTGACTACTCGGACTGCTGCGGCACGCTCCTTATCTTCCACTCTTGTGCACTGGCCGCACTCTTCTGGACAGGGTCTTCGGGACATAGCGTCTGCGTTACCGTGGCTCTTCCCTCTGCGATGTTCCGAGGTGAAGTCGTACTCATGCAGCCTCTGGAACCAACGTTCGGTCTGGCGTTCCAGGTTCTTAAAGCTCAATGGTCAGTCCTCAGTTGGAATGGCTGACCATACAGGTACTGACCTCCAAGGTCTTTACTACCACCATTAACTCTCGTCGGGTGACGCAGTATTTCTTCTCTGCCTTGGATAGCGTCTTGCTGTAGTAGGCTATCACCCGCTCTTGGCCGTCCTGGATCTGCGATAGGATGCCTCTAATGCAATGGTCGCTGGCGTCAGTGTCCACAATGAAGGCGCCACCTGGTTGTGGAAAACCCAAAATTGGAGCACTGGGTCTTCTTCAGGTGCTGGAAAGCATCTTCGGCATCCTCAGTCCACACATAAGGCCGGTGCTCCTCTTGTCAGGTGGGTGAGGGGTTTGGCGATGTTGGAGAACCCCTTTATGAAGCATCGATAATAACTGCACAGCCCCAGGAAACTGCAACTCTTTCTTATCCTTTGGGCGAGGCCAATCTCTCACAGCCTGTCTTCTCCGGGTCTGTGGCCACTCCGGTTGCTGAGATTGTGGCCCAAGTAGTTGACTTCCTTGCGGAAGAGCTGGCACTTCTTTGCATTCAGCTTCAAGTTGGTCGCCTGCAGTCTCTGTAGCACTTCACTCAGATTCTTTAGATGGTCCTCAAAAGTGTTACCGACGATGATGATGTCCAGGTATAGCAGGCAGGCGTCGTCAGTCCTCTCATCACTGACTCCATGAGGCGTTGGAAGGTAGCTGGTGCATTGCAGAGGCCAAAGGGCATAACTGTGAACTGCCAAAGACCTTGACCTGTCGAGAATGTGGTCTTCTCATTGTCTCTCGGGTCTAGAGCTACCTACCAGTAGCCCGACTTCAGGTCCAGGTCGAGAACCACTGTGCACCAGCTAGCGTGTCCAGGGTGTCGTCAATCCGGGGTAAGGGAAAACAGTCCTTCCGAGTGACAGCATTCAGTTTTCTGTAGTCTACACAGAAGCGTAGCTCTCCGTTCTTCTTCGTCACCAGGACTACAGGGGAACACCAAGGGCTGTCAGACTCTTCAGTCACTCCCCTGGATCTCATGTCCTCCAGCATGTCTCGTACCGCCCCTTGCTTCGCCAGCGGTACGCTTCTAGGTGGTTGCCGAATAGGCCGCACGTCCCCGGTGTCAATGCGGTGAAGCACTTTGTCCGTGCGGCCATAGTAACTGTTACCTTGGCCGAAGATGTATTGTCTCAGCAGTTGCCGAACCTTCTCTAACTGTTCTGTAGTCAGGTGGTCGGCCGCCCTCTCCAGTAAGCCTTCTAGCCGGGGCCCCAGGTGTTGCGTCGGCACCGGCTCCTGTATCTTGTCGATTGCTGTTACGCTCACCACGGACTGGACGTCGTGATCAGTGTCCGTTGGATTTAGCAGTCTCACTGGCACCTCCTCTCGGCACGGCAGCAATGCTCTGGTTACACATAGTCCGTGTACAGGCGTCATCTGGTCCAGCATCATGTTCCTGGTTCTCTGGCCTTCCAGTCGCGCCGTCACCACCTCCTCGCTCCTCGCGGGGACAACCACGTCTTCGTTCAAGACGATCCTGCAGATTCCAAGGCGCTCTTCGGATTGACGGAGTATAACCTCTTCTCCGTTGAGTCGCAGGACCTTTCTGCCGACGTCGACCGTCGCCTCATGGCTCCTGAGGGCATCCAGTCCCAGAATCACCTCCTCAGCCACCTTCGCGACGAACACCCACAGACGTACGGCACTCCGTCCCAAGGTCAACTTCAATAGGGCCTCCTTCTGCACAGGCAAGGTGTCGCCCGATGCCGTCACAAGCTGGTATGTTCGGCTCGGTTTCCTCGTCGGCAAACCCTTCGCCACGTCAGGTCTGATGATGGTCACGGCCGCCCTGGTGTCCACTAGCACGCAGCATGGCTTTCCTCTCACCCAACCGTCCGCGATAAGGCTGTCATCCATCCGCCGGCTGACGGCACGCAGTGTCGCTCGAGGAGATGGTGTGGACGGCACCGACGTGCTTCTCGCCATGCCGGGTCGTACTCGTTCTTCCGGCTGCTCTTCCGGGTGTCGGCAGTCTCTCTCTAGGTGTCCCGGCTGTCCACACCCGCAACACAGGCCACTAGGTCTTCGCCGGCGTCCCTCGGCTAGTCTTCTGTCTCCGGTGTAGCGGACACTCCTCGTTCTCGACGTTGGGGTAGCCGTCACCTTGGCCGCCTCCATCCTCACTGCTGCCGTCAGCGCCTCGTGGATGGTTGTGTAGTCACCGAGCATTAGGCGCTGACATATCTCGGTGTCTCGTACCCCTCGACAAAGGCGTAGGCGGCTTCCCGGGATACGAACTCTGGTGGAAGGTCAACCAAGGCCTTGCTAGCCAGCTGCTCAATCGCCAGGGCGAACTCCTGCAGCGCCTCCCCGGGCTGTTGCGACCTTGTCTTCAGCTGACTGTGGTAGGCTGCGGCTAGGCGGGGGTTCCCGAACCGGTTCTCCAAGGCTTCCCAGATATCCTTGGGAGCCGCCGCTGTCTGGACAAAAAAAAAATAAAATAAAAAAAGATCTGCATTACTATGCCTTGGTATCTAGTTTCTAAACCAAGACATCACGTCCACCGATTTTATTTCTCATTTTTATACTTTATTAAGTACATCCAATTTTTGCAGACAGCGTTTAGGACTTCTGCGGCCCGTCCCTGGAGGCTGGCTATTAGCTGTGCGGCCTCTTCCTCCGGTGACCACTTGTTATGCCTGCCTGGCGGCCGGAGACCTCGAAAGTTGACGCGCCGTCATATTTCGGAGGTTTGACGCGCGCCGATGTGTTTCGTACCGGCGCGTCGGCCTTCAAATCCATTAACCTCCTGCCGACGACGTCCTCCACCATGGCATTCAGGGACTTGACGCTGCTATCGGCCTTTCCTTCCAGGTTGTTAACGCGGTTAGCAAGGTCTTCGATGTCTTCCACCATGGCGTGCAGGGACTTGGCGTTACTGTCGGCCTTTTCCTGTAGGTCATTGAAGCGGTTCGCCCCTCAAAACCCAACCTCTGTGGTCCTCGTCCCGAGGGGTGGGCAACAGGAAGTAGGGGACTGACTGATGGGGTGATGTACGGTGGGGACTTGGTGTACCCCAGGACCGCTACGGCTGCCGAGAAGGCCCATCAGTAACCCTGAAAACTGGCAGAAGAGGCTCCGGTATTTTCCCCCAGGGACCTACTACGGTAGGTATGGGATTGGCGATCCCGGGGTCCCTAGCCATTCACCCTCAATTCATCCCCTTCATCTCCATCAACTGTGCCACGTGTAGCTACTGCTTGTCAGTAAGCATCACCTTCTTCCCCTTCTAGTTTTTTATTATAATTATTAGCACTTAAGGTCTTAGGTTTATAACTCCTGTCTCACCAGCAGGGATCTTTCCTATCTCCGTGGTTCTGTCCCACGGTTTTCAGCGCGGCTTCCGACATGTGTGCTCTCCAGAGGTCTCAAAAGTGAAGGTTGAGCGGACCCTTCGCACTGCCCCTATGTGTAGCCTTAGGTGCGGAGCCCGTCCACACCGTCAAGTACACCCACGTAGCTCCTTGAGGGCCCGGTCTGTGGTAATCTCCCGACGGCTGCGTTTGCCGTTGGGTTAGTATCACGGACCGGACGTGTTACCGCTGACGGAACCCCGGTGTAATCAACCACAAGTCCCCTGAATCCGCGTGTGCCTATTACACGCATGCGCGGCCTAAAGTGGGGAGCCACAGGCGGTTATTCCTGTGGTAGGGGCATAAAGCCGGGGTGTGCGTGGTGAACGGTTTACCCATACGGACAAGCAGTGGATATTGAAGGGTAGCTTTTCTGAGGTACAAATGAGATCGGTCATGGGTGAGGTCCCCATGACGGCACAGACCGTGATGATTCGGTGTCTTTTTTCTTTAACCCCCGGATGGCAGGCTGACGCCGACGGTTCCGGATGGGGGTCTCTATCATCATGTCTCCGCGCAAAACCTCCTTCATTGACCCTTATTTATTGATGACCTTGGCATGCGATGGAAAAACGTTTAAGGATATTAGCCCATTCTACATAAAGCGTGAAATAGATAAAATCAGTGGCCCTGTCAAAAACGCTACGCGTCTCAGAGACGGCAACCTACTATTAGAGACCACAACTGCAGAGCAATCTAAAAAACTGCAAAAGGCGACTTTGTTGGGCTCCTACCCGATCCGGGTAGCCCCACACAAAACACTTAACACCTGCAGAGGAGTAGTCACCACCTCCAGCCTAGATGGTCTAGCGAACGAAGAAATAGTAAGTTGCCTCTCTGATCAACTTGTTTGTCAGGCGTACCGCTTAACACGGAAACAAGATGGCAAGGAGTACCCACTACGTACGGTATTTCTAACTTTTGCTGGGACGAAGTTACCCGAATACATATATTGCGGCTACGAACGTGCTAGCGTCCGCCAGTATGTCCCGAACCCCATGCGCTGCTTCCAATGTCAGCGGTTCGGACATACGAAGGTCACATGTACCAATCCTGCTCTTTGTGAGCAATGTGGCCTACCGAAGCACGACGATCCTAACTGCAGTCGAACACCTTGTTGCGTGAACTGTGGCGGTAGTCATCCCTCCAGCTCGCGACAGTGCCCTAGATTCATGGACGAAAAAAGCATACAGGAGCTACGTGTAAAGGAACGCCTGACTTTTCCAGAGGCACGACGGCGCTTTGAACAACTGAAGCCTGCGACTACTGGATATGCATCAGCAGCTCGCCGTACTCCTAACACCACTGTTGCTGTTCAACACGTCCCTGTCGCCCACGCATCCACGCAGACTGACTTTCTAGCCGTTAAACCTTCGTCTCAGACTGTTAGTATATCCACCAGCACTACCTCCGCTTCAACCGTACAAACTCCAACCACCAAGCCATCACCGAGTAACAACAATCCAGTAGTGAATGTGAAAAACCGATCCCGGCCACAACATCGATCACGAAGTCGCTCGCCTACTATTAGATCCCGGTCTCGTTCTACGAGCCGTAGGAGTTCTGACTCCCGAACATCAGCGGAGTCACAGGAGGCTAACGATTTTCGAGTCGTAGGGCCCAAGTCAGCCAAGGTCAAGAAAAAAGTTAAAACGGCCCGTTAAAAACTCTTCATGGAAATAATCCAGTGGAATGTCAATGGTTTTCGAGCTCGTGCTCAAGACCTACAATATTTAGTCTCTCAACGGTCACCGTCAATTATTTGCCTCCAGGAAACCCACTTACATCCCAATCACTCGTTACACCTTCACTGTTTCTCTGCCTTTAGAAGCGACTCTCTTGCAGGTATGCGTGCAAGCGGTGGCGTTGCTACCTTAGTGGCGCCTAACATCTCAGCCGCCAACGTTCCTCTCACCACACCATTGCAAGCTGTGGCCGTTCGGATACAGCTGGAGAGCATCATTTTTACCATCTGCAACATCTACCTGCCGCAGCTCAGTATAGTTCCAGAGCGTGATCTTCAAGCTCTGTTGGCACAGCTCCCCTCACCACTACTCCTTGTGGGAGATTTGAATGCCAAGCACACGCTCTGGGGATCAGACACTGATGACGCCCGTGGATGCCTCCTCGTAGACGTCTTCGATAAGTCTGACCTGCTTCTGCTAAATACTGGTGACCCGACATTCCTATCATCCGCTTATGGTACACATTCCGTACTAGACCTTTCTTTCTGCAGTCCGTCATTAGTACCACTACTTGAGTGGTCAGTACTTTCCGACCTCTTTGGCAGTGATCACTACCCCATTAACATACATTTTTCTGGCCGCCAATGTGTACCGTCTCGACATCCTCGCTGGATTATTTCCAAAGCTAACTGGGGAAAATTCCAATCCCTGATACACCTCATCGATGATGGTTTCGACGCCATCGACAAAATGGTGGAATATTTTACTTGCTCGATCCTGCTCGCAGCAGAATCCAGCATTCCTCGAGGTTCACCTACACCACGTCGTATCCCTGTACCGTGGTGGTCCGAGGAATGCAGTGCTTTGCGCGTTTTTCAGCGGCACCCGACGGAAGGGAACTTCGTCGCCTTCAAACGTTCTCGCGCTAGGGCACGCTTCATACTGCGCAACGCAAAACGTAAATCCTGGGAAGCCTATGTGTCTTCGCTTTCCCGGCGCAGCTCTACCCAACAAGTATGGTCAGCTGTTCGGCGGATGTATGGCAAGTATCGCCGGACGGTAATTCCCGGCCTTGCCATCAACGGTTCCATGTACACCACCGAGCAGGAAATAGCTGAAGCCCTAGCTACCACATTTGCTGCTACTAGCCAAACTGCCCGCTATGACGCTCTCTTCCTGCCTATTAAGGAAAAGGCGGAGCGGGTACCACTGAATTTTAATAGTGACTGCACCGAGCCGTACAATCAACCTTTTACCGCAGCCGAGCTCGCCCATTCTCTGGCATTAGCAAAGGATTCTTCTCCAGGTCCCGATGACGTACACCGACAGATGCTGCTACATCTTCCATCCGAGGCGCTATCTTTCCTTTTAAACATCTATAACCGCATTTGGCATGAGCGGGTTTTCCCTTCCTCCTGGCGAGAGGGTATTGTCATCCCCATCCCTCGTCCTGGAAAGGACCGCACGCTCCCATCTAGCTACCGCCCCATTTGCCTGACGAGTGTCATCTGTAAGACGTTGGAGCGAATGATAAACGCTCGGTTAAATTGGTGGCTAGAAAAGCATAACCATCTGTCCAACTTGCAATGCGGTTTTCGTCGCCATCGCTCAAGTGTCGATAATCTAGCACGCCTTGAGGGGTATATCTCCGATGCCTTTTTATTGAAACAGCACGTCGTGGGCGTGTTCCTGGACCTGGAGAAGGCCTATGACACCACCTGGCGGTACGGCATACTCCGTAACCTACATGGTTACGGCATGCGTGGTCATCTGCCCGAGTTTTTATGCAATTTTTTAAAACTTCGCCGTTTTCGTGTGCGGATAGGGAAAACGATATCCCAGGAACGGATACAGGAGAACGGTGTACCTCAAGGGTCGATTTTGAGCGTCACCCTTTTTGCCGTAGCGATTAACGGCATCACTAGTGCCGTTCGAAGTGGAATTCCATCATCCCTCTATGTTGACGACTTCGCTATCTATTATAGGTCTGCCAACATAGATCACATTGAGCGCCAACTGCAGCTCACCATTACCCAGCTAGCAGCTTGGGCGCTTCAAACCGGCTTCCGTTTTTCAGCTGAGAAGACGCAGTGTATCCACTTTCACCGCCTAAGAGGTATTCACCCGGCTCCTGATCTTCATTTGAACGGCACACGCCTGCCATTTGTCCCGCACCTGAAGTTCTTGGGCCTGTACTTAGACCGACAGCTCAACTGGGAGCACCACATTCGTCACCTTCGAGCCTCTTGCGATCGTTCTCTTCGGGTGCTGAAGGTATTATCTGGAGCATCTTGGGGGGGCGATCGCACGGTAATGTTAAGGCTGTACCGCTCTCTGGTTCGGTCCAAGCTGGACTATGGTAGTTTTATTTATGGCGCAGCGACCGCCTCTAAACTTCGCCTTTTAGACACCGTGCATCATACTGGCATCCGCCTTGCCACAGGAGCTTTCCGCACCAGTCGAGTCGACTGCCTGTATGCAGACTCAGGCGAACCTCCACTCCATATTCGTCGCTCGCTGTTACTCTGCTCATACGTCTCGAAGTTGGCTAGTTATCCCAATCATCCTTGTTTTAAACCAGTTTTGAGTCCAGACTTAGTCCACCGTTATATGCGCCCTGTTTCTCGGACACGCCCCATGGGAATAAGATTTCTGGATCTCCTACATTCCCATGGGCTCCGAATGCCTCGCGTGGAGAGGTCGTCCATCAGCCCTTATCCTGCTTGGCAACTGGATCGTGCGCGGTTCGATCTCGCACTTTCCAGCAACTCTAAACTCGCTACTCCACATTCGGTGTTCCAACAACTTTTTGCCGAACTACTGGGCCGTTACCCTAACTATGTTCCGGTCTTTACAGACGGTTCTCAGCTAGGTAGCACTACGGGTTGCGCTTTCTTTATTAACGGTGAGGCTCATAAATTTCGCCTTCTGGACTCTACTTCGGTCTTCTCAGCAGAGTTGTATGCCATCCTCTACCTGCTCCTTTTTATTTGCAAGTTAGCTCCTGGCTCTTTTATTGTCTGCACTGACTCTCTGAGTGCGCTTCAGGCTTTGCAACAGCACACTGCCGCTCAGACCCTCGTTTTAAAAATACAGGCCCAGATCTCGCAAATGCTCAGGCGCGGGTACAATTTTGTTTTTACTTGGATCCCAGGCCATGTGGGGATTTCCGGAAACGAGGAGGCGGACGCGGCTGCAAAGCTCGCTTGCCGTTTGCCCCGGAGTTTAACAACTACTGTGCCATACCAGGATGTGCAACGTTTTTTCCATCGCCACCTACTATCTGCTTGGCAGCAATCCTGGACAGCTTTACAAGGCACACAACTCCGGGCAATTAAAGAGAGCATACGACCCTGGCTAACTTCCTGCAGGGATAACCGGCGAGCCGAGGTGATACTCACCCGGCTCAGAATTGGGCACACACGAGCCACTCATGGCCATTTGTTAAGAAGGGAACCGGCCCCAGTGTGTGCTCCGTGTGCCGTACGCCTCACTGTGCGGCATATTTTACTGGATTGCCCGCAGTACGCCCGCGTTCGCCAGTCTTTGGGCTTGGGAGCTAACTTGCTCAGTATTTTAGGTGACGACCCAGTGGCCGTGGATAAGGCACTGCGGTTTGTTTTTAAAATCGGTTTTAACACACAAGTATGACTTGTATTTTATATTTATTAATTTTTAGAGCTTTTAAATTAGGACAGTGATGAATTTTTATGTAGTTTTAACAGTTGTGTGTATATTTTATTAAACCTTTTTAGCTTGATTAGTGTCGTTTTTAGGTTTTAATGTTGACTTAGGGCCCAAATGACCTTGCTGTCGACGGGCCCTAAAACTCCACACTCACTCACTTGAAGCGGTTCGCCAGGTCCTCGACGCCCTCGTCCACTTGGCCCATCCGCTTGCCCAGCTCCGTCACGTCATCCCCCACGCCGGCCAACCGATCTTCAAATTTGGCGGCGAGAGCCTTGTTCGCCACTTTAATTTTCTTGGTCAATTCGGTCTTTATTTCTTTCAGTTCCGCTGCAAGGTTGTTGTTTGCCATCTCCATCTTCGTTGTTAATTCGTTCATCTTCGCAGCCAAGGTGTTATTTGCCGTCTCCAACTTTTCTAAAATCTGTGCCAATGCAGCCTCCATCGCTGTAACATCCCACTTACTGACACCAGTTGTGACTTCGTGGGTTCGTGAAATTAAAAGTCCAATTGCACAAACTCAAAATGTTCTTTATTTCCACCGAATTACAGTTGGAACACTTGCCGATTACATAGAATTACGTAGCGCACACAATTACAATTCACCAGTTCGTCTGTCACAGGTCCACGTCGCACTCACAATTACGTACAACTCCTCCGATGCACGTACACAGTCTTCCCGTCCATTCGCTAGCACGGCACTCCTCCGGCTGCTCGCCAAGAACTGACTTGACTCGCCCACTGCAGGCCTTATATAGCGAGATCGCTGTTTCTGGAAGTCTCGCAGTACAGTGAATCATCCCAACTGTTCCAGACGGCAGGGAGAGGTGAAAGAGATGGCTAGTGATGTTTTTCCAACCATCCCCTCGTTAGCGCAACAAAAATAAATGGGTAGGCGTTGCCGAATGCTTCCCATCACTCACTCAGCTGTCAGTTGTTCGTGCCTTCCGACAATAGGGTGACCCTATTGCAAAGATGTCATCTACATATCGTTGGCAGAGTTCGAATATCTAAGGGAAACCTTTGGTGATCCTTATTTCTAATGCACTCATGTACAGATCGGCCAGGAAGGGTGATAGGGGGTTGCCCATTGCTAAACCTGAAGTTTGGTGGAAATATTTTGTTTGAAACTGGAAGAAATTTTGTTCTATGCATAATTTGGTTAGTTCGATGTAATCTGAAATTTCAGGTGATGACATTCCAAGTGATTTGAGCCATTTTTCTATCAACGGTGGGAGTTGATTAACTGGTATGCTGGGAAACAGTGATTTAACATCAAACGAGACTAGTGTGTCCTCTTTTAGTTCAGTATCCTTAATGTGTTCTATAAGTTCATAGGTGTTTTTTATGCTTAGGCTGTCGAATTTTGGAAACATTTTATCATAACAACACTGTTTTCAACACTTCCAAGAAAGGAAATGATGCAATAAGTTGCAGTAAAGTTCCTTTTTGTTATATTTATACCAAACTTGGTATTTAAGTCCTTGGTTGCAAAACAAAACTTTTTTAAGAACGCCTCCCCCCCCCCCAATACATTTCAAATACCATTTCCATGCACCATTTTTCCCTTCCTTATTTTCTTGAAAAACATATATGATTTGAAAGTAATGAGTCGGTAATTCAAAAACAAACATCACTTAAATTATACTTACTTGGACATGTTTCGGAGAATGTTTTTTATTAAAATCCATATGTTTAAAATATTTGTATTACAGAAAATAGAATTTTCTAGGAAGCATTTTCTACTTTTGGTTAGCAAAAAGCAAAGAATTTCAGAAAAGTCTTTTAATATGCATATTAATGTGTGTAATTAATTAGTTTAGACTTATCCAGCCTAAAATTTGTTTCAACTCTTTTAAAAGAATAAATTACAACCCATTGACCCCAATACATCTTGCTCATTATGTGAAATGAAGCAAATTTCACTTTTGTTGTAGTTCTTGGCTGTTTGATGAACACTATGGTTATGGCATTTTTGCTACTGTCTTATAAGAAGAATCAAGAACCAAAACATGTCTGCAAGAATATGTTTGGCCAGCATTATATCTAAATCCTTAAATTTATTTTCTCTTACAGTGGAAATTAATGCTGCAAGAGTAAATAATGAGGCAAGTCGAATACTGGATTATGCCAGTGAGTCGGACAGTGATGTTGATGTGACTGTGCGTGGAGAAACAGCAGAGAATATGTCCTCAGATGCTGAAAGTGTGGATAGTCAGCTGGAGGACCAATTCAAGTAAGTGTGCAAGAATAATCCTCTTTGTTTCGAACCTATCCTTTTGCTGTTAGAAGTGAGAAATGAAAGCTATTTCTCACAATGAAGTGAAATATTTTATTTCTTTGGTAAACAATCAAATGGGTCATAAAGGTCCTTCTTTTGTCCCATCAAAATTTAGTTATTAATTAGATAATCTAGAATTAAATAGTTATGTTGATTAGCTCACCATATGCATTTTCCATGAGCACCCCTTAATAGGAGGCCATTGCCTTACTCAAGATATTAATTTGCTATATCAATCATTTTGCTTCGTGTCCAAAGGAAATGAATATCTCGAATCTTGGTCAGGGTGAGTTACCTGAATAAGGTTTTTCCGGAGTTTTCCCTTATCCTTAGAGAGGAATGTCGGGTAGCTCTAAGCTCCATGGACCCTGGACACATTTGAGCATTATTTCACCCATTTCATTCACCGTCCGATATGACTTAACGTTGGAGAACATAACATTACCAAAAAAAAAAAAAAAAAAAAAATGAATATCTGTCAAAGATTATGTAGAAAATGAAGCTAGCTACAGTGAAGTAATGAATATTATACAAATATAACAATTTGTAACAAACACTTCACTTAACTTAAGAAAATGTCAATTCTTCTTTCTAATTGAAATTGATTTCACGAACTCTTGTCCGCATCTTCAGTCAAAGAAAACCCTTCTTTGACTGAAGATGCGGACAAGAGTTCGTGCAATCAATTACAATTAGACAGAAGAATTGGCATTTTCTTAAGTTAAGTGAATTGTTTGTTACAAATTGTTATGTTTGTATAATCTGTCGAAAAGAGTTGAAGTCATTGAGGAGTTTTAAAGATTTCCTCACTTGATAAGCTTGGTTGATGGAACTTCTTCCTTCATATTTGGTGAAGTAGTAGTTTCAGTTAAGTTTGATCATCAAGAGATTTCCAAGCTTCTAATTGAATAATTGTCTGACCTTGAAAGAAGAAATAAAATTTGTTTCCCCTCCTGATTTTTTTTTTTTTTTTTTTAATTTTAAATCTTGAAACAAAGAAGCCTTTGCTTTAAAGCCTGGTGTGCTTTTCTTAGAAGCTATTTAATTACAGTTTATAACAAATAATAGATATATTTTGAAAACTTAATTTTAATGCAATTACTAAATTCCATTAAAGTATATGGAAACTATAGGTAATGCGTTTTTACAAATGTAAACCACTGTTTGTAATTTATATATGGAAGAAGCTAGAAACAGTGATGTGTTAAGATGTAATTTACTTAAAATGAATCGGCACAGGTTGGTGTACACGCCCTTGAACGAACAAGAGTATCATCTAGAATATGAATATATGATAAACACAGCTCAAAACAATGGTTTCAACAAAGTAACAATGTACAAGAAAATTACAAATGCTAAATGACAGAAATATATCAAAGATACCACAAATCTTGTCAAAGAAGAAAAATAATTTAAATTTAAGAAATTCACATATCATCCAAAAACACTTTACAAATTTAAGAAGATTTTTATAAAGACATCAGCCTAGCCCCATAGAATGAGTTTAGCATAGAGAAATTACTTTGTAATAGATTAAAATACCCTATACCACAAGACAAAAAAGTTGGAATTTACAAAATCAATTGTTCCGATTGTAATAAAGTATATCTAGGCAAAACAAAAATAAATCTGGAAACCAGACTAATGGAACATGAGATGCTTAAAATACTGTCACGAACCCATTATTTACGATAGTGTGCTGCTCGGAGAGATAATGGATGGATAGTGTGTCACGGAGATAAACAGCCTGTCTAAGCAGATAAAAATAGCGCGGAGATAAAAGGCTGGCCGACAGAGATAAAGTTATGCATCTGGAATGTTCGGGTTTCGTCTAGTGACAGAACATTAGATTTCTTGTTTGTTACAGAATATATCAGAAATATCTAGCGATATCAGTAGAGGTATTTAAGGAAGTAGCGACTTGCCAACGGACAGTAGTAAACAGTGTTGTTTTAAACAAGAGTTGTAATTGAAACTGGTGTGAACTCTTTGTTGTGGTCAACGACCTTGGTAGATTTTAATTGTGTATGTGACGTAATGCTGCTATGGTAAGAATTGAACAGTGCATTTCTGTGGAAATAAAGAACATTTTGAATTTCAGCAACTTGGACTTTTTAATTCTACGAACCCACAAAGTCACAATACTTACAAATTAACAAATCTGTAGTTTCACTCCATTTCTGGACAACCAACCACAACATCAAACTGAACATTACCAGCAGAATTGATACATGGGAGAAGCTCTTCATTTTGAAAAACAAACAGTTAATTAATTTTGGTTTGCCACCACCAAGTACCCTCTGGAAGTACATTTCACTTCTTCATGATAGGCAACCACCACCACCACCACCACCACCACCACCACCACCACCACCACCACCACCACCACCACCACCAACACCAACACCAACACCAACACCAACACCAACACCAACACCAACACCAACACCAACACCAACACCAACACCACCAACACCAACACCACCAACACCAACACCAACACCACCAACACCAACACCAACATTAGGATTAGAAAGTCTACAGTGATATTATTATTAATATTATTATTATTATTATTATTATTATTATTATTATTATTATTATTATTATTATTATTATTATTATTATTATTATTATTATTATTATTATTAAATGGATTAGCTACTTAATTGCTATTCATTAATTCACTAAAATTTGATTTCTGTGTATATCATTGTAGACATGCTGGAGTTTATACAGCAGAAGAGGTGATGTTTGTAGCAAGAGATAAACTTATTCGCTTGCAGTCACTGTACATAGAGCAGTTCCGAAGGTTGCAGCATACATTGCGTGAGAGGCGTCGTCAATATCTTCATTCTCTGAAGCGTGAAAAGGAAACTTTATGTAAGAATATTAATTTATTTCATGCAAAATATTGATGAATGCTTTTTCAAACTTTCTCAATTTATAATTGTTAGTGAAAACTAGAATAGAATACTAATTTGCTTTTGCTAACTTTTAGTTAGATTGTACATATTTCTTCTGTATTTTAGGATCTATAATATACTTTTGGTACAAGGAGAATTCGTTATTTGCATATCTGAAGTTATTAATTACAAATATCTTCAAAATGTTTTGAGTAATTAATTAAAAGTGTATCTTCCATTTGGTTGATGTTCTGCATATATGGCAACACTTTGAAGACTAATTAAAAGAAAATAGTGAGTTTTTGAGACTGAAAACTGGAAGCAGAATAGCATGTTACATTTTGGTTCATACTGTGCTGGGAACAAAGAACAAATGCATATAGCTGAACAAATCAATTGCAAAGCGAGTTTGGAATCATTTGTTTCAAACTAATTAAATAGCTAGTTTTCAGTTGCATGTGATACTTTACTTGAAAAAGGAATGATCAGTGAATCTGAGGGAATTGGGACAAACAGTTGCCAGGATCAGATACGTCAAGATATAGTGAGAGTGTCAATAAACCAACTACAAATATATAGAAATTTAACTGCATTTGAACACCACAGTGAAGCGAAATAATTATTAAATTATAGATGAGTCATATTTATTACACATCAGCTTCACTTACATACCTAATTTGAGGACATGTTTCACGAACCATCGTTTGCATCGGCGGCTCTTGTGCAACTCCGCATAATAAATACGACTCATCTATAATTTAACAACTACAAATAGTTTTTACGAATGATTTCTGCAGCTTTCTGTTTTTGTATTACCAGCCATAATTCTTAATGCCATCTCTTGTAGCTTAAATATTATATCATTTATTGTAGCACTTCCCCACAGTGTTAGTTCATATGATAGTAACGAATGAAGATAAGAAAAAATAACAGGTTCTGAAAACCATAAATGCTACTTGAGCCTTCAGCTGACAGAACAAAAATGGCTTGGCTCAGCTTGTCTGCTGACTTCTCTTTGACTACCCATAAACATAGAAATTTAGTTTAAAATTTAGTTCAAAGTTAACCAATTTGAAACCAATTCTGATGCAAGGATTTTCCACTTTTCTACAAGCCTTTTGCTGGAAATTTGAATGCTATTGTTTTCTCTTCATTTACAAGAAACCTATTGACTTTAAACCAGTTTAACCATATTTTTATGCAGGAAATAATTTCACTTACTTGACTTTAAATATAAAATGTTCTGTAAACTATTGCTTCCTGGACTGCTGGCAATAATGAAGACAGGATTATAGGTGGTAGTTTCAGAAGTGGTGTCATTTGTTTTCTTCTAGTAAAACCATGGAGATTTGAAATACCACCATTACCAACTTAACGTTTCATCATAAGAAATCCAATGGAACCATTTGTGCAAGCATCACCTGTAATCAATCCTGTCTCAAGTATTGCCAGTCACAGGTTTAAGGATAGAAGGAGTAGCTTCTTAAAAATTTTCCACATTTAAACTCAATTAAATGAAGTTAATGACACAAATCCAGCTCAACAATCATTCTAGTTATTGTTTCACTTTACTGTTTCAAACTTCTAACCACAAAATCAGTATGTATATACACAACTTTCAGTTTCTACAAGGGTCATCCAATAAATAAGTTTCCTTATTTTTTTTCTCTGCAAACCACATGTTTTAAAATTAAGTTGGTACCCAGAAACTTTAATGGGGTATGGTGGCTGCTCTTGACCTTCAACAGCACAAGCTTGCTCCACATTCACCAGTATGGCACCAGCTGACATGGCACTACCACTTGAAAGTGTGTCCACATTTGAAATCCATTCTGTTATTCACTTTTTCACGGCAGAAAATGAAATGACTTAATATTCATCACCGTTTACTGTGTGTTTATGGTGAAGGATGCATGAGCATCCAAATGGTTCACCTCTGGCATTCATGGATCCTGGAAAGATGGCAAAATGTGCATGATGCACCCAGCGGCAGGCCAACTACCTCTACAGGCAGTACAGCCATTGTTGCAATTCGGAATATGGTGGAATATGATGCATCAGCATTGCTGAGACAATTCGACTGCCTCCTGGTATGGAAATTGGACCCTTCTTTTTTGCGACGATCCTGTCAGATGTCTTGTAGTAGTGAAAAGTCTGTTCAAGATGGTTCCCATGTTTGCTTACAGATGCTCAAGAGCAACAACGGATTGAGGCAGAACTTCAAATGTGACTTTTGTCCCATCTGCATTATTCTCTGGATCTTGCCGCAAATGATTTCCATTTCTTTCCACAACTCAAGTCGCACCTTGGAGGCAATTACTTTATGACTGATTAAGAGGTGGACGCTGAGATGAACCCTGGCTATGAAGTCAGGACCGGCCTTAATATGACAAAGGTATCAAAAAACTGCTGCCAAGATACCAAAAGTTTCAACAGACACGGTGACTGTGTGGAGAAGTAGTGTATGAGTTGTAGAATGAAACTAAAATATTTCAAAAGTGTAAATAACCCAATTGTATTTTTTGTAAAATAGGTAAGCTTATTTGTTGGATGATCCTTGTATGAATGCATGCTTCAATTGATTACATGCTACTGATGGTTCACTTAAAAAGAAGTTTTTAAATTTCTTCTGAAGTTGTTTTTGTATCTATATTCTACATTAATTTCCATACAAATTAATTTTTGCCATATATGGAGAATTGTCATTCCAGAACACATTAAAGAAAAATATGGTAGTAATTGGCAAAATGGTTAACCAAGTCATTGATCAAAGTTTTAGTATATAGCACTTTCTATCATAACTATATTGATTAATGTATACATTTTGTTTTATTAGCAAGTATTTCTAACCAGAGCAGAGAATCTTATCGAGAGCAGAAATTGTACGAGAAACTTCGTGCTTTAAATCATTACCACAAGCGCAGTGGAGTAGAGGCCGTATTGCATAAGAAAGCCTTGGAACGACGTGCTCAAGCAACTGAAGGAGTCACTGTGAGGCCAGCGCCCACTGCAAAGTGCATATTTACAGAAGGTGGCGTTAAATGTGGGGAACGTACATTACCTGTAGCAAAGCACTGTATGAAACACATCTTGGAAGTAAGTAAAGATATAATTATATATTAAAAGTGATATACAGTAAAACTTAGGGAAATAAATAATTATAAAAAAGAGTGAGAAGGTATTGCATGGGTAAGAACAAGGGTATGGAGACCAAAGGCTTATGCAAGGGTATCCCACAAAAACAGTGTCCAATATGGTGAAAAAAAGATCTTGAATATACAATATTTAAAGGAACTGAAATTTGGAGAAAAGAATACATCAATAAGAAATGGTATAAGATAGAAGTACACTAAACTCTCGCTAATTTGGCCATTCCTTGCAGACATGGATGCCAGATTATTGATTCGATGATTGGTTATACATTGTACTTTATTAAACCAAAGATACATTAAATTTTATACAAAACTTTATACATTTGGTGTGCATATACAGTATCACTCACTATGAAACATGTCTTGAACTTTTAGTTGGCACAGCGATGATAAGCAACGGCAGCATGCTTTATCATGCATTCACTTTACAAACATTACATCGGTACCATTTTCCCAAATCATTGTCCATTTGGCTTGCATACTGTCGAATAGCATTTTCTTTCTTTTTAATGTCATAAATAGTTGCTTGTCCAAAACTGTACTCAGCAGCAATGGCTTTCTGCAAAGAACCACAGTTCAGCTTATCTGAAATTTCAAGTTTCTGTTTGAGGTCTAGCATAACATGTTTCCTTTCAGAACCCATTGTATGCACTGAACTTTAAAAGAAGCCACAAATTTAATAACCAAACAATAAATATTAAAAGCAGAAGCATTATTAACAGTGAAGTATTATTCATTTTTGAGTTTGATTAATGAGTCACTATGTTTACACTCAACTTCACTTACGCTGTTGTTGTATAATTGAAACGTTTTCAAGATCATTCGATCTCATCCTCAGCTGTTTGGTGACTAAATAAACATTCTTCTTCCTCCACTACTACAGTACTCTGATCCCTCTGCCATCTGGTGTTAGGGGCACTAAGTTTTAATACTTCATTTAATGGATAGAGTCAACATAAAAAAATTCAATGCCATGGCCAGGATTTGAACCACGGATCTCCATCAAAGATCTTAGCCTGTGTACGGCTAGTGTGGAGAAATGATGTGCTGGGATTTCAAAATTTATAACTTTTTCCCTGTTTTTGGTTATGAATATTTTTTCCCAAATATCCAATTCTATGGGTGTACTTAAAGATTTTAACAGTTTTATGTTATGGCCAATGTTGTGGTTTTCTGTCCAAAAATGGTGTGAGTTTCAAAATTCATGACTCTGACAATTTTTGTTAATGAACATTTTTTCCCATACCGGACATCTTTGACAAGTACATCATGCCATCTATCAACGATACGGAGAAAGAGGAAACCACTACAATTTGCACTAGTCGAGTACCAGCTGATGATAAGAACAAAAGCTCTTGAAACATGTCCTGTGAAAAAACTGTGAGTGAAGCAATGTGTCAATATCTTCTCGATTCACTTCTGTACTAAACTGTGCTTCACTGTCTCTACGCTTCTTTCAATTTTATACTTTTAGGTTAAGTTTAGTTATTGTAATTCAGTAAATACTTGCTTCACTGTTGTTGGTTTCAATTGTTTACTTTATTTAACTTAAAACTAATTTTAAGATAGGAAATATAATTTTAATTTTTTTTTTTCCCTCCCTGATAATTACAAAATCAGAAGATTAATTACTATTGGCTATAATAATTGCAGTGATTAATCATAGAGTATAAATGGAACATACCTCCAACAGAAACAAAGATGATGATTTCCTGGGATAAGTGTTAAATGACACATAAAATAAATTTATAAGATAAACATACAAAAGTAATAGATAGTCAGCATGAAAAATGCAATGCCATGGCCGGGATTTGAACCACGGATCTCCTGGTTTCCGTCCATTCGCTCTAATCCATTGAGCTACCATGGCCAACGTGCCATCCTGACATTAAATTCTCCAGTTGACTCATATATTAACCCGGTAGACCACTAGGGGCTCTCGCATTCGAGATGCACCATTTGTGGCAACTTACTATCGTAAGTACTTGAGTACCAGGCTTCATCATTTAACTCTTATTTTAGTTAATTGATGGAAATTAATCATTTCTTTACACTAGCTGTACATAGGCTAAGATCTTTGATAAGGTCTTTGAGTTAAATGATGAAGCCTGGGACTCAAGTACTTACGATAGTAAGTTGCCACAAATGGTGCATCTCGAATGCGAGAGCCCCTAGTGGTCTACCGGGTTAATATATGAGTCAACTGGAGAATTGAATGTCAGGACGGCACGTTGGCCATGGTAGCTCAATGGGTTAGAGCGACTGGACGGAAACCAGGAGATCCATGGTTCAGATCCCAGCCATGGCATTGAACTTTTCATGTTGACTCTATCAAAGACCTTAGCCTATGTACGGCTAGTGTGAAGAAATGATTAATTTCCATCAAGTAACTAATACAAAAGTAAATTTCCAAAAATGTTGACATTAGTATGAACTTTAAGCAATTAAAAGAATTAAAAATATTATGATGAAGTTTACAAAGTTACTGTGGTATCCAGACATGTACACATCAGAAAACTGTGTAATATGTAGGTCAGATAGAAGAAAAATAAAAAACAACAGAAATGAAATTTCCGAGATCAGTTGCTGGAAGTATCCTTAAGACTACATTTAGAAGACAAAACAAGACCTGAACATCACTCAAATAGCATGGCATGAACATATTCAGAGATGAATCAGACAAGAATAACACACCAGGCAGTAGAACACTTCTTCAAAGGAATTTGGCACATTCAGTGATGTTGACAGGTGGTAAAATGACGAGTCGGAAAGGTGGAACTCACCTTGCTGATGAATGCACACATTTTGCATGGATATGTAAGGAGTGTCTTATATGGAAACAATAAAGCAGACATTTCAGACCATTTAAACATGGCAGCAGCTTAGAAAATATTTGAGCTACTCAACTGGTCCCCAGATACTTATCATAGATCTGGTGTTGAAGCAAATGATATGTTGTGGATGACGTAGTTCAGCTAAGCTGATTTGGGATGAGGGTCAAAGTTCATGTGTTTCAATTCTAAGGAGGTTTGGTGATTGATGTAAACTAATAATTAAAACAAAAAATTG
Source organism: Mantis religiosa (assembly GCA_030765055.1). Lineage (NCBI taxonomy): Eukaryota > Metazoa > Arthropoda > Insecta > Mantodea > Mantidae > Mantis > Mantis religiosa. The sequence goes on from CM060954.1 coordinate 144,195,262, forward strand.
ATATTATTTCTTTGAATATTTTATTATAATTATCTGCCCAGTAATGAACAAAATATTTTTGAGGTTATGCTTTTGCTGCAGTGGTATTCAGGTTCATTGTTTTGTAACTCTTGAACTTTGCTGCTGTTTTCCTATGAAATTTGATCTGAAGTCATTGTTACTGGTTAGACTAAGAACTTTGACTCTCTTTCATGCATTAATTAAATCCAGACAGATTATTACTTACCAGCCATATTAGCCAAAATGCTTTATTTGATTATGTGCTGCTTTTATATTGCAGCGACTATAGACTACATTGTTAAAAAGGCTTGTTGGTTTATCTTATTTCAGGACAATCATCAGGTTCTATTCCGAGCTTGTGGTTGTCGACGAGCAGACTTTCTTTGTCGGGAGCCCGTGCCAAATATTCTTCAAGGAGCATCGTGTGTTTACCACACAAATTTGCCACCACCACCACCAAATCATAATCCAAACCTGGGTCTGAAGGTTAGTATGTCTTTTACTCTCCATTAGCTTAATGCATATATTATTTCCTGGGAATAGGAGTCAGAACAGGAAACTAATACGAAGGTGAATTAAGTATTAAAAATCAATTGAGACAGTGGAAAATCAGTTATCCAAACTTCAGTTTATAAGGGCTGGACCCTTGAAATTTGGGAACAATAATTCAAAAGTGAAAAACCTGAACATTTAGAATTTCATACTTGCAATAAGATGGGAATTGGAAGCTTGTTAGTTTGTACAAAACTTGTAAAATATATATCTTATGGGATCAGTATCTGCACATTGTTCTGAGCATCTTCAGGTGACTGAAACAATTTAAAAGTAGAACCGAAGAGCCTATACATACTCTGTGACAGGTGTGCTTAGTGTGGAACTTGGCAAGAAGAGGTAGTCAGATTGAAAAAATCAGTGCTGTACTTGGAATTTAAACCACAGATCTTTTGGGTCTCCATTCAGGTTGCTCTAACTACTGAGCAATTTGCCAGCACGACATTAAATTCTCCAAGTGACTTGTATTTTTCTGGTAAACTACTAGTTCTCTCGAGACAACTACCTCAGTGGTGACATTTAATGCATAAGTAATTTTAAGCCCTGTGCTTTATAGTTCAGGCCATTATTAGGTCAGTTAATGGAAATTGTTCTTTCACACTACCTATGTGTAAGACAAGGTTTGGAAAGGTAGTCAGATTGAAAAATATAAGGTTCCTTTATCTCATCCATTCATCTTGGGACATATCCACAAAAGATTCATTGGAATTGAGGTGCTATTATGTGTTTCAAATGGGAAAGGTTCTGGAGTCCAGTTAATCAGATGCCATATCGCACTCAGCGTTGCCAGCTTGTTACCCCACTCCTTTTATATTTCCCTCTCTCTCGCACACTCATACAACATGCAGGTCTGCTTCGCGCAGACGTAAGGGTAAGCAAATTATATTTTACAAACTTTTACAATGATGCAGTTGCCAAAATCAAAATTGGAAAATGCATTTTCGCAAATTATGTATATTTTTAAAAACTAAAACTATAATTATAGTTTATGAATTACCTGTTTTTCTATTCCAATGGAACTGCCAGTGGCTCATCCATATCGCTGTCAATGTCACTTCCGTTAAGAGACAATTCGTCATTGTCACTGTCTTCATCGTCAGAGTCTTGCAAATTTGATTATAGGTTCCAAAATCTCGTCACGTGCTATTTCTTTCTTAAAATCGTCTTCTTGAAGGTTTTCTGCATGCCTTACGCAGTTTTCTCAGTCCTGTTGTTACCTTGTCAATTTCTTCGTGAACAAGTCGTTCAACGTCCATCTGTTTAAAAATATTATTTCTGTTTGCAACCCCCCTTTTTATTTGAGCCCACACCAACTCAATTGGATTATATTTTTCCGTGCTTTTAAACGGAAGTATTCTTTGCAATAACTCATTTTTAGTTTCTGTTTCCAAAAAATCAATCCCCCTCTTTTGTAACCATTCAACAATTTTGTTTTTTCTGCTGGCCGAATTTGGTATTTTATTTGCAATAACGGAATGATATGGTGCATTATCTATTATAATAACACTTCCCTCTTCTAAATAATTTAAGAATCTGTTAAGAAACCATTCTTTAAATGTATCAGCTGGCATCTCTTCATGATAGTCTGAGGTATTTTTGGAGAGAAAAACCCATTTGCTTTCTGGCAAGAACCCTATCTTAGCAGATTCAACATGACAAATGATGAGCCGACTGCCTTTTCCAACAGGTACCTTTAGGCCACCCTTTTTTGAGGAGTCTTGCCAGATTGACTTTCGAGTGTGGTTTTTATTTACCCATGTCTTATCTAAGTAAAAGATAGGTCTTGCATCACTAGAATGTCTAATTTCATGCATTTTGCATAAGAATTTTAATCTTGTCGCAACAATGTCACTCCTCCATTAAAAATTGATGCCCATCATTTGTCTTTCTGTACCTGAACCCTAATTCCCTCAAAGTTCTGAAAGTCGATGTTGTTGACCCAGTGTATGAAATTTTGGTTCTAAGAGCGCAAGTTATTTTCTGTATAGTTGGAAATTCACCTTGGTCATAAAACTCAAACACAGTTCTAAGTACAACGTCCTTGTCAAAGTCACTTAAATTTGTAACCCTCTTCGGAGGACCAACATGTTTCCTGGGCGACACAAACACCTGGGCACCACTGGGATCAAACTTTCTTGCCTCTCCACAAATGCGGGACACACTTGTTTTACCTACACCACACGCTTCAGCAGTAAGCCGTTGAGCATTTTTGAAATCGAGCTGATTTCTATATTCCCTCATTGCCCAATTTTTTTGAAGAACGTCTACACCTTAAAAGTAATACTTAGAGCCGGACTTCGCAATACCTGCCTTTTTGACTCACCACTAAATTCACAGCAAGAAGCCATTGCATTATTTAACTCTTACTCTACTGTTGTGTAAAGAACTGAATGATATTGATCTGAACTCTCCAGAGTAAATCCAATATTCATTCATAAACCTAAGCACACACCAAACACTTTGAACTCTCTAGGGTAAATAGAGATTACGAATCATTCATAAACAAAGATATGTGACCACACATGTTCTGCCAGGGCAGCAGGAAATTTGTTTCCTCTTGCTCGAATTAGCTTATTCAAAGTAATTCTTTTATCACGTCATGTCAAACAATTTACGTTTCAGTTCTGAGTAATTACAAATATGCATACATGCATACATGCCAACCAATAATGATATTCATACAGTGCTTACGTCACGATTATTATTATAATACAGGTAATAGTGGTTTATTTATTTGTATTAGAAAAACTATTTGAGTTAAAAATATGAGGTTTTCATGGTTGTGTTAGATACATTACTCTCTACCTTCCACATGAATCAGTTTTGGCAAAATCTGAATTTTTGTCTTAGCGCGAATAGTATTTCATACAGATTGATTACGCTGGCGCTCCTCACACACCACTTAGCGGGAATGCAATATGACAACACTGCAGGACTCGGATTGGTTGCTCACCTAGTAGCGCTCAAGGAGAAACTCCTTCCCATATGAAACACATAATAGGTTTGTTATCCTGTCTTATCTTAGTGAACTGAGATGTTTGTATAATTCCTTATTAAACTATTTGTGCTGGGCAAGATTTTTTTATCAGGCATTTTCAGTTGACCACCAGTCCTCCATTATAACAGTTAATCAAGTTCTGTACTACTACAATTATAAAATATAGTAACCTTTAGTTTCTGGTAAACCTTAGCATAACTTAATTTCTAGATGGAGTCACACGAAGCAGAGTCCATGGAGGTGTCTGAGAGGGAAACTGACTCATTGTCCACGACCTTACCCGTGAGTGAGCCATGTACAAGTATGGTTGATCAACAAGCACAACCTTGTAGTTCATCAAGAGAAATTGAAGAAACTGCAATTGGCAACAACTCAAATTGGAATAAAACACCTGTTAGGGACCTCAGTGGTTCTGCAAGTCATAGCACGGAGACATTTAATACTAGTGACATCTCTACTGACACAGCAAATAGTGAAAATGATCCTGTGGTTGATATCTCAGTGACTTAGTGTTTTGAAATATGATCTGTGGGTAGAAACTCTGTATATTTTTGTTTTATAGCAAATTTGAAAATAAATTTTTCAAAGCAACAATTTCTATTTATGTATCTATGAGTGCATTTGGAGGAGGATGCCACTGTTGTTGACCATGCCCAAAGTTACCAAGACTTGTGATCAGACTGGAGTGACGGCATAGTAATAGTGGAAATGAACAATTGCACACTAACATTACCATCCTGTTGATGTTTTGAAGTTATCACATTATTTCTTGGAAGAGGCATATCTGTAAGTATCTACCCCTTGTTTCACAACATTTAGTTCCTTACAGGGTCTGATAACTCAGGAATACGGAAGCCGCATTAAGGTTCACGAAACACCCTGGGTCTAAAGGTACATTTTGAGTGCTGCATGTACTCTAACAACCGGATCCGAATTATATTCAATGCCACCAATATAATTATTGTGGCTGTCGTGTTGCATACTAATATATGAAATAACTTCTGCTTAGTTCAAAATTTAATAGCTATTGTATTATTTTACTACTTATGAAGTAATTTTCGTAATATTATTGGCCTATTTTCGACCTTATTTGAGCTCAATGTACGATATGAATAAGACACTACGTTGGCTAACCTGTAAATATTAGAACGAAATTTTGAAGCTTTAACGGTATGGAAGCCAAGCCAAATTAAGTTCTGAATAAAATTTTCATCGATTTGTGAAATTGTAAAGATTTGAAAGACCTTCGAGGACGTATGGGCAGCAGGAAGAAAGAGAATGGATTTTCACAAAGAACTATTGGTAAGTAAGATTTAGCATCTAGCTAAATACTGAAAATTAATATGCTATAACCTGAATTGTGCCTTAATACATATTCATGTATAGTTAAATTCTTTGGATTAATGTAGCACTTTATAATGGTAAGTGTTTTTTTACATACAAAAGCATTAGTTTCATTAACCTTGTTACTTTATTACTGCAATAATGAGGTTTTCTGTTTTTTTGTCTTTCAGGGCTCATCATCTCAGGCTACCAGGAATACGATGGCAGAAATTGAGAGTGCAGGATTATTGTATGTTTCTTGTTTTGGTAATGTGCAGTGATATTCAGCAACATTAGTAATGTAGCACAAAGCATTCTTTCCCGCGTATATATCAGTTTAATGTGGCATATCAAATATTTCTTAAAGTTTGAGTTTCATTTCATATCAGTGGAAAATTTAACAAAAACTTTGAGTAATACTGTGGCCAACATGGAAAAGTGAAAAGTGAAGTTATTTTAAACAGTTGATTGGGTACTTGTAGTTTTAAATTTAAAATATATAAGTTCATGTTAGGTAAGTAATATCCAGTTTAAATTACTGAAAAAATAGCTGTGAATTTTCAGATATTCCAAAACTGTGGCTGTGGATTTATACAAAATTCAACTGTCTTTGATTTCTGTAGAATTTCTTTGTTTATAATTGTCGTCATCTGTGTTGACGTATAATCTGGCTGGCTTAAATTAAAATATTTGGGCAAGATGCTTATATGAATTTTATAAACTTTTTCTTTAAATTGCAATGATAAGTATTTTGAAAAATTAAGTTCTCTTAACCTTATTCATCAGTGTATATCTACAACATATCTACTACAAACAGCATTAATAGTTCAGAGTGTAATCTTTCATTGAGTTACTTATATGACACACATTCAGTTGTATGTCATGGACTGAGAGGTTTACACTATGCAGAGGGCTCCATGTGCCATCTTAGTCAGAAATACATTGCTTAAAGTCTTACCAAGTTAAAGCAAGCCATTTATCCAAACAATTGCTGTGCACATTAAGCAAATTATACTTCACAGTCAGATAACTACATGAAATAATCTCTTATTGGAAGATACACTTCAGCATGTCATTGAAGCATTTAAAAATTCAACGCTGTAATATTCTTGTGTTGTGAAGACAAAGTTAAGCTTAGGACAATTTTAAATGAATGATACAGCTTTAATGTAATTATTTTGGAATATAATTTATTCTGCACTTGTGAATGATAAATCAACCAAAGTGATTAGAAGTATATAAAATAGTGCCATTTATGAAATTTGTCACCAGTTGCTGACACTGACTCATGTACTAATTTTACATTATTAATCTTATATGAATCGATCACAAATTTCAGGTTTTTCTCTGAATATACTGTAGTACACTTGTGCTGAAAATATTGTATGTACTATTGAGCTTTTAAAATTCTTATTAAATATAACAATTTACAGAACTGCTTGGTTGTCATTTAAAGAGCTAGTGCCATTTTTTTGTACATAGTTGTTGGTGTCCTCATTTAAAATTTATATATACATTTCTTTAGGTTTTTTTATTTTTTATTTTATTTACACATTTATTCCAGGGAATTTTTCAACATTCTGTGTACAAAGAAATTGCATTACACATAACATTATAGTATCCTTTCCTGTATCTACAGAATCTTTATTTTAAGTATTACACTAAGAAGCTTGAGGGAAAGGGGATACAGATGTCTTGTATAATCTCAACAGCATCTTGAGTGATCTCATTCTCTCGTTTTTAAAGACAAAATTATCAATTTGCAACAGGAATATTAAAGATATAATACTTCGTGGAAGTCAATTATTCATATTTAATAGGAAAAGTTCAAGTGGATTCTTGATATTTTTTTTGCAAATTCATTGGACAACTTCTTTCGAAGTCACATCTCGCACACTGATGAATAATTTGATGCATATTATGCTAATATACGATAGTTGAAATGCGCGTAAACTATTCATGTGTGGCGAGATGTGACTTCGAAAGAATTTGGATTCTATCAGTCGCTGAACACGGGATGGGAAAGGTAGGGGAAGCGAATGCACCATAGCTGGGTCGCAATAGAAGCTTACTACATTACCGGCCTTAGTTCCCAAGGTCGCCGGGGTCTAAAGGTTCAGGAAAGAGCGCCCTATGTGGCTTCAAACTTTACCACGGAGTTGAGTATCTGGTATTAATCTGTGGTTCCTTTTCTTACCACTCATATCCAGATTGGCTTTATGTTTATTAAATCTGAGTGAAGATTTAAAATTGTACAATTTATATATTTCATGTATGCCTAGTATTGAGACATGCCATATATTAAAACAAACTTCCGCATGATTTGAAAAGGCAATTGGAACTAACACTTACGTAATATAGTAATTAAAAATTATACAATGAGTTGATTGAGGCACTCTGTACTTAACATACCACAAATTTTCTTTCAACGCGTTTCACCTCCACAGATGTTAAGAGATAAAAATATACAAGCTCACAAATCTCCCATGGGCAACTAGAAAATTTCAAAAGATTTTCAGTGAATTAAACATAACCCTGGCACCAGTAAAATTCAATATCAGAACCCTCATCCTAATACTGAAAACAGACACAATTTCTCTGGAAAAGAAGTCCAGCAGTTATAGAATTACTTGCATTGCAGTAAGATAGGCACTGGAAAGACGAAATATAACACTGGAACTTGATTAAAAGAACAATTTAGGAACATTGAGCAGGGTGGTGGTGAACATATAGTAGCAACGATAGTTCTGTGCCAGTGACTTACTTTCTTTGCGCACTGGAGAGAGTCTATGCCCAAGTGTCAATTGCACCTTCTGCTAGCTAGAAGATGGGAGACAATGCACCACGGCTATATTTCACAGACTTGTCTTTACTAAAATGTATACCTTAAGATATATGAGCACTTTTTTGATAGAGTCAACATGAAAAATTCAATGCCATGGCCGGGATTTGAACCGCGGATCTCCTGGTTTCCGTCCAGTCTTTCTAACCCATTGAGCTAAGAATTTAATGTCAGTATGGCACGTTGGCTGTGGTAGCTCAATGGGTTAGATCTGCTGCTCAAATCCCGGCCATGGCATTGAATTTTTCATGTTGACTCTTATCTATCAAATATATTAACCTATATACCACTAGTATGAAGAAATGATTAATTTCCATCAATTAACTAAAATAATAAGAGTTAAATGATTAAGCCTGGGACTCAAGTACTTACAATAGTAAGTCGCCACAAACGGTGCATCTCGGATGCGAGTGCTCCTACTCTCTGTTTCATATAACCTTGCCCAGCTGAAATGTATCACTCCGCGTTCAACAACCCTCCTCCTCGCCCTAATTGGCTAATGCTTTCGCGTCATAGGCCATAGGCGGTGCCTTCCCCTCACACTTAAACCTGCGGTAAATGTCGTAATAATTGCCGGGAAGATAAATAAAATCAACAAAAATCATACAAATAAGGATATGAAGGCATGCAAAAATACAAGTTTATAATGAACTGAGCAAATTGAAACAGAATGACTGAGCAATGAAACTGAAAGAGTATTTTTTAAACCAGCACACATACCTTTCAAAAATGCTTGTCTTTCAGTCTTAAAAGTCGTGTCACACCATACTTTACTTTTCGTGTGTTCTTCGTGTATATTTAGCGATTTGTATCTCGGTGCAGTGTGGTTGTCCTTAAATAGCGTCTTCGCCACACAGCAATATCGCCTCTGTCTTTTAGCACATTTTTCTTGCCTCTTTTTTCATTCACAAATCCCAGCTATATAAGCAATCTGCTGAAATTTGGTAAATCTGCATCCTCATTTACAGCAGAGGAAATGTTACTTATGTTAGGGAGTTCGTTTCTAAAGAAAAACTACACACATGACGACGCACAACACTTTTCACGTATTTTTTTCCGAGCATGCACTTTTATTTATTCCTGCTTTTGCCTGGAGTGGTAAGTTTTCCTGTTTCCTCAATTTCATGTCGCGATGTTCCTACAGATCTAACACTCACACCTGTAACTTCAGAGTACAGCTGTTCGACTTCTCTCACTGACAAAGACGGATTCTTCTCTGTGAGTGCATTAAACACATGCAACACAATTCTTTTTTCGCCTGTTTGTAAATAATTATCCTTGCGATACTTCAGCGAAAAACTGGCAGTAGACTCTGCCATTATACATATAATAAGTACATGCGCAATAAACGATCAATAAAATAATTTAGCTCCCGCACTCTCGAATGGCGATGCATGACTAATCCAGTTCAAAACAAGGTCAGTGATAAAAGTCACATAAACAAATATGTCATCACTACTGCTAAATCACGTGCTATCGTGCCATGTGCTTGAGAGCAAAGGGACCTCTTCTTTAATTCGTTTAAGAATTAACATGCATTTCAGATAAATCAACTCTGTTGCGTAATATATTTAATTAAAACAGTTACAAAAATATAAATTTGACAATTCTCTTCCAACATATAATGATATATCACCATGTTAAATAACGAACTAATTTTTATCGCACGACAGTCATTACCACAACAGCAACCAATGAGAGGTGATTAGGTCACGTGACCGTTAAGAGATACTGGGCAAGCTTACGTGAAACAAGGTATAGTGGTCATGGTCATGGTAGTTCAATGGGTTAGAGCGACTGGATGGAAAGCAGGAGATCCGTGGTTCAAATCCTGGCAATGGCATTGAATTTTTCATGTTGACTCTGTCTCTGTTTATCAAAAACCTTAGCCTATATATGGCTAGTATGAAGAAATGATTAATTTCAATCAATTAACTAAAATATATGAGCACTTGCTCATCTTAGCCACTAAGAAACAGATCTTTCTGGGCTGATTTGTGGCTTATATGGCAGGAAGTGAGGTAGCTGGTTCTCGTATGAAGATGTGTTTCATCTTCATAGATAATCGGCCTTGCTTAGTCTCAACTTTTTTGACACGTAAATATGACATGCACCAATTTCTTATATACATTTCCTATAACAAGATGTTCCTTGATGTGTGTTTGGAGGAATTTAGTAACAGTGACGTCAAAATTAATATAAAAATTATTTGTGGTTGGTTTATTGACACTCGTCACTTACTTTTTCATATATTTATGAGAGACTAGTTTCAAAGGCCCTGGCCTCCATTTTCAAATGGACGCCAGGGCCTTTGAAACTAGTCTCTCATAAATATATGAAAAAGTAAGTGACGAGTGTCAATAAACCAACCACAAATAATTTTTATATTAAGATGTTCCTTGTTTTCTTCCACTTGAAAACTATGCCGGCCACGCCATGGCTGGGTGGTTAGACTGCTTGGCGCTCACCAAGGTGGCCTGGGTTCAATCCCAGGTAACTGCCAATTGAGATTTGTGGTGGATAACATGGCGCTGGGAGGAGTTTTCTCCAGGTCCTCCGGTTTCCCTTGCCAGCATTTCACCAATTGTTCCATCTTTCCTATCACTCATCTAGTCCTCATACAGTCATCCACTTCCTTCACCATTATGCCAGGCATCGGGCTGCTCATCCTTAGGATTTAGTGAACAAAATTTTTAGTAGGTTTTGATTGTTTTTTATGTACGTGTATTTTTAATAGGTTTTGTTACACTTGTATAGTTTTTAGAAAATTTTATATCTGGCTTTTGCCATGACTAGATTTTTAAAGGGCGCTGATGACCACCGTAGTTGAGCGCCCTTATATATGTATATATATATATATATATCATTACATCATTATATTATCCTGGTTTTCTATCACAGACCCAGAGCTTTGGTTCCTCAGGCTCACCTTAATAGGATAGAGGAACAAGAATCACCTAACACTACGATAGTGGTACCACTAGGGAAGTTCAAGAAGAAATCTATGTCAGGTTAGATAGTCTTTAAACTAGTGCTTCCCCTTTAAAGTTAATGGAATCTTGAAGTTTCAGGAGTCCCAGATTTCGACAGTGGGCAAAGTTTTCTCCTGAATATAAAAATTATAAATTGTTTGGCAAATTACACACCTATCAAATTTATCAATGACAGTGATTCTTTCTGGTATACAATGTACTTTCCAGATATTTCAAAGGAGGTCCCTTGTTCTCTCCCCTTCTTTATTTTACTAAATTTTCTTTTAAATACTTATATTGCTGCACTCATTCTCTCTTGCACTTTATTAGCATATTGTCAGAAGCTGCTTCCCTTTTCAGAAGGGATAGACATTATTAATAACTTAACGTGTTTGGCTGTGAAGATTTTTCCAAGTTTGCTTTGAATTGGAGGAATTTTAGTCTAAATAAGAAAATATACACACACAGACAAAATGTTAATAACCAGTGCAATTAATAATCAGAATTTCTAAAACTAAAATCTTAAAGTGCCGGCAAATCAATCCTCTCCAAGCTTAGTGTACTGCACACGACCGAGAGACGACTGCACACATGGTCTTCACTGGCACAGAACAACCATCCCAACTGTGAATCTGCCATAGCATGGAACAGAAAACCCAACTACTAAAGCCAGTTCACATGAACCACGAGTTAAACATCTGGAAAAACCTTTATAAGAATTTTAACATTCCATGGGAAGAAAATATTTTACTCAACCTCATTGAATTTTCACCAGATGTCTCTTCTCCGAGACCAAAGTTCTAGCCAGTTGACAACTTCTTGTTAATGCCTTAAAAGTGGAGGCGAAATGCATTGAAAGAAAATTTGTGGTATGTGAAGTACAAAGTGGCCATGACTGAGTGGTTAGACCGCTTGGCTCTCACCAAGTTGGCCCGGGTTCGAACCCAGGCAACCGCAAAGTGAGATTTGTGATGGACAATATAGCGCTGGGGCAGGTTTTCTCTGGGTCCTCCATTTTCCCGTCAGTATTCCACCACTCATATCGTCCTCATACCAGGCATCGGACTGATCACCCATCCATCGACTCATTGTATAATTTTTAATTCCAAGCACAAGTTAAAATTTAAATAATAATTGCAAAGTAGCATAACTAGATCTTGAATTTCTTTATACATACAATTTCTTTAAATTTAACATTTGATTTTATGTATTTCAATTAAGTTTTTAAAAAGATATGATATGTTGCACTAACGATTTTCTCTGCTTTTATACAAACTATTTTTTGTTAACGCTTATTCCTCTATCTGCTTCAGTTAAGATAAGCATTTGCAGAAATTACTTCATTGTTAATTTTCTAATAGATGAGGGGGAAATATGAGAATCCAGAAGGCTTGGAATGATATTTTTAAGAGCACAGCTGGTTATGTGATAGCTTTGTTATTCCATTCTCTTCACATAGTCAAGAGATTTAAAAAGGGGAAAAAGTGGAATATCTCAGAAATGGTTCACTAAAGCAAAATGTGTCAAATAAATAATAATAAAGATACTGTGAGGGTGGGGGTGGGGGTGGGGGTGCGCGTGTGTGAACTTGAAAGAAGCGTATAGACAGTGAAGCACAACTTAGCACAAAAGTGGATCGAGAAGATATTGACACACTGCTTCACTCAGTTTTTTCAAAGGACATGTTTGTATTTGTATTTATTTCATCCTTTGGAACATAATACATATGTTATACGACACGTCAGTTCAAGATACAAAGATAAATATAAAAAGTTACATAAGACTAAAAACTGTAACAGATACAGGATCCAACAAAAGTCTAAAATAGAAAAGCAAATAAATATAAACTATATAAAGACCATAGAGAAATGCTATATAAAAGTAATTGTTCACAAATGTGGAGTTTACTCTAATTCATGATTTAATTCAATTAAATTTAATTCATTTTGTCCTTTTGATTGATATCAGATTCATCATAGTATAAAAATTACATTAATGACCACTGTCATTATTTACAATCACTTAAAACTAATTAACATTTAAAAACTCATTTACAGAATAAAATGAATGTTGCAGTAAAAAGAGTTTTACTCCATTTTTAAAATGTATAAGGCTGTTCATTTGTTTAATATTTTCTGGTAGCCTGTTGTATAATCTTATACCTTTATTGATAGCACTAGACCTGAAGATTTCCGTTCTACAACTTTGAATGTGAAAGTCATCTTTCTTACGTGTATTGTATTTGTGAATATCAGCATTGTTGTAATTTTGTATTTGTAGTTCATTTTGTTTTACATGGATCACTAATTCCAAAATATACATACATGCTAGATGTAATATTTGATGTTTTTTGAATAATGGCCTGCAAGATGTTCTGTTATCCACCCCATTTAGTATCCTTATCGCTCTTTTTTGAAGTTTAAAGACTCTATCTGTCTTTTCCCCCCAGAACACTATCCCATATTGTAACTGACTGTGAAAGTAACCATAATATATATTTCTCAATGCTGCTAAGTTTATTAAGCTTTTTAAATGTTTAAGCAAATAACAAATGGAACTCAGTTTATTTATTAAATGTTGAATATGTGTGGTCCATTTCATGTTCTCATTCATATGTAATCCCAAAAATTTTCTTTCATTATTGTAGCTAATGGCTGTTTTATCAAATACTATTGGAGCTTTTGCTCTTATCATCAGCTGGAACTCGACTAGTGCAAATTGTACACATAAAAAAAGTAGCTATGTCCAACGGTTTCAACCCAAATTTAGTGGACAAAACAGTTAACAGACTCAACAAAGCTAAGAAAATAAAAGAAACCACCACCCTAGAACCTACAGGAGAAAAAGAGAAAACAAATTTTAAAAAATTCACCTTTCATCCATCAGCCTATAATAAATTCCAAAAAATCTTCTCAAAACTCAACATAATTCTTGCACCTCAAAATAGGTTTAATATCAGAAATTTGTTAAAAGGCCCTCCCAAAAATTCAATCACTACCAAAGAAAAACCAGGAATCTATGAGGTCAAATGGGGAAACTTGCCCTAAAATTTATATAGGAAAAACCAAAAGAAATATTGACATCAGAACTAAAGAACATATAAGAAACATTAAAAATGGTGAAACAGAAAAATCAGCAGTGGCTTTTCATTTTTTGAATACTAGACATGACATCAACTTGGAAACATCTCTAATAAAATACGTTAATCACCCCATAGACCTTTCCGTATGGGAAAAAATCTTCATTAACAAAAATCATCATAAGAGTCATGAATTTTGAAACTCCACCACCGGACATCTTCAACAAGTACATCATGCCATCTATTGATGATACGGAGAAAGAGGAAACCACTACAATTTGCACTAGTCGAGTTCCAGCTGATAAGAGCAAAAGCTCCTGAAACATGTCCTGAGAGAAAACAGTGAGTGAAGCAGTGTGTCAATATCTTCTCGATTCACTTTTCTGCTAAATGTTCTTATATTTGTTTAGTGTGGAAAAACTTAAATAAATAGCAAAGATAAAGAATGTAACATTATCATAGAAAAGAAAAAAGAACATATAATGCTTCCCTCATTTCAATATAGTATACATTGTTGTTAAGGCCTAAGGCATTGTTTTGCATTTCATAATCTAAGAATTTCAAAGTTCATTTTCTGAAATAAATGTGACGGTAAAACTTCCACAATGGTTGTTGAAGGAAATAGTATTAAAATTTATTACCTGCATAAACTACCATTTATCCAGTAAGAAGTAGAGGTTTCCAAGCTTACTGGCCGTGGTCTGGTACGAAAAACTGAAGTTCCTGACGTGCATCAAACATTTTCAGAGGACTCATGGCAAACTAGAGTGGCTCCGGCATAGGGCACCAAATGGGACTGGAAGGAGACCACCTGCTTCTCTCATTCCGCCTACTACTATTGTTATGTTTGTCATTTCAAGTGAATTTTAAATGTGTTCAAAAATGTCTTTTACAAGAAATTTCAAGACCATGAATTCAATAGTTTGCACAAAATTTATAAATTTCTTGATGTATCTCTGCATGAACTGTCCTAAATCAGCTTAAACGAAGTAGTAAGAAATGTAATTTACCTTTGGATTTTTTTAAGCACCCATTCATTTGCATGGATCGTGCACTACTGTAGTGTGTTGCACATTCAGATATTTGGAAGTAAGAAAAGACCAAGGAGTAAATAAATGTGGAAACTTTACATTTCTGTCTCAGTTTATTCATTCCAAATTATATTTCTTGCTGCCAAGAACATTTGAGTTTGAGCTATTTATTAATGACTTGGAATGTTTAACACAACTCTATAAAGCATGCAGATCACTTATGGGCAACATAAAATATTTATACAAAAACAGCAGTACAAACTGCAATCAGTAAATAAAAAAATATATATGCTATCTGCCTCTAATCCTATGCACTATTGTCATGCTTACCACAAATAACAGAGAAGCAATTCAATGGATAAGTTAACTTTGGCAGTGAATATATATAAAAACAATATTATCTTACAGTAAAAAACTAGAGGTGACAAAAAATATTTTAGTGAATTAGTGTACATTGGCGAGAACACTTCATGTAGTATCCTCTTTAATTCATAATATTGCTTGGTAGAAATTATTTTAAAGAATATGGAGAGCTGAAGCAAAATTACTGATATCCAAAGCTCATATAATTGCAAATTGTGATAAGCTGTTAAGAAATATATGGCAAACTTAGTGTATTGATGAAGATGGCTATGTTGTACAATTGCATGGCCTCCACAAAAGCCATATTTAACTCTCACTGGGCTTTCTCTTGAGGGATTCATGCACATAACGTCTAATGCACAAGATATTCAACAAATCCCAGGGGTGGCAAACAAGATATGAGTACAATTTATAAATACAAGCAGTTAACTGGTGGCCAAAATCCACCAACTGAGACAGTTATTTTAATCCCATACCCATGAACATTGTCACTATTTCAATTTTGTTATTTTAAAGTTTATGGAAAAGAATACATCATAAGCTGTTAAAAGCTTTAGTAAAAAAAAGTGATCAAAATTAAGTGACAATTGAAAGAAAAATGTATGATTGTGTGGGTCATGAAAATAAGAAAATAAACAGTGTTGTTTTGTGTTATTAATCGACTCCCAATTAATTGAAGTGTTAATTAGTTTAACAAAGTTAAAAGAAATTTAAAATTATGAGAAATGTTAATCAAGTGTTAAGTTATAGGAGCTATGAGTGTTAAGTTGTTTAAGTTTTAAAGAAAATATTAAGTACTAAAGCAGATACATCATGGGCTATCCCTAAGCAGAACCCTGTCCCCTTTGCTAATAAAGCAGCCTCCAATAGATTTACATACTTGGTACACATTTGCTCTGTTAATAAGTATTGGTTTCCTTTTACTTGTCTATCATGCATTAGTTCTTGCTACTACCAAGTTTTTGACTATCCCTTTTTATTGTTGCTTTTTTTTTTTTTGTTCCACTTATACCCCGCCTTTAACTGGACTGGTCATATCACGGCCCTTTTCCTGTAGAACATATCAGATGGTGTTAACTCGTAGTCATTGGGTTGCAGGTACTTCATATTTTTTTAATCATTAGATCACTCACACATTCGCACTCTCATTCATATTTCCAGTCTCCGGAGAAGGGGAATCAACTTGGTTGGAGAAAAATCCTCATCCCTAGCCGGAAATAGAACCCGGGACCCTGCACACAGCAGGCAGGTATTCTACTGACTGCGCTACAGGGATGCCTAGTATTACCTTTAGTTTCAACTTATTACTATCATATCACTGGACCCATATTTTCTTTACCTCACTTTTCTATATTTCCACTTGCACCTCTCTCTTATGTTATGTCCCCTTTCCCTATTACACGTTATTAAACTTCCATTAACTGCTGTTTTTAAAATCCTTTTCCCAACACTATTATTTCATCGCACTTAAATCTTCTCTGCTTCTCACAATCCCACTCTTTAATTTCTCTGCCCTTTCTGCAATTTACCCAGCCATTTCAGTTTTACACTATTTGCCAAATAACTGATTGCACTACAGCTATTCAGAAATTCTACAAACTTTTGTGTGTTAGCCACATTGATCCATTTTATCACCTACTGGACAGACCTGCTGTTTCCAGCCAGTTTATACTGCATTTTCCCTAATTGATACTCTCAGTATTTCACCAAGATGTCACTCTGCATTGTTGGTTCAGTAGAACTTCAAAATCCAGTGTGCAGATATGCAAATAAAGTATTCCATGAAATTGTTGCATTTCTCCAAGCAGCACCATAAATGTAATCTATACCTGCTAGTTCTACATGAGTAAAATGGAACATTTTTGTAACAGGCTGAAAAACAAAGTCCTTCCAGAAAACAGAGCACTTTGGTACATCCCAACAGTTGAGGTTACAAAGCATTGTGTAACATACGACAGGATTTCTCAACATTTAAATAACAAAATACAGGTTTTGGGTTAATAATGATGTAAATAATATTTAAAACAGAGTGCAAGTGAAATTTCAAAATGCAAAGATAACAAAATATAAGCAATATTGCAATGCTGAAGGGAGAACATGGATCCGTGTAACAATTTCGTTGGGTGGCATTTGAAAAATGTTTATGTCCTTTTGCTCAATAACAAGACATTTGCATACATACATTCCCAATAAGAAAACAGGTAAAATATACAGAAATGTTTGCCAAAATATTATGAAATACATGTATATTTTAAAGCCAAAACATACTTCAAGGACTTGGAGCCAGTTCATTTTCTTAGTTTAAAAACTAGAACTTGTAGATTTCTGTCCTTATTTAATAAAATACGAAATGAAATACAACAAATTACATGAGGTTAAGATTTTAATTACTGAGAATTTATTAAATTAAAAAAAGTGGGGGGAAGAAAGAAATTGAAGTCATGGTTGCTTTGTCGGCCATGCCATGCTTGAGTGGTTAGACTGCTTGGCTCTCACCAAGCGCACCCGGGTTTGATCCCAGGTGACCGAAAAGTGAGTTTTGTGGACATTGCACTGGGACGGGTTTTCTCTGGGTCCTCTGGTTTCCCCTATCAGCATTCCACCAACTGCTCCATCATCATCTTTCCTATCATTCATTTTGCCTTCATATATATCATCCACTTCCTTCACCTTCACACCAGGCATTGGGCTGATCAATTATCCTGGTTCTCTATTGGATCCAAAGCTTCGGTTCCTCAGGCCCAACTTTAAGGTATAAAGCAACAAGTATCCCCTAACACCACGATAGTGGTACAACTAGGGAAGCTAACGAAGGTTGCTTTGTCCCTAATACTACTATACGATTAAAAGAATCAGTTCTTGAGAATAAAACCTCAAAATATGCATTTCCTCAACTGTACCCAAGCCACTGGAAAAGGTGCAATGGGCTTTTCAAAATGCACTTTCCGGAATGAGTGATCTGAGTTTTTTAAATAAGTTTCACAGAAAGCTGCCAAATTAGAATATCTGGAAAGCCCAATTCATTAATAATCAAAATAATGTTAAAAGCCAAATTCATAAATCTTACAAAATAAATAAGGTAATTATGTGTGTTTGGAGGACTTTTAATACAAAGTAATATGAAGGTCATAAAAACTATTTGTAGTCGGTTTATTGACACTGGCCTTTGAAACTAGTCCCTCAGTAATATAATAAAAGTGACAAGTATCAATAAACTGATTACAAATAGTTTTGACGTCACTGTCACTAAATTCTACCAAATACACATAATATTGAGATTCTCATAAAAAATGAAACTTGAAGTTTTTGCCATGTGCATTGAATTCTACACATCATAAAACAAAAACACTTGTTCTCATAAAGATAGAAAGTTATTAATCGACTGTTAATCGAATTAATCGAATGTTATTAATCGACTCCCAATTAATTTAATAATAAGATAGAAAGTGTTTCATTTTTTGCCTATTTATAATGCACCCAATGGGAAATAAAGCAGTGTGACAAGTATTTTGATACAACCATTGCTGGAGAGAGTGATCAGGGAACATTGCATACTTCTAAAAGGGGAGAGGATCTTTGTCATTTCATTACCAATCTGCCAAGGACTTGGTTATAGATCAGAAACTACAGCTGCTGACAATAATAACAGATTTTTATTTGGCTGCTCGCTTTGAAAGCCCATACCCCTAGTTATTTTTCACAGAAACCTTCAAAATATTGCAGAAATTTCTCTTCTGTATTATGTCTTATCTTTATATTATACTGACACCGGCCGTGAAAGCTTACGAACTTTAGTGTATTGTCAATAACTATAACAAAACATTTACATTGTAAATGCTACTTAAGTCAGTTTATTGACACTCGTCACTTACATTTTTATATTATCAAGGGACTAGTTTCAAAGGCCATTGCCACCATTTTCATCCTCTCTCCAACTCAATTAAAGCTTTAATTACTGGTTTTAATAGACTTTGTACATAAAAAAATTGAAAAATTTAAATATCAAAAAATGGTTAATATTTCTAACCTTAAAAAAAATAAAAGCCGATAATTTTAAAAAATGTACTTACCATCCTTGGGTTAATAAACATTTTCAAAAAAAAATTTAAAGAGTTTGGTGTAACTTTAGTTCCTCAAAATAAATATAGTATTAAAAATGTACTGCATTTCTCTAAAAAAGATAAAATACCTAATAAAAAATGTACTATTTATCAATTTAATTGTTTTGATTGTGATAAAGTTTATATTGGAAAGACAAAACGTAATTTGGAAACCAGAACGAAAGAACATTTTCGTAATATTAAGAACAAATAGACTAATAAATCAGGCGTAGCAGATCATTTTTGGTCATTTAACCATTAAATAAATACAGAAGTTAAATTATTAAAACAATTAAATGTTCCGATAGATTTGATGGTTTGGGAAAAGTTATTTTAAAAAATAAACATTGTGTAAAGAATTTTGAAATACCGGCAGTCGATTCTCTTTTTAAATTTGTTTCATTTTCAGATTTTGGTAGTACTGAAAATCATGGTAATTTCTAGTGAGGGTGACCTTTACAACAAGGCTGTTTAAGGCTCTGGTTGAAAATGTAAGTTTTTCATGAAATCACGATCCTAATCAATTAATAAGAAAACTTTCATCATTTCTTATAAGTGAAGTTTTATTTTATAAATTATTATATTTGTATATATTTGTTTGCTTCACTGTTAATAGCTTCATATTTTATGTATTTATTACTATGACATGTTTTAATTCTATACTATGTATATAAGAATCTTTGTGATCTCTATGTATATCATTATGAAATGAGTACACATTTTGCCAAAACATGACAACTTTCAAAGGAACTGCTCTGGGTTGTAACCATAAGGCAACAAAAGGTGACCTTCCTAATCTCTGTTTCATATAACCTTGCCCCACTGACATGTATCACTCCGCATGCAACAACCTTCCCCCTCACTCTAATTGGCTAATGCTTTCGTGCCACAGGCCATAGGTGGTGCCATCCCGTCACATTTATAACCTACAGTAAACGTCATAATAATTGAAATATGAGCTGAATCTTTCCTGGCGGCGTATATGTTCTAGACGTTCTCGGGCTTCGAGCCAGGTAAGCAGATGTTGAGACATCGACGTTTCGGGAGCGTACATCTCTCCCATCTTCAGGATGTTGAATGACTTAGGGCTGGGGTGACCCATATATATATATATATATATATATATATATATATATATATATATATATATATATATATATATATATATATACTGGTCGCCAAGAAAATGACGCGGACCAATCAGCGAGCGGGCTCGCATTGGTGAATATGACAACCTCTCAGGAAACACTGCTGCTCTGGTCGCTGCTCAGTAAGCCAGATCTGTGTTTCCTGAGAAACACAGGAGAAACCGGCAGGACCATAGCTACCAGGATCAAACACGATAGAAGCATCAGACTGTTGCAACCTGAGAAGTCTGGACTGGCGGAACATTGCTTCCAGCAAGAGCATAGGGCTAACTTTGGTCTCACCACTATTTTGGCAAAATGCAGTGGCTACTGGGAGCGCAGAGTTAAGGAGGCATTGGCTATCTCGGCAGAGAGAGTCACTCTTAACCGAGATGCAGGGCTACAATTTAGTGCAGCATGGAATCCTGCATTAAAACTCGAAAAAGAGAGACTCAGGAAACACAGATCTGGCTTACTGAGCAGCGACCAGAGCAGCAGTGTTTTCTGAGAGGTTGTCATATTCACCAACGCGAGCCCGCTCGCTGATTGGTCCGCGTCATATTCTTAGCGACCAGTATATATATATATATATATATATATATATATATATATATATATATATATATATATATATATATATATATATATATATATATAACCCATATATATGGGTCACCCCAGCCCTAAGTCATTCAACATCCTGAAGATGGGAGAGATGTACGCTCCCGAAACGTCGATGTCTCAACATCTGCTTACCTGGCTCGAAGCCCGAGAACGTCTAGAACAGTCATAATAATTGCCAGGAAGATAGATAAAAATCATACAAATAAGAATATAAAGGCATGCAAAATTACAAGTTTATAATGAAACTGAGCCAGTTGGAACTGAATGAATGTGCAATGAAACTGAAACAAGTTTATAATGAAAGGCCTTCGGCCTTTTCCACTGGGATTTTTTTAAACCAGCACACATACATGCTTGTCTTTCAGTCTTAAAAGTTGTGTCATGCCATACTTTACTATTCGTGTGTCCTTCTTTCACCCAAGTCTCGTCAAGGTAGTATATTTTGTGACTTGTATCTCGGTACAGTTTGATTGTCCTTAAATAACGTGTTCACTACCAGCAAAATCGCCCCTGGAGTGGTAAGTTTTTCTGTTGTCTCAATTTCATGTCACGATGTCCCAACGAATCTAATACTCACACCTGTAACTTCAGAACACAGCTGTTCGACTTCTCTCACTGACAAAGATGGATTCTTCTCTGTGAGTGCATTAAACACATGCATCACAATTCTTTTCTCGCCGTTTTGTAAAGGTTTTCCCTTGCAATGCTTCAGCGAAAAACTGGCGGTAACTCTGCCATTATACATATAATAAGTAAAGTCTGTCAACTCAAGTGCACGGCGGCCGCTTTCTTTGAGGAACCCTCATAATCGTTTTACAACATGGACCCTCCTCCTGACGGTCCTTTCTACAAGGTTGCAACATTTTAACATCACCGTCTTGCACCTAATGAAACAGAACAACTGGAAGTTGGAACTTTGGCAACTGAGACTCCACTCGGAGTAGACATGCAACTGTTATTTTCAGAAAATCGGGGTTGCTATTGGTCCCCAACGTCAATGTACCATTTCTGAAGTGTGGAGATAGATTTATGACGGTCATTAGTGGGTGGAAAGGTCAGGTTCTTTGAGGTCCCTTTGAGTGGGAACTGCACACACATTAAAAAAACAGACTTTACACTCGCAATGAACGACCAATAAAATAATTTAGCTCTCGCATTCAACACAGCACAACTTCGAATGGCAATATATGACTAATCCAGTTCAAAACACGGTCAGTGATAAGTCATATATGTCATCACTACCGCTGAAGCACGTGCTATCGTGCCATGTGAAAGGCAGGCTTAGAGCAAAGGAACTTCCTCTTTACTTCGTTTAAGCATTATCATGCATTTCAGATAAGTAAGCTCTGTTGTGTAATATATTTAATTCAAACAGTCACGAAAATATAAATTTGACAATTCTCTTGCAACATATAAAGATATATCACCATGTTAAATAACGAACTAATTTTTACCGCACAACAGTCTATACACAACAGCAGCCAATGAGAGGTGATAAGGTCATGTGACCGTTAAGAGATACGGGCCAAGCTTATGTGAAACAAGGATTAAACAGGGCCAGCGGCAGTGTAACCAGTCTTCTGGTTCCTCTTTTTCCTACACATTCTGCAGTCAAATTAGTTTCGTGTGATTTCCAAATCATGTTCTTTTTCCAACCTTGGAATCACCTGAAGCTGCATCTGAGGATATGAATCAACTACAACAACCTGGATTTAGATTTAGATTAGTGGGTTTTAGGGCCCGTCGACGAGGTCATTTGGGCCCGATCAACAACAACCTGGATCTTCACCATAAAACCCCAATTATGATGCAGGAGGTAAATAGGAAAAACAAAAGAAAATGGCACAAGGAAAAGGATCTTCACCATAAAACCCCAATTATGATGCAGGAGGTAAATGGGAAAAACAAAAGAAAATGGCACAAGGAAAAGGGAAAACAGCAATGATGGCTGAGAGAGAATGCCTATATAAGATGCCAGAGATGGAGGTGAAATGGTTGGAAAGAGTGTATAGTTCGGTGGCAGAGACTTGAATGCTTTATGGTATTGAAGTATGGGGGCTAGAGAATGTGTGGGAAGTTCTAGATTATGTACATAGGATGTTCTGTAAAGAAATTCTGGGATTACCAATAGCTACGGTAAATGAAACAGCTCAAACTGAAATGGAAAGAGTAACAAGAAAAGGGCTAGTGATGGGAAGAACATTGAAATATTGGTATAGGATTATCAACTTAAATGACAACTTATTGAAACAATGCCTAAAATATCAGGAAACAAACTTGCAAAGCTTTCACCTGGTGGTCTCTTTCAGGGTAGAAGTGTTGGCAAGTGTCTCGGCACTGTCGTGACTCTTTGGCTTGACTACACTCTGTCTCCTCTCACCTCATCCTTCCTCCCAGAAATGCCAAACTTGGGGCTTAGGTACGATAAAACACAGGTTTAAGTGCTGAATACCCTCTGTAGTAATCTTAATCCTAAACCCTACATTCATATTTAAACATGCTAGGAAATTTAAATGAATTCAATTTAATAATACTTAGATGCTGCAGTTCTCTTCAGAGAACGCATGTTATGCATCAATTAGTAAACAACGAGTGCCCCATTTTACATAACTGGCTAGGTCTATCTCATGTAATTTTACACCAGGTCCAAACACATACAACTGAAAGAATTGCACTGAGAGATTATGTACTTATCAGATAAATTTGCACAGTTATCAAATATACATAGGCAAGACAAAAAGAAACTTGAAAACCAGACTAACAGAAAACCTCAATTTATAAAATAGTCACATCAGAATTTTTGCATGGCTTGCCAGATGATTAAGTTGCCACTGCTGTCTATTTTGGAGGGAAAGAGTTGAGAAAGGCAACTTTGCCCCCATCATGAGGAAGACGGAGGAGAATCGTCTCATTGCTGATTGGTTGGCAGGAGGACAGCGGCATGCCTTCAAGGCCAGTCACAAGCTGACGTCACGAGACCAGAACAGAACTGTGTTACTACAATGCAAGACCTTTCTGGATCATGTTTCCAGAAAGATCTACTGCACTCGGCAGCTATATAAAACCTGATGCAAGGCTGAGATGCTGTCAGAGTTAAGAGTCAGTCATAGTGGTTGGAAGCGAGTAGGTGCTTTGAGCTGAGTGTAGTACATTCCAAGCTTTGTGGTAAGCAGTCAGCATGGCATGGAATGGCAGGAGACAGTTCGCAGGTCAGTAAGAACAGCTTTTGATGAGGGATCGTGCTGTGGAACCAACAGCAAAGCAGTTTACATGTGAATATTGCAATTGTGTTCAGAATTGGTGTGTAGCTCTATGGTAGAATGGATCTGAGTGTAGGTTAAAAAGAATACAGCAGTACATGTGTATGGTACAGAGATGTAAAGGAATGTTGTAGAGATGTATTGAAGTGCTGCATTTGTAAAAGGCTGATTGATGTTAGCATTGAGCTAACGATTTTGGTGAAAATAAAGAAGTTTTAGGTGAACTTGTTTGTAGTCTTCTGTCACAATAAGAACAGATGGAAAAATCAGTCATGGCAGCATACTTTTGGAATAATCATAATATTATCAGAAAGTCAATCCTCCTTCAGACAGCATGTTCCCCAACTGAACTCTCAGTTTGGCAAAACATCCAGAATAACAAAAATAAGGATTGAATTAACTTCAAAGTCCTGCCATCAGACCATCTCAGTTAAGTTCATATCACCACCATTTCAGAACTCTCTCGCCATCAATACAACTATTTGGTTGTCAGCTGATAATAGGGGCAAACATTACAGTTTTTGATTTTACAAAGGTAAGGTAGTGTAAATATAATGAATGTTCTTTAATAATCACATTTTGGTTTTACACACTTCTGACCTGATCTTCCATCTCTTTGCTTACTAAAGTAATTAATGTAACTGTATTTCAGAAGGTTAATCACAGCTTCAGAAATGATTAACTGAAAAAAAATATTGGATCTTCAACTACCATTTTGAAAGATTCACAAATGCTCCTAACCAGGAGGGCAGTCAAATACTGAGTCCTGCTAGATCGTTTTCGCTGCATAATCTGCTCTACAGAATGCAAACAATAGGCATAATTATATTCCCCATAAGTGTTTATAATTAATACATCTGCATAAAGTTTTTTGATTCTTTTACATTATCTAAAGAGGCATTTAAAGTCATGCTACAATTTATTATTTAGAATGAGAGTAGAGAGAGATGAAGGCATTGGGAGTCATTACAACATGCAGAGTTAATAAATTTCAGAATAGGAAGTATTCAAGATAATAAGCCTTAAAAACAACATACACTGTTTATAAAATAATCCCATTGACTGTATTTAGCAAAGAATTGTGGATGAAGTAGATGAGGGGAGGCTATTTGTTCTAATCTGACTTAATTTCATGTGGATGTAAAGGTATCAATAAACCTTATCTACTGTACAATCCACTCTTTCATAACCAGAAAATATTATAATTTACCAGTCACAAACACTTAACATCCACCAAGAGATCAAGTGAATCCTTCAAATAAACTAAGAAACCTATTAAGTCCATTAAGAGTTACTACAAAGCATTTTCATTATATGCTCCTGTTTCTCAGTCTTTTGTGAATGCTGATATCTATCTGAAGCAGCTATCACTGTCATGCAAGTCCATTGATTACTAGGTGAAGCAGTAATAGGGAATATATAAACCATTTGAGTGTTTATAAATAAAATCTCAACATCGTGTTCTTCAGAATTATTCATGAAAATATTCATCTTTTGCAACGCTTAATATGTGTTGCTTGAGTGAAATTTATAATCAAGAGAGCTTTGGATATCTCAATCTGCAATCATCAGTAATTTACTCATTTATTCAAAAGAAAAAAAGTAATTTATGCTTATTTACTCTTATCTAAGAAAATAGTAACACATGGTAGGAAGAGAGAAAAATTTACACCAGCTAAGAGCAAAAGTAGTCGTTGACATTTTTAATCTATTTGACACTTTAATTAAAAGGCATTCTGACATAAAAAAAATTCTATGGCTCATTCTAACAATAATATATAAATATAAAATTATCAAATTTGATAGCAACTATCTTATACCCAGTAAAACATATGTGTGATAAAATACAATGCATTTCTTTGGATTAAGTAAATTTTAGGTCAGAATCTAACATAAATAATGCGCTTGTATGTCCTTTGCTCATACACTATTGCAATAAGTAAGATTTGCCATGACTTAAATTAAATGCTCTAAAATTATAAAAGAAAATAAATAATATTGGGTTATAATTTCAACTGCAACATTAATAGAAGCTCAGTGGGTAAGTACAGCTGCGTAAGATAATCTGCCATATTAATAAATTTCTATTTCGGAAACAAAAATAGTAGCTACAAAAATATCAGTCAATGAAGCTAAGTACACTGTGGAAAATTGCTGATGAAATTGAATGTTTGCACAAAAAATGAAATTCATAATCTATGTTTGGATTAATATAAAAACTTTAAAACAGTCTTTACTCTGAGTTTTCAACTTTTCTTGTAACATTAAAATACTGTAGCTTGAACCCTACTTCTCAGTTCATGGTATGCCACACAGGAACACATTAGTAAGTAGAAATACTTAATGCAAAGTTGCCTGCTCCTTGATGGGTTAGTAGTCATGCATTAAGCTTCACTTGCACACATACACACACACACATGCATACACACATATTTTTGGTATAATAATTCTCCATGCATCTACACCTAGCTCCAGCAATGCTACAGCACCAACAACATTTCCAGTAAAGCATTGCATTGGAGCATGAATGTCATGAGCGAACTGCCGTTTCATGTATTCAGCAATGGAGCACATTTCATGAGCATCTTTACTTTTTATCAGTAAAAACTGTCTTCAGATCATGCTCATAAGCAGCAATGAGGAACATAATTCCAATCCCTGTCAGGATGCCAACACACTGCAGTAAACACTGGCACAGAGATCCCCCTTCCTTTGAATGTGATGTTGTTAATTCTGGAATCTGAAATTTTAATTATTGGAATACAAAATTAGCTATATTACACAGAATGACAAATAGATTTATTTATTTCAAAATTACAGAGAATTTACAATACAATGTGTACTCAAAGTGCAAACTTAAAAGAAGCGTAGGGACAGTGAAGCCTAAATTAGCACAAAGTGAATCGAGAACATATTGACACATTGCTTCACTCACACTGTTTATTCACAGGACATGTTTCAACAGCTCTTGCTCCTATCATCAGCTGATACTCAATTAGTGCAAGTTGTAGTGGTTTCCTCTTTCTCCGTATCGTCGATAGATGGCATGATGTACTTGTCAAAGATGTCCGGTGGTGTAGTTTCAAAATTCATGACTTTATGACGATTTTTGTTAATGAAGATTTTTTCCCATCCGGAAAGGTCTATTAACATATTGTGACTTTGTGGGTTCGCGAAATGAAAAGTCCAATTGCACCACTCAAAAATGTCTTTATTTCCACCAACTTACAGTTAAACACTTGCCAATTACACAGAATTATGTAATGCACACAATTACAATTCAGCAGTTCGTCCGTTACCATTCCGATGCACGTACACAGTCTTCTCGTTCGTTAGCTCGACAAGCACTGACTCACTCACGTCAAGCCCGACGTGTTGCTTATATAGGGTCAGCTGGCCAATCTGGAAGGTTCTAGATTAGATGAAATATCCCGTAAGTTCGAGAACTCAGGTGGAACAGAAAGAGACGGCGCAGCGATGTTTTTTTTTCCCAGCCACCCTCCGTTACCGCTATAAAACAAACGAGGGGGCGTGGCGAACACCGACCGTCTCCTGCTGCTGCTGCCGGTACTATAGGGAGTTCCGACGTTCGGGTGACACTGCTCCCTCCTCAAAGCTGGTCGTCCCAAACAGCACCATCGTAGCATGCCAGGCAATCCAGGTGTACCACCAACATCTTCCCTCGGGGAACCTTCTGGATGCGGTAGACCACGTCGTTAATCCTCTTCACCACCCGGTACGGTCCTTGCCATGGCTGCTGGAGCTTCGGGCAGCGTCCCTTGGTCCGGGTAGGACGGTACAACCAGACCAGGTCACCTTGCTGGAACCCTTGGCTGTTGGCTTGCCTGTCATACCTGGTCTTCATGCGGTCGCTCGCCTTCTGGATGTTTTGGCAAGCCATCTCGTGCATGTCGTGGAAATGGTCCACCAGGTTCTCCACATACTCGGTCGCTGGCTGTTTCGCTTCCGGAGGGCTTCCAAAAGCCAGGTCACAAGGGAGGCGCAACTCTCGGCCGAACATCAAGCTGGCTGGCGTCATCCCAGTTGTGTCGTGTGTACATGAGCGGTAGGCCAGCAAGAACAGTGGCACCTTGACGTCAAAGTCTCGCTGATGGCTGGCCGCGACCTTCCTCAGGTGTTCCTCTAAGGTCTTGATGTATCTTTCGACCATGCCATCCGACTGGAGATGAAGAGGCGTCGTGCAGGTCTTGTTCACCCCAAGCCTTTGTAGTGCCTCCTTCATTAGGTTGGAATCAAAGTTGGTACCCTGGTCACTGTGTAGCTCTAACGGTACCCCAAATCGACAGAACACTTGCTCCACGAGGCAGTCTGTGATTGTCTTTGCCTCTTGGTTCCGGATGGCACACACCTCCGGCCACTTGGTGAAGTAGTCCATAACCACCATTAGGTACTTGTTGCCTCGGTCGGAAACTGGGAACGGCCCAGCAATGTCAACGGCAATCCGTTCGAATGGCGCTCCGACGTTGTACTGCTGCATGCGACCCCGGCTTCTAGTCTGGGGGCCACGACTCGCCGCGCACACGTGACACTGACGGCACCATCTCTCAGCATCTGCTCGGAGTCTCAGCCAGTAGTAGCACTTCCGTAGTTTGTCAATCGTTCGGTTCGCTCACAGGTGTCCTCCCGAAGTACCGGCGTGCACTTCCTCCAAGACTTCTGGGACCTTACTCCGGGGAAGTACCAACTGTTCTCTCTGCATCTTCCCATCGGGTGACTCCCATACCCGGAACAGCACGCCCTCTCTGGTCTTC
The DNA here is from genome assembly GCA_030765055.1 of Mantis religiosa. NCBI lineage: Eukaryota > Metazoa > Arthropoda > Insecta > Mantodea > Mantidae > Mantis > Mantis religiosa. The sequence continues at coordinate 144,224,305 of CM060954.1, forward strand.
AATGAGTCCCATTGGGCCCAGTACGACTTGTAGGTGGCGCTCCTCGGTGCGATGTCCTCCCAGGTTGGTCTTGTCCCTGCCTCCACTTCCCTCAAGAGTGGCCCCAATTCTGCGTCCGCCAGCTGCTCCCTCCTCAGGCCTGCGCTATCCCAGCCATCCGCAGGTACTGCAGTGACTACTCGGACTGCTGTGGCACACTCCTTCTCCTCCACTCTTGTGCACTGGCCGCACTCTTCTGGACAGGGTCTTCGGGACATGGCACCTGCGTTACCGTGGCTCTTCCCTCTACGATGTTCCGAGGTGAAGTCGTACTCCTGCAGCCTCTGGACCCCACGTGCTGTCTGGCCTTCTGGTCGCGCCGTCACCATCATTTCGCTCCTCGCGGGGACAACCACGTCTTCGTTCAAGACGACCCTGCAGATTCAAAGGCGCTCTTCGGGTTGACGGAGTATAACCTCTTCTCCGTTGAGCCGCAGGACCTTCCTGCCGACGTCGACCGTCGCCTCGTGGCTCCTGAGGGCATCCAGTCCCAGAATCACCTCCTCAGCCACCTTCGCGACGAACACCCACAGACGCACGGCACTCCGCCCTAAGGTCAGCTCCAGCAGGGCCTCCTTCTCCACAGGCAAGGTGTCGCCGGATGCCGAGACAAGCGCGTATGGTCGGCTCGGCTTTCTCGTCGGCAAACCCTTCGCCACATCAGGTCTGATGATGGTCACGGCTGCCCCAGTGTCCACCAGCACGCGGCACGGCTTCCCTCTCACCCAACCATCCGCGATGAGGCTGTCATCCATACGCCGGCTGACGGCGCGCAGTGTCACTCGAGGGGATGGTGGTAATGGCGCCGACGTGCCCCTCTCCACGCCGGGCCTTACTCGTTCTTCCAGCTGCCCTTCCTGGTGTGGGCAGTCTCTCTGCAGGTGCCCGGGCTGTCCACACCCCCAACACAGGCGACTAGGTGTTCGCCGACGTCCCTCGGCTGGTCTGTCTCCGGTGTAGCGGACACTCCTCGTTCTCGACGTCGGGATGGCTGTTACCTTGGCCGCTTCCATCCTTAATGCTGCCGTCAGTGCCTCGTGGATGGTTTTATAATCGCCGAGCATTAGGCGCTGACGAATCTCCGTATCTCGTACCCCGTCCACGAACGTGTAGGCAGCTTCCCGGGATACGAACTCTGGTGGGAGGTCGACTAGGGCCTTGCTTGCTAGTTGTTCAACTGCCAGGGCGAACTCCTGCAGCGTCTCCCCCGGCTGCTGTGACCTTGCCTTTAGCTGGTTGCGGTACACTGCGGCTAAGCGGTGGTTCCCGAAACGATTCTCCAGGGCCTCCCAGATGTCCTTGGGCACCGCCGTTGTCTGCACCGCGTTTAGGACTTCCGCGGCCCGTCCCTGGAGGCTGGCTATTAACTGTGTGGCCTCCTCCTTCGGTGACCATCTGTTGTGCTTGGCCACTGTGTCGAACTGGCGGCGGAAGACCTCAAATGTTGACGCGCCGTCATATTTCGGAGGTTTGACGCGCGCCGATGTGTCGCGTCCCGGTGCGTCGGCCTTCAAATCCTTCAGTCTCCTGCCGACGACGTCCTCCACCATGGCGTTCAGGGACTTGACGCTGCTGTCGGCCTTTCCCACCAGGTTGTTTAAGCGGTTCGCGAAGTCTTCGACGTCTTCAACCATGGCGTTCAGGGACTTGGCGTTATTGTCGGCCTTTTCCTCTAGGTCATTGAAGCGGTTCGCCAGGCCCTCGACGCGCTCGTCCACTTGGCCCATCCGCTTGCCCAGCTCCGTCACGTTATCCCTCACGCCGGCCAACTGTTCTTCAAATTTGGCGGCGAGAGCCTCGTTCGCCACCTTCATTTCCGTGGTCAGTTCGGCCATCTTTGCGGTCATCGTCGTGGCCAAGTTGTTGTTTGCCGTTTTTATTTGTTTCAACTCTGCGGCCAGGTTGTCATATGCCGCCTCATTTTTTTTTTTTGTTAACTCGTTCATCTTCGCGGCCAAGTTGATATTTGCCGCTTCCGTCTTCTCTTTTAATTCGGCCTTCATTTCCATCATCTTCTCCAAAAAATTTTCCAATGCCGCGTCCATGGTTGTTCGGTGATGTTATCGTCCCGCTTCCTGACACCTGTGTGACTTTGTGGGTTCGTGAAATGAAAAGTCCAATTGCACCACTCAAAAATGTTCTTTATTTCCACCGACTTACAGTTAAACACTTGCCAATTACACAGAATTACGTAATGCACACAATTACAATTCACCAGTTCGTCCGTTACCGTTCCGATGCACGTACACAGTCTTCTCGTTCGTTCGCTAGCTCGTTAAGCACTGACTCACTCACCTCCAGCCCGACGTGTTGCTTATATAGGGTCAGCTGACCAATTTGGAAGGTTCTAGATTAGATGAAATATCCCGTAAGTTCGAGAACTCAGGTGGAACAGAAAGAGACGGCGCAGTGATGTTTTTTCCCCAGCCACCCCTCGTTACCGCTATAAAACAAACGAGGGGGCGTGGCGAACACCGGCCGTCTCCTGATGCTGCTGCTGCCGGTACTATAGGGAGTCCCGACATTCGGGTGACAATATTTTATTAGAGATGTTTCCAAGTTGATGTCATGTCTAGTATTCAAAAAATGAAAAGCCACTGATGATTTTTATGTTTCACCATTTTTAATGTTTCTTATATGTTCTTTAGTTCTGATGTCAAAATTTCTTTTTGTTTTTCCTATATAAATTTTAGGGCAAGTTTCACATTTGATCTCATAGATTCCTGGTTTTTCTTTGGTAGTGATGGTAATTAAAATGGAAATAAACCACCACTACAATTCGTTACATTCCACAGAATTAAAAATATTTGAACTACACTTAAAAATTTTGAAATGTATGAACCCGGCCATGAGGTCTAACTTAGAAAATAATATGCTGTCAATTCTTAATTTGAAAATGTGTAAGAAAACAGCCATTTTGAAACAAAAATTCATCAATCTTCAAAAGAGGCAAGAACCAAATCCACATAAAAAGCAAGATTTATTACTCTCATGTCAAAAACCTAACAATGTAACGAACCTATCCACATGCAACTTCACGGAGAAAGAAATAGATTTTCTAAACAAAGGCCTAAAAACATGTGTAGATTACACAAAAAACATTGAAAACTATATTGCGGACTAAAATTATGCAAGTGAGTCAACCTTGTATATACTTTTCTCCACTTACAAGTTTTTTATGAAGACTAGTTTCTGGTTGACTCCACAGAACTGACGATAGGGGAGAAGTCCCCAGAAACTAGTCTTCATAAAAAACTTGTAAGTGGAGAAAAGTATATACAAGGTTGACTCACTTGCCTAATTTTAGTAACAATGGCACTCCACTTTCTGAAATACTTCTTTTTATTCTATATATCGCGGACATTGAAATAGCAATCATTTGCCTAATAAAAAATCTACGATTAGAACACAGTGCAAAGAAACTATAGATCATATTCAAAATGCAAATTCAAAAAGATATTCATATAAAAAATTAATCAAAAATTTAAATGAAAAACCAGTAGTCTACACAAAAGCAGAAGGGGGTAACAAAATAGTAATATTGGACGAAGAAGACTATCGCAAAAAAATGGACAACCTTTTAAACGGAAAAGAATTTGTTAAACTAGAAAACAATCCATTAAAGAAAGCATGCAAATCTGTGGAATTAGCAATTAAAAACAGTAAAATCATGACTAAAAAAGATAAATTGAACAATAAAATAGACAGTCCAAAAACACCATACATATATGGTTTGCCCAAAATACATAAACCTGAAATTACCCTCAGATCAATAATTAATAACATTGATGCACCCACTTACCAACTATCAAAATGGCTGGTTCAAATCTTCAGATCCTTCACAAAATTTGAAAATTTAAGTATCAAAAACTCGTTTGAATTGTTAAATCTCCTGAAGGACACAAAGATCAACTCTACAGATGCTTTAGTTTCCTTTGACGTCATTTCTTTATATCCAAGTACACCTACCAATGAGCTTATTCCACTTCTCAAAAAATGTCTGGAATCAATACAAATAACTTCTGAAGAAATAGAAGAACTTTCACAACTTACAGAAATTTGTATAAATCAAAATTTTTTCAGCTTTAATGGACAGATCTATAAACAAAAAACGGGCCTAGCTATGGGCAACCCACTGTCTCCCTTCTTGGCAGATTTATTTATGAGTGCTTTTGAAACACAGATCACAAAAACTTTTCCAAATTATTTCAAAGTGTGGTATCGCTATGTTGATGACATTTTTGCAATAGTACCTAAAAAACTCATACAAGATGGTCTTAGACTTTTGAATATACAAAATCCAGCTATAATATTTACATTGGAAACAGAAGAGGATGGTGTGCTTCCCTTTTTGGACATCAAGATCAAAAGAATTAACAACAAACTCACTTTTGGTATTTACAGGAAACCGACACACACACAGATAATTATATTAAGAACAACAGTTTCAACCCAAAACAACACCAACATGCCATTTTCAACAGTTTAATCTTTCAAATGATCAACTTTCCACTAAACAGAGAAGATTATCAAGAAGAATACCTACACATAAAAAAAGTAGCTATATCCAACGGTTTCAACCAAAATTTAGTAGACAAAACAGTTAACAGACTCAACAAAGCTAAGAAAATAAAAGAAACTACCACCCTAGAACCTACAGGAGAAAAGGAGAAAAAACTTTTTAAACGATTCACTTTCCATCCATCAGCCTATAACAAATTCCAAAAAATCTTCTCAAAACACAACATAACTCTTGCACCTCAAAATAGGTTTAATATCAGAAATTTGTTAAAAGGCCCTCCCAAAAATTCAATCACTACCAAAGAAAAACCAGGAATCTATGAGATCAAATGTGAAACTTGCCCTAAAATTTATATAGGAAAAACAAAAAGAAATATTGACATCAGAACTAAAGAACATATAAGAAACATTAAAAATGGTGAAACAGAAAAATCAGCAGTGGCTTTTCATTTTTTGAATACTAGACATGACATCAACTTGGAAACATCTCTAATAAAATATGTTAATCACCCCATAGACCTTTCCGTATGGGAAAAAATCTTCATTAACAAAAATCGTCATAAAGTCATGAATTTTGAAACTCCACCACCGGACATCTTTGACAAGTACATCACGCCATCTATTGACAATACGGAGAAAGAAGAAACCACTACAACTTGCACTAGTCGAGTATCAGCTGAGGATAGGAGCAAGAGCTCTTGAAACATGTCCTGTGAATAAACAGTGTGAGTGAAGCAATGTGTCAATATCTTCTGGATTCACTTTGTGACAATGTGTACTATTCCACCTCAAATTGCCTGCTTTGGATCATATGCACTGTATGAATGAATGCTCATTAATTTCTTAACACAAAAATTATATAATTGAATTACATATGTAAAATATTTCTTTATAATTACAACATTTATATATTACTCTGTTCCAATTATCTTTATAGTTTTAAATTTCATTAATTTTAGCAGCTGCATCACCTCTTGTCTCCCATTCATTATATCATATGCACTGTAACAGTGTGATTATTTACATATAGTGTAAAGTCTGTTTAGTTAACACATGTGCACGTCGGCCGCCTCCTTTGACGAACCCTTACAACTGTTTTACAACTCCAGTCCTCCTTCTCCCCAGTCCGTTCTGCAAGGTTGCCACCTTTCTTGATACGTCATGGGTATCGTACGAGCCTAAATAAATTATCTTATGTCCATTACTGCAAAACTTTCTTAGTTTCGACATACATATATAGTACTGCAAAACATCCTTAGTTTTGACAAATATATATATACTACCCGATGGCATTAAAAGTATAACATCGGAAAAAAGGTTTAAACTGACTGTAAAAACATTTTTAAGAGAAGGTTGCTATTATTCAGTGGAAGAATACTTAAAACATGATCAACATATCAATGCTTCCTAAAATGATGTTTGTGAATAAATACCTGTGCAACTTCGGAGGTGATACTTGTAATATTCAGAAAAGCTGTAAAAAATCCTACTAAAAGTAATGTCACAGACAACAGAAGAGTTTCTAAGAAGTAAAATTAAATAACAAAGTAAATTATTAAATTTTAGATGAGTCGCATTTTTTAACACATCTGCTTCACTTTCGTACTTATTTTGAGGACATGTTTCGCAAATCTTCGCTTGCATCTACGGCTCTTGTGCGACTGACGCTAGATCCAGCGGTGTGGGTAATTCTGGGGTTGTTGCTGCCATCTGTTGATTTAGTGATGAACTGAAAAGTGGGATTCTCTTCTAGCGGGATTTCAAAGTTCATTAGTTGGTTTTTATGTTTTTCTATGTATATCCTCTCCCATATGACGAGTTCACTATGTTTTTGTACGTATTTTAGTAATTCTGTGCTATCTTCAATTTCATGATTTTCAGACCAGAAATGAGCTGCTATTGCGGACTTATCAATATTTTTGTATCTTAAGTGCCTGAAGTGTTCTTTCTTTCTAGTGCCTATGTTCCTTTTTGTCCTTCCTATGTAAATTTTTTCACAGTCTTTACACTTAATTTTGTAAATGCCTGACTTTTCCTCTGGTTTTATCTTATCAGTATTATTACTGTGAAGTAGGTTTTTAATGTTGTAATTGTTTTTTGGTGCCAATGTTATATTGTATTTCTTGAATATTTTTTGGAACTTTTTTGTGGCCCAGGGGTGGTAAGTAAATTTAGCAAATCTAGTTTCTTGTTTTATTGGTGTGAGAGCTGTGATCTGTTTTAATTTCTTTTGAAGTTTGAATAATTTTAGTTTTTTATCTACAAGGTTTTTTCCATATCCATTTTTAATTGCAGTTTTTAAGATTTGATGGTATTCGTTTTGATATTCTTGCTGGCTGAGAGGTAGATTTACTAATCTGTGTGTGAGACTGTTGATGGTTGCATGTTTGTGTGGAATTGGGTTGAAACTATTTGCTTTGATGTAATTATCTGTGTGTGTTGCTTTTCTATGAATGCCAAATTCTAGTTTTTCATTGCCTTTTTTGATTTTAAGGTCTAAAAACGGTAGAGTACAGTCCTCTTCAGTTTCTACTGTGAATTGTATGCTGGGTTCTTGCAGGTTGAGTAGTTTCAAAGCATCATCTATTAATCAAAAACACTTTTTAAACCAATTCTCGAACTGTATAAACACTTAAGCTCCACTTACTTTTTAAATTAGGACAAGTTTCAAGGACACCGCGTCCCCATCCTCAGCTGATGTTCTACTGGTTCTTCAGGTGACCGCCTCCCTCTCCTGGCGCTGCTCAATGAGTTGAATGACGTCATCTACTACTGGAATTTCGAAGTTCATTGCTCTCTTTTTGTTCTTCAAAATGTGTATATTTTCCCAAACTGTTAATTCCCAATACTTTTTTGCCGGTACCAAAAGTTTTATGTCTTTGGAAATGTTGTGATTTTTTGACCAGAAGTGATGGGCTATGGCCGATTTATCTGTCTGTTTGTATTTAATACATCGCATGTGTTCTTTCATCCTTGTTTCTAGGTTTCTCTTTGTTTTTCCGATATAAATTTCGTGGCAATCCTCACATCTTACGCTATAAATTCCGGATAGTTTGTTGGTTGGACTTGTGTTTTTTAGCGGGTGATTCAGCATGTTTCTCATGTTATATTTGTTGTGTGGTACTAGTTGTATCTGAAATTGACGGAAAATGTTTTTGAATTTATTAAATGCCTTAGGGTGATACGTAAATTTGCAATATGCTTTCTTTGGGTCGTCAGCTTTTAAAGTGCTAACCATCAAGGACGTTAGCACTTTAAAAGCTGACGACCCAAAGAAAGCATATTGCAAATTTACGTATCACCCTAAGGCATTTAATAAATTCAAAAACATTTTCCGTCAATTTCAGATACAACTAGTACCACACAACAAATATAACATGAGAAACATGCTGAATCACCCGCTAAAAAACACAAGTCCAACCAACAAACTATCCGGAATTTATAGCGTAAGATGTGAGGATTGCCACGAAATTTATATCGGAAAAACAAAGAGAAACCTAGAAACAAGGATGAAAGAACACATGCGATGTATTAAATACAAACAGACAGATAAATCGGCCATAGCCCATCACTTCTGGTCAAAAAATCACAACATTTCCAAAGACATAAAACTTTTGGTACCGGCAAAAAAGTATTGGGAATTAACAGTTTGGGAAAATATACACATTTTGAAGAACAAAAAGAGAGCAATGAACTTCGAAATTCCAGTAGTAGATGACGTCATTCAACTCATTGAGCAGCGCCAGGAGAGGGAGGCGGTCACCTGAAGAACCAGTAGAACATCAGCTGAGGATGGGGACGCGGTGTCCTTGAAACTTGTCCTAATTTAAAAAGTAAGTGGAGCTTAAGTGTTTATACAGTTCGAGAATTGGTTTAAAAAGTGTTTTTGATTGATGAAGCTCCACTGTTTATAAATACTTCTATTATAGTTTTATCATCTATTAGTTTGTAGGGCACTATTGCAAAGATGTCGTCTACGTATCTGTACCATGTTTTAAACATATGAGGGAAGGCTTTAGTAATATGTGTTTCGAAAAAGCTCATGTATAGATTGGCCAAAAATGGTGATAGCGGGCTTCCCATAGCTAGTCCTGAAATTTGTTTGTGATATTTTCCATCGAAGACAAAATAATTTTGATGTATACATAATTCAGTCATTGCCACATATTCTTCTATTGCATTGGCATCCAGGTTTATAGAATTTAGCCATTTTTTCAGTTGAATCAAAAGTTTGTCTAATGGAATGCTAGGGAAGAGGGAGCGGACATCAAAGGATACTAAAGTGTCATGAGGTTTTAGTTTAAGATTTTGAATTTTTTCTACCAGGTCTAAAGAGTTTTTTATACTCAGAGTATGGAACTGTGGAAAGGACTGAAATTTTTTTGGTTAGCCATTTTGCCAGAAGGTAAGTAGGAGTGTTTATATTATTTACAATGGGTCTCATGGGTATGTTGGGTTTGTGTATTTTAGGCAAACCATATATTCTTGCAAGGGTAGGGTTGTCTGGTTTGATAGTTTTTTGTTCTGTAGTTGTTAAAATTTTTACTATTAATGATGGTTTTTTGTACATCTTTTATGCATCGGTTGAGTGGATTAGAATCTATTTCCTGGAATTCTTTTTGTTGTAGTAACTCTAACATTTTTTCTTTGTATGTAGCTGTATCTAAGATTACTATTTTGTTCCCTTTATCAGCCCTTGAGAAGATTACAACCATCAACAGTCTGACACACAGATTAGTAAATCTACCTCTCAGCCAGCAAGAATATCAAAACGAATACCATCAAATCTTAAAAACTGCAATTAAAAATGGATATGGAAAAAACCTTGTAGATAAAAAACTAAAATTATTCAAACTTCAAAAGAAATTAAAACAGATCACAGCTCTCACACCAATAAAACAAGAAACTAGATTTGCTAAATTTACTTACCACCCCTGGGCCACAAAAAAGTTCCAAAAAATATTCAAGAAATACAATATAACATTGGCACCAAAAAACAATTACAACATTAAAAACCTACTTCACAGTAATAATACTGATAAGATAAAACCAGAGGAAAAGTCAGGCATTTACAAAATTAAGTGTAAAGACTGTGAAAAAATTTACATAGGAAGGACAAAAAGGAACATAGGCACTAGAAAGAAAGAACACTTCAGGCACTTAAGATACAAAAATATTGATAAGTCCGCAATAGCAGCTCATTTCTGGTCTGAAAATCATGAAATTGAAGATAGCACAGAATTACTAAAATACGTACAAAAACATAGTGAACTCGTCATATGGGAGAGGATATACATAGAAAAACATAAAAACCAACTAATGAACTTTGAAATCCCGCTAGAAGAGAATCCCACTTTTCAGTTCATCACTAAATCAACAGATGGCAGCAACAACCCCAGAATTACCCACACCGCTGGATCTAGCGTCAGTCGCACAAGAGCCGTAGATGCAAGCGAAGATTTGCGAAACATGTCCTCAAAATAGGTACGAAAGTGAAGCAGATGTGTTAAAAAATGCGACTCATCTAAAATTTAATAATTTTTCGCTTCACTGTGGTGTTCCAATACAGTTGAATCTCGATAAAATAAAGTAAATATTGATTTTTTTTTTTTGTTTTTTTGTACAAATTATGTCTCTTACAGCCTAGTTCTTAAAAATGTAATACATTAAACTATTATGTGACCTAAGTTGCATTATTCTTAATTACTATTTGTATTATTATTCCGTTAATTACTACTGCATTACTTTAATCACTATTGTATTATTTAATTACTATTGTATTATTCATAATTGTATTACTCATAAGAAATGTATTATTCTTATGAGTACAAATTTGACGAAGCCATGAATATTGTATATTCCTAAGGTGAATAAAACTATCTATATCGCCAAACTACAATTCTACTGGATCCCGACAAATGTTAGGTAACTAAGCTGTATGGATCCTGGGCTCATTTGGGCATCATTTCACCCATTTCATTCATCGTCCGATATGACTTAGCATTGGAAGACGTAAAGTTACAAAAAAAAAAGTACTGCATTCCATAATAACCCTTATCTTATTCAGAGAGCAGTATTTGAAACCCAGCGCCTTTAGGAGACCACACAAAGTGAAGTGCCCATAAGGAAAATCACAAATTTCTTCAAAATGTGCAATTAATTCGTCTAAGGTGGGCACTCTTTCTTTTGCATGGAATTTATAAATTTCTCGGTGAATTAAATCGCATGTGAAATTATCTACTTTAGAGAAACATTTCCTTTTATTTTCACACTTGATCGTCGTCTTTGGTATTCCTTTTGTCACAATATTTCTTACTGTATTTCTGTGAATACCTAGGATTTATCATCAGGTTCATTGCACGACCCCTTACCAAGATTATTTTTCAGCACATATTTATGTGTGTTCAAAGCAAGCGCTTGAATTTGCTTAGAAACAGTTCCCGTTATAACTTTGTTTTTTGAGGCTTTTCCAGCAACATAACTCGGCCCAGCAACACTTTCCAATTTATTCACACTATTGTCATCACTTTGATTATTTTCACTTGACTGAAAGTTATCTACTACTTCATTTGCATTTACCCCTGCATTTCCCTCCCACGGTCTCCACATTGTGAAACAACTAATTTCTGCACGTAATGAAACAGATCAACTGGAATTATACAAAATAAAAATATTTAGTAATTATTTTCCACTTATCTCAAGAAGTTGATGACAGTACTTCTATCTTCTTTATGCAAGATTAATTTCAGGAGCATTTGCCCACATCTTCAGTCAACACACTTCATTGTCAAGGATACTATGTATTTACATATTTATGTATTACCAACATCTGAAGACGAAACAAACCTAAAAACAGAATCAATTGCCGGTATGTCAAAATTCATTACGCAATTTTTATTTTTTTAAATAAATATTTTTTTCCCAAACTATTAAATCTATGGGAACATTTAACTATTTTAATAATTTAACTTCGGAATTTATTTCATGGTTGAATGACCAAAAATGATCTGCTACGGACGATTTATCAATTTGTTTATATCTAATGTTACGAAACTGTCCTTTCTTTCTGGTTTCCAAACTTTCATCTTTCCAATATAAACCTGATCACAATCTAAGCAATTAAATTGATAAATACCAGATTTTTTATTATTAGGAATTTCATCTTTTTTTAGAAAATTGTAATAAATTATTGATACTATATTTATTTTGAGGAACTAAAGTTATACCGACTTCTTTAAAAAAAATTTGAAAATGTTTATTAACCCAAGGATGGTAGTAAATTTTTTAAATTTATAATCATATTTTATTTTTTTAAGAGTAGAAATATCATTAATACTTTTTGATATTTAAATTTTTCAATTTTCTTTTGTATAAAATTTTTATTAAAACCATTAATTAAAGCAGAATTAATAATATGTTTATATTCTTTATTAAATTCTTCTTTATTCAGGGGTATATTTATTAATCTATAAATCAAACTATTAAAACAGTAAATTTATGTGCAAAAAGGTTAAAACTTTCATGTTTTATGTAATTATCAATATGAGTAGATTTCCTATAAATACCAAAATCTAATTTGTTATTATTTCTTATTATTTTCAAATCTAGAAAAGGAAGAAATCCATTAATTTCAGTTTCTAATGTGAAGTTTATAGCTTTATCTTGTAAATTTAGTAATTTTAAAGCATCATTAATTTGTTCTTCAGGAACAATAGCAAAAATATAATCAACATATCTATACCATGTTTTAAAAATTAAAGGAAAAGCTTTAGTGACTTGAATTTCGAAAAAACTCATAAAAGATCAGCAAGAAAAGGTGAAAGAGGATTACCCATTGCTATGCCAGAAGTTTGTTGAAAAAATTAACCATTAAAAGTGAAAACATTTTGATCCAAACAAAAATCAGTAAGTTTAACAAAGTCAACTATTAAGTCCTCATGTAAATTTATTGAATTCAACCACCTTTTTAAATAAATTAAGTTTTTCTCTAGGAATACTAGGAAATAAGGCAGTTACATTAAAAGAAATAAGTGTATCAGTTTTAGATAATACTACACTATCAATCTTTTTTATTAGTTCAAGAGTTTTTAATACTTAAACTTTCAAATTTATCAAAATTACTAAATTTTTTGTGTAATAGATGTTGGTAATACATAAATACATGGTATCCTTGACAATGAAGTGTGTTGACTGAAGATGTGGGCAAATGCTCATGAAATTAATCTTGCATAAAGAAGATAGAAGTATTGTCATCAACTTCTTAAGATAAGTGGAAAATAATTACTAAATATTTTTATTTGTATAATATTTATTACTCCACTGCAACTAGCTTCATTTTCTGTGTAGATCAACTGAAAGTTGGAACTTTGGCAACTGAGACTCCACTTGGAGTAAACATGCCACTGTCATTTCCAGAAAATCAGGGTTGCTATTGGTCCTCAACGACAGTGTTCATTTCTGAAGTGTGGAGATAGATTTATAACGGTCATTAGTGGATGGTAGAGTTAGTTTCCTTTGAGAGGCAAACTGCACTCGTGTTGACTAGACAGACTTCACTGAACTCTTACATTGCCCTTCAATACCTACTGTGATTCTGATTACAAGGTCTGGGCAAAACAGCAAGTTTTTAATTTTGCGGGCTTTATACCTCCAATTTTCAAAACTTCTTTTAATCTTATTGCTACACATATATGTTTGCATTTTTCGGCCATTTTGAATGTTTAGTTTATTGCCGACAGTTGAAACGGTTACATGTGTTTCCAAGTGCAGGACAAATTTTTACTTTAAAAAACAATGGATTAAACAATTTACATTGAATTTTGCATGAAAAATGAAATAAAGTGCAGCACACATTTGAAATATTGACTATGGCTTTTGGCAAATCTACTAAGAGTAATACAAGAGTTTACAAGCAGTATAAAGTTTCAAATATAGTCAATAAGATTTTATAGACGACTACCGCTTTGAATGCTCTTGAACATCAATTACTAACAACAATGTGGAACAAGTAAAGAAAATGGTTCCAGAAAACTGCTGAATCACTACCAGAGAGATTTTTGATGATGTACGTATATCTTCTGGCAATTTTTTAAGATATTTTGGGCATGAAACTTCTAGCAGCAAAGTTTGTTATCAATTTCTGCCAAAAGCAACGTCAAGTCATTAATATCTGTGTACATAACGATTCAAAATTTCTGAAAATAATAATTTAATTCCTTCTAAAATTGATCAAACATTGATTATGGGGACGTGAAATATCAGATTGATAATGTGAAAAACAGCTGAATAGTGACAAAACTTTAAAAAACGACAAAGAATTAAAAAATACAAACAAATAACTCATTCCTGGAAATGGATGATGCCACAGAAAAACTTATTTGGTATAAATTATGTTTTAAAAGTATCTACATTTTTTGTGTAGTACGCTTTAGTCTATATTTTAATGTTTGCTAACTGTACAAAATTTCTTACAGTTGAAGAGGACTTTTTAGTCTATTTATAGAAAATTCAATATACATTTTTTTCATATAAAAATCTTAAACATGCTGTTTTAATCAAAATTATTAAGAGCCGTTCTTTAGAAAACTATTTCTAAACAATTTCCATGTTTCGGATGGAAGAATTTTCTGTAAGATCTTAGTGCTGCATCTTCAGAAGATATTGAATTTATACCAGGTTTAATTTTGAATTTATGAGTCACTATGTTTACACTCAGTCTTCACTTACTTGTTGTATAATTGAAACGTTTTCAAGATCATTCGATCTCATCATCAGCTGGTGACTCAAACAGCTGATGATGAGATCGAATGATCTTGAAAACGTTTCAATTATACAACAACAAGTAAGTGAAGACTGAGTGTAAACATAGTGACTCATAAATTCAAACTTAAATATGAAGAATAACTTCACTGTTAATAATGCTTCTGCTTTTAATATTTATACCAGGTTATTTATCCAAGTTCTAGTTTTTGAGTTACTCTCATTGACACATAAAAAGAACTCCTTAAACGCCTATTTTTGAAATGAAGGTGCCTCAAAACATGTAGCCCCATGCATTGTTGATATCAAATGTTTTAGCAGAATGTAAAACTTCCAACTAGGCAGGCACGTATTTAGAAGTCAGTTTCCGGGAGGGGGGGGGGGTCCAAAAATTCTACGTTGAATTATTTGCTTTTCATCAGTAATTAATCAGGGATGTATTTTTATCATGTTAGTAAAAAATAAAAACACAAGTAATATATTATATTCACGTGACTTTCTCCGCCCAAGCTTCTACAAATTGTTCCTCAAAAAGTTTGTTTTTGTCTTGTTTCTTTGGATAAAGTCTGTAGAAAGGCCTTGCTTATGGCACATTTTTTGTTCTTATACCTGGGACAAAGTGACATAAGCAGTAATCAGATATTTAAAAACCGAACCACTGATTGATGCATTAATCTGGGAATTCTAATCAACATTACTTGTGTATTTTAAGGAGTTCTACAGCTGCTGTGCAGTAACTTTTCGTTTATCTCTTAAATAACTTCATGTTTGACTGTCAATGAATAGAGATGTTAAGATGAGAAGCTTGAATAAACTTTTTCAACTAGGTATATCTTCTTCTTCTTATGGCGCTACAGTCCAGGATGAACCTTGGCATTTCCAAAGAGCTTCCTCCATCCATCACAGTCACATGCTACTCTCCTCCAGTTTCTACAACCCAGCTTCCGCAAATCCTCTTCCCTCCATCCAGCCATCTTGTTTGGGTCGACCATGCCATCTTTGCCCTTCAGGGATTCCAAAGAGGAGCTTCTTTGTTACCTCGGACTCCTCCATTCTTGCCACATGACCAGCCCATCTGATCCTTCCTGATTTTATAATTCTTATATCTCAGGAAAAGTAAATATCTTAACCACTTTGGCGATGACCATTTAAACCCTGCATGGGGCGGGAATAGATACCCAATAAACAGCACAAGACATTTCAATTGTTAAGTGCTTGAAAAATGCTACATAAATACATATTCATATCTTCAGCATTTATTTTAATGAAACAAAAACTTGTTTAAAGCAAATTAGAGGCAGTATACATCTACGGTATCACCAAAATAGAAACTACATTAAGACAATGTTGAAATTTCAACATTTTGCTTCACTGTAGCAAGTCATTCTGCGCATTTAACACATCTAATTTGAAGTCATATTGTTTTGTGTGCCGAAAAACAATATGTATATATAGCTGCATAAGGGATTCTCTGGTTCGAGGTTTTATGGTTCAGTTTATGCCATCATGCAACAATAATTTTATATGTTGTGTGACACACAAGCTGCAAAGAAAGCAAACTTCTGTCAGCATCTGTGTATGTCTTAGAATTATGGTAGACTTCTGCGATTGTTGTTTAAACTCAGTTACTTATTTATTTATTTAGACTCTCTTCTGGTTCAGAGTGACTTCTTTTAGCTATTGAGAATAAACTAAAAAGCTCATTTGAGACAGTTAAATCTCAGTGCTAACAACGGTTTTAACTAGCAAGTATATAAGTAATCTTTATTTCCATTTCAATCACAAATTCTTATACATTTACATACTTATTACTACACTGAGTTGCTGGTTACCCTTGGGCCCAATAGACTCAAACTCTGAGGTTGTCGAGCTAATGGGTCCCTATTGGCAACTTATCTAAAATATTTCATCATTTTCGTCATATTTACTCATCTTCCTCAAACATTTGGTTCTTACTTTGCCCAAAAAGTTCCCAATTTCAATTAAATTTTTTCTAGTTTTTACACTCATTAACTTCATTGCTTGAATTTCTTTTGGTAGCCTTGCCCATTCTTTTTTACCTATCTTCTCCCTAAACAACCTAGTTTCTTCACATTCTAAAAGCAAATACCATCCTTTATCACTTTGGTGACACAATGGGAATTTCTCCAGATCCCTCCCTCTTCCCAAACCCTCTTGTTTCACCACCTCTGTTCTGGCCCATGCTGCTTTATCACAAATATCAATGTATTTTTCCCTGTTCCACATTACTTTCATCTCTCTATAAATTTCCAGTGAGCTTCTCAAGTTGAAGCTTTCTAACATTTCTTGCCTTTCAATATCTTCTGTTCTTAACCTAAGTTCTTTCCAAAATCCACTTTGCAATAATTCCCTGTTTTCCCACATGACACCCAACCCTATTTTAAAAATCATTTCCTTTATCTTATTTAGCCATGAATCTTTCTGATTTAGTCTTTCCTGTACTATCAAGCATTGACGCAGAATATTCTGTTCATTTAAACTCCTAATTCTCGCCCAATATTTTAACACTCTTTCCATCATTATCCCACTAGTTCCCAGTCTTTCCAATTCTGCTTGCACCACTCCATTTGGTGAAGCTCGTGGTAAGCCCAAAACTTGTTTGCAAAACTTTCTATGAATCACATTCATATTTACACCCCCTTCCTCCAAACCCCATATCTCTACCCATGCATTTTTGCATCTTCTATGGCTGTGTAAATTCTCTCCAGCTGTTTTATTTGCATTTCTGGTAATTTATCTAGGCATGCTTTAATAGCTTTTAATGCAATTTTACCTTTTGCCATTGCCATTCTCTTCTCTCTTTCCAACCTCTGTTACTGCTTAATCATACTCCTAGATAATTAAATGTATTGACCACTTCAATCTCTCTTCCTTGCCAGTACCATTCTCCTCTTTTCTTAACTTGTTGTCTTTCTTAAATACCATAATTTTGGTTTTGTTTACATTAATTCTAAGGGTCCATTCCTTACAAAATTTATCTATTGCTCCAATTGCTCTATCTATTCCCACTTTGGAAATTGCTCCTGCTACTAAATCATCTACAAATAGCAACCCAGGTATTTCCCTGTTATTAATTATTGGCATATGCCTATTTTCCATTCTAATTGCATCTAAAATATCATCTATAAACAGATTAAACAATATGGGGCTCAACTTACAGCCTTGCCTCAATCCTATATTATTCTGAATGAATCTTGTTACGTTATAATTTGCCATCTTTATACATAACTCATTGTCTGAATATATACTTTGTAACCTCTGAATAAATCTGCTACTCATTCCTTTTTTACTCTATTTGTACCACAGTGCTTCGCCAATATTGTGTCAAAGGCCTTTTCAAAGTCAATAAATAACATATATAACCTCCCCCTCTTATCTGCTAAATATTTACTTATCAACGTGCTTATCACAAAGATATCAACTGTTCTCCTGTCTTGTCTAAAGCTTGCTTGGAAATCTGATAGCTTACTCTCGTCTGCTCTCCACTTTTGAACTCTCTCTGCCAAAACTCCAGTATATATCTTACCTAACACAGATAATAAGCTGATTCCTCTATAATTTGCAAGATTATCTACCTCCCCTTTATTCTTAAATATTGGCACAACAATTGCTTTTCTCCAACTACTTGGAACCTTACCACCTTCAAATACTTTATTTAGAATTCTCACAAGCAAACTTAATCTATTTTCATTTCTAGTCCATGCCTTCCAAAACTGCCCTGGAATCCCAACTATACCACATACTTTATTCCTTTTTAATCGTTTTACTTGTTCCCTTAATTCCTCTATTCTTATCATACTATCTAATTGTTGGATTTCTCCTATGTTATCCAATTCTCAAATACATAGTTAGTTAGTTACTAACACTCCCCACATGGCAACCTTGGCCTTCGGGGTAACCTCACCCCACCAAGTGATGACCGGACCCATTTCTCAGGTGGAGGCACCCAGAGGGCGGTGTCCATTACCTCCGATGATAGGGTGATAGTGAAGATGGCGGTGAGGTGAGAGGACCTACAGTTTTTACCGTGGACTCCGAACCACGTTGGGCATAGGGGATACTTCACGTGTGCTAGACAGAGGTGAAGGCGTGGATAGGGCCGACTTAAAATCGCCAACCCCAGAGCCGGGAATCGAACTCGGGACCCTTAGAACGGGAGCCGCGAACAAAACCACCGCGCTACCCCGGCGCCCATTCTCAAATACATTGTCTTCCCTTTTTATCCCCAAAAGGCTTTCAAAGTACCTGCACCATGCTTCTGAACTTACATTGCTTTTCCTAGTTCTACCCTTATAGGTTTGTTTCACTAAGGACAAATTGCCTTTGTATCATTCATTTTTACTGCCTCCCTCATTTTCTTACACATATTTTCCTCCCATTCTTTCCTTTTTAGCTTCCATGAGGTGCCTGTACCCCCATCTTTCAACTATAAAATTTTCTTTTTCTCTTATGTCCGCTGTTTGTCTCCATTTCCTTAACTCCCTTGTGACTCTCTGCTTTGCCTTGCTACACTCATCATACCAACCTCTTCTTATATTTGGTTTATCTATCACTCTCATTTTTGCCTCTGCCTGTTTCACTAACTCCTCTAATTTTATTACAGTTGCCTCAATTTTATTTTCTCTCAGCATTTCCTCTATGCCAACTACCCTTAACATATTTGACTGGTTTCCCAACTCCTCCATAAATGTTTCTGCTTCCTCATCCCTCCATTTATATCTATGAATTTTTATTCCATTCTCCTCAAAGCATAATTCCTTTTCCTTATCTATACCTCCAAATACTATCCTTAAAGGAAAATGGTTACTAGAAGTAGCTATATTTAGGACCTCAAAATCTTTACAGTATTCATCTAAATCTGCTGAATATAGAATATAATCTATTCATAAAAGTAAACTCCCCTAGACTGTCATTTCCTTTCATCCCATTGCACATCATCAAATCATTCTCCTCACAAAACTCTTAAGTTTCTTACCTTCATTGTTAATACATTTATCTTTGCTCCTTTTTTTCTCCCCCTCTTTCCTTAACCCATTTAATTCCCCTTCAAAATCTATTAACTGCAATTGATTTTCCCCCACTCTTACATTGAAATCACACATTATAACAAATCCTTTATGTATGCCTCTGTTTGATATTTCTTCCATGTTTTGTCTCATCTTAACAAATAACTGTGGGTCATAGAATTCTGAGTAATTTGGCTGGTTATACATTACTGCCACATATACACTTTCTCTCCCCCATACTCCACTTAACACACACCACAAAACTGATTTTTCACCTAATTCATTCAATATTTTCACCTTTATTTTTAGGGTCTTTTTCACTAATAATCCTACGCCTCCTGAACTTCTACATTTTAGTGCCACATTTCCCATAAAAATAAAAATCACTCAAATCCACATTATCTCTTAACAACAAAATTTCCACCACACCTATCACATCAGCCAGATTTAAAATTTGAGAAATTTCTCCACTTTTCACCTTGCCCCACCATCCTTCAACATTCCAGAATATAACCCACAAAACCTTACCCTATACAGATCCCTTTCTCTCAAACCTGAATTGCTGTACTTTGGCCTTACTCCTAGTTAGCCTTTCCATCTTTTTTCTCTCCTCTTCATGGTCCAGTACTTGCATAATACTGCCTCCATCAGTAGATACAATGCTGAGACCCATTTCTCTCCACACGTCTAAGCCTGCCCTCGATGCAAGCGCGTCACATCTCGTGTCCTCAGTCAGCTGTCTTTCCGGCCAAATATGCTTGCTCGGTGACGTAGTGAATGACGTCTGCTTCCCGCCTTCTTCCTTGTCTTGTGATGTATTGGGGGACATAATCGTTACTCCAGTTGCTCCTCCTCTTCCTCCTACTCCTCTCGAACTCGGTGACGTATACGGCTCCTCTCTCCTGGGCATAGATACTGCTTGCCTCTGCTCTTCTGTCCCTTGTCTAATATTTTGCTGATGCATATCCTGCTTCCTTCCATTTATCCACAAATCTAGACCTCTAACAGAAGCTTTATCTCCTTTGGCCCTGGCATTCTTCATTTCTTGTAACATGTTTCTAGTTTCCCTATTTTTTTCCCTGTAATCTTGTTCCATGAATATTCTGGTACCTTTTAATTTTTTGGTATTTGATAAAATTGTCCATTTTATTTTTGTTGTAGCACACCTGACGATCACTGGTCGTGAATTACGACTTTTCCTCCCAACTCTAAACACATCGCTTATCTCCCATCCTATTTTTAATCCCATTATATCCTTCAGAATCTCTTCAATCTGGTCCCAAACATGCTTTTTTCTCGATTCTTCAACTCTGAAAAGTATCACATTCATTTTCCTTCTTCTATCTTCGGATTTTTCCAAGAATGTAATTCTTTGCTTGCATTCTACTACTTCTCTGCTCACTTCATCTTCAAATCTTCCCCACATATTTTTTTTAACTCTTCAAATTTTCCATCCATCTTCTCGTCGATTTTCTTTTCCATTCCTTTGATACTTGCATTTGTATTTGTTATATCTTCTGCAATTCCTTTCAACATGCTCATATTTTGTTCTGACTCCGACCCCAGGTTTTGCTCAACTCTGCCGATCACTAGTAGCACTAAAATTATAAATATGAATCAGGCCATAGTCGCCGATCGGTTTTTTGTATCTACGGCTCCTGAGCTTATTCCGTATGCGGCAAATAGCCCAATTCTCACTCATTTCGATTTGTATTCCCATTCTTGTCTTCTCGCGAGTGCGCGTAAAACACGTCCGTCTCCTATCACTTTCCGTCAGCAACTCTCTTTAACTAGTAATGTAACAAATAAATTAGCTTATCAGAAGTTTTTCAATCTCTCTCTCAAATATTGTTTATGGTAAATAATTACATAAGTTCATAAGAATGATACTTTCACCAATTGACATTACTTACCATGTCCACCAAAGCTATATATAGGAACATTCCTGCAGCTAATGAAAACACCCAGGCAGTTGCTGATTTTGACTCCCCAAGAAACACGCCAAGAATCATTCCAAGCAAGCACAAAATTGACGACAGTAGGTTGTAGAAGACTGCTTGTTTTGCACTCATACCTGCTTTCAGCAAAACAGCAAAGTCTCCTGTAAAAGTTAATAGCTTTAGATTACTATTGACATAGAATTCATAGTTCTATTTATTTCACTCTAGATTTGAAAGTCATGTGTTCTACCTGCTTTTTAAATATTGCCAATTTCAAATGTGTAAACACTATGATACAATGCCACAAAATTAGCAAAACTAAAAATTAACAACAAAATTAGCTGTCGACAACAGCTGATCATGTTAGGAAGATCCTAACGAAACGTGTTCTAGCTATACTAGCAATAAGTGGGGCACTGAGTATTAGTTCGACTCTAAATTATATTGTCAATTTGTTTATTTACTCTGCTAAGTGTTTCAAGGACTAAGGACATTGTCAGCGTAGTCCAACTGATTCTTGGTGATGTTGACGGTCCTTGATGGGAAATTTGAAGTAGTGACATCAGTTGGACACTTCAGATTCCTCAGCAAAGATTGTCAACAGCACCAAGAATCAATTGAAAGTATACTGACTATGGGCACAAGTCCTTAGTCTTCGAAACATGTCCAGATCTTTTTAGCTAGTGATGTTTAATATTTCTAATCCAACTCAACTTTGCGGTTGCTTGGGTCAAACCTGGGCCACCTTGGTGAGAGCCAAGTGAGCTAACCACTCAGCCACAGCACGGCCTAGTTACATGGAACAAGATCTATGCTGTTTTCAATTTCTCAAATAGGAGAGAGCTAACGATCAAGATAACTGTTACTTTTGAATGGTTGATATTACAAAAGTACCAATAGAAAATATACCATATAGCATACCATTATTTATTGCTCCAATATCATGCACTGAGGAGCTGCCAGTTCCACTGCTACCAAATCATAATATTGAAGATGAAGTACAAAGATCTAGTGATGACGAGGTATATGCAAATACAGTTTAGAAGTGATAACAGAACAGATAGAACAAATATGAGGCAGTGATAGAAGCAAAAAGTATGTATAAAGTATAGGGTAGCACAGAACATGATGTAAAAATAAAGAGATTTAGATAATTTTGAAAGGAAGTGTTGGTGATAACCAAAACAGCACCAAGGGTAGTGGCACTGATGGAGCTAGGAGAAGGTTGCAAATATTCACTCTGATATTGGTGCATAGCAACAGAGAATGAGGAAATATTACAGTGATATATGATTTAACAAAGGGATATGGAAAATAAACACACATGGTGGGCAGGGGTGGAAGTAAACTTGGAAAAATAGGAATGTGTGACACAGAGACAAAAGGTCACGGAAACAAAGAGGGTTTTTCAAAGATGATGAGAATTAAGTGGAGGAAATAGCAGATGTGGTATAGTTTGGAAAACAATCAATCACTCAAATTTTACAGCAAAATTAAAAAGGGATTGAGGTAGGGAGAAATATGTAGACTAATGCAATAAAAGAGAGAGGAATAACATGGATGAGTTTAAGCTTGATATACTGAACAGGTCCAATAGGGAAAAAATGGGGACATGTGAATTATGTGGTAAAGAGGTACCAAACATTATATGATGGAATATCAAGAGTTAAATAACTGGAGGGAAAAATATGGGGGAAAAAAAATGGGATAACATTATTAAAACAGTAGTAGAATAGTTTAGAATTTATTTATACAACTTACTATTTACAATATTTTTATCTACATTACGTGCTTATTTTCTGAGTCTAGTTGTATAAATTGCTTGGTGCCATTTTTTATCCTAGCTAGCTCAGCCTGCTTAGCTCCCAAGCCTTCTATACCACTCGCAAAAGTTAAAGGCATGTGAACGCTGGCCAATGCTCAAGGCGGAGCGCTGTTGCCAAGCGTGGTGGGTGTACACTGAAAGAGGTTCTGTAAATAAGAGCACTTTTACCCACCAGCAAAGGCTTTGCCAATTTTTCCCGTAATTAAACAACACATGAAATATTCCTAAAATATTAAAATCTTACCTTGACACACGTCACACAGTGGAACAGCAAGCATGGTTACCATCCAGTAACTCGCTTTCCAACTTCGTGGGTCTTTCCCGGAGATTGAAATACAGGCACACTGCCCTGTGATAAAGCTGCTTCACTACAAATTCATGACACTGTGTGTACACTATCTACTCCACAAGTTTCCACATTTAATTGCTGGGTTTTTGTAAAATCTACAGTTGTCCTATATTCTGGATTGGAGAGCTTACATAAAAACTTGTTAATATTAAATATTTTTCTGCCCTGAGAATGAATCATTTGACATTTGTTGATCGAAAAATCACTTCTCCCAGCTTTGAGGGACCTATTCACGCACTTGGATCACAAACACTGGAAAAAAGATGTGTATAATAATTTAATGTAATATTAACAATACTTCAGCTTGAGTCCAACACATGACTTAACAATGCCATTCACTTTAACAAAATAACACACCTCTACTCTAAAAACAAACTGAAAATTAACTCTGTTTCAAACTGTGTAACTTCTGTATAAAGTATGTAACTTGTATCTTCTGTATAAAGTATGTGTAACTTCTGTTTTCATAGTAGATGCATTATTTATATATGCTTGAGATATTGTGAGAAAAGAAAGGTGTTATAAATATTAAAAGCAGAAGCATTATTAACAGTGAAGTATTCTTCATATTTGAGTTTGATTTATGAGTCACTATGTTTACACTCAAACTTCACTTACTTGTTGTTCTATAATTGAAACGTTTTCTAGATCATTCGATCTCATCCTCAGCTGTTTGGTGACTAAATGAACCTTCCTCTTCTTCACTACTACGGAGCTCCGATCACTCTGCCATCTGGTGTTAGGGGCACTAAGTTTTAATACTTCATTTAATGCCGGGATTTCAAAATTTATAACTTTATCACGGTTTTTGTTTATGAATATTTTTTCCCAAATATCCAATTATTCTGTCCAAAAATGGTGTGAAACTGCAGATTTTTGGACAGAAAACCACAACATTGGCCACAACATTAAACTGTTAAAATCTTTAAGTACACCCATTGAATTGGATATTTGGGAAAAAATATTCATAAACAAAAACCGTGATAAAGTTATAAATTTTGAAATCCCGGCATTAAATGAAGTATTAAAACTTAGTGCCCCTAACACCAGATGGCAAGAGTGATTGGAGCTTCGTAGTAGTGGAAGAAGAGGAATGTTCAATTAGTCACCAAACAGCTGAGGATGAGATCGAATGATCTTGAAAACGTTTCAATTATACAAGTAAGTGAAGTTTGAGTGTAAACATAGTGACTCATAAATCAAACTCAAATATGAAGAATGGTGTTTTTTTCTGGCTTACTGTGTTCAATGGATGGATGTTGGGTAACCATAACCATGTGAAGATAAAACGTGCATCGCTCGCATTCTAAGTATCTTAGAGACAGGATTTTTATATGGTCATGATCAGAAAATAAAATTGTTTATTATAAGATTGGCATCCACAATTTTCAAATATTTATTCATAACATTTAACCATAACCATGTGAAGATAAGACGTGCATCACTCGCATTCTAAGTATAGTAGAAACAGGATTTTTGTACAGTCATGATGAGAAAATAAAATTCTTTCTTATTATAAGACTGGCATCTGTAATTTTCAAATATTTATCTGTAACATTTAACCATTACCATGTGAAGATAAAACATGCATCGCTCATGTTCTAAGTATAATAGAGACAGTATTTTTGTAAGGTCAGGATCAGAAAATGAAATTCTTTCTTAATATAAGATTGGCATCTTGTCATTTTCAAACATTTATCTGAGTGTAATTAATATAACATTCTCAGTTCAGGCGCATGAGATGCATGTATCACGTTTGTCCATATGCCTTTAACTTTTACAAAGATTATAAGCATTGCTGAGTAGCATAGTCAGCTTTCTGTCATCTACTCTAGTTTGCTATCTATTTCCCCTTGTTCTCCCAGCACTTTTTTCTTTACCAAACTTCACTTTTCTCATCCATTTCTCTTTAGCTTTCCAAAACAGGTTCCCCATATTTCTATTTCTCCTTTCATTTTTCCCCATAACTATTTTTATGGCTATCTACTTCCTTTGCATCTTTTCCCACTTCTTCTCCCATACTTTGTCTCCATACTGCTAGCTCTTTGCATTCTGCTGCAATATAAACTGTGTTTTCAGTTTCTCCATATAATTCACATTTTTCAACCCTGCTACTTCTACACTGATCCTTTTCTAATCCAAGCCGTGAATAGAGCTAAAACCCAAATTGTAGTTTTTAAAAAAGGTACTATACTGAGTAAACATGAGAAGTGGTACAAAGAGGAAATAGAATATAAAGTAGTACGTGAATGTAATTAATTAGGAATGAAAATTGATGCAGGAGGGAAATGGGAGAAGCAAAAGAAATGCGCACTGGCAAAAGGGAAAGCAGCAATGGCAGCTGTAAGAGGATATTTGTATAAAACACCTGAAATGGAAATGAAATGGTTAGAAAGGGTATATAATTCGGTGGTTGAGGCACGAATGCTATATGGTATTGAGATGTGGGGGCTGGAAAAGGGATGGGAAGTTTTAGATTATGTACACAGGGGGTTTTGTAAGGAAGTTCTAGGGCTCCCAATATCAACTGCAAATGAAGTAGCTCTAATTGAAATGGGGAGAGTTCCAAGAAAAGGGTTAGTTATAGAAAGGGCACTAAAATATTGGTATAGGATATTGAATTTAGAGGGGAATATTCTGAAACAATGCTTGAAGTATCAAGAACTAAGTTTACCAAATAAAGGATGGGTAAGAAATTTACAAAATAATTTGGAAGATAATGGTATGGGTGATATTTGGAGAAAGAGAGAAACTAATTATAAAGGTTTTTGGAAAGGGGCTAGAATAAGATTTGAAGACATGGAGATCCAGAAACTGTTTAGTCAAATAGCAGAGAAGAGATCACTTGTTTTCTATATTCCATTGAAAAATAGCTGGGGGAGGGAGAGGTATATAGATAGCACTAACAGTGAAGAAAGAAAGGGGTTAGCATGGATAAGAGCAGGGATATGGAGATTAAGAGGTCAAAGAAATGGATACCCGCAAGACGAGTGCCCATTGTGTGGGGACAAAGAGGATATAGAACATATACTGTTTGATTGTAAGGAAACAGATGTGGAGGAAAGAATGTCAAATATCAAAAATTAATAGGAGAATCAGCTTAATCAAGGTTTTAAGTAAAAATTATAAAAACATAGGTCAGTTTTTAAGTAAGGTTAAAAACAAGTGGGTATGGACTGTAAAAAGAGAGAAGGAATAAGAAGTGACAATTCTGTAATAACACATATTGTAACACGTCTGTAAATATACGTAATGGACTGTCCTGTGTAGCAGTGGCCTGGGCCAAAACAGAGGGCAGTCCAAAAAAAAAAAAAAAAAAAAATGTAAAAGCTTAGTACCTCAATAAATATTATTATTGTTATTATTGTTGTTATTGTTATTGTTATTATCATTAATTATTATTATTATTATTATTATTATTATTATTATTATTATTATTATTATTATTATTATTATTATTATTATTATAATCCAAGCCACTCCCTCTCCTGCCTGTTACTTTGGTCTACAAATCTTTCTCTTCCCTATTCTCTCTTTATTAACCGATAAAACTTTAATGATTTTGAAAACAGTAGTAACGAAACAAATACTCACAGGGAAAATAAGGAAAGGAGAAGTAAAAGTATAGAAATTCCTAAGAAAAGCATAAGCAAAATGGAATAGAAATGTAAAAAAAAAAAAAAAAAAAGGGATTAGGAAAAGAGAATTATAATAAGAGAATAAGAATTAGGAGATAAGGAGAAAACCTCTTGATGAGCTAGATTAAAGCATATGTAAATAACATATGTAATGTGTATAAAAAAGGAATGTACAAGTCTACCTACCTGTATGTCTGTCATTCACACCACTGTAATATCTAATGCAGGGGAGGATACTAGATGGACCATCAAGACCTAACAACCTGTACAACTTATCTAATTTAATTGACTTTTGTTTTCTTATTAATACTGAAACAATTTCTCACAATTGCACTATGCAATTTTAAGCTTAGCAATCACTTACCTAACTCATGCGGCAGCTCATGACAAAAGACAGCAACTGCAGTGGAAAATCCTCCAGCAATGTTTGCTGCAAATGCAGCACCAATTGCCATACCATCAGTGAAGTTATGCAAACCATCACCCATCACCACCATCCACACAACCGAACTCAGAGTTTCTGGAGGAGAATGCACATGTCCATGGGTGTGTGAATGACCATGATGTTTATTTTCATGTTCTCTGCAACAAATTATACTATAATGCTTAACGTGTTTGGAACAAAAGTACAAATCAATTAACATGGGTGTACCAAGATCTTCACAAGCAAATGGCTTTATACTACATCTTTATACTTTATACTTATACTACTACTTTATACTTATACTTTATACTACAGGGGAAAAAATCAAATTAGACTAACAGAAGTGAAAACTAGTAAAAAATGTAAATTACTGGCTTGACAAATTTAGTAACAGTCTATCAATAAATAGTTTCTCTTTGTCCTCATAGGCACTAGAAAGAAAGAACATTTTAGGCACTTAAGATACAAAAATATTGATAAGTCCGCAATAGCAGATCATTTCTGGTCTGAAAATCATGAAATTGAAGATAGCACCAAATTACTTTCTTGGAAGTGTTGAAAACAGTGTTGTTATATAAATTAACTTTATAGAGAGTGTTGTCTAGTGTCTTTAATCGACTCTCTTTAAAGTTAGCACCAAATTACTTAAATATGTACAAAAACATAGTGAACTGGTCATATGGGAGAGAATATACATAGAAAAGCATAAAAACCACGATAGTTCGCAAAACATGTCCTCAATATAGGTATGTAAGTGAAGCTGATGTGTAATAAATGCAACTCATCCATAATTTAATAATTATTTCGCTTCACTGGGATGTTCCAATACAGTAAATTTCAATACATTAAAACCTAGGTGTTTACAAGGAAAAACTATAAAAGTCTGAAACAGCAATATTTACCGGAAGAAGTTAATTTAAAAGGTCAATAACTCATTTCAAATATAAGGGGAAGGCAGTATAGAGAGGAATAAAATAACTTCTTGGAAATAATGATCAACATTAAAATACAGTCTTGGAAGAAAATGTCAAATAGAAAATCTGTAATGCAGAGAAATAATTAGTTAATTAATAAAACAATAATTAAAATTATACTATGGGTTGACTTAACTCTATACTTTACATACTACTAAAAAAGTGGTAAAGTACAGAATGTCTCAATAGACCCATAGTATAACTTCAACTTATATATTACTTCACATTGTTAATTCCAATCTATCTTTTCAAATTAATAAAACAATGATGCACATTTTTCTGTTGAAATATTCTTACTTGAGATGGAAGCAGAAAATATATCAATTTAAAATGTTTGGATCAATTATATTTCCTCCACTTCAATTGAGCAGCTGAGAAAGTAGAACTACTTCCTAGGAATATTGACTACAATATAAAATTAAAAATAAATTGGCACCTGATGATTACGGTGTAACTTTCCACTTCTGTAGGAGGTGCATCTACTGAATGCTCATTCTCCTGAGCATTTACGGAATTATGATCTAAAGTAATTGGTTTTAGTTCTTCTGGTCCATCAGGTTCTCTTTCTTCTGCAACTGTTGTGATTCTACTTTGACTGGCCAATGCAATAGGATTATGGCTGTGCGTATGTGTCTGCCCATGTTTTTCTTCATACTGTGGGTTTCTGTGATGGTGATCCTCTGGAGAAAAGCAAAAATACGCTCTTTATGAGTTATTTACCTATAAAATTACTTACAGTCAAAATAAATATAATTCCTATAGTAAAATATAACGTAAATCACATTCTTTTCCCTTATTTTTTAAAAATAATTTTACTATACCACTCGCATACGTAGTAGTTGTTTAAAAGTGCAATAGCTTATGGATAATTACAAAATCCTTTGCTCCCTTACAATTTTATAATGCTGACCCATTTAAATTACTGGATACAGATATTACGAGATTAATAAGCAATTCTGAATTCTGATGTGGTTATTATGGAAGACATTCTTAACACATGAATTGGGAAAAAACAATGTAAATTTGGAAATGAATGGATAAGTGAAGAAACCAAATACTAAAAGAAAATAATTTTAAACAAAACAAGGATAGGGTTAGGCAGAATCGTCATGAAAAATTCATCACCATGGCCAGGATTTGAACCACAGATCTATTGGTTTCCGTCCAGTCGCTCTTACCCATTAAGCTACCATGGCCAACGTGCCGTCCTGACATTAAATTCTCCAATTGACTCATATGTGTTTCCAGTAAACCACTAGGGGCTCTCACGAATCATATGGTGTTGATCAGTGTGCAGTAATGCTGCAAGAGCACGCACATTTTCACTGAAGTTAGGGTGACCTGGCTGACACATGACTGCCACATTTTGGCATTCTTCATCGAAGGTGCGTACCCATCGTGCCACTGTTCTGTAGGCTAAGGACTGGACGGAAACCAGGAGATCCGTGGTTCAAATCCCGGCCATGGAATTGAATTTTTCATGTTGACTCTATCTATCAAAAACCTTAGAATATATACGGCTAGTGTAAAGAATTGATTAATTTCCATCAATTAGCTAAAATAATAAGAGTTAAATGATGAAGCCTGGTACTCAAGTACTTACGATAGTAAGTCGCCACAAATGGTGTATCTCAGATGCAAGAGCGCATCTGAGGGGAAATATGCGAGTCAAATGGAGAATTTAATGTCAGGACGGCACATTGGCCATGGTAGCTCAATTGGTTAGAGCGACTGGATGGAAACCAGGAGATCCGTGGTTCAAATCCCGGCCATGGCATTCAATTTTTCCTGTTGACTCTATCTACTGTATACTTTCTTTATTATCAGTAGACTTGTGGATTAAAGTATTTGACAAATTTACACAAGTTTACAATGTAATTACACTTACTATTGCCACTATTGAACTTCCAACCTCGTATAAATTTGAACTGTTTGGCAATTTTTGGTGCAGATGTCATGGCATGTCATATCATATGTGGGATTTTACTTTTAGAGGTAGATTTGTGTAGAAGAAAACCAAAAAACTTGTTTGGTTTAGAATAAGTATGCTATAATTACATTAAACTGTACTACTGCGAAAGTCATCATAAGTTAAATATTTTTAGGAACGAGAAAGAACATGATGCTAACATTTGCACTGAAGCATATATATGACAATGATTCATAATGTTAGCAGAAGACTGAAATAGTGCATCTTTTTTAATAGATAGCCTGGTGATTTCTCTGGTTACACCAGGGAACATCAATACATTCACAAAGTAGGCACACAGAATGGACTCATTACGCTTATAATGAACAAATTTGTACAGAGGACAAAAAAAAAAAAAAAGGTGAACCATATCACCACTCAACAGCAGATATCTCCCTGTGAAGAAATAGTATTCATATTTCAGCAAAAAATTCATAAATTCAATAAACCATTTCTGAAATATGGCATAAAATTGGCCTCAAACAATGAACAAAACTAAGAATTTACTTACCATTCAATATAGGAAACTGTACCAAACACTAGGTAATCAAGGATGTACCAGACTTAATTTTGAAGACTGCTATGAAAAACATAGGAAAGACCAAGACAAACCTACAAACCAGACTAAAAGAAAACACAAGAAATTTAAAACTTAAGCATATGTACAAAGCTGCAGTAATTCACTATTTTTTATCAAAAGCGCACTACAAATGAGAATACACCATAATGCTTTTAAAACATGCCAAAACAATAAGAGCTCACCAATATGAGTTGAAAATAAGGTGTTAATTTACATTTTCAATTCTAATATAATGGTAGAATAAATTTGATGCAATATGCATGATTGGAGGAATTTAGCAACAGTAACGTCAAAATTAATCGGACGAATTAATTAAACGACTACAAAGAGTTTTTCCAATTTGATGCAATAATTAATCACCTAACAGCAATTTATACAAGTTGTTTGCAACCCCTATAACATAGAAATGCATTTCTGCAAGTGTATATATATACACATGAGGCATGTCCATAAAATAAGGTCTCCAAGGTGCTGGAGCCGTGAGGAACGCTATTACGCGAGATCCAGCAACACTAGCGTGTAGCTTGGTTTTACCCCTTCAAATCCCCACCATAAGAAACCTGTTGCAATCATTAGTCTTAGTTGGGCAGCCGTTTGCGATGGAGCTTCCTATCACTTCCGCCACCAAGTGCGAGTTGCATACAGTGATCCGTTTTTTGAGTGCCAAGAGCACTAACCCCACTGAAATTCATTGTCAGTTATGCAAAGTCTACGGGCCACACTGTATGGACGTCAAAAACATGTGAAAGTGAGTAAGAGAGTTCAAAGACGGACGTACAGATGTCCATGACGAACAGTGTTCTGGTCGGCCTTCGGTTTCAGCCGAAACAATTGAAAAAAGAGGAGCAAGAAATGCTTAACCCTTTCACCGATATGGACGTCATATGACGTCCAAGTTAAAAGGCCCCAAACCGATATGGACGTGTATAGACGTCCTGCGCATACATGCATTTAATGCGTATTTAATTATAATTCTTTTAAACCTTATGTTTTACGGTAAATTTAAATAAATTCTATAAGAAGTAAAAGCTTACCTTTAAAAGTTTTTTCTTGAATGGTACACCTCAAAACATGGATAAACACACAAGGGCACATCTCCACATTTACGGCAAATCGTACTAGTTTCCTTTCGGACACCTTTCTTGCGGCACACCAAACATTTTCTGAAGGGACGCGACTTTTTTGCTGTGGGTGGTATCCTTTTAGGAAAATGTTTTCCTTCAAGTCTGAGGGGTGCTGGGGTGATGGATTTTTTACCCCCAGTATGGAGAGGTCTCTGAATTTTATACTGCTCAATTAGGCTGCGAGCTATTGATATGCGAAAGTCCAGGTACGTCATTGTCTTCCGTGGGTTTAGAGCTCTCCAAATTACTAAACAATTGTATATGGTTATATCTAGCTGGTGTAAAAATACTTTTTTATACCATTTGATTGTTTTTCGCAAAGAGGGATATGCGTGTAATACCTGATCTACTAGATCCACTCCACCCATATGCATATTATATTCCTGGATAATATCGGGCTTGAAAATTGACATTTTGTTACGAGCATCAATTTTTCCAGTGTCAATCATCAAAATTTTAGAGCTGCAATTGGATAATGCTGTAACAACCCTCCTGTCTTGCCAAGCAACATAGGTCAAGGGTGGCAGCTGATGCACCTGCATTTCTCCTCTTCTTAGAGCCTTCGTATTCACATCTTTTGGCAAACCAATACGATTTGAACGTACTGTTCCAATTGCATTTGTTTTTCTTTTGTGTAAGGCCATGAATAATTTAGGGGAACTGTACCAATTATCTAAATATACAGTCCTACCCTGATCAAGTACAGATTCCATCAGGTGCATTACTATGGAACCAGATAACCCCAAATCTTTGTCTCCGGTGTTATCAGTCCCTTGGCCAGTGTATATGCAGCTATTGTAAAGATATCCTGTTTTACTTTCACATACATCAAAACTCTTTATGCCAAATCTGGCCCTCTTTGTTTTGATGTATTGTTTCCAACCTAAACGGCCCTTCCAAAGCATCAAGCTTTCATCAACAGTGATCTTTTCACTAGGCACATAATTTTCTTTGAATTTTGAAATAATGTAATCAAAAACTGGTCTGATTTTGGATAGTTTATCATTCACATTTTCTGTGCAGGTGAAATGAAGGAAGCGCAAAATGGAAGTAAACCTGTTATTTGACATGCATTTCCCAAAAAATGGGGTAGCTAGCATGTCGTCTGTAGACCAGTACATGTCTAGCGTAGGTTTACGAATAACACCCATGAGCATAATTAGACCAAGTAGTCTGTAAATCTCATTCATTGTTACTTCTGTCCACTTCTGCAATCTACTCTTAGGTCCTAAATTGCCTTTAGAAATCAGGTCTTCCTTCACCCTACTCGCATATACATTTGTTTCCGAAACAATGAGAGACAGTAAGTCAGTAGTAAAAAATTTTGTGAAAATGTCAATTGGTTGGCTGTCAGAAGTTAGTTGAGTATGCGGTTGTACACCAGAGGTTGTGCTCGTGAACGTATGTCTATTAGTGTTAGAGTTATTTTGACACCTCCATAATGTTGATTCTTCACGAACACCTGTCGGAAATGAGTCATTTTCCTCCTCACTGCTACCTATATCCTCAACACCCCCCTCAAAATCTGAAAACTCGCCATCAATGTCCAAATCACTGTCTAACAGCAAAAAGTCTTCCACATTTTCTGATGTAATATCAGAAGCCCGCACTCGTCCTACACTAGCTAATTGATTTGCAACATTACTAGTTGAAGCCATGATTAGCACTGAGAAAACTATTTCAACTGTGATTTAGCTAAAGAAATTGCTTGGAACTCTGATGCAATCTAAATTACAATGTCAACTGAGCGAAGAAAGAAGTTACGTCAGCTAACATAAACTTCCGTTGTGCAATTAGAGGGATGCTGACGGAGTTTCCTTCCAGGGTGTATAACGCAATATAAACAGTTATTATTACGTGTTAGCATGAACTGAAACCTAGAAACCTTGAACCCAACACTTCGTTTATTCAGCTGATATACACATATAGCTTGTAAAACAAAAGTACTCAGAATTAGGCGCGTTCGACGCAAAGAATGGCTTTCTTTACGTGATACAAATTAATGAAATTTCATCGCTTTATTAATATAGTCTCTATTTTAATGATACCGCAGATGCATACAGCTTTTAATGGGCTTTTAACCAGTTTTTGTTTCCCTGAAATAACTTAGAAAATACGGAAGATACGAATATTTATTTATGAAGACTTTTTGCAGCATTTAACAATTTAAATGTCTTGTTCTGTTTATTGGGTATCCGTTCCCGGCCGTGCAGGGTTTAAATGGCCATCGGCGAAGCGGTTAAATATTGGCATGTGACAGTTCGCAAGCTGTGCAAACTTATCCCTGAAGTTAGTAAGACTACGATTGAAAAGATTTTGACCGAACATTTGCATTATCACAAGGTGTGTGTGAGGTGGGTCCCCAAAATGCTCATTGAAGACCATAAACGGCAACGTGTTGAAGTGTTGATCTCCTGGCCCAGTTTGGATGGGACATCCTCACTCATCCCCCTTACAGTCCAGACTTAGCACCTAGTGATTATCATGTTTCCTGAGTTGAAGTCACACCTGGGTGGAATACATTTCCAGACCGAGGATGATTTGAAAAACGAGGTTGAGCACTATCTGTGCAACTTGGCGGGAAACTGCTATGACAAGGGTATACAAAAACTGCCATAGTGCATGCAAAAGTGCATCGATCGCAATGGTGATCACGTGGAAAAATAGCTGTAAGTTCCACCTTTCCATCGATGTAACATTCATTGACAATAAACATGTTTTTTATATTAAATAAAATTGGAGACCTTATTTTATGGACACGCCTCGTACATATATATATATATAAATATATATATATATATATATATATTTCAATGATTTTGAACATAACAATACTAACCAGATATGTCAGTTGTTATCTCGCCATAGCAGTACGGATATGAGCTATATTTGTGCTTGCACAACTTCTCTCCTACTGTACTGCTGGCAACATTATCTGGAACTCCCATTACTCGTACTCTTGATGGAACCTAAAGAAAACAATTAACATATTAGTAGGTTCACAACATATCACTAAGGCTGAAATTGGGTTTCCATGAAAACATATAATCACCCTCCATATGATTGCAATGACAATTCACTTCAATATGTGCTTCTCTATCAGATCAAATTCTGAACTAAATATACACAATGGCGACATTATGCAATAACAATCATTTTAACATGGTCAGCATGCAAATGGTGTAAAATAATGGTCTAGTGAGCATTGGATCCATAAGCTTGGACGATATGTAACCAAGATTTGAACTCCAGAATGAGGCAGGCTTACTACAGCTACACCACAGAGTTGAGCAATGTTATTCTTTACAAACATACTGTACTTCAAAAAGAAAATTGATAATTTGAAAGTTGAATATGATATCCTATCCTGACAAACACATTTGTTTCATATTCTGTAAAGATATTAGTCAGAACTAAAGTGTAATATGTTGTGCAACATTCACACAAACATTTTTGCACATTTACATATTTCCTACTTCTTCAAATGATATTGACAGTAGAATAAAGGTTCAATGCACTTCAATATTCTAACCGTTATGTGCTGGAGAGAATGTTTCAAGATTTTCTAGGAATCAAATTTCACCTGTAAGTCCATAACAGATTTGAATTAATTAATTCCAAATAATTTAATGTTAGATATTGCAAAAGTAGTAAACAATGTTATAAAATGTACTATGTGCGCATGTTTTCTTGAGTGCTGGTTTTAGGGTGCAGTGCAGGCAGGGGGAAGAAGAGAGAGCTAATGTGCTATTGTTTCTGCGTGTGATCAACTAAAAAAAACACAATTTAGCAAAATAGTGTGTAAAATAAGTGAAGATATGCACAAGATATGTAGACAAGTAGTAAAATAAATTTGATCTGATAAGTTGTTTATATACTATTTATGAAACACAAAAAAGTAGAAAACAAATACTATGACGGCTATAAATACTCATTTGCTTTGTGATTCTTCGATTTCGGTATGTGACTGTATGTATGTATGCCAGTATGTGACTTTCATCACTTGTATCCTCTGATGTGTTGATAATTTCACAAATTGCATTTTCTATTACACCATCGCTTCCCCAATATTGCATTTCCAGCTCTTGGATCTTCTTGCAATATGTCGCAGTTATAGATGAGAATGCTTCTATAGCAAGTTTCTGCAGATTTCTGGCTGACATATCACCAGTAATGTTGCGTCCTCTGAAGATATTCTTTATTTTTTCCAACACCAGTTGTATTAAATTCAGATCACAATTATATGGAGGTAGACAATAATATGGAATCCCCTTTTGAGAGCCATAACATCCACAACATAGGTCTTGCTCTTAGATTTTTTATAAACTGGTTAGTTAATAATTAACCTCAAAATTGCTCAAAATGAAATGGCGAACGTGTAAAAGCTTAGCATACTAGCCACTACATATCAGAGTATATAGCACATTTCATGTTTCAAAGCTGTCATCTGTGATCACAGAGTTAGGCAAAACCTACCGAATGAGGACTCGGGAGCCAAATGCTCAAGAAATCATGCACATATAGTACCTCAGATATATGTATGCTATACTTATAGCCTGTCATAATGAGGATAGACATTACAAAATTACAACATCTGAATCAAGTATCAGTGTATGCCAGGTATGACTGTATTAGAAACAATGGAACTTGAACTATCATAATACATTATAAAAAGAAGTATTTCAGAAAATGGAGTGCCATTGTTATTAAAATTAGACATATGAAGCAACCTTTTATACACTTTTCTCCACTTACAAATTTTTTATGAAGACTAGTTCCTAGGAATTTCTTCACTATCCTCAGTTCTGTGGTCAACTCGCTGAGAATAGGGAAGAAGTTCCCAGAAACTAGTCTTCATAAAAAATTTGTAAGTGGAGAAAAGTGTATACATGGTTGACTCATTTGCCTAATTTTAACAGAACTATCGTGTTCCAGAATAGTTGGACTTATCCATAAAAACCGAAATATATATAACAGTACACACTTAGAAATGAATATAACATTTGTTTAATATAAACTATGGATTAAGCAGAATCACATTTTTCTTGTAATATTTTTATTTATCTTTCATGGTTTCTTATTTACATAAAATTCAGTTACAATGAAGAGGAATCCAGCACATGTTATCAGACAAATAAAAAATTCATTTTGTCATCTAGATATAAACTTATACACTAAACTCTCGCTAATCCGGCCTTCAGTGGTCCGGCCTCTCAGTAATCTGGCCCACATTTCGGCTTCTTTTAGCTCATGTAATATTAAAAACAGAAATGACACGCAACAATGTGTCAACGATTTTATTGTTACTGTACACTACTGTTGCTTGTGTTACTGAATGTGAGGCTTTCTTTAGAGTTCATTGGATACAATAGCTTATAAAGAGGACTTAACAGAAGATCTCAAACACAAACTTGAAATTTTGGATAAGCTGTAAAGCAGTTGCATGGTAAAACATGCTGTCATCACATATCACTGTGGCAACCAAAAATTCTGGACGTTTCATAGTAAGTGATACTGTGTGCACACCAAATGTTTAAATTTTGTATAAAAATTATTTGGATTAATAAAGTACAATGTATAACCAATCATTAACAAATCAATAATCTGGCACCCATTTTGCAAAGAATGGCCAGATCAGCGAGAGTTTAATGTATTTGAATAAATTATTTAAACAATTTTTGAAGTGGTAGAAAAGGAAAAATATCTAGGACGCAGCCACATTATGGAATTATAAAATGCCTAGGGCAGTGAATCTCACCTTTCGCTTGCGCTGCCGCTGTTTTCGCCATTCAGCAACTAGAGTGAGGCACTTTTCTGTGAAAAAGAAGAATACCAGACCAAGAGCTGCCACCAGTCCTTTCCACATATTCAAATCATGTTCCTCGAACCATGTGTCATCATCATGGGAATGATGAGAGTGAGAATGTGAGTCAGATTCACCCATCATGGCCTACATAAAACAAAGTTTACCTTTTATTCCTACAAGACACCATAAAACAAGTTTATACTAATCATTATGAACCATTTAAAAATTTCCCTATAATACGGTACAAATTGGAACACAAAAAGGAACAAATGGATAAATAGGGGAATAATAAGCCCCAGTATGAAGAAATGCCATCTTCTACAATTAAACAAAACAGGAAAGGATTGTAAATTAATAAAATTATTCACTGCATGATACTCACATGTGGAAGAAGATGAAGGAGAGCATCTCCACAGAGTGTGCCAACAGCAAGAGCGACAAGAAATTGTAGAAGCTGCTGATAATACACCTTTTGCATCACAGGAATTACAGCAACTCCCAGTAGACCACAAAGACTTACAATTACAATGCTCAGCGTAGCATATAGCCATACTGCAACCACAAAGCATACATGCCTATACTAAATATTCTTTCAGAACAAGTCAGGTGCTTGCAACCTGTCACCAAAATCAAGAAGAAAAAAAAAAGAAAAATATTTTCAAATTAAGCTGTTAGATATGTGACTATTTGATTGAACAGAATGAAAATTTTATTTTGATCTAAATGCTAAACTTTACTTCATGCCATTTTTAAGAATTAAATGCAAAAGCTAGACAAATGTCATCTTGTAGACAGGATGCTTCCTTTATTTTCCTTCTATTCTGCAATATTAGAAATGGTATACACTCATTTTGCAAAATTAGGGATGATGCTAGACGTGAATAAAACGGAATGGATGTGGATTAGCTTAAACAATAAAACACAATCCAATATTAGTCTGTCATGAAGGTCAAACAGGTAAAGCAAACTAACTTTCTAGGATTAATTATTGATAATAGTTTAAAATGGGACAAGCATATTGTAAAGACCATGAAGAAAATAAATAGTGGTATATACATATTAAAACAAGTGACGCAGATCATGGCAGAGGATAGTGTAATACAAGTATATTATGCTTTTATACAATCTCATTTAAACTACGGGATCATTCTTTGGGGATCTGCAACAATGATATATATAATAAAAATATTTAGACTACAAAAAAGAGTGATAAGGATCATAACAAAAATACAGAATAAAACTTCATGTAGAAATGCTTTTAAAAAATTAATTTTACTAACAGTACCTTGCTTGTATATATATGAATGTCTGAAGTATGTAATAAGGATACACAAAGATGATAAAAACTTGAATGTACATTACTACAACACTAGAACTAGGCAAAATTACTTCAGAAGCAAACTGAGAGATTCTCTTGGTAAGAAATGCATAGAGTAATGCAAAGGTTTTATATAATTACCAACCTGATGCACTTAAAGAAATAAAGGATGAAGCAAAAATGAAAGTAGAAATTAAGTCATATGTTATAAAAAATGCCTTTTATTCAATTGAAGAGTACAAAACAGGCATCATTTTATAAGATTAGCTGTTACCTCTCCGGGAGGGGTGGGTTCTGAACCAAAGTGTTATTGTGTATTAAATTTTGTAATTGTATATAAATTGCTTAAGTCTTATACATGCAAATTGTATATCTAATGGACAAAATTTTAAAATTTGTAAGTGTAAAATGTACTATGTTATCTTTTCTCTTGACGAACCTTGTAAAATATTATTACAAAGGTGAATAAAGCTGAATCTGAATCCAAATGTTAAGTCTGTTTCAACAACCTTTTCTTCCGCTACCTGGGACCTATTCAGGGGAGATTACACTTTTAAGTTATTTTCACAAACAAACCACTATGTATCAAATACCAAATTTGTTGGAATGTGGTTAAATGAACACTTAAGAACAGCAATGCAAATTCAACAGCTGAAACCAAGTAGAATTTGATTCATTATCAAATTGTTGAGTGTGTATGTATTGAGAATTACATACTTTATTTTCATTCCATGATGTCTTATGGCATACTAAGATAGAGTAATGCTAAAGATATAACTAAAATATATAGAGGTTAAAAATGGACGGAATGGCTTCCGAAACTAGTCCCTCAATAATATAAAAATGTAAGTGTCAAAAAACTGACTACCAATATTTTTTTCAACCATATTACAACTTTAATCGCACATACAGCTTTGAGTATGATGCAGTCTTATTGTATAAGCTGCCAAAGAACACTAAGGCCCGGTTGTATAAAAGATAATCTAAGTTCTACTATATAAAAATGATCTTCAGTCAAACTGAACTTGGAATTTTAGGGTGAATGGCCTGGCAATAGCCCAGAGCCAAACTCTGTAGAACACCTGTGGGCCAGAACACAGGATTTGGTCTTCAAAAACATCAAGTATATGCAATGGAGACCAGCTTACTGCATGTGTTCAGGAGAAATGTTATACAGTCACCTCTGATGAAACAACAGTGCTCCTGAGTTTTAGCAGAAGAGTTGAAGAATGTCTTCATAATCAGGGATGCCATACAAAATACTGAACAAGTGAACAGATAACTTCCCAGATAATTTATCCCAGTAAGAAAGGAGTTTTTGTATTAAAAAAAAATTGTAATAAAGTTATTCTAAAAAAACTTTAGGGAAAAAAACTTTATTTCTGTCCACCTGTATATCCAAGAATCATCCTAATACTCAGCTGTAACTAAAGGTTATACAGATATGAAAAACTCAAGGTCACAGCTGCAAATCAACTTAATATACAACACAATGAAAGTCACTTAACATGTTCATGTCGTAGGGGAGAGGATCTGCCCCCTTCAGCTGAT
This sequence comes from Mantis religiosa, assembly GCA_030765055.1. Classification (NCBI taxonomy): domain Eukaryota; kingdom Metazoa; phylum Arthropoda; class Insecta; order Mantodea; family Mantidae; genus Mantis; species Mantis religiosa. Next base: position 144,265,149 of record CM060954.1, read on the forward strand.
GTGGTGCGAGCGCTGCATACCCCCAGCACTCGTGGTACCTCTGATATTACTAGAGGAACCTCGGGCCGAACTGTCAAGCCCCTCCTGTAGGGGAGTCATTCGGATTGGGTTGGACTCGGGGGGCAGTGGTTCCCGATGCCTGTAAGAGATTGGCTACGTCTCCATATGGGGTTGAGGGAAGCCATATATTCCCGCATACTAGCCTGCATAGCTAGTCGAACGTTTGCTAGATCAACAGGCGACCCCACCGAGGTTGATCAGTAGCCTTCCCTTTGGGGTTGGCATACGTAAGTGATGTATCCACTTCCATTCTGTCTTGTGTTTTTGGACCAGATGGGGGGGGGGGGGCCTTGTTAATCTCTAGGTCTTGCCCTATGGAAAGCCCCACAGAGGCGCCGGACGCCCTTCGGGGACAGCTCAGTAACTCCCTAGTCTTGAGAAGGTCAGTCTCACATTGTGAAGGCTCTCCTTTAGATACCCTCGCATATATATACTAAAATATTTCTATCCATATTAACAGTTTTGGTTCATTTAATTTGATAGCCAGCAGTCTGCCAAATGTTTTTGTATGTCTTCAAAATGCCATCACTTATATTGATCTAACACAATTTCAAAAAGTAAGATACATTTTAATGTATATTTACAAAATACACTATACTGACCTTTCACCTGCATATTTTTTAGTAATTTACAATAACTGATGTTTCATAATTATGCCATTACAGTTACTATTTAAATTACAAATATATGCAAAAACACACACCACACAAAATAAAGCATTCAAACAGAAATAGAAAGTTATATGAACAAACTACATTTGCCATGAATCTTACAGTTACATCAACAAAGTATCGCAATTTAAAAAGTAATGATGCAATATCGATTTTCACGACAAAGCATATATTTAGCAGTAAAAACGAAGATCATGGTTTTTAAAAAAGGGTATAAACTGCAAAAAGGATGAGAAATGGGAAATAAATGGAAGAGAAATAGAGGTCATAAAGAGAACTGAATACTGGGGATAAGGCTGAGTTGTGGTGGTAGGTGGACTGAACAGAAAAAGCTGGCATTAGCAAAAGGTAAAATGGTCATGAGTGTTTTAAGAACATAATGTATAAAATTTGAATGAGGAAAAGGAAAGGAAAAGAAAATTGTTTCTAAAATAGTGGAGAGGCACAAAATTTAAAAAAGATAGTCATATTGAAATAGGGAAGTACTTACATAGAGCAAGAGAAAAATGAATATACAGAAAGAATTTATTATTTCAGGAGTTCTGTAACACATGCCAATGACTGCAAAAAGAGAACTGGCTCTTCTTTCTAATATGCGACATGACGATTTTTTCTAATTCCTTCACACTTTTTGATGTTTTTATATACAACCATGATTTTTAATATAATTTCTTTACTTTTAGTGCAATTTCCTGTTGGAGGGCATTCTTTTAACGTTATTGTTTGTTAATTTACTTACTGCGTAATGCAGCCATACTGAAAAATTCAGTGCAGCCAAACGATGCTTGTTTCTCCACTGAAAGCAATGCTGCCAACAGTCTTACTTGTCTCGAAATTACACTATCTAGCAGACTAAATATATGAGTTCCTGGACTGCATCGGCTATTGCCGTGAAGTGTGCATGATGTCAAATGACACCAAGTATACTGCAAGGGGGAAAACTGGAGGTGCCGGCCACGTTGTTCAAATCGACGAATGTAAAATTGGACGACACAAGTTTCATCGTCAGCACTGCAATTAGACTACAGAGTGTATTTGCATCCCTCCTGTTGTTGGGGCATATCAGCATCTGCACCTCATTCGTTTCCACATCGATCATTCCCAAGATCCAGTTGCCCTATACAACGCACCCACAATGAAACTTGCATCATTCTATTTTGCATTTGTCGATTTGAATGATGTGACCGGCTCTGCCAATTTTCCCCCTTGGAGTACGCTTGGTGTCATTTGACATCATGCACACTTCACGGCAGTAGCCGAACCGGTCCGATACAGTCTGTGAGCTCATACATGTATTTTCTATGGAGCACTCCATTATTTTCGTGTCATAGGACTGTTTATGTGCAAAGCAGTGCATGAGTAACAAAATTTGACCGGGCGATAACTTAAGCCTGCTCAAACCATGTTCCTTTGCACACGGACTGTGTCACCTATGTCTAGGGCATTTTTGCAGAGTTTGGCTACAAGTTTTACATATCTTTCTCATGTTGGCTGCAACGCAAGAAGCAGCCGGTCGTCTGCTTGCGCATGCGTATATGTGCACCTCTGGACTTAGAAAATATTCTCGCGTAGCACAAAAGAAAGTTTCTCCAGAGAACTTTATACATTACTGGCAAAGAATGTATACAATCTTACTAAATTAAAATATTGTGTGTAGTAAGAAAAATATGAATTTAAGATTATGAAGAAATTATACTGGAAACTAAGACCATATTCACCTAATTATATTACTCTAGAAATTACTCTATTTAGCAGTATTTCTGCTGTTAAATCACATATATACTGACCAGCACCATGACTAACTTCAGTCTTTTCCTCTTCATCTATGTGAACTTCATTGAAAACATGAATACAACCAGACTTATCCTTCAAACTCAACTGATATAGTAATCCTGGACACATCCTGTATAAGGAATCAGGTGAAAGCATATTTTCTGCTCCAGTCATGGGTCCACTGAATGCAGTAAACAGTTCTGCTCCAGTGAGACACTGTAATTCAGAAATGAAAGAGCATATTTTATACGCTAATTATTAAATTTTTAATGTTCAGTTCTAGAATGTAAAAAATCTGTATAATAAACCTGGCACCTAATTTCCTAAACCAGGGCTAATATACCAGATTTTCAACACTACATTCATACATACAAAATGTAAAGATAAATTTTAAACACAAATACATTATATAATAATTGTTATATAACAATTACAAAATAAAATATATAAAATTTCTAATCATTTAAATAAAACCATAGAATAACATTTCATTCATATCAAAATCACTCATACAAAATACTGCCAACTATTTATTAACAAATATCTCTCTCTACTGGCTCTACAGCCCTTGGTGGGCTTTGGCCTCCTGCACAATCCTCCTCCACACGTCTCTATCTTCCGCTTTACTTTTCCAGCCTCTGATTCCAATCGTTCTTAGGTCTTCCATTACATCATCTAACCACCTTGTTCTCGGTCCTCCTTTTTCTCTTCTATTATACAATCTTCTTTTCGATATTTTTTTTGGCATTCTATCTTCCGTCATTCTCTCTATATGCCCTAGCCATCTTATCCTTTGTGTTTTTAAAAAATTCACAATATCTTGCTTATTTATTAATTCTTCTATTTCATGATTATATCTTATTCTCCATTGGTCTTTATCTTTTACAGGTCCAAAGATTTGTCTTAATATTTTCCTTTCAAATCTTCGAAGTATTTCTTCATCTGCATTTATTAACAAATATATAAAATTAAAATCATGTTTATTATTAAATTACTATTATTAACCCTATTAATACCTTTATTATGAATTAATTAAATAATGATGATATTTATTATTATTTACACATAAAATATACATGTTTATATTCTGACTATTTTTAATTTAAATTTACATGTTTACTACAACATAGTAAAAAAGAAAATTCCTGGTATCCAGTTATTAAAACAAAAAACTACAAACTATAGAACTAAATTGCCAGTTTCCAGTGGCAATTTGTATACAATACAAAACGTACAGTTGTACAATAAATAAAAACCTGAAGCTAATAACAGTGAACCGATCAAATATTACAATAAAATTTAATAATTTGTTACAAACTTTACTTATAGAAAATATACAAACATACATGAAGTTTGTAACAAATTATACCAGGTACGTCTAGACAGTTAGTTCTGTTTGCTAATAAAATAAAATTGTGTACAGATACAGAAAAATTATTTATTGCACAAAATTCTACAACTCTTAAACTACTTTTCCACATAACTGCCAAAATTTTGCAGGCATTTGTCAAAGTGAAGTACAAGTTTTTGTATACCTTCTTCATAGAAGTTTGCCGCCTGTATCTCAACCAGTTGGAAACATTTTCTTTCAGCTCTTCGTCATTGTTGAAGTGTTGACCGCCAAGGAAAGATTTGAGATGCAAAAACAGATGAAAGTTGCTAGGAGCGAGGTCAGGGCTGTACGGGGGGTGCTCAAACACATCCCTGCCAAATCCCTGCAGGATGCTTTTCGTCGCATTTGCAGTGTCTGGTCGTGGGTTGTCGTGAAGAAACACAACACCTTTTGACAGCATTCCTTGGCGCTTATTCTGTATTGCGCGGAGCAATTTCCTAAGTGTCTCGCAATAAACAGCTGCTTTCATTGTTGACCACGCGGTAAGAAATCAATGAGTAAGATGCCTTTCCTGTCCCGGAACACTGTGCACATCATTTTTCAAGGTGTCAAGATTTGTTTCAGCTTAACCTTTGCTGGGGATGAGGTGTGCCTCCATTCCATTGATTGACGCTTACTTTCAGAGGTGTTGTAGGAAACCCAAGTTTCATCTCCTGTGACAATCTGTGTCAGAAATTCTTTGCCGCCTTCATCGTAACAGGTCAAAAACTGAAGTGCCCTACCCATCCGTTTTGTTTTGAGTTGCTCAGTAAGAATCTTTGGCACCCAACGTGAGCAAAGTTTACAAAATTTCAGTTTTTTGGTAACAATTTCATGAACCAGTGATCGTGAGGTTTGGGGAAATTCCATAGCGAGAGCATTAATTTCACCATTGTATCACTCATTGCATTTTGTCCGTAAACATCGCAAAATTGCCGATAAATTTCAATTTGTTTCACTTTCCTAGCATTCAGAAAACGAATCACAGATCTGATTTCAAAAGCGGCAGGATTTTCAATCAACACCGACATTCTAAACAAGCACAACAAAGCGTACGTGACAGACAGCGATCTCACAATGGTGCATGTTTCTTCTCCTTGATACAGAGCGTCTACCGCGCATGTGCGGAACTGCAATCACAGCGCTGCAGTGGAGATAAATTGAAACAGAACTTATTTTCTGGATGCCCCTTGTATTTTATTGTAAAGATGTACAATTTCTGCCTCAATAATAAGCCACCCAGAATCAAGAAAGAGCTTGCATTTGTGAATGTTTAAGTTTAGAGGTGTACTGTTATACTTAATATGCAGTGAAGGATGACTGACAGTTTCTCAGTATTCGTACTATCATCACTGCACCGCCCCCCCCCCCCCCCCCACCTAGATAGATAAGGTAACAGCAATATGGTTGTATCAACTGAAACATGACTGCTTGGTGTAGACAATGCATATTTTCACTGGGTGCCTGAAAATTTTCTACACTGCATTCGGGAACTAGAAATTTTCCATTAAAATGCATACTTTGGTTCCCATTGTCTGCGTAAAACAGCTTCCATTTAATAAAGGAAATTTAGCATGTTTTTCACTCCTAACTTCATGGGATCATGGAATATACTGTTTAAGATAGATTTCTCCATCAGTGGTCCACAGGTTTTACTGTACTTATAAACAAAGTGCAAAATTGATCAGATACCACAGCTATGTAACAATTTGGTCAAACAATTATTTATACTTTTGTAAACTTAATAAGTACATAATATTAACAACTTTAAACATAAATGTATGACCAAATATACTGCAAGTTAAAATAAAGGTGAATTGAGAAGATATTGACACACTGCTTCATTCACACTGCTTTTCACAGGTCATGCTTCAAGAGTATTGCCTCCATCACCAGCTGAGTCTCGACTGGTGCAAATTGTAGTGTTTCCTTCCTTCTCCGTGTCTTCAGTAGATGGCATGATATAACTATCAAAGACGTCCGGATGACTAACCTGTTTTATTAAAGCTGTCTCTAAGTTAATATCGTGTCTGGTATTTAAAAAATGAAAAGTGACTGATGATCTTTCTATTTCACCATTTTTAATGTTGCGTCTATATTCTTTAGTTCTGATGTCAGTGTTTCTTTTTGTTTTTCATATATACACTTTAACGTACGTTTTACATTTGATCTCTTGGATTCCTGGTTTTTCTTTTGCAATAATTGAATTTTTTTTTTTGGGGGGGGGGGGTCTTTTAACAATTTTTTCGAATTTCCACCTATCAGTTCAGAATAACTCAAAAAAAAAAATTCTCAACATACAACATAGTTCTTGCACCTCAAACTAGACTTTTTGGAATTTATTATGGACTGATGGTGGAAATTCCAAATTTTTTTCAACACACAACATAGTTCTTGCAGCTCAAAATAGATTCAAAATCAAGAATTTGTTAATAGGCCCCCTAAACATTCAATTACTGCAAAAGAAAAACCAGGTATAAAGGAAAAAGGAAAAGAAACATTGACATCAAAACTAAAAAAAACATACGCAACATATGGTGAAATAGAAAAATCAGCAGTTGCTTTTTATTTTTTAAATACCCGACATAATAATAACTGGGAGCCGCTTTAATAAAACAGTTTAATTATCTATAGATCTTTCTGTATGGTAAAAGATCTTCAATAATAAAAATTGTCATAGAATCATGAATTTCGAAACTCCACCACTGGACATCTTTGACAAATACATCATGCCATCTACCGACGACATGGAGGAGGAAAACACCACAATTTGCACAAGTCAAGACCTCATAATTACAAGTAGATTAAATGTTTAAAAGTAGGTCACTGCTGGTAGTCATGATATCTATTTTCTTTCCATCTCAATGTAAGAAACAAATGAATAAAAATGTTGCGAAACGGTACTGACATATTCAAAGTAATAATAGGGAATATCTTGGAGATAGCTGAAACCATAAATGCATTATATAAATTACTGTTTTTAATTAAATTTAAAGGGAGTCGATTAATGACACTTAAACAACACTTTTAAATTTTTCCGGAACATGTTTCAGAGACTTTGCCTCTATCCTCAACCAGCCATCGACATGGATAGTTCCGGAAAAATTTAAAAGTGTTGTTTAGTGTCATTAATCGACTCCCTTTAAATTTAATTTATCACAACACTGTTTTCAACACTTCCAAGAAAGGAATTACTGTTTTTAATTTTACTTTTTGTGATAAGTTTTCCTCTCATTGTAGAATTTTGTGTATTATTGTTCCGATATTCTCAGCAAACTCAGGATATACTGGATATACTGTATTCGACACACACACACACACACATGCACGCACACACAAGTTCTCCATTTCCTTCCTTTCTCTCTCTCTCTCTCTTTTTTTGTGGGGGGAGAAGGATAGGTAGTTTGGTGGGTCAGGGAACCTCGACGCATAAAATCATATAATGAATATACAAGAAAATGGATACATCATTTACAAACTCAAATATTCCAAAGGGACATGTGATGGCCCATCTCAGTCCATATATCCTTTTTTTTTTGTTCCACTTTTACCCCGCCTTTAACTTCAATGGTCATATCGGCGGCCATTCTCATTTGGAACATATCAAAGGTGTTAACTCCTATCGTTGGATTTTAATCATTAGATCATGCACACTTTTGCACTCTCATTCATACTTCCAGACTCTAGGAAAGATGAGGAATTATCTTGGCCGGAGAAAACTCCCCACCCCCATCGCCCGGAATCAAACCCAAAACCCCTAGCACAGCAAGCAGGTGCTCTACCGACTGAGCTAAGGGGCCAGCAACCCATATATCCTTCTAAATGTTTTTCAATATTTTATTAAATTAGCATTACCTTTTCTGAAGAGTTAGTTGGGCCACCATTGTTCTCATCAGCACCTCTGTGTGGTTTTGGCACGATAGAGGAAGCTAGAACATTAAGATGTGCTCAAAATAAGATTACTTAAATATTATGCAACTGTACATGTACATATAAGTGGATAAAAAAGACATCACTATGAAAACAAATCTGGGAACCTACTATTATTTACCTCCTGCATTAAACTCCATTCAGTTATGGAATTATTTAAGTGTTTAATTACAATAAAATCTAAAGGATATTAAAAAGAGTACTTCTGTTTTCCAAAAAACAATGGCAAAGCTATCAATTTTTTTTATTTATTTATTTCAAATGCAATATATTGGCTTCATCAACTTTAAATAGGCAATACAATAAAAGGCTACAATATGGGCAAAGTATAGGCACAAAATTAATTTCAGAAGCTAGACTATATAACTTTTGAGTTAAACCCTTAAATTTCTTCATTAAACCCACTAATTGCAGGGAACATGCTCTACAGACAAGTGTCTACATCCTCAGCCACTTTTGACTGTCAGTCTCTTGGCAGATTCTTCAGATGCACATATGAATCTTGATCCTTTAAAATCACTTCTAAAAAAGTAACATTTAGTGCTGGTTTACATACTACTTGAAACTGGCTATAACCTCTGAAAACAAAAGCATACACTTGTAGAAACTAAGAGAGAACAACAAAGAACTTTCATGTATATTAATAATGACATTTTGTACATCTAGAGTTATCTGAAATAGTAATTGATCTAAGTTTAAAAAATGTTTATTCTAATAAGTTTTGACTCTGACTAAACCTGCACTCTTTATTCTGAATTGAAACCAGGTAATATCACTAATCCATTATAAACAAATGATATCATATAACAAACTATAGGAGTTGATAGGAACACTGGACTTCACTTATTTGTAATTGATGAACAACTAATTTCGACAGGTCTTGTTGCCATTCTGAAGATCTTCGTCCAACTAGTTTGTCTTATGATATAATATACAAATCAACTTTCTACTTGCATTGCCATTCTGGTTTTAGGGTTATTGTGAACCATATAGTGAAATTTGATTCAATTGTTTCCATCTTCAAATTGCCATCTTCGTTAATCTGATTGGACTGGCATATCCTATGGAGGGGATTCGGCACAGAGGTCTATTGTATCTATGCCCCCAATGGGAGGAAAGATGAGGTGTGAGTAGATAGGGCAGCCATCCCAAGGAGACACAACAGTGTAGAGGGAGTGTCCCTAAACTTTACCAGTTGGAAACTTCCCAGCAGGCAAGAACCTGCATCCCACCCTACTGTGGTCCAGAAACGGCCCCACAAGACTCGGTTTGGATACCATCCTAACGGAGGACAAAGTTTTACCAAGAATATATACAATGCAATGCCGAGACACCTGTCGACACTTCTACCCTGAAAGAGATCACCAGATGAGATGATGTGAAATGATAATGGAGATGAAATGGAGAAACAAGGAATTTGGAGGATGTAATTAAGCTACCCAGCATTCACCTGGCCCCTGGGAAAACCTATGGGTCAGGTAGGCTGGCCATGGGAATCGAACCCGGACCTTCTGTATGTGGGCCAGACGAAACTGCCTGAGCCATCCCGCTCTGAATTCATTAATCTGAACAACTGATTATGATCAATAACTACTTTTGAGTGAGAAGTTCAAAATTCAATAGTGATGTTTTATATTCTTTTATACAAGTATTTGTATTGTAATCTTTGTAAGTAATGCTATTAATGAAGCAACTTAAGCATTAACTTAAAATGCTGACTAGCAAAATTATTTAGATTCAATGTATAGTACTTCCAGTTTTGACTTTAATGTTTATTTAGCAGAGTAATTATTTTTATATTATTTTATCTAAGTATTAGTCACAGTTTCTCATATGAGTGCCCAAAGCAAGTAAAGCCTATCCCTGTGGCATAGATGGTAGTGTGTCTGCCTCACATTAAAGAGTTCCATGTTCGAATCTCGGCCAGGGTGAGTTATCTGGATAAGGTTTTCCAGGGTTTTCCCTCATCCTGAAAGATGAATGGCGGGTAACTCTTAAGCTCTATGGATCCTATACCCATTTGAACATCATTTCATTCATCGTCCGATATGACAACGTTTAAGGATTTCCCTTATACTGAAAGATGAATGTCTGGTAACTAAGCTCTATGGACCCCGTACTCATTCGAACATTATTTCATTCACTGTCCGATATGACTTAACCTTGAAGGTTTTCTCTTATCCTGAAAGATGATGGTGGGTAACTCTAGGCTCTTTGGACCCTGAGCTCATTTGAGCATCATTTCACCCATTCCATTCATCTAACATGACAACGGAAGATGTAAATTATAACAAAAGGAAATAAAGGTTGTCTTGTGGAATGGCAAAACAGCACATCTTTATACTCAGATCATAGTTATCCTTTATAACTTCTCAATTGCATACCAGTACCCATGCAATGTAGGGTAATACTAAACATTTTTAGAAAATCAAAGATAGTTTTAAAAAGTTTAAATGATTTTTTTTTGATTTTTTTTAAATATTACTTTAACATTAATAAACTTTTGCATTCAATGAAATCAGTCCATACAACAATGATTCCAATCATTCTGAGGAAGTTCTCAAAATAGGTTTTTATCGTGATTCATCTGACAGTAAAGTGATTCCATACATTTTATCTTTAATTTTTGGAAACAAAAAAAAAAACAAAAAAATCACAAAGTGCTAGGTCAGAGCTGCATGGATGGAGGTACATGATCCTGACTTTTAAGTGATTCAGATACTGGTTGTTAGTTTTGCTGTATGCGATGCATTGTTGTACTGTAACATTCCTCATTTGGGCATTTTTCATTTTTTCTAAATGCATTTTTTTCTCTTTGATTGGGAGCAGATTTATGTGGAATCCATTGACCACAAAGTTTTCTCACATCTAACCACTGATGTAAAAAGTTTTGAATATGACTCATACCAATGTCCATGGTTGCCCAAATAAATTAATAAGATATTCGTCAATCTTCGAGTATTGTTCCATGTCAATATTTACACCATAGCAGCCGTTCTAGGGCATCCTTCATGAAATCCACCACTAAGAAAAAAACAGGTATCTTTTGAATTTGCTATACATTTACAACAAACTGTTGCCAGATAGGGCTTCTTCATCAAATGTATTCCTAAGCCTAGCTTCACATTGTTTAGATATTAATGAAAATAAAACTCATATCCCAGAAATGTTCCATAGTCAAATATATTTTTGGTTGACCATAAAATCTTTAAATGACCATTAACAAAATATTAAGAGCAAATCTAACAAAACTACATGGCAATCAACTCACAAAAAATTAGAAAGCTTGACTACCAACAAAAGAACTGCACATAATAATGGTACCTAATCTTGTTTCAAATAAGCTTGTTCCGCTTCTCTTAACACTTATGGGAACTAATCACCTCTCACTGGCTGCTGTAGTGGTATAGACTGTTGTGTAGTAAAATGAATTTGTTATTTAACATAATGATATATCCTAATATGCTCGAAAAGAACTGTCAAATTTATATTTTCATAATGTATGAATTAAATATGTTACATAATAGAATTAATTTACCTGGAATGCATTTCTTAACATGAAACAAAGAGGAGGATCCTTTGCTTCAAACCTGCCTCTCGGGATGATTGACGATAGCATGTGCGTTTGTTGGTAGTCACAACATTGTTTATATTAATTTTATCGCTGACCTTGCTTTGGACTGGATTTGTCATACATTACCATTCAACATGTGAGCTGAGTTTTATTATGAACTTCTATTTTTGCATGCCCTCACATATTTATTTGCATGATTTTATCTATGTTCCACGCAATTATGACGTTTACTGCAAGTTTCCATGTGGTGTGAAAGCAATGCCTACAGTGTCAAAAGCATTAGCCAATCAGGGGAAAGGGGAAGGCAATGGAGAGATATATGGCAGTGTGGAAAGGTTATTTGAAACAAATGGTAGTAGTGTTATATTCACTGTCAAAATATAATCCTGCCACTCTCTGGAACTACTGCAAATATAGTCAGAACATAAACAAACCTTGCCCATTTAAAAGCATTGTTGTCAAGGCAAAGCAAATGCGCCAAGTCTTTTCCTTGGAAGTTATCAATTCTTTATGATTATGGAGAATCAGAAGAATAAGAACTACTGTTTTGCAGTAGTCTTCAAAGTCAAAAAATTAAATTTTGTTTCATTATTTTGCAAAAAAAAGGACTTAAAAAAGCTGAAGCAGAAAACTTTACAATGAGAAGCCTATTTCACTGTAAATGAATCAATGCCAGCATGTTAAAGAGAATGATTGCATGAAATGGAATCCACCCCATGAATGACGTCAGCATTACTACTGGTTACAACCGAATTATTTGAACTGAAGTACTAAAAGTTCATCTACTTGAAAATTGTTTGCGAGATCAACTAAATCTAATCATTAACTAATCAATAATTAAAATATGACACTGTTAACTTTAAGCATCATATCTCTCTGGAAACCACCTGAAATCTCCCATAATTATTTTTACAAATAACTTTTAAAATGTACACGTTTCTCAATAGACATACATAAATTAGTACAAAAGTGTACTAATTTGTGCTTCACTGTCCCTACGCTTCTTCCAAGTTTATACTTTGAGACATAAATTAAATTAATTTTGAAGTACATATTCTACTGGAGGTGAATGCAGATTAGACTCGATTTCTAATTCCCAAGTATTTAAAGTATTTCCATTTTATAATATTTGAAATATTCTTCAAAAGATATAATATAAAACTAGATTCTTTTTTTAAATTATTTGAAATTACTGAACTCTAAAACAATGCTTGGATCTCTTCAGAAGAGTTCTGCATAGCACTAAAATTAGGCCTAATTTTAGTAACAATGGCACTCCACTTTCTGAAATACTTCTTTTTATTCCATATTCTGCATAGCAGTTACACTCTTAATACAATTTTGCTGCCCTTTCCGTTGCCCAAACTTTTCACAAAAGTATGTTTATTTAATAGCACAGAAATGTCCAAGTGGAACCTTGGGTGAACTTTTAAAATAAAAAAGTCAAGATATAACATTAAAATGTATAAATAGCTGATGACAGTTAAAATAAGCTTACAAATGAGAAGAATGGGGTTTAATGCCAAGTAAGTTGGAGACTTATCACAACTTTGGAGTTCAGCTACAAATTTGCAATTCTTAATTTCACAATACACAATGGCACCACTTGCCCATGACAAGTTATTAAGAAAGGACGTATTAAACTGTTTATAGAATGAATACATGAATAAAATAAATTGAACTGCAAATAAGTATACAATGGATATTGTAATGAATACACAAAATTACAAAGGAGGCTGTGGCTCTTCTAATATGTGACGTGGCAAATTTTTTCTAATTCCTTCACTTGTTTATATTTTTATATTGAACCATGATTTTTATTATAATATCTTTACTTTTTAGTGCAATTTCGTGTTGGAGGCCATTCTTTTAACGTTATTGTTTGTTTGTTTATTTACTTACTTACTGCATAAGTAGCCACATTGAAGAATTCAGTGCAGCCAAACTATGCTTGTTTCTATTGCTTTGCATGTGGTTCAAATCAACAAATGCAAAATAGGACGATGCAAGCTTCATTGTGGGCGCCACAATTAGACTGTAGAGCGTATTTGCATCCCTCCTATTGTTGGGGCCATCATCATCACCTCATTCGTTTCCACGTGGATCATTCCCAGGATCCAGTTGCCCTCTACGACACACCCACAATGAAACTTGCGTCATTCTATTTTGCATTCATAGATTTGAACGATGTGGCCAGGACCGCCAATGTCCCCCCTTGCAGCATACTTGGTGTTATTTGACATCATGCACACTTCGTGGCAGTAGCTGAACCAGTCTGATACAGTCCGTGAGCTCATACATGTATTTCCTACGGAGCACTCCATTATCGTCGTGTCATAGGATTTTTTATGTGCAAAGCAGTGCATGAGTAACAAAATTTGACCGGGCAATAACAGCCTGCTCAAACCATGTTCCTTTGCACACCTACTGCGTCACATGTCTGGGGCATTTTTGCACAGGTTGGCTACAAGTTTTACATATCTTTAATATCTTTAATACAAAAGTGAATACATATCTTTCTCATGTCAGCTGCAACACGAGAACCGGCTTGGTCGTCTGCTTGCGCATGCATATACGTTCACCGTTGGACTTAGAAAACATTCTCATGTTAAACAAAAGAAAGTTTCTCCAAAGCTTTAGAACTCCAAATGGTTTACCATATTGTTCAAAAAAGAGAAATATGAAATGTTACAGAATATAATTTTAGAACCAAACACAAAAAAAGGAAAGCAAACAAACCCTTAATGTTCTATCAACATTACCAAAAAAATAGTAGGTCAAACAATGGTAACTTCATTACCATGACTGAACTAATAACTGTTTAAACTAAGAATCCCAGGACCTTAAGTGCGTACAACATTATAAGTCTTACAACTTTCAAAATGAATGTGAAGTCTTCTTGTCACTTACTGGGAAACATGCAAGTCAGTTGGAAAATTTAGTGTTGTGCCAGAATGTTGCTATGGTAGTTAAGTTGGTTAGAGCTATTGGATACCGGAAAATTTGTGGTTCAAATTCCTGCTATGGCATTAAATTTTTCAGTATGATTCTACATTTGCAAGTATCAAAAACTACCTATTCTCCCAATTACAAACTCAAAATCTAATCTCATGTTCCAACAAAAAGTTGGTATAGATCACAAGGGATTTCAAACACTAAGGTACATATATGGCTTTTATGGAGTGATACAAAATTTCCTTACCTGATGTTCACTCATATCAACAAAAATGATAACATTTGTAATATACTCAATTCCTCATGGTTAGTTACTCCCACAAACAAAGTTTTAAATAAATCAAAATCATTCTTTAAAATTATGTAACAACATTTTTCTAGTCTTATAAAACATTTCTATTATAAAACAGCTTATGATACAAGTACTACAATGAATAAAAATATATGCTAAATGTATACCATTGCTTTTCGAACTGGCAGAATTTGGCGAAGACGGTGGAGAAACATTATCCACAACCTGTCTAGCTGCTTCGGCAACAAGCTTCTCAAGTCCTACAACCTCCAGTAAGCGCTGGAAACCCTCCAGTGTCATTACTTTGCCATTACCAAATCGTTCAAACATCTTTTCCACAAACACGTGTTCATCCCAAGGGGAATCAGTAGAGGGAGTTTCGCTGACATGACGCCGCTTTCTCTCACTAATAAGTCGATGAGATCTTTCCTCTAAATGTGGAGTCAGATGGTGATGAAGGTGGTGATGCTGCTCTGGAGACTGTGACGAGTAATAGAGGACTGGAGGTCCTTTGCCATCTGTGGGAATTGGAGGAATTTCATGTCTGCTGTGGTGGGTAAAACACTGATGGGCAGCACACAGTAGACAGAACATGCAGCATACTGTAGTTGTCATTAGCGGACGACCCATTATGGCAACACCTCCTTGCCTCTATACAAACATAAAAACAAACACACTATTGCAATACAAATTACTATACACAAATCTACATTAAACTAACATATAGTTTTCACTTCCCATTATTATAGAAGCATACTAGCTAATTTCCAGAAGCCTATAGTATTTTGACCCATCCAACATAATTTTGCAATGACCTGAAATTTTGAATGCTTATGATATGCAGTGCAATAATGCACAAAACTATATGTAAAATAAAAGATAACCCCATTTTATAAGAATCCTTGAAGATTGATAATACTGCTTATTTCTGTAACATATGGTGAAATTATTTCTTCAGCCATTAACACTTTGTTTCTCTTTTTCCCACTGTTCTGTGTGTTCTTTTTTTTTTTAATTCATATACTCAAAAATATATATTTACAAAAACCTTTACCCAATGCAGTGCTCAAACCTGCAATCTTCCATGAAATGGAACATAAAAACCAAGTGATCCAACAACCATTGCAAAAGAAAAACATAGTAACCGAGATTTCCTTAACAATGGAGAGTGTTTCACTGATGACGAATGCAAAATGCCTTTGAAATAAGAAAGAAGTTTTAACATCAACTTCTTAAGATAAGTGGATTATAAGTTACAAATATTTTTATTTGTGTAATAATTAATATGTATAATTCCAAATTACATATAAATGTCTTACATATAAATAAGGATCAATGAACATGTTTCTAAATTATATTTTTTCCAGGACCTGCAAATATTTACATATAAATGGTTTATGTATAAAGCAGATTCAACTGTATTTCCTTTACTTTAACGCAATGCACAAAGTAAAGTGGAACAAGTAAAACTGTGCAGCCACATGTGAAAAAGATTAATAATTTATGTAAGGAAACTGACTGCACAACACACGTCATCCATTACTGATGTTCATGCTCACTTGCTGTGGGTTATTATGATGTCACTTGTAGTGCAATCAAATTTTCAATCAGCACATTATACATTTTGTTGCAATTCGATAAACGGACATCACAATAAAGATATGAGGGGGAACCCAAAAGAAACCGGATTGTTGTCATAAAAACTTTATTGATGAACCTTTTTATAAAATTACTTCAGTCACCTTCAAAATACTCTCCATTACATGCGATGCACTTGTCAAGTCTCTTTTCTCACTGTTGGAAGCATGTTTGGAACTCTTCAAGTTTGATATTGTCCAGTGCCCTTTGCGAAGCTGTTTTTACCGCCTCCATATCATCATAATGCTTCCATTTTAGCATTTTTTTCATTTGTGGAAATAGGAAAAAGTACCATGGGGCTAGGTTCTGCAAATACGGAGCATAGGGAACGACAGATCACCTCTGAGATGCCAAATAGAGGGTCACTCATAAGGCCGTGTGTGCTGCAGCGTTGTCGTGATGCAGAAACCAGTCACCTGATCGCCAAAGTTCCGGCGTTTCCTCCTCACATCCTCTTGCAAATGCCTTAAAACATCCAAGTAAAAGTGCTGGTTAACAGTCTCGCCAGGGGGTACGAATTCCCGATGCACAATTCCATGAACATCAAAAAAGACAATGATCATCATCTTGACATTTGACCTCACTTGCCTTGCTTTTTTTGGTCTGGGAGAGTTGGGAGTCTTCAGTGGCTTGACGCTTGCTTGGTTTCTGGGTCATACCCGTAATACCAACTCTCATCCCCTGTAATGACTTTGTTCAAGAAGTTTGGATCATGTGCAATCTCTGTTTTCAAGTCCTGACACACATTCATGCAGATGGTTTTGTGCTCCTGTGTGAGACGGCACGGAACAAATTTAGCAGCAACACGTCTCGTGTGCAAATCCTCCCTCAAAATCCGCTGGCATGAGCTCCAACTGATTCCTGTCGCTGCTGAAATTTGGTCGATTGTTTGGCGACGATCCTTGATCTTTTGGCGGACCTTTTCAATGTTCTCCTCATTTCACGATGTTGAAGGGTGTCCAGAATGAGCTTGGTCTTCAACACACATCTCACCACATTTAAAGCGCCCAAACCACTCGAAAACCTGTGTGCGGCTCATAGCGTCCTTCTGGAAAGCTTCCTGAAGCATTTGGTGTGTGTGCGTTGCAGTTTTCTTAACCACTTCGCCGATGGCCATTTAAACCCTTCAGGGGCCGGAAACGGATACCCAATAAACAGAACAGGACATTTAAATTGTTAAATGCTGTAAAAATGCATCATAAATACAATACAGTATCTTCCGTATTTATTAAGTTATTTAAACGAAACAAAAACTGGTTTAAAACTCATTAAAGGCAGTATAAATCTACAGTAACAGTAAAGTAGAGACTACATTAATAAATTGTTGAAATTTCACTACTTTGTTTCACTGTAGCAAAAGCCATTCTTTGTGCCGAATGTGCCTAATATGTGAATCATTTTGTTTTGTGTGTATACGAGCCGATGTATGTATGTATAGCTATGCAAGCGACTTCTCCGGTTCAAGTTTAGTTTATTTATGCTATACCAAGTGATAAGCATACGAGAATATATTGCGTTACACACTCACAAACTGGAAACAAAACTCTGTCAGCGCCTGTTATTACAGTGTTTCTCAACCAAGGTTTCTGGTAGCTTTATGCAGCTGTTTTTGCTCTGTATTTTAGTTATTTATACTCTGTGTTCAGAGTGATTTCTTATAGCTGTCAAGAGCTAAATGAATGGCACATTTGAAATTGTTAAATTTCAATGTTAACCATGGCTTATCCCCGTAATGTAGCAAATAAATTAGCTTGGGTAAGATGCGTACAGGCTTCTGATAATACTGTAGAAAATCTGGAAGATTTGTTGTACGATTATGAAGGAGATCTTTAGGACATACGTAGCAGTGACGTGTGCTGGTCTACAGATGGCATTGTTTTCCATTGTTTGGGGAAATGGCGGGTCAAATATGGGTGATGCGGATCAGCTATTACTAGCTATCCCTCTTTATGGAAAACAGTTGAATGGTAAAAAAAAAAAGTATTTTTATACCACTGGATGTAACTATGCACAGTTTTTTACTAATTTTCAGAGCTGTAAATTCATGTAAGACATTCATCTACCTGTACTTGCGCGTATAAAGAGCTCGTAACCTAATTGAATATTATAATACTCAGAGGCCTCTTTATACTAGGGGGTAGGAAATTCACCACGACATCACCTCTCATACTTGAGAGAAAACACTTTCCTAAAAGTATACCACCCACAACCAAAAAACTTGTAACCATTTTGAAAATGTGTAGCATGTTGCGAAAAAGAAGTTCGCAAGGAAACCAATATTATTTGGTGTGAATCTGCAGATGTGCCCTTGGGTGTTTATCCAGGTTTGGAGGTGTACAATTAAAAAAAAAAAAAACTTTAAGGGTACGTTTACATTCCTTATAGAACTAATTTAAATTTATTGTAAAATAGCAAGATTAAATTAATTGGCATTAAATGAGCATTAAATGCATGTATGCGCAGGACGTCTGTACACGTCCATATCGGTTTGGGGCATTTTTACTTGGACGTCATATGACGTCCATATTGGTGAAAGGGTTAAGCAGGAAACAAAATTTCACACATACTCTTTGTTCTTTTAAAGTTGCCATAACGACTTCGCAGAGGTAACCCGCCAACAGTCAGAGAAACACAACAACACAATTGCACATTCAGCTCTACACTGACGCTGTCTGCACAGCTGTTTCATGAAGGTCTCTACTAACACCATCTAGTGTGAGAAAACTTGCACTACGTCTATGAGTGGCAGCGCCCTCGGAGTTCGGTTTCTTTTGGGTCCCCCCCTCGCACACACACAGATAAGCTCTGCCCTATCATAACATGTCAATTAGCATAGTACATTCCACTTATCTTAAGCTATAATGCAATAGAATTTAGTGCATTGTCATGTCATTAGTAAAAATCTGTATTACATTGAATATGCACACAAAGCTATAATAATGTCTTATTTACCATAAAGCAGTAAAAAGACCTCCACAACATATAGCAAGTATGCAGAATGGTTGTATAGTTATCTAGGTTTTCACTCTACTTAGTGAAAATCTAAGATAAATAATCTTTCAATCTGATAGATTAATCAGAGTACCTACACAAAAATATGGAAAAGTCTTGATTATTTCTGGATAAATGATGTGCTTTCCAGAGTCATAAAAATCTGTGCAATTTGTTTTCATTTAAGATTCACAGAGCATTTTGGCAAGATTATCAAGCAGGAGCTCTTGTTGTTGGAACCATTACAAGTTGTGCATTTAAAAACATTCATGTATATTGAGTATAGTATAAGTACCAGTTAAAATGCAATCAAATTACATTTTAAAACTTCAGAAATATTGTATTCTTATATAGAACATATAATTATAACAGAATCAGTAGAAATATAAGCAAGCTTGCCCATTAAGAGCATTATTTTGTGCAATAAATATGTGGGTAGAAATGGAGAGAAACCTCAAAAAGCAGACAGTAAAAGCTTTTTATTTGCACTATCTACAAACTAATGTTACCATATGTGTTTGGAGAAATTTAGTAACAGTGACATCAAAATAAATGAATAAATATAAACAAGTGACGAGTATTAATAAACCAACTACAAATAGTTTCTGAGATTAATGTTACCATACTTGCCTTCTCTGTAGATTTGTATAATAAATGCATATTTAGTACTAATGTGGAATTTACCTCAACATGTGTTGCTAATTTTCTGAAATAGGTACTACATGGCAAAGCTCAGAAGCATATTGAATAATATGTTAATAATAGATCTGTTTACGCGAGACTATTGCACATATACAGCCAATTAGTGTACATAGAATCTGTTCAGATGCAATCTTCTCTTCTGGACAGTAACATGTTACATAATGGCAGGCACAAGAAATCATATATATCGTGACTGAATATTGTGACAAGAAAAAAGAAGAAGGAATCAAAATCCTTTTGAGTGAAGCAAATAGAAGGTGGCTGCAATGGTAATTTACAGTTGCATTTAATAATTAAATGACTAACCTTTCATATCTGACACAAAGCTTCCAAGTGCTTTATTTGTGTTTCATCTCTGCCGAAAGGTCATTAATATTTCACTCTTCTAGTAAACAAGATAAGCAAAGCAGCAGTCGTCCATGAACGTCCATGCACCTCAATGCTCTACCATGTAGTACTTGATACCATTCTAATTTAACATAAATCATGACACCCAATTTGAATACTTCTATTTGAACCAAGAGTAAAAACCTAACAAGTTTATCAAGAGAGAACAATTTACTTGAACATGAACATATGAAATATTTGCAAGTGTAGCACCCCAGAAGGTTATAATTAAGCAATAAATACATCAAATATGAAGCTATTAACAGTGAAGCAAACAAATATATACAAATATAATAATTTGTAACTTAAAAAACTTCTATTATTTAAGTTAATTGATGGAAATTATTCATTTCTTCACACTAGCCATATACAGACTAAGGTATTGGATTGATAGAGTAGACATGAAAAATTCAATGCCATAGCTGGGATTTGAACCACAGAGCTCCTGGTTTCCATCCAGTTGCTCTTACCCAGTGAGCTACCATGGCCAATTTGCCATCATGACATTAAATTCTCCAACTGACTCATATATTCCCCGGTACTACCTACATCTGAAAATGAAACAAATTTAAAAACAGAATAGACCGCCGGTATTTCAAAATTCATTACATGATGTTTATTTTTTAAAATAAATATATTTTCCCAAACCATTAAATCTATTAAACATTTCGAGATTCAACTGTATTGGAACACCACAGTGAAGCGAAAAATTATTAAATTTTAGATGAGTCGCATTTTTTACACATCTGCTTCACTTTCGTACCTATTTTGAGGACATGTTTCGCAAATCTTCGTGATGCAAACGTAGATGCAAACGAAGATTTGCGAAACATGTCCTCAAAATAGGTACGAAAGTGAAGCAGATGTGTAAAAAATGCGACTCATCTAAAATTTAATAATATTAAACATTTGTTTTAATAATTTAACTTCTGAATTTATTTCATGGTTAAATGACCAAAAATGATCTGCAACGGCCGATTTTAGTATTAAAATATAGTGACATCTAGCAACAGTAACGTTAATGAGTTTGTTGATGGTTCAAGCTGATGATGTGAAAGATATTCACGAAATTGCAATCCTAGTCAATTTGTAAGAAAACGATCATCATTTATAATAAGATAAGTGAAGCTTTTTAAGTTACAAATTATTACATTTGTATATATTAAGCAATAAATTACATATACATTAATTCTCTACATCAAACATGTTTATTTTAAATATAAATCTTTCCACTGATTACAAATAAAACGTTTAGAAAATTTTAGTTTGAAATGGGCTAGAAATTGTAAACATTTGAAGCATATGATGATATTTTACTGTAATAACATCAGTTTTCTCTAACTCTAGAGTTTTCTCTAACCAAGATGATACCCCATTCTCCACAAAGTTTGGAATTATGAATAAGAATGCTAATCTGTGCATGATCAAATGATTAAAAATCCCAAGTACCAGCAACCCAACATATACGAGTTAACACCATCGCAATAGGCGATGTGTTCCAAAGGAGAACGGCCGCCAAAATGACCACTGCAGGGTATAAATGGAACAACAAAAACATGCAACCAGCCCTTCACTGCCTGGCCTTCCTTACAGATTTATTCTCAATGCATCACAACAGAGATGACTCTGCTATGAGAATCACCATGAGGAACCACCACACTCCTACACCTGCAGCTTGCCAAAGCAGCCTTAAGGGCATAGCTTCCAAATCAAGGCCAGCCGTTTAGAGCGACATTCCCCCTATCAGCACTGCTGTACCTATAAGCATGATGCTACTACTTCTCCCATGATGCCCCTATGTAGTTCCCGTGCTTTCATCCCTGAATGCAGAACTGAGACATGACTGCTGCTACCGTGCCATGTGCAATGGCTTAGGCCACTTTACGGACCATGTGTAGTGCCCGAATTGACCACAGCGCATGACCACTAATGCTGGCCCAACACCTATATTTGTAACCAGCACTGCTGCAGAAACCTTGCGAGAAGCCATCCAGGGCCTGCGCCTTGAGATAGAGTATGGACCAAAGAGGAAGTCCTCTGGCGAAGGGCTGGGAATGTGAACGAGAGCTCACTTCCTCTCCCTGGCTGTCTGTACTGACTTTCCTTCTGGTCGAAATGGAGAAATGAAGGGGAGGGTCTACATTGGACTGGTGGTCCTAGCTGGTCTCTTCTCTAAAGAAAATGAATGTCACCGCTGCCTCAACAGCCTCACAGCCCTCAAGGAAGGATATACAAGACCTGCAAGCGAAGGTTCTCAATCTCGAAGTACAAATGTCGAACCTTGAGGAAGTATTCATGTACAATATCAACCTCACCAAAACAGAGCAAGAGCAGCTCTACAGTACACAATCTGGATACAATAGCAGAACAGTACATCAATACAGAACACCACCGGGACCTCCTGCAGACAGCATGCAGAACCGCCACACTGTCACTTCTCAGACAGAAGACAGCCACCTTGCATAGACACCTACACTTAATAAAAAAAATTAAAAAAAAACTCTTCCCACGCACAGCAGGCAAAAC
The DNA here is from genome assembly GCA_030765055.1 of Mantis religiosa. Classification (NCBI taxonomy): domain Eukaryota; kingdom Metazoa; phylum Arthropoda; class Insecta; order Mantodea; family Mantidae; genus Mantis; species Mantis religiosa. The sequence continues at coordinate 144,288,020 of CM060954.1, forward strand.
ACAACTGTCGGCATAAAATGGGAGAAAAATTCAGTGAGGTCTCTACAAGGAATCAAATACATTTGCCGAATCCTTTCTAAATCCCCCCCCCTCCCCCCGGAAACTCTTATGTCTATAACAACGCTTGTGTTATGTCTATAACCTAGCACTCAAAGTCCATAGCTAGTACAGGTTGCGCCTTTGTTCCAGATGACTGAAAATGTTATATGAAAAGTTGGGTGCGAGTCACTACTCACCTTCTGCAGGAACGCTGGTAGAGAGAGAGAGAGAGAGAGAGAGAGGTACAGTCTGCAGTGAGATGTGCATTTACATACACGCTTCTGATCTGCTTGGCTTCTTCCTTCATATACTCATAAATATAAGCAATAATTTTGTGACTTTTAGAGTTTTTTCCCTTTTATTTTAGATATAGGCTACATAATAGGCTAAGTGGAGGCAAGAAAAAGGAAGATATATAAGTGAGAAATATTGAGAAAGTGAGATTAAGAAAATCCAGCCCCAGCAAAGTGATATTACGTTGAAATGAATGCTAAATAAGAAAGGGAAAGATAAAAATTTGGTATATAGCAAAAAACTGATGCAAGACAAATAAAATAAACCAATTACAGTTAGAAGGACTGAACATGTGAGAAGTGTGTAAAGTGTATTGAAGGACTGCCCTATTAGCAAAAGGGCCAGGGTTCAGCTCAGTGGTACCCCAAGATGTATTTTCTTTAGCACTTAATATCATTTATATGTTTTCCCTTCCACTGCACAACCCAAAGATTCCTATTTTACTTGCTCTCAACCTGTTTTCATCCATCCCTGGCAAGGTGTATAAATATCGGGTCATCGAAAAGTTGCTCCACACCTCCCATGTAACCAAGTATCCCCTAGTCAGAAATTCTGGTGGCAGCAGTGGATGCTGTGAGGTTCAAACATGACATCCATGAAAGATAATGTAGAAAAATAATATGCAACTGTATAAAGATGTTGAAAATTTTCAAACACTATGTCTCCTTTGTTACAGATGTTATGTAACCTTCTATCGCCATTTTCAGCTCATTGTTTTTGGATTGTACTTGTAGACTGAAGCTTTAGCTGCTCCCCAAAGGAAATAATTGAGAGGGATAAGATCAGGAGACCGCGGAGACCACAGTCCTTTAGTAATTAGTCTTTCCCCAAAAAATTCCACTAACAGTCCCATAGATTTATGTGATGCATGAGGAGTGCCATCATCTTGTTGAAAAAATGCACCGACCACTTCATCTTCATTTAGCTGTGAAATAAATGGAAAAAGAATATCCAGGCAATAAACATCTGAATTAATTGAGGTGTTAAAAAAAATGGCCCAATAATTCGAGAGCTAGAAATTGCACATCAGACACCAATTTTCTCTGAATGTAAAGAGGTTTCCTGAATAGCATTGGGATTTTCAGTAGACCATATTCGCATATTTTGTGAATTTACACATCCTGATAAATGGAACAAAGTAAAAGATGCCCTTATCTAACACATCAATTCCTTGATGCAAAATACACCTCTGGAACCATTCACAATACTGCACTTTTTTCCCGTATATTTGAATGTAAAGTGACATCTGTGAGAAAAGCAGCTAATAAAACAAATGGTTTAAATTAGATAAGACGGCCTATACCGAAATTTTCAGGAACTAAAGGAAAACATAAGGTTCAACAAAAAATCTAGCATGACATAAGAATGATAGCAGAACAGTAACTACTTGCTAATTCTTTTAATAAACTGGTAATTTATAATGGTCGTATACTGCATGAAAAGTTTGTGTATATTCCAATATTAGTATAATTTATGTTTTATTAATTCATCCTCTGATCATTGTACATGATATAGGATACTTCAATATAAGAACAAAAGGATACAATAATTAAGAAAGCTGGCTAACAAATTGGGCTGGATGCCTAGTCATGTTCACATGTATGGCTTAGCATGAATGAATGTATAACAAAGAAGAATAAAGAAATACAATGTGACTGAATAAAACTGTCTGCTATAGTTCACTCCCACACTACATCTTCCTTTTATTAACTACAACCTAGAACACACAAATTTTCACTGAAACATGCACAGCAACTAGAATTTTTCTTTGCATTTCACTTAGTTTATTAAGCTAGTTGACTATTCATACACTCTGCAGTCTTTAGCATACATCTCCTACAGTTTAAAAGATGTTTTCATAATGAATATCCACAGTCATTTTTGTTGTCCTACACATTGAAGTGGAATTAACACATTTGTCATTTTCTGTAACTTCTTTACAGGTGCACCACTACGATACTTTTATGGTCCTAAAAGTTTAAAATCAGGGAAGTACACACAGATAAATGTTCCACTTATTTTTTATTTAAAAGCCCTTCCCCACTCACATTCTGGAATGAAACCAAAAGATGTTTGCCCTTTCTATTCATCTGTTTACACCACCTGGTATCACCTATCACTGATTTTAAAGCCTTATTTCTTTTAACATTTTATTTTTTTCATTGAATTACTCTATTGTGAAATTTTGCTTTTTCCTTATTCCCAGCCTTGTCCCACTGCTTTCTCCACTTTCTTCCAATAGAAACACTACTTTCACCTTATCTCTCACCTGAGTTGGTTACCATTGGTACTAATTTTCCCCTTCATTCTTACATTTTTACAAGTGCTCTATGTACTAATATAGTTAGTTTTTATTCATCCTTTTGATTATATTACATGATATAGGACACGTCAAGTACTTATAACTAAAAATTATACAATATACATATATACAACACAAGTTTGGAATGAAAATTCAACTGTATGTACAGTATAATGATGATGATGATGATGATAATAATAATAATAATAATAATAATAATAGTTCACTTGTAGTTAACATATTCAAACAATTCACCTATACTATAAAACATTAACATCATTAACATTAACAAAATTAATTGTCAAAGTAATCATAATATTCTTTTATGCTATAAAAACAATGGAGTGAAAGAAGTTTTTTGAGACAAATTCTAAATCGATGCAGTGCAGGTATTTGCTTCAGATAATTGGGTAATTTATTATAAAGCTGGAGGCCAGTATAAACAAAACTTTTTTCAAAAGAACTAGTGCTATGTATGATTACATGAAGGTTATCTTTTCTTCTGGTATCATGAGAATGTATCTGTGAGTTTGTTGTGTACATACTGAGATTATTTTTTATGTAGCATAATGTTTCATATATGTAAATACAGGGGAGGGGCAATATATTTAATTCCTTAAATAGTGGCCTACAACTGGTTCTTTTATTAACATGTAGTATTATCCTAATTGCCCGTTTTTGCATTTTAAAAATAGATTTTGCTCCTGTTGAATTACATTCTTGGACATCAAATGCATAAACTAAATTTAAAATGCAACCTACATAGTATTTGGAAAATTGCCAATTCTTAGTAACAGGCATAAGGTACTTCCAGCATATTAAACATTCATTCAAAACCAAAATTGTTTGCATACACTACAAAAGAGAAATATGAAGAAAATTAGTTTGGAAACTTGCAACACTGAAATAATTATTTAGGAACTATGGGGAACAGTTTAAAAATTATAAAAATTAAACCGTGTTACTCTAGATATTTTATTTATTTTTATTTTAGGTCAAGTATGACCTAAAAGAAAAACTGTTTCCCCCCTTAATACAGGATGTACCAATGTCTGATTTAACGATCTTAAATGAATGAAAATCTCTCAGTTCCAGGAAAAGAAAGCAACTTGGCTCTGTGCCATGAAAAGTATGCAACATCCTTAGTAATGCATTAACCCATATATTCAATAAGCAGTTATCTTTTCCTTTCTCAGACTATCAAGATGAACTTATGCTGTTCCTATTCAGTTATTATGCTGACAAAGCAGAACTCGCAAGCATTGCTTATATTTACCTAAAAAAGAACCCTCACAGTAAGAGAGAATCTTTGATCCTGACTGAGTCTATGTGTAACTATTGAACAAGTAGATTAAGGTTAGCCATAATTTGTGGTACCATTTACAAAACACTTCTTGAGAGGAATTTAAACATAACATGTCCTCCTTTGATCAACAAAACTGCTGATTCTCTCTCAATATTAAATTAGAAGTGTGAAAATACTTTGCTACAGAAGTCTGAATAACATATAATTAACTGTCTTACTTAGATATAATAGAAGTTAACCTATTGGTAAATATATAAAACTAAAAGCTAACATTAAACTGAGCAGATTTAAAATGAATCACTTTCAGTAAAAGTGTTTTTCCATTACAAACTAAAAAGCACCTAGGCTATCTAAATGCATATTTGAACATATAATGCACAAACCACTACGTAAATCTGCCCCAACCCTTATGGCTGCCACTAATTGATAATTGCTTAAGCAGCTTTCACCTCCAATTGTCTTGATTATGCTTCCATTAAAATCTGTAGCTTGGTTCTCTTCCTCCACCGCTCTTCGTGTGATGTTTAGAAATTAGCATCCTAATTTAATTGAGATTTTAAACACGTGTCACTGTCCAAACTTGTCTGCTCGTATGCATGTCGTAAAAGACATAAAAATATTGCAGTGATTCGACTACATCAATGTCTATTTAATTGTTTTCCATATAATGCAGCTGTAATGTGTATTTGCCGAGTTTAAGTTCGAAGCGATACATTTTGCCACTGTGATCTGATTACCAGTAGAGTACAAATGACCAAACATGCTCAGACACCTACATACACAACCATGCCAGTAAGATGATCTATATTACACAAATAAGATAAACATAAGACGCTCAAACACTCACTCTACTAAATCGTATAATGCGTGAATACCAACCTACTACTTATCTTCTTAGTTTCCGAATATCCCGCGGTTGTTTATGCAACAGATATGAGCCGTGTGCAATAATAGGAAAACATGGCGGTATCAGCAAACGAAGCCATTCGCCTGCCGCCTGCAAACGCAGCAATCTGATGTAAATGTATCGTTACCAACATGTTCTAAAAAATATTATGTGTAATTGTTTAAGATTCAAAGTATAACACTAGGGAGCAGCAAATTTAGTATTAAATGTTTATTAAAAGTGAAATTCCTTTATTATTAACGCTCAAAACAAACAAAAGGGTATGAAAACAATGATCATATTTGTCCCTTTTCTGTTGCGCTTAAACTTTCTCGTTTATTTATTTTTCCCCCACCGTGTGGTAAGTCTGTTCCGCATACGTCAGATCGCGCAGGTGTCGTATTATTAAAAATGGATTAACTGAGCAACAATCTGTGAATTATGTAAATATTATTCCTTTCCTTTCCTAATAACGTCTAAATATGCATAATCTGTATGTAGAGTCCTCTGAAACGCTTATATCCGTAGTCCTGTCCTATGCAGCCGATGGTTAACGGTTGCAAACGTCTTAACCTTAATGCGTGATTGAAATGGCAAATTTTTATGACGAAGTGAACATATGCGAACATCAATATTCAAGAATTGTCAATGCAGTGAATGAAGATAATTTGTTACTTGAAGATGAAGTCCGTGCTTCCTTGCCACTTTTGGGGGAAGTAGACGAGTCGGCCACTTTTTGTGTGAGATGTCGTGCCATACCAAACGCAGTGACTGTTGGACACGAAAATGAACTTCAGAATCCTGCTTCAGACTGGGGACGACGGAGCCCCTTTTCCGGACATGACACCAGTAGGCACCTAGTTGTTAATGGAGCTGTAATAACACCTACCACACAGTACCTAATAACAGCTCCTGGAGATGGTGCTGATATGCCATTACTTAATGACAGTGTAAGTGTCCTGTTCCTTGCTTATCATGAAGTTTGGCAAAAGCATTTTTAGAATCTGATTTACTTCAGAAGACAAATTATTTCCATTTAATTCTGATGACATAATCAGATGTTAGTTAATCCTCTAAAACTCTGCACTATACTTTCTTACTTTGTCTTTAACATTAACTTTTCATTACATTCATATTGTAATGCTATCAGCCATTTAATAAAAATTATGAACAAGTTACACTTTTTCCTCTCTTGAAGTCTTCAGTTTCCTTCCTCCCATCCAATTTTTCACCTAAATCATGTAGGTATGTTGTATTAGGTTTAACCAACTTTGCGACAAGTTTTCTTTCTAGACTTTGTGATTTTTTAATTTGAAAAATTCAATAAAATATTTGGAGAAAGAATTTCAATTGAAAATGCAACACACATGAAAACTTCTGAATGAGTAACCGCCTTGGATTAAAAAGAACTCCCATTTTGTGAGTTGGCTAAGTCATTTCAAGTATAGATCATAACCTCTTGCTGCAAAAGTTAACATTTTATGGTTTCAGTGAGATCTCTATAAAGTGTTTAATATCTTAACAAACAGAATCCAGAAAACCAGGATAAATAATTATGATTCAGTTTTATAACTAAAGATGTCCCACAAAGTTTATACTTAAACCATTGCTTTTAATATTCATAAATCACTTGCTGTATGACCTTAGTAACTAGTCAATAGCTGTGCTCCTTTTATTTGACACTAGTATACTTACACATGAAAAGTCACATCAGCAATATTATTAAGAGACTGTCAATAAAGCATTTGCACAGCCCAGCATTTGGTTTGAAGTAAATAAGCTATCATTAAACTATGATAAAATAAAATCTATTGAATTTAAAACAAAGCATAAGCAGATAATAGAATTAAGAATTGGATATGACAGTCACGCTATAAGTAAAGTAACTGATATAAAATTTCTTGGGCTCCAAATAAATGAAGATAATAAAAGTCATGTTACCAAAGTGCCTTAAGAACAGTATATTTTGCCTACTTTCACCCGTTGTAATACAGAATCATCTTCTGGGGTAATTAAACATTGCAGTAAGCAAGTGTTTATATTACAAAAACTCTCCATAAGTATTATTCGTGATGTTAATCTTATGTTACTCCTGTGGGCCCTTATTTACAACCCAAAATGTCTTACTCTTGCTGTTGAATACATGTATTATCTGTTAAATTATCTTACAATTATGACAACTTCACAACACTTGTTACTGTGTGCGTCTACAATACAAGCAATGCTGGTGATCTACATAGACCAGCAAATAGCTTAAAATATTTCCAAAAAGAATGTTAATATTCTGCAATAAAAATGTATACTTTTCATGTTACCTCAAACTATTAAGTAAACCGAACCAAATATTTTCAAGAAAGGTTTAAAGTCATTCTTTTATACTCACTCCCTATATAATATGGAGACTTTCTTTACTATCTTATTCAACAGGTAAATATTCAATACATGAAGCAGATTACAAACGACAGTGATTTAATGATTTAAATTATTATTGACCTAATGTAATGCTTGCTTTGAGATTAGTGCTTGAAATGGTGGTGGTGCAAACATTTTTGTAAGTTAATACATAATCTATGATTAAAATAAAAAAATACTAGTGATGATGAATATATTACTAGTTATGATGCTTGTGTCACAAATATATGACTTTTTTAATGTCCCCAAGCTTTGCTAATGGTGAGGCCAGTGAACAAACAAATAAATTTGAAAATTGTTTGCTCTAAGGTATTTTTTTAATTAAGTACCTAACTAATTAAGAGCTAATGAATTCACTGAGAATGTTCAGCATTTGAGGATTGAAAGAAAATAAATTTATCTGATGGAAGCCAACTGTTTCCTTCAGTCTATGTCTTTCATTTACATAAAGTATACTACCTCCTACTTCACATGATTTCGCCTGCGGTGCCGTATGTAGTAAAAGCGGGCGTTAAACACTACACATTTCATTATTTCATTTCACATGATTCTAGTGTAAGTTAGGTGGTAAATATAATGGTAAGACACTCATGTAAAAGAAAAAAATGTTTTCGAACCTACACACATTTAAATTTAAGAAGATAAATGAGATAGTTATAAGATTATTAATTTTTCGCTTCACTGTGGTGTTCCAATACAGTTAAATCTCGATATATTCTCAAAATAGGTACTAAAGTGAAGCAGATGTGTAATAAATACGACTCATCTAAAAATTAATAATTTTTCGCTTCACTGTGGTGTTCCAATACAGTTAAATCTCGATATAGTTATAAGATGTTCATTTATCGTATGAAAACTGTTGGGGATGCAGAAACTGTCTCTGACTTCAGTTTCATTTAAACAAGTTGAGACTCCTAAAGCAGTAGAGCTCCATTGCCTCATTGTTATTAAAGGACATGTCATCTATTTAGCAGCTCACAGAATAGCAAACATCATCTCACATGAATTTAGCATTTAATAAGTTGGACACATTAGAATCAAGCACATGACCACTCATCAAACAGTAAATGTAAAATAAAGGAAATGCACATTAATACTAAACCACATGCTACAGTGCAGTGTAATACGGCAATATGTTATCCTTCAAACTTCAGTTGTTTGGCAAAGGAAAAAGACCTTACTAACTAGAGCAATAGCAATGGAGACATTGCCATGGAAACATATTCCTTTAAGGAATGTCACAAATCTCAGGTTGTTTATATTGAACTATATTGAGCTCCATTGCCTCATTGTTATTAAAGGACATGTCATCTATTTAGCAGCTCACAGAATAGCAAACATCATCTCACATGAATTTAGCATTTAATAAGTTGGACACATTAGAATCAAGCACATGACCACTCATCAAACAGTAAATGCAAAATAAAGGAAATGCACATTAATACTAAACCACATGCTACAGTGCAGTGTAATACGGCAATATGTTATCCTTCAAACTTCAGTTGTTTGGCAAAGGAAAAAGACCTTACTAACTAGAGCAATAGCAATGGAGACATTGCCATGGAAACATATTCCTTTAAGGAATGTCACAAATCTCAGGTTGTTTAAATTGAACTATAATAGACAATATCATTTCAGGTTTTTGTGTGTGTGTGTGTGTGTGTGTGTGTGTGTCTGTGTCTGTGTGTGTGTCTCTGTGTGTGTGTCTGTGTGTCTGTGTCTGTGTGTTGGGGTGGGGGGTCACGTGTCCATGCCTTACTTTACATAGATGTTAAGAGACTATCCTAATCATTAATCAGTCAATCCTGACTTATTAAATTGCTTTCACCATCTATAGCAAGTTAGCAGAAGTATTATATTCCAACAAAAGTTGATTTTAAGAATTTCGCTGAAAATGATATTTGTTGCAATGTAGAAATATCTTCAGGAGTAATTCAGTGCACTGCAAGCAAGTTTTTAAATTAGAGAAAAAAGGGGCATAAGCATTATTCGTGGCTAACATGATTATGTCATGTCAGCTGCTAGATTTTGGCAGTACTAACAAGTACATAGTAACATCTAGCATTTGTAGCGATGACAACAGTTTTGTTTGTGGTTCCGGCTGACGTGGAAGAATTTCCATGAAATCGCGATCCCAAACAATTTATAAGAAAAGTTTCATCATTTCTTATAAGTGAAGTTTTAAGTTACAAATTATTATATTTATATATATTTCTTTTGTATGTTTACATATTAAAATGCTTTTCACAATGATGCCTATTAAAACCACAGGTGTGTATCATGGCACATTGGCCATGGTAGCTCAATGGTTAAGAGCAACTGGATGGAGACCAGGGTATCCATGGTTCATTAAATTGTTCAGTGTGACTCTATTTATCCTTATTGCTCTCAACGTTATTTAGATCTGTAAAGTGACAGTATACTTTGATAGTCTTATGATTCTTTAGAAAAGTGCACTTTGTTCTCTCTGTATCATCTACAGACATGTGTCAATGCCCGAGAAACATTTTATGATGAAGAAACTTTTTAGATGAAATTGGATAATGGCTTTTAGACAAGGTTATCTGATGAAACTTCATTTTATCACTATTTATATAACTTATTTATATAACAGTTATCAGTTTCAAGATGCTGCAGTTAAATTTATTAATATGGTCATTCTTACTTAGAACAAGGAACATTTAAGTAGAACAGCATTGCACAATCCTGAGGCCATGACATTTGTTAGGGATGCTAAGAGCTTTCCATGTATTTCTCAGAATAGCAATGTCAAATATATTTTAAAAGATGGATTGTGTTTCATCAAAGTTTAAATCTCAAATTCATATCAGTGCTATCAGACACAATTTTGTAATTATTTCCAAAAACTAATTGTTCTTATTTTTTTAGTGCGTCTTGTATGTTATTTCTAACTATAATATTTTAAGAGTTTTAATTTACAATTTTTGCTTCTTCCATTTAACTGCCTTTAACTGAAATTATCATAACTGCAGCCTTTTATCTCTTAAACATATTACCTATCAGCATTTGTGTTAACTTGATACGCTTAGTGTTTGTGGATTTTATTGGATTTATACATTAGATATCTCTCTCTCTCTCTCTCTCTCTCTCTCTCTCTCTCTCTCTCTCTCTCTCTCTCTCTCTCTCTCACACACACACACACACACACACGTGCGCGCGCGCGATGCGCTTGCTCACACTCATACTTACATTTTGTGGGGAGGATAGGGAATAATTTTGGCCAAAGAAAAATTTGCAGCTTCCATTTAGGGACTAAGCCAAACCCCTCATACAGCAGGCAGATGTACTAATTATTGGGCTACAAAATTTATTTTTGTGAATGTGAAATCTATGTATAATGCATGTTAACAGTACAAATACACAGGATGTATAAAACTTGATAGTACAAGAAAGGTCTGCCTCTGTGGCTAGTGATTAGCATGCTAGCTTTCAAATCCAGAGGTCATGTGTTCAATTCCTGGTTGGAGGATGGGAATGTCTCTTTTATCAAGGATTATACCTTATCTCCCCTAGTGTCTGGAAATATGAACGAGAGCGTAAATATATCTGTAAGAATTTAATATAGTAATTTAAAATAATACCAACCCAAAGATTAAACCACTGATGATCAATTGTTCCTAACATAAAAAGTCAGTGATGGGATCTGAGATTTTAAAGGCAGTATATAAATGGAGAAGGGAGAAGCAGAAATGTACTGGCGACATTAATAATGAAATTAACATTTTACAAAATGTGAAGGAAAATGATGTATGCAGCCATTTTCCTGTTTCCTTCCACAAACTAAAATCAATTGTGTCACTTTCTTTCTGAGCTTCTCAGATCTAAATTGCAGAAGTTGTGAATAATCCATCTGAGGCACATAGGCTAATGAATGTTGTTGGTAATTAAACATTTTGATACCAGAGGGCTGATGTTATGCTTAGCTACAGAAACTGTCAAGGATGTCACTATTAACTTAGCTTCACAATGTAGTAAGCAAGGTGTGCTATAGACACTAGAGTCAAGTGTTGAATGTTCTGGCTTCTCAGTCACAAGTCCATATTTTGATTCTCACCTTGGAAATGTGAATTTTTCTTTAAATTAACATCATTTCCTACATTTTACAAGGCTGTATGAATGGGAGTCTGTTTAATACTAAAAATGAATAAAATTTACATCACAAAACTACAATTCAGCAAGTAATAACAGTTCAATTGGTTCTAACATCACAGTCTTGAGTATGCCTGCACATGTTAATGGAAAATATGTAAATAGGTTAAAAAAAAAAACTTACCTAATGTATTCACATCATTTTCTTTACCAGAGACAAATACAAAATTTATGTTAGGTATATATTATAGTCACAGACAAGATTTCATGGTGACAATTATTTATAAAATTTGCATTAATAATTTTAATTGGTGGTGTTCTGTGGTGAATATTTTACCATGAATTTGCATTAATTTCTTGCAAATTTTTGGGAAGAATTAATGAGTAATGACATGGCTGAAATGAAAAGTAACAGATAATTAGAGTAACACACTGTTAAAAACCCCCTTTCTCCAAATTAAAATATTTTATTTGAAATCAGCAGACAGTCAGTAACATGAATAAGATCAAATATCACACATCAGACATCGCCAAACTGCAGCATGCAACAAGTTGTGATATTTTCGCTTTTCATACTTGTACTTTTTTCTATCAGAATAAAGTTATATGTAGAGAAAAATCTCTCACTGTCAGCGTTTGACATCGGCAACCAAAGACATTGAAGGGACTTTTCACAGAAATTGCTGTAAGAATCAGCTTTTGCCGTCAATGCCAAGAGTGATGTTACCACATCTAATCTGTTATCATTACCACCATGGTTTTGCTGTTCAGATGTCACAAAGCTCTTTGTAACAAAGAAACAAATCAGAATAGCAAGTAATACCACTGGTTTTAAATGCATTTAGTTGCACTCACATATGGCCTCCACTTTTAAACATTAACTTGCTTTGATTCTGTAACTTTAAACTATTGTACAAAACTGGATTTATGTTCTTTTTTGAAACAGTTTTAATAACCTAAGTAAACATTTGAGGAATTTTAGTAATATAATTAGATAATTATTAATTAATAATCAGACGATTGAAAATGATCTGTTAACATTAAACACAACCCAGGTGCTAAATAGGTCGCAATGATGCAATCATACTAACAATACGTAACAATAATGTAATTATGAAATTAACAATAGCAACAGCCTTACCTTTCTTCCTAAACATTTCCGTTGTGTCCATAATGAACTCCACTTGGTTGCTTTTTTCCTTTTTTGGGGCTTGGATCGAATCACTGATACTGAGTTGCCTTTTAGGTGCGTTACTTGTTTTAACTGCATCTTGCACTCACTTTAGATGAGCCTTGGTTTTTATATGCTTTTCACAGAAATCATGCCTCTTCCATTCAATTGTTGTGTTACAGAATTTACACATCAAAACATCATTAGCACCTACGTAGAATCCTTGTTCTCGATATTCTTCAACACCGGAGTTTGCACTAATTTCACTATGCATTCCCATTTTTAATCTCTTCAGTCCATATTACACGCCTGACCCGATAAATCAGTGAGACTAAAGACAGTATTTTCATGTTAATGTAATGTCTGAGAGTAGCTTCCAAGAAGTTCAATCTTCTCAGTACCTTTAGTCAGCATTATAGGAGCTTTTTGCTTTGCACAGTGTGCTATACAGTAAATAACATTTCCTGTTAGCATATGACAAATAGTTCTCACTATCACGGACCAGCCGGGTGCTGTGGTGTCAGTTTATTGTTGCACCGCTTAGCTGTTATTTCAGTGCACATGATGATGTCACTGTATTGGCTTTGTTAAATGTTAAATTTTATCTTGCTTTTGTTAAATTAGTAAATATTTTTTTCACGACATCTAGCTTCATGCTATGAAGATATGAATGTTAAATTAAAGTTATATTTATGTAATTTGTAACATATGTAAATGTTTCTATGTAGACTAAAAATTATAGAAATTGTTTCATTTATCACTAAAAAAATATTATATTCCCAAAAAAAGGAAAAAGTCACAAAAATTTGCCAAATTATCGCTAAAATCAAAAACTCTTACCTCTGATTATAATATATGCATATCAAGTCCTCCTTTGCGGTGCAGAGATAGAATGTTACCTCAGATTCAAGAGGTTCTGATTGGAGTATTTGTTAAGGTAATTTTTCTGGATAAGGTTTTTTCCTTGGGCTTTTCCTTATCCTGAAAGATGAATATCTGGTAACTCTTGAGCTCTGTGTATCTAAGGGTCGTTTGAGCATCATTTCACACACTTCATTCATCTTCAATATGACCTAACTGCTGTATTCAAACATTACATTAAGGTATCTGTATTTTTGTTCAGGAACGTTTTCACATTAAGCAAGACATGTTTAGTTACATCACTGAGAAACAGTGTTCAAATGCATATTCATGGTAATTAGCTCTTGTGTTGGAAAGAAAGTAAAGGAGAGGGTAAAAAACCAAGAAAGACAAGCTTTTAAGCATGTTCATTAGATGACATTAGCATCAACATGCAATATTTCAAAAATGGTTAACACAGTAAAATTTTGACACCTATTGTATTTGATAGAGTCAACATGACAAATTCAATGCCATGGCCGGGATTTGAACCACGGATCTCCTGGTTTCCGTCCAGTCGCTCTAACCCATTGAGCTACCATGGCCAACGTGCAGTCCTGACATTAAATTCTCCAATTGACTCGTATATTTTCCCCGGTAGACCACTAGGGGCTATCGTATTCGAGATACACCGTTTGTGGCGAATTACTATCGTAAGTACTTAAGTCCCAGGCTTCATCATTTAGCTCTTATTATTTTAGTTAATTGATGGAAATTAATAATTTCTTCATATTAGCCGTACATGTTCACTATCAAAAACCTTAGCCTATGTAGAAATGATTAATTTCCATCAATTAACTAAAACCTACTGTATTTTTTTATCTCTGTATATTTCTTGTAATTTTTTTTCTATCTTTTAAGATTTCATCATTTTTCAGAATCTAAAATATTCAATCAGATAAAGGAAACTTCACAGAGTATTCACTGATAATTCCAGATATATATTTTATATCTCATGTTATAATATGTATGTGCATCAACACTCCCCATATGCAACTACGGCCTTCGGTGTAACCTTGCCAACCCATTTCTTAGGTGGAGACACCCAGATGGTGGTGTCCATTACCTCCAATGATATCATATTAATATATTAAATGTATGACATTTAATTACAGTTACCTGTTTTTGAGAAAATTAAATTTTCACTATAAACAATATTTTGTGGTGGAAGGATATTTTTTAAAATTTCTGTGTCTCATCCTTGAAAGATCTGGTTTTTAATACAAAGTTTTATATCTAATTAACTTTTCATTTTTGAGTTACACTGTTCACAGGCACACAGACAGATTCACATGTGTGCAATTTTTTTTTATAATTCCCCCCTCCCTTTCTTGGAATCTAAAAACCACATATATGTACATTTTTTTTTCTATAAGGAACTTGCCTCACAATTTTATGCCACTATTTTTGTTACACCATATAAATGTCTCATATAATCCTTTTTTTTTTTTCATACTTTCTAACTGTGCATCTGTTTGTATAAATAGGAAGGATTTGGAGGAGGGCTGAGTGTGAATCGTATTGGAATTGAAGAAACAGAACACTGCCATGCTGCAGTGACTTTAGGATCTCGACATAACTCTGGGGCTTGGCACCAGCTCCTAGCTGCTACAGTCATGTGCCTTCTGTTCATGGTGAGTTTACAAGAATTTCTGAAGTTCCTCTTAAATCATATGGTACTTTTCATTTATCCAAATTTCTTTACAACGGTAAACAGATTGCTTGTCAATCTCACAATCCAAATGGAAGTCCACATTTTTCAGACATTTTTACATCACCAGCCTTGATTCATTGCTGCACTTCCTCCCATAACTTGTAAGATCTCTCATATGAAAAAGATCTCATTCTGGAGAAATATCATCTACAACTCACAGGAGGAAGATTGAATCAAGGCTGGTGATGTAAACAACAATCTCAAAACATGTTGCAGTAAGTTCTGGTGCAGAAATTGAAGTATGAGTAATAAAAATTCCAGGATACGTGAAGATAAGGATTTAAGATAAGTGAAGTTTTTGCTACAGTTATATTCGTGTAATAAAATTTCCAGGTTTTTGCATATAAATGTCAAAATAACTTAATTGTATTTTACCCAAAGCAAATTTCAAAAACTAATATATATTTATAATTGTAGGTTGCAGAAGTGGTGGGTGGCTATTTAGCAGGGAGTTTAGCTGTGATGACAGATGCAGCTCATCTTCTTTCTGACTTTGTGGGCTTTCTTGTAAGTCTGTTTGCTGTATGGATTGGTCGTAAAGCTCCCACACAGAAATTGTCATTTGGTTACCATAGGGCAGGTATGTATGAGTTACAGTTGATTTAATTTTGGGGCTGTGCCGAAACAATTTTATATTTTTATGACTTAATAATTATGTTTTTTGCAGGAAGCTCTTCTTCCAGGTTTATCTGACACATTAAGTTTTATCTTTCCCTGCATAAGATTTTGCCATTAAAGATGATGTGAAAAGCAGTTTTGTTGCCTTTATTACCTAGCTGTCATCTCTAAAGATTCCTATTGTATGAAGATGTTTTATTGAGCTACAATAACCCATTAACAGCCCAGTTATTAGGGTTTTTTATGATCTATTGAACGTAAATGCTTCAGTAAAGTGAAGAGATATTTTGTTCAGTATTTGTTGTGCTTATATCCTTCCATTTGAACTCATTACTTTTGCTCTGTTTGGGTTTAGAGACTGTTGAAGTATATACGAGGGCTATCCAGAAAGTAGATTACGTTTTGGAATAAAAAGTAAACAAAGTATAGGAAACAAATTTTATTATATACAGATGAAAGCCACACTCAAATACTACTTTTCGACATAGTCACCATTCAAATTAAGGCATTTATCGTAGCGATGTACGAGCTTGGAAATTCCTTCGTCGAAAAATTCGGCCGCCTGCGCCTTCAACCACTTCGTTACCTCTTCTTGCAGCTGTGCGTCGTCATCAAAACGCTGCATAGCCAGCCACTTCTTCATTGCTGGGAATAGGTGGAAGTCGCTCGGTGCCAGGTCGGGACTGTACGGCGGATGAGGAAACAACTCCCACTTAAAAGATTCAAGAACTTCACGAGTGACATTTGCCGTGTGGAGCCGGGCGTTGTCGTGAATCAACAAGATCTTAGAGCTCAACATTCCTCTGCGCTTGTTTTGAATGGCTCTTCTGAGTTTTTGGAGAGTTTGGCAATACCTTTGAGAGTTTATTGTAGTGCCTCTTTCCAGGAAGTCCACCAAAATCACACCTTTTCTGTCCCAAAAAACAGTCGCCATCATCATCCTTGCCGACATTGTTTGCATGCATTTCTTGGGTTTTTGGGGAGAACTTGTGTGCCCCCACTGCATTGATTGCAATTTCGTTTCACAGTTCACGTGTTTCACCCATGTTTCGTCACCAGTAACGATGCGATCGAGTAAAGAGTCACCATCCTTATGGTAAATGTCCAAAAAGTTCAACGCTGCAGCCATTCGCTGATTTTTGTGGTCCTCTGTCAAGATTTTTGGAATCCATCTTGCACAAAACTTGTGGTAACCAAGCTTTTCGCTGATGATTTCGTGCAACAAACTTCACGAAATTTGTGGAAAACTCAAAGAAAGTTCCGTTATTGTGAACCTTCGATTTTCACGGACTTTAGCATCGACTTTTTCGACAAGTTCGGCAGTCACTATGCTGGGTCTCCCACTTCGATCTTCGTCGTGAACATTGGTTCGGCCATTTTTAAATCTGATGACCCACTGACGCACTCCACCTTCAGTGATAATGTTGTCCCCATACACTTCACAAAGCTGCCGATAGATTTCTATCGGTTTACAGTTTTTTGCAGTCAGAAACCTTATTACTGCACGCACCTCGCAGCTCGCGGGATTTTCAATTAACGCAGACATTTCAAACCGTCACAGTATCTGAACGGAGCACAGCACGAACCTCTCACTAGCACGGCTAGATGCCGACTGAGCTGCACAACGCTCTGACCCCAAGATGGCCGCGCTAGCCCCGCCCCTAGCGGAAACAGACGAAAACGTAATCTACTTTCTGGATAGCCCTCGTATTTCTCCTGAATCTTTCTTTGTAGGTGATTGAAATACTTCCTGTGTTGTAGAAAAGCTGTACAAAATATAATAAAGACTCTGGATAAAAGGAAACATCAATGTTGTAAAGTAATAGTACTTAAAAAAAAGTAGCTATTAACAGTGAAGCAACAAAACATTAAAATAAAGCAATAGTAACATAATTTTGAATTGAACTAGTACTCCATGCTCCACATATTGCTAGTGTTTACTTAGCATGCATTTTGTGAAGACCTTCCGTACATCCTCAGCTAATATTGACTGTCGAATTTTGATTTAGTGAACTCCTTGGAGGCGACAGGGGCGCCTCAGTTGGTATCTTGATGAACTTGAAGTTCAGTTTCTCTTCAATAGTGGTGTTGAAATTGAACAGTTTTCCTTCATATTTCTTAATGAATATCTTTTTCCCATGGTTAATGAAGTTGGATGCAGAACCCTGTTAATAAATGATTTTCTTGTTCTACATCGTGATTCTCATTCCAAAAATGGCACATTAATAGATTGATATAAAACAAAGACTGGGAAAGCAGTGGGATCTTTTCCTACCTCTTCATTTCACCATTATCATGGATACAGTTTAGTTGAATAAAACTAAATAATTTTATTCATGTATTAATTTTATTTGTAAGTTACAAATCATAGTTCTATCACTAAACAACTCAGTGCTTTAATGAAAACAAGAGGAGTTTCTTTAAGGGTCTGAGAAAATTGAGAACTCCTTCATTTAAGAGCAGGCCCATGTTCCATTCACAATTATGGGTATTTAATCAGAAAGATTGAGGAAACTGGCTCTGTTGCTGACAACAAGGAATATAGAAGACTGGAGGTAATCAGTAATGTCAAATTTTTATGAGAAGGTAAATTGGAATTAACACTGTGAAGTAGTGTAATAATTAAAATTATACTATGAGTTGACTGAAACACTCTATACTTCACATACCACAAATTTTCTTTCAAAACATTTCACCTCTACTTGGAGGCATCAGAAAATGTGTGGTATGTGAAGTACATAATGTCTCAGTCAACTCATAGTATAATTTTAATTTCACCTTTGCTGAGGTGCTTCATGCAAATACTGAAGTAATTATGGAATTATATCAAGACAACTTCAAATGAGTAATACCACAGTGTGGAGAACACTAAGAAAACATTCTACCCTATTACCATATAAACTGAAATCATTATTTGCATTCAAAGAAAGTGACAAACTGGGGTAGATATAATTTTGCTCTGTTTATGCTAGCAGGGATTGAAATTAATAAGATCAGTTGGAAAACATTTTTTTTTATATACAGGCGAAGCACTGCTCTCTTTTAATGGTAGATTTAACAACGTAAATGTTGTTGAAAATGACCCTCAAATTTAAATTAACTGTTAATATGACATGCTACAAAACTTCACCATTCATAGACTGAGGTATCTCAATATGGAAAACATAATGCTCATGCAAGATGGTGCTGTGCCTCCTGCCTATGCCCCTGTGAAACAACTACCCAGAACTTGTCAGTAGACAGTCAAGAAAGTGCTCACCATGATTCCCAATTCTCAAATATCAAACTGAACAACTTTCGGTTGTGGAATTACACGAAAGAACAAATTTCTTGACACATCCAACAGCAACTGAAAGATGCTATCTTGCAAGAATTTATTAATATTCCAAAAATCATTGCAAAATGTTGTGCATGAAGTCGCGGAAGGAATGGTGTATGTTGAACATGAGAATGCAGGACATCTTCGCTGTTTCATAAAAACTCATTTTTTACCCAATGTGTCTGCTTTTGTTTGTTTTTTATATCTCAATTATTATGATATTTAGAACTGTTTACAGTTTGAAGTGAGTTTTTAAAGAACCTACACTTAGACAAAGCCAATATTTGTATATATACAGTGTTCATTTTTATTCGTGATTTCCTGCCCTCGAATAGAGAAAGAATGACATTATAATTGACTGCTGAATCTAACTTGAAATCACATTGCCCTCTACCTAGAAGAAGCAGTAAAGTTTGCGAAACAGTAAGCAAACTATAGTGCTTTGAGTATGGTTGCACTGATAACTAATACAACCAGCCTCTCCTTTCACCCCTTCTACGGTAATTGTGATTAACATAATTGGTGCAGCATATAAATATAATTTAAACCGCTGCATAAAGGAGTTTATGCAATGCTATCTGGCATTCAGACAAGTCCCTCGGAGCGTAATGTTGTCAGAAGTGTCCAGGTACTGTCAAATTGACATATATTTGTTTACAACATGAACGTCTTACATATTATCAGTATATGATATAAATTTTGTGTCATTCTCACGCTTAATTAAAATGTTTTTATTAATGTTGGTATCCTTATATCTTTCAAAACTAATTGGTGCATCAAACATTTCCAAGATAGCAACTCGATCTATTCTTCACCTCAGATAAATGCTGGTTCAAACTGACAGGCTCTATCAACACAAAATGCATGCATATGGTGTTCTGAGCCTCTAAATCAGTTTGTGGAAGTCCCACAGTTTAAAAAAAAAAAAAAAAAATTGGTGTCTGGTGTCTGGTCTGCCATGTTGTGATACTGAATAATCAGCCCAATTTTCCTTTAAGCAAGCCTAACACTGGTTGATATAGTGAGAAAATTTTATCTGAGTTTATTGACCAACTGAATGAAAATGAAAAATCTGATGGCTGGTTCCAGCAGGATGGTGCTTCTGCACATACTACCAGTGGTACAGTTGCTTTCCTTGAAAGACATTTTCCTAGGAAGTAAAATGGCAAATATCCAGATCATATTTCCCGAATGTGATGATGATTAGTGCCTATTGTCCCTTATGGAACATAGGGCATCAATGAAGCATCTCCATCTGGTCCTGTTTGCAGATAACCTCTTCATCACACTCCAGGTCTTGCCGTCCTCCATTGGCTCCACATGTACAGATCTGCGCCATGTTTGCTTGGGTCTTCCTCTCCTCGTACCCTGCGAATTCCAATCAAGTGCCTCTCTCAATGGCTTCCTTTTCCTTTCTCAGGGAATGCCCAATGCATTTCCATTTCTGGCGCTTTATTTGTGTGGTGATCTCAAATTCACCCGTCACTCTCCAAAGTACTTTCCAGAATGTGCTCAGCATGAATAACCTGAGGTATTGTATTTTCTCCCCAAGCATTCCTCCAATTTTCTCCCTCATTAGCAATCCTGTGTGGCCTCCAAGATCTCCAGATCTTACCCCGTTGGATTTTTTCTTCTGGGGTTATC
Organism: Mantis religiosa; assembly: GCA_030765055.1. NCBI lineage: Eukaryota > Metazoa > Arthropoda > Insecta > Mantodea > Mantidae > Mantis > Mantis religiosa. Next base: position 144,308,735 of record CM060954.1, read on the forward strand.
TCAAAAATTGGGTTTATTCAAGGTGACCCAAGACTTTAGAGCAACTGCAGCAACTAATCATGTATCAGGTGACCACAGTTACACCTATGATGCTGCAAGTTGCATATGAGCATATAGTGAAAAGAGTAAGGAATTGTCTTGTTCTCAATGGCGTTCATGTTGAACCATTCGTTTAAAGAAGTGCTGATGATTAATTTGCCACATTGGCTCAGCTTTACTTATTTATTTACTTATTTGTGTTTAGTTATTTCTTGCTATTTAATTTCCATAAAGCAGTTTACAGAAGTTAATATTTAACGATTATTTGTTTCACTGTTTTGATAAACATATAGAAGCAGCTCATATTTGGTTAATTTACATCTGTTTCTTGCCCACCTTCATGGTGTGAGGTAGCATGTGCTCCTCACACTCAAGTGGTCGTGAGTTGGAATCTCGCCAAGGATGAGTTACCTGGATAAGGTTTTTTCCAGGGTTTTCCCTTATCCTTCAAAGATGATGTCAGGTAACTCTGAGCTCTAGGTATCCTGGACTCATTTGAGTATTGTATCATCTGTTTCATTCATTCATCGTTCGAATTGTGCAGCGTTGAAAGGACAGAAGAATCCATGTCTTTACTAAACTGTTTTGAAATTAATACTGTTATTAATTTGAAATTCCTTTATTAAATTATATTAAGCTATATAGTGTCACGAACCCAATCGCGATAGAGCGGCTTGTCTACACAAAAAGCCTGGAGATAAGGAATATGCCGGAAGAAATAATGATAGCACGAGATAAAAGACCTGCCGGCACCGAAAGGGTTATGCTTCTGGAAGGTGATAGAACATTCAATTCCTGTTTGGTCCAGAAATATCTCAAATTTACGAAATAGGTATTTAAGGACATGACAGCTTGCAAAGAGTTAGTTGTGAAACAGTGTTGTGAAATGAGAGACAGCCAGCTGTGTTGTTGTAACGAGAGCTAAGGATGTAATCTGCTGTCACTGTTTGTTATTGTGATCGACCTTGGTAGACTGATGGTGTATGTAACGTAATGCTGCTGTAATCTATAAGAGTATTTCTACGAAAATAAAGGAGATTTTTAATTTCTGCAACTCGGCCTTTTAATTCTACGAACCCACAAAGTCACAATATCTTCACAGAGAAACACCAAATGGCAAGATATTGTTTGTATTTATCTGTCATGTATAGTGTTCACATTCATTAAAATGAACTATAACAGTTATCGTATCTGTGCACTGGAGAAATTATGCAGCTTTTTATTACACAGGAACAACCCACCTCTCAAATAGTATATTTACCTACCGGTAAAGGGAGGCCTCAAAGCTACTCTCAGTACATTAAATATGATCTCAAGCCACTAGGGGAATTGTATATAAACTCGCTCCATCAGCAATTCTATTGATGATGTCAAATTTTGCACAGTAAATCACAGATAAAAATGAATACCATGTAGAAGTCAAACAATAAATAACATTGAATTGATTTTAGTTAATTGATGGAAATTAATCATTTCTTCACACTAGCCATATATAGCCTAAGGTTTTTGATCAAATCCCAGCCATGGCATTGAATTTTTCATTGTTGACTCTATCCATCAAAAACCTTAGCCTATATACGGCTAGTGTGGAGAAATGATTAATTTCCATCAATTAACTAAAATAATAAGAGTTAAATGATGAAGCCTGGGACTCAAGTACTTACGATAGTAAGTCACCACAAATGGCGTATCTCGGATGCGAGAGCCCCTAGTGGTTTCCCGGGGAAATATACGTGTCAAATGGAGAATTTAATGTCAAGACGGCACGTTGGCCATGGTAGCTCAATGTGTTAGAGTGACTGGACGGAAACCAATATTACATGTTTATTACATGTATTACTTATTTTAACAATCTCTTTTAATCTTAAGTTCAATCCTACATCCCACTCATTAAGTTTACTTTGTAGAAAACATATATTTACTCCTGTCCATTTTTATCAGTTTGTTTCCTTTTCATTAACTTTCTCACAAACCTCTGCAATCTTTATCATTCAATGGTTTAACTTCCTTCCTCATTCCACTTCCTGTTCTTCCCACTACTGCTTCTAATCTCTCAATCATTTCCTGACAATTTTCTCCCAACTATGTACTACAGTTGCCCATATTTTTGCTTTCTCTAGAATTTTATTATACATATAACAGAGTGGAACAGAAGTATAGATATTACACAAATATAAATATTTGTTACAAAGGCTTCACTTATCTTAAGAAATTGGTGTTAATTCTTCTTTCTAATGGAGATCGGTTTCACGAACATTTGCTCGCATCGTCAATCAACACACTTCATCGTCAAGGATACTATGTTTTTTCCGTATTACCAAAATCTGAAAACGAAACAAACCTAAAAACAGAATCAACTACTGGTATTTTAAAATTCATTACGTGGAGTTTATTTTTTTAAATAAATATCTTTTCCCAAACTATAAAATCTATTGGACCATTTAATTGTTTTAATAATTTAATTTTTCAGAATTTATTTCATGGTTAAATGACCAAAAATGATCTGCTACGGCCGATTTATCAGTTTGTTTATACTTAATGTTACGAAAATGTTCTTTACTATAAATGATAAATTTATAATATTTATTTTATAAAAATTATAAATTTTCTTTTCTATAAATGATAAGTGAAGCCTTTGTATATTTGTGTAATATTTATTGCTTCACTGTAGATAGCTTCATTTTCTATATAATAAGATGTATAGATGTTCTTTAAACCAGAGATAGGTTCATTGAGTTCATTGAAAAGGTTTATGAGCATTAGGAGCCTTCCAAAAAGAAATATTTCCTTGCAACTTGATTGCATTCCAGATGTTTCATTTGTCAAGAGTATCTCATTCTTTCTCTCTCCCCAACCAGTCATATGCAGCCAGTACTGATGAATAAGGTGCCAAAGACAGCTCTCTCACAATATTAACACTCAGATACACTAACCATTCATTTTATTCTGACAAGATACATGTGATGAATATTGATCCTTTAGTTTTCAAATGTTGATGAATCCGTACATTTCAACTTTCTTGTTTATTATAGTGTTAAGAAAAATTTACAGCTAGCTACCACAGTTAATGAAAATTTAATAAATAATATTGCCTCAGTTAAAACACAATTTTAACTCTGTATCATGTCAGAAATAGGACATATTCTCAGTAATTTCTTTGTTAGTCAGCAACATGCTTCTTGTTGCCTTTAGTGTAGAACAGTTTTAGATAACTGTTGAATCAACACTTAGCAATATTTTCTGTCCATCAACATTGACTTCCATTATTAGTTGTCTCTTGCTTAGCTTCAATAGAAAACATGTACCCTTTTTCATTGCCTTCCAAATTAGATGTTGTGATCATTTACAACTAATATTCAGTATTTGAGCATTTCATTACGTAAGGTTTAATGTAACTTAAATCATATTTTGCAACCTATATCAATTAGAATGTTCCCTATAAGGTATAATCTTAATATTTCTGTATTGCTAATAGTACTTAACATTGTTGCAGAGATTCTGGGAGCATTATTCAGCATAGCTATTATTTGGATAATGACTGGTGTGTTTGTGTGCCTGGCTGTGCTGCGGGTAGTGCATCAGGATTTTGTCATAGAGGCTAATACAATGATGATAGTAGCTGCTATAGGAGTTGTCATAAATATCATGCAAGTATTTTATTTTATTTTTTAACGATATTTAAATCATAGTTACAGATGATTACCACACCCTGCATTATATCATCCGTTCTGGTTAGTTGTGCCCAAAAACTCACAGTTTGTTTAATCAGAAATTCTGCATTGTTTTCAGTGATAATTGAAAGCTTTTGCGGAGTAAGGTTAATCACATTGTTAATTGAACATTGGTAATGTTTACACTAACTTCACTTATTTTTGTAAAATCAGAACATGTTTTGGGAACGTTCATACCCTACAGCGACAATTGATTAGTTGTATTGATGGTGGAGGTGGTTGGTGGTGATAGTATGAGCTTGTAAGCTGGTCCAATGGCGAGATTTGGAAGATCATTATTTGTTCCTGTGCGTGTGTGTGTGTGTGTGTGCGTGCGTGCGTGCATGCTGTCCCGATGGCAAGTGTTCGAAGATCATAATTTTATCCTTTGCATGTGTGCTTGCATGGGTGCATGTTTTTCCTTTGGGGTTTCAAATCTTGCGATTAACTTGTATTCATTGCTTTTAGATAAATTGTGCTTAGTGATCAAATTTACATAGGCAAGACAAAAAGAAACTTGAAAATAAGACTAAAGGAATGCCTTCATTGCATAAAATACAAACAGCTACTACATTAGCACATGTCTGGACAGCCACCACAATATTATTCCGAAAGTCATCTTTCTTAGGACAAGAAGATACCAAACTGAACTCTAAAGTATGGGAAAATAACCACATTACAAAAAACAACGATTGAATTATGAATTTCCAACTCCCACCATTGGAACAGATCAGCAAGTTCATATTACCACCAGTAAAAACCTCCACTATTAATTCAACTATAATCTTCGCAAAAATTAAAGATGGGTCCTCTGCAGACTCCAGCGAATCCTAAGCTTGTCCCTTCTACCAGCATTGCCGAATGTGGTACTTGCATCTCACATTCCTGAACTGAGAACATTATTTTTATTAATTACACTCATAAATATTTGAAAATGGCAGATGCCAATCTTATAATAAGAAAGAATTTTATTTTCTGATCATGACCGTACCAAAAATCCTGTCTCTACTATACAATGCACATTTTATATTCACATGGTTATGGTTATCCAACATCCATCCATTCAACATTCAAGATAAGTCTGCAAAACACCACCATTCCTTCTTCACAACACTTATCTCAAGCATAAATAAACATTGCACCTACTCTGTGCGTTTTCAGAATAGTTAAGTCGTTTGTCGAACTCAGCTGAAATATTGTTAATATTACATCAAATTATTATTATTATACACATATCTTATCTCTAGTGTTTGTGATCCGAGTGCGTGAACATGTTCCTCAAAGCTGGAACAAGCGATTCTTCAATCAGCAAATGTGGAGGATTTATTCTTAGGACAGAAAAATGATATTTAACGTGACAATGTTTTTACGAAAGTTCTCCAATCCAGAATATAGGACAACTGTAGATTTTTCAAAAATCACGTAATTAACTGTGGAAGCTTGTGATGTAGGTAGTGTAAACATAGTGTCACAAATTTGTAGTGAAACAACTTCATCCTTAGAAAAAAGGAGAGCGTGCCTGTATTTTAATCTCTGGGTAAGACCTACAAAATTGGAAAGCTAATTACTGGATTGGAAACCGTGCTTGCTCTACCACTGCTGTGACATGTGTCAAGATTGTATGTTTTAGGAATATTTAATGTCACGAGCATTGTTGTGAGGCGGTGATGCCGACGCGTTCAAAGAGATGGACAGTGCAGTGCGGAGATAAAAGCTTGCTGAAACGGTGGGGGGAAGGAGATGGATTTCTGGAGAGTTCGTCTTTCTTCTAGCACCATCTTGATTGTTTGAGAACATTCCACAAATTTCCGGAATAATGAGCCATAAAAAGGAAGCTGCAGCTCGTCAATGTGGAACAGTTGTTAATTGGACTCATGTGCGCAAACAGCTGTGTTTTGAAAGTGAACTTTGTTTGTGGTCAATTACCTTGCAAATATTATTGTGTATGTGACGTAATTCTGCTACTCTAAGGGTTGACCAAAGTGTGTTTCTAAGGAAATAAAGAGCAATTTTTAGTGTTTGAAACCTGTGCTTTTAATTTCACAAATCCACAAAGTCACAATTAATGTGCTGTTTAATCATGGGAAAAATGCTCAGAACCTTTGCTGGCATTAAAACATGCTCTTATTTACAGAACCGCTGCCAGTACACACACTACACTTGGCAACAGTGCTTTGCTCGAGCATTGGCCAGCGTTCACATGCCTTTAACTTTTGTGAGAGGTATAGTCATTTGTTACTTTATAATGGGAGCAAACGTTCCCGAAATATGTTCTGATTTTACAAATGTAATGCAGTGTAAACTTAACAATGTTCAGTTAATTCACATTGTACTTTTTTCTCTTCAATAAAGCAAATGCTAAGTTGCGAAGAAAACAGGAAATAGAATAGGAAAAAAGAAATAAAAGCATTCATTTTCAAATCTTAACATTCATAATAAAATAAACATTTGAGGAATTTGTAACACTTAGAGAAACCTGCAGACCAGGACAGGGGACCTGTTAAGAAAAATAAGAAGGAAACAAGAAGATAGATCAGCAACAGAATGATCTTTTTGGCATAAATATCATGACATCCAAGAAAATATGGAACTATTAATTCATATTAAAACAGTTGCAATAGAACTAGAAACATCGGAAAGTATGCACATCTAGAATAGCAAAGTCAAAATTAAAAACTTTGAAATCTCACCTTATGACATCCTACTATAAAGATTTGTGCATCCACTACCAGTGAGAATAACACTCACCTCAAGCAGTATCAGTAGTTGAGAAAAAGCTGATGATTAAAGCAAGGACTTTTGAAACATGTTCTGAATGAATGTTAGGGCACTGATGTATAGTGTTACAAGTCAATTCAAATAATAAGGTCAAGATAGGTTAAGGCATATATCAGAGTTACACAATAATTATAGCCTGAAACATAGTTAACTTAGAATAGTTTTGTGATATAACTATCTTATCTATGAATTTAATTAGCAATTTATTTGCTTTCTTAGAATATGGTTGTATTAGAAAACCAATTTTACTTCATTGGGGCATGACTGGATTAGAAGAAACAGCTTATTTCAGTTTGCACTATAACCAATCCATCTCATTGGCTTTATTTTATTAATAGTGACATCACTGTAACCAAGTCCTCCCACAATCTAAGCATTCATACTCCGTGAGAACCTTCCTACAGAACAGGGATGAGAGAATAAAATTGAAAGAAGCGTAGAGACAGTGAAGCACAAAAGTGAATCAAGAAGATGTTGACACACTGCTTCACTCACACTGTTTTTTCACAGGACAGTTCCAGCTGAGAGCAAAAGCTCTTGAAACATGTCCTGTGAAAATACAGTGTGAGTGAAGCAGTGTGTCAATATATTCTCGATTCACTTTTGTTCTAGGAGTGAGAGATTTAGCAAGGTTTCAGTTTTGCTATTCCCATTCCTAATTACATCATAATGTATTCTTATTGTGCATAACTCTGTAATATAAGGCATTTAAAGGGAGTTTGTGACCTACAACATCTGCTAGAACTCTTTGTATTTGCAAGTTTGGAAAGACAGATGCATGTTATAAAACTATAAATAGAAGTATTTATAAACAGTGGAGCTTCATCAATCAAAACACTTTTTAAACCAATTCTCGAACTGTAAAAACACTTAACACTATACACATTATGAAGAACAAAAAGAGAGCAATGAACTTCGAAATTCCAATAGTAGATGACATCATTCAACTCATTGAACAGCGCCAGGATAGGGAGGTGGTCACCTGAAGAACCAGTAGAACATCAGCTGATGATGGGGATGCGGTGTCCTTGAAACATGTCCTAATTTCAAAAGTAAGTGGAGCTTAAGTGTTTTTACAGTTCGAGAATTGGTTTAAAAAAGTGTTTTGACAGATGCATGTGTTTACGTCCCACATTTAAATTATTGTGGTGACAGTAGCATTACGACTATATAGTTGAATGAACATGACTGTGTGGAATTGGAATTTCAGGAGTAAAAGAAGGATGGAATAAGACGAATAAATGAATTTTTTTTTTAACTGATGTAAAAGCACTGCATATATTTCAGTGCAAATAGTCATGCTAGAATTTTATTAAGTTAGTGTAAGATAAATGATTTTGGAAAGTGTGTTGAAAAATTCATTTAAATTTACAATGGGACATAAAACATGGTTCACAATAAATGAGAATGGCAATAAAAATGAGAATGACAAGGTTAAAATACATGTATTGGTAGATGTGCATTCATAATTGACTGAAGAATCGAATAAAATAGACTCTTTATTGTCACATAACGATTACATTGTGAGCATAAGCTGGTAATCTGGTGACTCGTCAGGTTATATATAAAACAAGAATTAACATAAAAGAGAAAACTAATTCTAATGTGTAGATTGTATACAAGGTATTACTTATGCAATATAAATTGTAATTATAATATTGTGTCATCCATAAATTCTTGTATGGAGTAATATGTCTTATCTAATAACTTTTCTTTTATACTTTTATTGAACAATTTTGAAGTCTTTATTTCTTTTAATCTTTGAAGAAACCCAGATGGACTGGGTAGCTCATTTAGGTAGAGATAGTTAAACAGTGTGCTTTAAAGCAACAGCCCCATATCGTATCCCTTCTCTGTAGATATACTGGGATGTAAAAGAACTGAAAAACAATATTCTGTCACACTGGTGGCACAACATAATCCCGGCAATTAGAAGCATTATTAACAAACAAAATATATTTAAATATGTAGGTTATATATTTATATATGTTAAATTGATATTGATATTGATAGTTTATTGATCCAGTTTATCAGATGTACATTGATTTTGGACACGTCATTTCTATACAAATTTAACAATTATGCTAGTACCAAATTCTTACATATATAATTTACAATTCATCTAGGCTGTATATACATTTATTTAACAAATATTGTTTTAATTTACTTTTAAATTTTGGTTTTGAGCTATTCGTCAAAATTTTTATCTCACTAGGTAGTTTATTATACAGTTTGATCCCTCTGATATTAATGTCCTTTTCAGTGACACACCTGTTAATATTATACATGTGATAGTTATCACCATTTCTTGTACTATAGTCGTGAATTTGGTTGTTTCGTCATTGTTGGGAAGTTATCCCAGGAAGATACTTGTTTGTGACAATAATTTAACTTCTCAAATTCAAAACATGTTTCAGAAGCTATTGCTTTCATCTTCAGCCTTGGTCCAACTGGCAAAATTAAAGAAAATTACAATGTTGGTTGTAGAAAGACTTCATCTGGTTTCCTTATGATGAAAGTGTTTTATTATTATTATTATTATTATTATTATTATTATTATTATTATTATTATTATTATTATTATTATTATTGTTGTTGTTGTTGTTATTATTGTTATTATTATTATCATTATTATTATTATTATTATTATTTATTTATTTATTTTATTTAATTATCTAATAATTAAGGCTATTGAGTGACAGATTTCAAATTCATTATGTATTCCTTCCTTTTACGATGGTATGTTTTCCCAAACTTTTATTCCAGTTATAGAATAAAAAGAAGTATTTCAGAAAGTGGAGTGCCATTGTTATTCAAATCAGGCAAATGAGTCCCAAAATCCATTACTAAGAAACAGAACCTCCTGATGAATTTAGAAATTTCTGCCGTGGATGATGTCATCAAACTTACCAGATTATCAGATGGCAGCACAACACCAAGCCACAGGCAGGTACCGATTGCACCATCAGTCGACCACAGAACTGAGGATAGGGAAGAAGTTCCCATAAAAAATGTATAAGTGGAGAAAAGTGTATACAAGGTTGACTCATTTGCCTAATTTTAATTTTATTTCAGTGTTTATGCTGACTTTTAGGATATTATTGGCAGTCCAAAGTAATTTGCTTTAGCTGATTTTCTTTGTTAAAATATTCATTCCTTCTGGTTTCTGAATTTCTGGTTACTTCATGCACCAGATTCCAGTTTTTTGCAGTTTATTAAGTAGAAGTCTAATTTTTGTTTTGATAGTATTCTGTTTTTTAAGGGAGAAACAAGCAAATTCTAAGTTGTATATTTATTTATGGAACCAGCTATGTTGTATATCTTGAACATTTTATTAAATTATAGTTTTACTAGGATGGTACAAAGAACAGCAAACACTGATAAAATTAACAAAGAACAACAAACAACTTTAATGTACAGTAGGTCTCTACTTGTTAGCATAAATCATAACCAAAATTCATGTAAATGAAAATAAAATTGCAGGTAGATATTTAATTTAAATTATGTTATTTATTCTTGCAGAATGGGACTGGTACTGCATGGAGTATGTTTGGGTCTCAGGGGTCATCATCATCATGGTCACAGTCATTCTGCCACAGTTTCAGCAGAGCATCAGAACAAACCTCATCAGAATATTAACGTTCGTGCAGCAGTCATACATGTACTTGGAGACTTAATACAAAGCGTTGGTGTACTTGTGTCTGCCATTGTCATAAAATTTTATGTAAGTAGTTTTAAGTAAGTAGTGTAAATTTTATTAAGTATTCTTTCACATCAGCCATGTGTGGACAGTAAATAGAAAAGTTGAATTAAACTTGAAAACTTCAGTACCATAGTCAAGATTTGAACCATGGATTTTCTGCACTCCTTGTCATTGTTCATTAACTAACATGGCAAGATGCTTTTACAAGTATTAAACCTCATTTGACAGGCATCTCACCATGCATCTCATGGTTACACAAATGATAAGAACATCTGTATAAAAGCTGCAGATCTTATCAGGGAACTATCGCTATGTTCTTAGCTGTGTTCGCTTGAAAGTTTGATAGCATCACCTCTGCTCTATATGGAACCTGTATGCCAAAATTTGGGTGCGGAGTATAGCTGGAAGTACCTGAAAATGAGTCCAGAATACGTAGGAACATATAGGTATAATAAAACATCATTGCATGGGAGGGATTGTTTACCCCTACAGGCAGTGGTCTTCACATTGCATACATAAGGAGCGCTGTGTGTCCAGCCAACACAGAGCTGACGCGGGATGTCCAGCAGCTACTTGCAAGTGGTTGCATGGGTCACTTCTTAGGCTTCACTTTTGGGACCCACAGTGCCCCTCTGCAGCAGATTTTTGGCGCACACACCCCACATAGAGCAGAGATGATGTCATCAAGTTCTCAAGCAAATACAGGTATGAGCATAATGATTGTTCCCTTGTTATTTTCCAGTACAACCATTGTAATTTAATGATATGCAAAGCATCCAATGGTATAAATTAGAATAAAATAAAGTAAAGCATTCATATGACACTTAAAGAGAAAATTTAGTCCGAAATACTCCTGTGTCAAGGTTTCTAAGTGTCTTATTTTTCAGTTCTTACTCACCGGTCCAACTTACTGCCTTCACTCTGCATATTCACTCCAAATAATCATTCACACCCATAATTTAAAATAGTTGTTAAGGTAAAATCATCAGATTTTATTTCTTGTAATACTTCTCTAAGATGCTAAAAAATGTTATACTTCAACCAAAAATTCAATATTAATACTTCATAGATTTATGAGATCATCTAAAGCCTACCTCTTAAAGAAAAAAGGCATTTTTAGAAAAAAGTCAGTTGTGTTGCATTCACAGAGAAGAAATAAAGGAGGATAAGGATATTTTAAGATTTTATAGAGAATAAAAAGTAACTGTTTAAGAGAAGAAATAATGGGAAAACATTAGCAGTACAAATGCAGTGGATTTAAAAAATGTATCCTTAAAACAAAAGAATGTGGCACTGTCTTTTTTGGCTTCAAAAATGTTAGCCCTAAGATTAGCTAGACTCAGTAGTTGATTTCTTTTTTTTTTCAGCCTAATGCAAAGCTGGTGGATCCAATATGCACGTTCCTGTTTTCTCTCCTTGTGTTGTCTACCACTATTCCAGTACTGAAAGATGCAGCACATGTGCTGATGGAGGGCTTCCCTGCAAGTCTAAATTACACAGCTATTGTAACACAACTCACCTCATTAGATGGAGTTCGGGCTGTGCACAACCTTCATGTATGGTCCCTTACGCTAAACAAACATGCACTCTCTGTGCATCTTGCAATTGGTAAGTTTTGTAATTTTTTTTTTTTTTTTTTTTTTTTTTCACGTTGCACCCAACATTAGAAAATAGTACAGGTTTTACATCAACGGAGTTGCTAGAGAATAAGCCTATCACTCACTTTATCACTCCATAGGACAGTATATGCCCACCACTTAAGAACTCCAATTTGAAGAGTAACCCTTTCCTGTACTTTAATAAATCATAAAGTAGGCAAAATATAGACATATTTTTACTTAGAATAAAAAAAAACTGAAAACATTGACAGTGAAGCAAATGTAATTCACAAATTATAATAAATAGTGACTGAACTTCACTTATCTTTTATTATTATATATGTATATAAAAAATAAAATAATGTAAAACAATAAATTGGATTTTTGGCATTTATAAAAAATCAACTCATTAATAACACTGGGCAACAATGAAAATGTTTCAGGCTTAAAAAATAGTGAATTTACATGTATTTCCATCTGCTGAATTCAAAAATCACCATAAAAATGATAGATTAGCTCTTGTTTTGAAGATAAAGTGACATTTCATTTTTTAGAGTGAAGATTTTAAATTTGGGGGAACTTTTTTGGGGGGGAATTGGCACACCTGTCATATAAAAAAATACAATCAGAGAAAAATTTTGGAAATTAAGTGATGCAAAAGTTAAGGAAGGCATTTTTGTCGGACCACAAATAAGAGAACTTGTAAAGGATCCTTCATTTGACCAAATTTTGGAGGGGAAAGAAAATGAAGCTTGGGAAACCTACAAGGGTGTTGTTCATGGATTTTTAGGCAACAAAAGAGATGACAACTACAAGCATTTGGTGACAGTGCTCCTGCAAAAATACCGTAACCTTGGATGCAACATGTCCCTTAAGATCCATTTTCTCCAGTCCCACCTAGACTTTTCCCTCATAGTTGTGGAGCTGTTAGTGATGAACATGGGGAGAGATTCCATCAGGACATTTCTGTTATGGAACAAAGATATAAGGGCCGTTGAAATGAAGTAATGCTTGCGGATTACTGTTGGTCTTTGTATAGGGATTCTGCGGAACTCCATCACAAGAGGCAAGCTAAATGATGACGAAGTCAGTAGGCCACCACATGATTCTCTTCAGACACGACTATCTGCGAATCCAGCAATTTAGAACTCTTAGCATGTAATTACCAGTTAAAAAAATCAAATGTACTTTCATTGTTGTGAGCATGTATGTAATTAAAATGTATCCTTTTCTCTCAATCCATTAATATGTAATACTTCCACCTTGTGCATCATAGCAACTAGAGCTAGTAAAAATTTTTCATTGTCATGTTTGTTTTTCTCAACCCAAAATTAGTAGGAATTGCCTCATGAAGTGCTCGAAACATTCAAAAATTATATTTTTGTTGCCCAGTGTAATTACTCATACATAAAAAATAAGTTTTATTATTTTGCACATGAATTTGCTGTTTTTAATACAGTAAAACCTTGTTAACCTGGATGTCCAGATAAACCGAACCAGTTTTGAAGGAAAAAAAATATGTTCTTTAGCATAATAAATAGAGACTTGTTTTATGACAATAAATTGCTATTCTCAGTAGTACATTTCTCGAATTCTCTTGCTAGTGGGCAAAATCATTGCACTCATCCCACCTGCTTGGGACCAGATTGGTAAAGTTGTGGCCTAGTGTGTGTGACTTGCCAGAAAACAAGATTGAAGATGAATTAAAAAAATAAGTGTCAAGAACTATTAGACATTTTTAAAAATATCAATGGCTGTTCCGATGTTGAGGAAGAAGACATTGACAATTGATCGCAAATCAACAATGACAGAGGCTATAAACCTGTTACAGAGGAGGGCATTATTGCATCATGCAGTGTTAATGAAAATGAAGTGTATTGAGATAAAGACTTCAAATGTCCACTGTCGCAATAACCATTACACAAGTCACACAGCTACACGACTAACAACTCAATTAACAACTGACCATGCTCTAACACTTTGCAGGGTTTTTATACTTCCAGTCATTGTTCTAGAATGCAATCGATTGTTCGATAACAATCGCGATACAGAGAAAGACAGAACTATCTCTGTCTCTTTCTCTCTCTTGCTCTTGGCAAGCATCCAGTTCTGCAGGCCACTATCTGTCTCTTTCTTTCCTGCCCACGTGTAGCTCTGGTTTTGCAGCGGCTCCAACGAAACAATGCAATCGGTGACAATAATTAATGACTAAACTACCTTGTATATACAGGGTGGAACATTTAACTTGAGACAGTACAGTATCTCTGAAACTAAGTACTGTAGAAAGAAAGGTCTTGAATAAAAGTTGCTTGATATAATGGGAGAAAGTAAATGCCATTAGTCATCTTTTATTTGGAGGACGTTGTGATGCTCATTTTAGGGTCAGTTCAATTTTTTTAATTAGGAACTTACCTTTTCTATTTTGCTTTCTTATTCCTCATAAAAAACTAAACAACTTTTGCATAAAGCACTTTACAATTGTTCTTACAGCAACATAAATAACGACGAAAATTCTGAACGCTTGCTGTATTTTCCGCATTGGACCTTACTAAATTGATGGCACCTTAACAGGTGCAAAGTACAGAAACTTTTTAACAGGTTAGTTGCCGTTTTTGTTAGAAGATGTCTCATTACAAACAGGTCACAAATGTGGTACAAGCATGATGAATGTCCTGCACACTGCTTGCACTGCTAGGGAGGTTTTAAATAACAATTACCATATATTAAATTATAGATGAGTTGTATTTTTTACCTCTTCACTTATGTACCTATATTGAGGACATGTTTCGTGAACTATTGTTTGCATCATCAGCTATATTGCGACATATATATAAACAATTACCATGATCGTTGGATAAGATGTGCAGTTCTCATTAATTAGCCAGCTCAATCTCCTGATCTTGCATCAATGAGGTTACCTCAAGGAATAAGTGTGTTGTGAAACACAGACATTTGACAGCCTGAAGGTGCGCATACAAAATACTTGTGCCAGTATTGAAAAAAAAAACATACTTTTACAGACACATCAATTTTTCATTCACAGAATTGGAAAATGCATTGAGGTAGAAGGGCATCATTTTGAACATTTATTACCCTTAGGTATATGGTGATACTTTGTGTAGCTACCTCTCATCAATGTTTGTCTAGTGAAAGATCCATGTAGTATGAAGAAAATGGTATATAAAAGCTGTTTATTTTGTAACGAGGAATAAGGAAACCAAATAAAAATGTTGATTCCCTATTACAATAAGTAATTTGACCCTCAAGTGGCCATCCACGGATAGACCAACTAATCGCACTCTTCGTCCACAGCGATTCAGTATTTTTGTCATTATTTATGTTGCTGTAAGAACAATTGCAAATTGCTTTACACAAAAGTTATTTAGTTTTTTATGAGTGAGAAAACAAAATAAAAAAGGTAGTTTCCCATTTTAAAAAAATAGAATTGACCCTAAAATGACCATCACAGCATCCTCCAAATAAAAGATGACTAATGGTATTTACCTTCTCCCATAATATCAAGCAACTTTTATTCAAGACATTTCTTTCTACAGTGCTTAGTTTCGGAGATACTGTACTGTCTCAAGTTAAATGGTCCACTCTGTATATATATTGTGACTTTGTGGGTTCGTGAAATGATAAAACGAGGTTACGAAACACAAAAACTACACTTTATTTTCCTAGCAAATACATTCGTCACCATTACAGTTTGCTAGCTAACCTTAAACTGTTTATTTTCTCAACTCTGCATTCAACTGTCTCTCACTTCCGGTAACGATCGGCCATCATTTTTCATCGGCTTCGCGAGCCTACCACCAGGGTGACACTGCTCCCTCCTCAAGGCTGGTCGTCCCGAACAGCACCTTCGTAGCGGGCCAGGCGATCCAGGTGTACCACCAACATCTTTCCTCGGGCCACCTTCTGGATGCGGTAGACCACGTCGTTAATCCTCCTCATCACACGGTACGGTCCTTGCCATGGCTGCTGAAGCTTCGGGCAGCGTCCCTTGGTCTGGGTCGGGCGGTACAACCAGACCAGGTCAACTTGCTGGAACCCTTGGCTGTTGGCTTGCCTGTCGTATCGGGATTTCATGCGGTCGCTCGCCTTCTGGATGTTCTGGCGAGCGATCTCGTGCATGTCGTGGAGGTGGTCCACCAGGTTCTCCACATACTCTGTCACCGGCTGCTTCGCCTCCGGAGGGCTTCCAAAAGCCAGGTCACAAGGGAGGCGTAGCTCTCGACCGAACATTAATCTGGCTGACGTCATCCCAGTTGTGTCGTGTGTAGACGAGCGGTAGGCCAGCAAGAACAGTGGCACCTTGACGTCCCAGTCTCGCTGATGGCTGGCCATGACCTTCCTCAGGTGTTCCTCCAAGGTCTTGATGTATCTTTCGACCATGCCATCCGACTGGGGATGTAGAGGCGTCGTGCAGGTCTTGTTCACCCCAAGCCTTTGTAATGCCTCCTTCATTAGGTTGGACTCAAAGTTGGTACCCTGGTCACTGTGTAGCTCCAACGGCACCCCAAATCGACAGAACACTTGCTCCACGAGGCAGTCTGTGATTGTCTTTGCCTCTTGGTTTGGGATGGCATACACCTCCGGCCACTTGGTGAAGTAGTCCACGACCACCATTAGTTACTTGTTGCCTAGGTCGGAAACTGGGAACGGTCCAGCAATGTCAACGGCGATCCGTTCGAATGGCGCTCCGACGTTGTACTGCTGCATGCGACCCCGGCTCCTAGTCTGGGGGCCACGACTCGCCGCGCACACGTGACACTGACGGCACCATCTCTCAGCATCTGCTTGGAGTCTCAGCCAGTAGTAGCACTGCCGAAGTTTGTCGATCGTTCGGTTCGCTCCCAGGTGTCCTCCCGAAGTACCGGAGTGCACTTCCTCCAAGACTTCCGGGACCTTACTCCGGGGAAGTACCAACTGTTCTCTCTGCGTCTTCCCATCGGGTGACTCCCATACCCGGAACAGCACGCCCGCTCTGGTCTTCAACGAGTCCCATTGGGTCCAGTACGACTTGTAGGTGGCGCTCCTCGGTGCGATGTCCTCCCAGGTTGGTCTCGTCCCTGCCTCCACTTCCCTCAAGAGTGGCCCCAAGTCTGCGTCCGCCAGCTGCTCCCTCCTCAGGCCTGCGCTATCCCAGCCATCCGCAGGCACTGCCGTGACTACTCGAACTGCTGCGGCACGCCCCTTCCCCTCCACTCTTGTGCATTGGCCGCAATCTTCTGGACAGGGTCTTCGGGACATAGCGTCCGCGTTACCGTGACTCTTCCCTCTGCGATGTTCCGAGGTGAATTCGTACTCCTGCTGCCTCTGGACCCCACCTACTGTCTGACCTTCCGGTCGCGCCGTCACTATCACCTCGCTCCTCGCGGGGACAACCACGTCTTCGTTCAAGACGACCCTGCCAATTCCAAGGCGCTCTTCTGGTTGACGGAGTATAACCTCTTCTCCGTTGAGCCTCAGGACCTTCCTGCCGAGGTCGACCGTCGCCTCGTGGCTCCTGAGGGCATCCAGTCCCAGAATCACCTCCTCAGCCACCTTCGCGACGAACACCCACAGACGCACGGCACTCCGTCCCAAGTTCAGCTCCAGTAGGGCCTCCTTCTCCACAGGCATGGTGTCGCCCGATGCTGTCACAAGCTCGTATGGTCGGCTCGGCTTCCTCGTCGGCAAACCCTTCGCCACGTCAGGTCTGATGATGGTCACGGCCGCCCCGGTGTCTACCAGCACGCAACACGGCTTTCCTCTTACCCAGCCGTCCGCGCTGAGGTTGTCATCCATCTGCCGGCTGACGGCGCGGATTGTCACTCGAGGGGATGGTGGTAATGGCGCCGACGTGCCCCTCTCCACGACGGCCCTTACTCGTTTTCCGGCTGCTCTTCTTGGTGTGGGCAGTCTCTCCGCAGGTGACCGGGCTGTCCACACCCCCAACACAGGCCACTAGGTGTTCGCCGGCGTCCCTCAGCTGGTCTCCTGCCTCCGGCGTAGCGGACACTCCTCGTTCTCGACGTCGGGATAGATGTTACTTTGGCCGCCTCCATCCTTAATGCCGCTGTCAGCGCCTCGTGGATGGTTTTATAATCGCCGAGCATTAGGCGCTGACGAATCTCCGTGTCCCGTACCCCGTCGACAAAGTTGTAGGCGGCTTCCCGGGATACGAACTCCTGTGGCAGGTCAACCAAGGCCTTGCTAGCTAGCTGCTCAATCGCTATGGCTAACTCCTGCAGCGTCTCCCCCGGCTGCTGTGACCTTGCCTTTAGTTGGCTGCGGTACGCTGCGGCTAAGCGGTGGTTCCCGAAACGATTCTCCAGGGCCTCCCAGATGTCCTTGGGTGCCGCCGTTGTCTGCACCGCGTTTAGGACTTCCGCGGCCGTCCCTGGAGGCTGGCTATTAACTGTGTGGCCTCCTCCTCCGGTGACCATCTGTTGTGCTTGGCCACTGTGTCGAATTGGCGGCAGAAGACTTCAAACATTGACGCGCCGTCATACTTGGGAGGTTTGACGCGCGCAGATGTTGTGTCGCGTCCCGGCGCGTCGGCCTAAGTCCTTCAGCTTCCTGCCGACGACGTCCTCCACCATGGCGTTCAGGGACTTGACGCTGCTGTGGGCCTTTCCCTCCAGGTTGTTTACGCGGTTCGCGAGGTCTTCGACGTCTTCAACCATGGCGTTCAGGGACTTGGCGTTATTGTCGGCATTTTCCTCTAGGTCATTGAAGCGGTTCGCCAGGTCCTCGACGCGCTCGTCCACTTGGCCCATCCGCTTGCCCAGCTCCGTCACGTCATCCCTCACACCGGCCAACTGTTCCTCAAATTTGGCGGCGAGGACCTCGTTCGCCTCCTTCATTTCCGTGGCCAGACTGTCGTTCGCTGCCTTCATTTCTGTGGTCAATTCGGTCTTTATTTCTTTCAACTCTGCGGCCAGGTTGTTATTTGCCGCTTCTGTTTTTGTTGTTAACTCGTTCATCTTCGCGGCCAAGTTGTTATTTGCCGCTTCCGACTTCGATGTTAATTCGTTCATCTTCTGCAAAAGCATTTCCAATACCGATTTCATGGCCATAATCTTCGGTGATGTTGTCCCGCTTCCTGACACCAGTTGTGACTTTGTGGGTTCGTGAAATGATAAAACGAGGTTACGAAACACAAAAACTACACTTTATTTTCCTAGCAAATACATTCGTCACCATTACAGTTTGCTAGCTAACCTTAAACTGTTTATTTTCTCAACTCTACATTCAACTGTCTCTCACTTCCGGTAACGATCGGCCATCATTTTTCATCGGCTTCGCGAGCCTACCACCAGGGTGACAATATATACAACAGGACTAGTTTCACAATTACGAGGTACGTCCAGAAAGTAAGTTCTGTTTGGTAATAAAATTAAATTTTGTACATACAGAAAAATTATTTATTGCACAAAATTCTACAACTCTTAAACTACTTTTCCACATAACTGCCGAAACTTTGTAGGCAGTTGTCATAGCGAGGCACAAGTTTTTGTATACCTTCTTCATAGAAGTTTACCGCCTGTGTCTTCAACCAGTTGGAAACATTTTCTTTCACCTTTTCATCATTGTTGATGTATTTATTGCACAAAATTCTACAACTCTTAAACTACTTTTCCACATAACTGCCGAAACTTTGTAGGCAGTTGTCATAGCGAGGCACAAGTTTTTGTATACCTTCTTCATAGAAGTTTGCCGCCTGTGTCTTCAACCAGTTGGAAACATTTTCTTTCAGCTCTTCATCATTGTTGACGTGTTGACCGCCAAGGAAAGATTTGAGATGCAAAAACAGATGAAAGTCGTAGGAGCGAGGTCAGGGCTGTAGGGGGTCAAACACATCACAGCCAAATCCCTGTAGGATGTTTTTCGTTGCATTTACAATGTGTGGTCATGTGTTGTCGTAAGGAAACACAACACCTTTTGACAGCATTCCTCGGCGCTTATTCTGTATTGCGCTGCGCAATTTCATAAGTTTCTCGCAATAAACATCTGCTTTCATTGTTTGACCACATGGTAAGAAATCAATGAGTAAGATGCCTTTCCTGTCTCAGAACACTGTGCACATCATTTTTCAAGGTGTCAAGATTTGTTTCGGCTTAACCTTTGCTGGTGATGAGGTGTGCCTCCATTCCATGGGGGTGTCTTACTTTCTGGGGTGTTGTAAGAAACCCAAGTTTCATCTCGTGTGACTATCTGTGTCAGAAATTCTTCGCCGCCTTCATCATAACGGGTCAAAATCTGAAGTGCACTACCCATCTGTTTTGTTTTGAGTTGCTCAGTAAGAATCTTTGGCACCCAGCGTGAGCAAAATTTACAAAATTTCAGTTTTTCGGTAACAATTTCATGAACTAGTGATCGTGAGATTTGAGGAAATTCCATAGCGAGAGCACTAATTGTAAACTTGCTGTTTTCCTGAATCCTGTCATCAATCGCGTGAACCAGTTCTTCTGTAACTAAAGATGGACGCCCACTTCATTCTTCATCGTGCACTTCACTACGTCCTTCATCGAACTGTCGGACCCATCTTCTCACCATTGTATCACTCATCACATTTTGTCCGTATACATCGCAAATTTGCTGATAAATTTCAATTGGTTTCACTTTCCTAGCATTCAGAAAACGAATCACAGATCTGATTTCACAAGCGGCAGGATTTTCAATCAACACCGACATTGTAAACAAGCACAACAAAGCGTTTGTGGCTGACAGCGATCTCACAATGGCGCACGTTTCTTCTCCTTGATACAGTGTCTACTGCGCATGTGCGGAACTGCAATCGCAGCGCTGCAGCGGAGATAAATTGAAACAGAACTTACTTTCTGGAAGCCCCTTGTATATTGTTAAGGATTTTATTGTCATTAAGCTAAGTATAGCAATAGACAACATCAAAAAATATTTACAATAATATATACAATGATAAGGTATAAAATAATAATAAACATGGTATTTACAATGAGATACATTATTCACGAACTTTAATTATGGTAATAAAAGACACACACACACACACACACACACACACACACACACACACACACACACACACACACACACACACACACACACACACACACACACACTATATATATATATATATATATATATATATATATATATATATATATATATATATATGAAATATCTCCTATTACTCTTACTTAAAACTAATATTACAATTAAGTATAGGTGCATATTGGTCATTCAGTAAAAGAGTTTAAAACTACTATATGTGTATCAATATGAATCATACAGACTAATTGAATTAAGGCAAACATTTCCTACAGTTTTTAAGATATATTTTCAAAGTATTCTTCTACAGAATATTAGGGATTGGCTAGCAATTTGTCTCTGAGTCTACGTTTAAAAGCAAGATACAGCATTCACAAACTTAAACTAATTATGGTAATAAAAGACACATACATAGCATCTAAATATATATATGAAATGCCTCCTATTAGTCTTACTTAAAACTAATATTACAGTTAAGCATAGATGCATATTGGTCGTTCAGTAAAAGAGTTTGCGCCATCAACTGATCAAACAACTTAGCCATTCATAAGTGAAGCTTATGTGTAAAAATTATGACTCGTCTATAATTTAATTATGTTTCACTGTGGTGTTCCAGTACAGTAAAATTTCAACTTAACTAATGATGCAAACAATAGATTTGAGAAAATAGTCCTGTTATAGTCCTGCATCTGCTTGGCATTGTCCTGCACTCTGTACTTTTATGTAATTGAATAGCATCATCAGTAGGGAGTGGAGAGAATAAAAACATAAATTGTCAACATATCCCTGTATTATAATATTGTTTCACTGTATACACTACTTCTTGTTCTTTATATTATTTCAAACTGTTGATGTTCATATATCAGGGAGAATTTCTATTTTAATAATATTTTTTTTCTGCAGATCGTGCTGCTGATTCTGATGCAGTGCTTCGACAAGCCTTATATCTTGTGAAGAGGAAGTATGATATTCACCATGTCACCGTACAAGTAGAGCGTTATTGTGCCAGCACTATGCAGGACTGTTTACATTGCCAAGCACCAAAAGACTAGCTAATGCCTTCTGTGTGTGTATGGCATATGTATAACTCATCCTTGGGCTTTCTTTGAGCATTATGCTGTTACATGTGCCATCTACACACATACATATCTGTATACGTATGTGTATACTTAACTGTCCAAATATAAATGGGATGTATTTTAAAATTAGAATATTGCATATTATAGAATGATACAGTAAATTTAGCTTGTATGAAAAAAATGTACTGTAGAAAAATTGTTGTTACACTACTACTTTTGCAGCATTGTGTTGATCTTGAAACAGATGAAATAGTGAGACTGATATGTTATGAAACCAATGTGTGCCCATTTGTCTTCTATATATTCTTTCATATAAACACACTATCACAGAAATATATTTTAGTCTTGTTGCAGTCTTCCAAATAGATAGAGTACAGCTGAATATTATAGCAGATACGATAGCAAATATGTTTGTTTTGAAAGATAGAATCGGAACTGAAAAATTCAGTGCCCTAGTCAGGATTTTAACCATGGATCTTCCGCTCTATGTGTGGCTGCTCTGCTGCTGAGCTACCATAGCAACATTCAGGTACAACATTGAATTCTCCAACAGACACATTTTTTCCCAATACATCACAAGAAAATTTCAAATTTGAGATCACATATCCCAAACATAAAAAATGTCAATTGTTTTCACTAATGGTCCAGCTCTCTTGTTATGGCATTCAAAACATTCCATACATTTAACCTTTATCTACTGCTACTGCTTAAAGGATCTCAGTTAAGCAGTAAAAGCTGCTTGTTATGAGGGTGGTTTAATAACTCTGGTAAGAAAGCAATGCTTGTGTCATAACCAACTCACCTTACTTCTCAAAATTCTCCTTAGAGAGATATACACTTGGTCCATACTTTGCAAAATACTCGTGGACTGCAACTATTACCTCTGTATTTTATGAAAATTTCTTTCCAGAAGGCCAAAGTTTCAACTTAAGGAACAAAAAGAATTCACTTAGAGCTAAATTTGTTTAATAGCATAAATGAGGAACCAATTCAAGCCTCTAATTCACCATTGTTCTCACTGATGTGTAGGACAGCACATTATCCTGGCGAAGGAGCACTTTTTTAATTGTTAACCTCAGTCTTTTTTGAGTCAGCACAAATTTCAAATGATCCAACAATGAAGTATAATAGGATCTGCCTTTTTGCAAATAATCTATGAAGATTATTCCTTGGGGATCCCAAAACACCAGTAGCCATCACCTTACTGCTTACAAAATGGGCTTTGCCTTCTTTGATGCAGTTTTACCAGCCTTTGTTGTTTTGACTGCTGTTTAGACACAAATACATTCAGATTCCATCAATGATCACAAATCAGCACAAAATGTATTGCAGATTGTGATTAAACTTTGCCAGGCATTGTGTTGAAATGTTGTGCCAAATGCACTTTTGATCAGTTGTGTACAATCATTGCACCCTCCTTGCACACAGTTTCTTTTAGTCAGTTCTACATGTAGAGTATTGTACACTCGCTCAGTTGAGATGCCTGCAGTCTCAGCAATCTCACAAATTTTTATTCGATAGTCTTGTATTACTATATGGATTTTGTCAGTAGTTTCCTGTGTGCAGACATCAATTGCGTAGCCGAAGCATGTTTCATCTTTGGTCTTGTCCAACCACATTCATTAATGCAGAAGTAAATGGTCTTCAATGATGGTGCAAAGTCAATGTGAACTTCGAGTTCTGTTTTGATTTTTGCAGTAGACCAGTCAAATAAAAATGCCTTAAAACAACAGGAAATTCGGTTTTCTCCATTTTCAATCAGAATCAATACAATGACCAATTCAAACAGCTATCAACAGTGAACTGTAAGCTGTACATTGTTGAAATTCATTGTAAAATCCTTAATGGAAT